>JALAZF010000478.1:2400000-3600000 GCA_022829125.1 Lathyrus tuberosus | reverse complement strand
ATTAGTTTTCTAAAATGCATGAAATGAACATAAATTTTGCAAATGAACTATTTGTTTATTTATTTATTTACTTTTTATTTTTAAGATTACTATTAAAAATTGTTGCTGATTTTGTGATTATCATTAAGAAAAAAAATATTATCGATAATAGTTATCGATTTTATACAAAAATCTAATATCAATCTCTATTTATAAAAATACATAATCTCAATTCTGTTTTAAGACATCTTCACCTTTAATGTATCTTCATGAGTTGTATTGAGAATTTCTCAAGCATCATTGGCTACAATGAATGTGTTTATTAACCTAAACATATTTTTGTCAACTTCATTGAATATGACATTCAAGGCTTTGGAGTTTCCGAGAGCAGTCTTATCTTCTTCCTTGGTCCAGTCCTCTTCAAGTTTCAGATTTTCCTTCCCATCTTCATCTTAAACCACAGGGTGTTTCCAACCCTTGATGATAGCTTTCCAAGCTTTGCTATCCATGAACTTTAAGAAGGACATCATGCGTGCCTTCCAATAGTCATAGTTGATTCCATTCAAGATGGGAGGTTTGTTCACATTCCCTCCTACTTCCTTGTCGATTATGTCAGAAAGGATATCTCCCTTGGAGCTCACCCAAAACAGAACAAGGTGACCTGCTTTAATGCCAATTGAAATTCTGGCACACAGATACCAGATGTCAAGACAGATGCGAGGACACTGGGATCAAGACAGTAACCAACACTTATGCAGAAAAAAAGTAAGAGCTTGAATATAAACAATAACACAATCGATTACTAACCTAGTTTGGTGCAACATCACCTACATCTGAGGGCATCTATAACACCCTTCTAAACCCAATGACTAATTTAGCGCATAAATCAATAATTAAATCAGAGTAAATCACCGACAAGGGTGTCACATGCTTCATAAAAACATTCTTATCAAATATCCTGCTCCGTAACACGAGTTTCAATTAATTATAAAATTCAACTTAATAACTCAACATATAATTGAAACTTCGCAGCGGAATCTTAGTATCAACATGACTTCATAATTTTCATCAAAGGACTTCAAGGCCTTTGATCATAATAAAAAATCAACATAAAACAAATCATCGCATAACAAACTTTTAAAAACATGTTCTTAAATCAATAACGACTTCAGAAAACTAAACGTTCCCAAACCCCGATGTTACGTATCAGAGCAAGACCCTCTTAATTCACGGAAATAAGATAAATTGACTCCAAAGCTAAATCTTCACGCGTCAACTAGCTAACCTTGATCACCTGCACGTTACCTGTTGAAACAGTATTAGTGTGGGTTTTTGTTATCGTATCCGCATGGATTGAGTGATATTACCGTCGTTCTACAATTGGAATTGTTTTAAACATAGAACATAAAAGGTGTTTGTTTTGGTTTCGTAAAGCAACGATCGCATAAAAAGTTATAAGCAACAATAAAAGTTTCGGTTTTAAATCGATTGATAAAAACATGTCAAAATTAGGGCTCGATAATCCATTTCATACGTATTTTCTTAACAAAGCTTGTGAACCCATTAACAATAAATATAATCACATATCCTCTCAAGATGTTTCATCTCTAAAACAAATTGTGAGTTTTATGATATTGATCCTTAGATGATATCTCAACCTAACTATCATAACATTAAAGGATTGATATTAGAGAATATCAACTCACAAAACTATCTCTAGACTTTGTTTATTGAAATATGAAAAGCTAGGTCAATAGCTGAAACATATCTCTCAATAATGATCCAACAAAAATATACAATAAAAAAAAGGTTTTTCACCATATATGCATCATCAACTTGTTCACATACAACATATCAAGAGAAATACATACAAAAGTGAGGATTATCTACCTCTAATCTTGACACAAGGAAAGATTTAGCTACCCATAGCCATGGTAGCTTGAGCAACAAGTAATAAACAAAGCTTTTGGAGCATCAAATTAACTTGAAAGGCTCAATTATTGAAGCTTAAAAGCTTTGAATTCTAAGTGAAAATGAAGAAGATAACTTTTTCTCTCTTCACAAAAGTTTCTAGGTTACAAAAGATTATCCAAAAAGTAAGTTATATCCCAAAAAATATCAACAAGTGTTAAAATACACATGTTCTGCCCAGGAAAATTCGCCGGGCGAGCTACATAATTTGCCGGGCGAAACCCTTAAGTCAAGCCACATGACAACAACATTGCAAGTGGGCTGGAGAAAATATCTGAATTCTCCAGGTGAGATAAAGCTTCGTCGGGCGAATCCCTTTCGCTCCTCATTCGCCTGGCGAATCTGCCAGCGAACCAATTCTAGTAGCTTCTGGAATTTTAAACCTCTTTCGCTTCTTGCCTCGCCAGGCCTTCGCCGGGCGAATCTTCCCTTTTGCCTCTCCTTCGCCGGGCGAAGGTACTTTTTTCTTCGACACGCAAACGCTCCACCTCTGGCAGTTTAAAGAAATAAGGCCAAACTCTTTTCCCTGTAGCATCCATTTCTACAAAATCTGCAAAACAAAATTAGTATCTTGATAGTTTAGCAGGAATGCAAAATGCAATGCAACGTTTCATGGAATTCAGACGCTCGCAAAATATCAAGAGATATCAAAAGACCTCACTTTCATTAAATAAAAGGTGAATTACAATAGTTGATACACTTTCAAAAGCCCTAAACATAAAGCTAAATAAAAGCTAGAAAGTCCTAAGGAAATTCTCCTAAGAGCCTTGTGTTGAGCCTTCTGATTTCTTTCTCCATCTGATCCCTTTCTGCGACGAGGTTGTCAAGAATGGATTTCCAAGCAGGAGGCTGACTGTTAGAGGAACTTGGATCTTCCAGAGCCTTTCTCTTCTTGCATGAAAGTAACTCTTCATTCTTGATCTGTAGCTGCTTCTGGAGTTCTAGGTTTTCTTCAATGACCACTTGATACTTGAGCTTCCAGGCTTCTTCTGACCTTTGGGCTTGTCTTAAAGAAATCTCCAACTCTTCTTCTTTTGACATGAAGTATAGAACATGCTCTCTCTTCAAAGTAATTGGTTCTTGCCTCTTGTAGGGAATCTTTAACTCTATAGCTCTTCTTCTGACCCATTGGAGATAGGGCTCCAAGGACACACAGTTAGGTCTTCCTAAAGAACTTCTTCCTCTTTTGTGCTTGCTACCCCAAGTGTCCAAAATCAGCTTCTTCTGTTCTTCGTTCTTGTCATATGTTTCAAAGTAGATGCTTTCCACATGAACATTGAGAGGTTTATCTTCCAAAGGATACCCTAATTGGCGTCGTGCTAATACAGGGTTGTAGCTGATACCCCCTTTAATGCCAAGAAGAGGCACATTGCCATAGTTTTCACAGCTCTCTATAATCAGGATTCCATCATACACCCTATTATACCAGTCAATGTCTACGTGGGAGAGTGCCATAATCTTTTGAGACCACCATCCTTTCTTGGAATCCCAGAATGCGCCTGCTTTCGGTAGATGCGAAATAAACCATCATTACAGTATGAGGACACAATAAGTAATCTGTCCATTCCTATGAGCGTTTCTCGTATGGACTGAGTGATAAGCTTCAGCAAGCAGTGTAGGTACTGGATTCTGTTTCAAAAAGATCTTGATTGCATTTAGATCCACAAAATTGTCAATATTTGGAAACAAGAAAAGTCCATAGATAAGTAATGCAAAAACAACTTCAAAGGCATCCCGGTTAGAGTGTTTAGCAAAATAACAAGCCTTCTCAAGCAAGAACTTAGCAGTTAACCCAAATATTCCTCCCTTAGAAGTCAAATTGCTTTTGATGTCAACCAATTCCAAATGAGTTTTCTTGGCTATTTCTTCCTCTTTAGGATCCTTCTGGAGGATAGGAAACGGGGACTTATCCTTGATAGGCAAACCAATTATCTGAGAGTATTCCTCAAGGGTGGGTAAGAGTTGATAATCAGGAAACGTGAAGCAGTGATACTTTAGATCATAAAACTGAAGCAGAGTTGAGAGGAGTCCTTCATCAATGGTCTTCTTAAACAAAACCCAAAACTTCCCATATCTGTTTATGAATCCTTCAAGGTGTGTTAGCAAATCTCCCAATTTCCTTAGGTCATCCAATTTGGGACTCTTGAAAGTGTATTTGATGGTGTTTCTTCTTGAACTATCCATGATATCCCTCTGATATAAGAAAAGAAATATGAGTTCCATGAAACAGATGCAACATGAATGCTTATGATGTATGAATGCAAGGTACACACAAAGCACACAAAACACAATCAAAGGGGGATAGGTTGAGCTTGGAGCTAGGGTTCACCCTTCCCATTGGTATGTTCTATTGGTTTTCATCTGCTGAGCGGGGTTCTAAAAAGTTCCCAGAGTCGACAACCCATCTTTCGGATTTTAACGATTTCCCAGATGACTTGGTAATCAATAAAATTCTCAAGAGAATCTCGTCTGAGTGTAGTATCGCGTGACAACCAATTCAGAAATAGACTCCATTATGGTCACCGAACTACATCCTAAAAGGCATAAGTGGGGTTTGGTAACTACGGTTCTCAATATCAAGGGCTCCTAGGTCGAGAGTAGCACGTTTTCACGAACAGATTCGTTCAACATAACTAGACTCTCAAGAGGGTCTCAATTGAGTGATGGTGTCTCAATTCAACTTTTTCAAGATTCGACTCCCTCAAAGCCTCCTTGAATATACCATCGTCCTATAATAAGTGCACTCAAATCCGGGTTAGGATTTATCTCACCACTCAAGAACCAAGCCAACAAAAGATAGTCAAGCAAAGCATATATACAGGCAATCAAACAGATATACACAGATATAGCAATCAAGCAATAAATGAAACAAGCAAAAACAAGGTGGGCTTAACCATCAAAAACAAGAATTCTCCCCAGTGAAATCGCCATTTCTGTTGCGGTGAGAATCGGATAACAAGCTATTAGTTAACTTGCATCGCATTTCTTTGAATTCACAACCGACTTTGATTTATCCAAAGGAAAGGTTCAAGATCGAGAAAAACCTAAAGGGGGGAGATCTAAGGTTCGGGGGTTGGTTACGCCTAGGGAAGGTATTAGCATCCTAAACGTCCGTAGTACTCTACGGGAACCTCTTATTTTAACTTGTTATATCTTACTCGCTTGCTAAGGGTGCTATGCTAAAGGTTGAAACCCTAGGGGTTAGTATCTAAGTATACTCGACAAAGCATCGCACTTTGCGCCTACGTATCCTTACGGGAGTGGAATCAGAGTATCCGTAGTTCACCGATCTAAGGGTGAAGGATAGGAACCATTGGCTATGGCCAAAGTTCCAAGGGGAAAATAAGTATGAGCTCATTTTAGAGTTCACGATAACTCTCTAAATCTAAGTTATAGGGGAAAGTGAGTTCTCATGAGGATGAGAATCACATAGAGTTCAGAAACTCTGACCTACTTCTAAATTATGATTTCATTGGCTCTTATGAGGCCAATAAATAAGGGTAAACCTAGAAGGATAAGGTAGGGTGGTTGTTTAGTGACTTCATGAGTCAATTTAAGGAAGATCTCCCTTTGGAATGGGGGGAAAGATAATAGTTGTAAAATTACTAAAAGATAATAAGTTATAATTCAAATATGATGATGAAAAAGACATAAATAAGGTAATGAGATGAAACAAAGTTTATGAAATCATGCAAAGCTATAATCATACATTAGACAAAGATCAAACATGATAAATAGAGTTAACATGACAAGATGAGTAAGGAAGTGCAATAAAACCCTAATAAGCATTCCTAATCCTATCATGAATAAATGTCTCAAAATTAAATATTCTTAACAAATTCTTTTTATATTTAGAAAGTAAATTTAATTAGAAGAACATAGCAAAAAGAAGGGAAGAAAAAGGATGAAAAATGAACAAGTTATGGCACTTGGAAAATTAAGATATAAACTTGAAAAAAAACTAAAACCAACAAGTGATAAAAATTAAGGAAATGGTACACCTAGGGATTGAACCCAGGTCTATTCGTTTACAGCTCAAAACTATCACCACCAGGCCAACGCGCGCCTTTGAAACATAAATGATAACACAAGTATATATTTAAGAAGGAACGAAATTCAGAAAAAAAAACAAAAGGACTGGGGCGAGGGGGATCCGAACCCCAATCCTAGAGGTAGGCAAGGCGTGTGATAGTGTGTGATTGCCACTGGGGTGGCTATTACATCCGGTATTATAATTGCTTCAATAAATATACATACTAAACATGCACATATATTCCAAATCAAACACAAGCCAACCAAACACGCATACTGCTCACGAATTACAATCTTCCATACTATGCTATCCAACATCAGTCATATTAAATAAGAACAGAGGGATGATTAATCATTCAAAATCAAGAAATATTACTCAAATCAAATGCCAAGTAAGTTCAATCATACGAATTGGTCATCAAAAGTAACAATCATTTGAATGCATAGAATAAAGAGTTCACACACAGCCATGGCAGCAGCATGCTAAAGGAGGTTCAATGCAATATCTTGAAAAGCAAACAAACATGTAGTTCACAGTTCCAAATGGCAATTGAATTCAGCTCAAGTATGTCAAAATAATCTCAAGACTTAACACACTTAATGGAGATCAAACAAGGACATGTTTTGAAAACAAGATACAAACATGCATACCAAGGAATCCAAAGCAGTTATGGCATGGTTTTGAACATAAACTAAATGTTGACAATCAGATTAGCACAAAAAGCAAAGTAAGCTAGCAGCAAGCATCAATCAAGTTTAAAGGGGTTTACATGAAGTGAAAACAACTTGGAATACACTTTAATAGGCAACATATAGATATAGACAGCATGGTAATGAGGTTGGTTTCAAGTATGTCAAAAACATCTTCAAGACTTAACATGTTCAGTGAGGAAAAGCAAAGATGTTTTAATGCTGATATCAAATGATTGGCAAGGTAAAGAGTTTAAAATGCAAGCTAACAAAGGAATATGATAGGGCATAATGATAAGTCGGTTTCAAAGATATCCTTCAAGGTTCAAATGGTAGCTCAAAACATGTCGAAGATAGGTCAGATCAAAATGAGAACATGTTCTAAGATTGTTGATGCCAAAATTCTATGATTAAAGTAAGGAACAAGAAGAACACAAGTAGTCAGCAGTATGTTTGATCATGACATTACAAAGCACACAACATATTCAAATGAAATTCCAAGCAATGATACAACTTGGACACAACAATGTACAGCTCATGGAATTCAAAATATTAAGGCATAGATTCAAATATAAGTCTAACAGGCAACTCAATGCAAGAGCAGGGTGAGTTGGCAAATTCAAACATCACCAATCAATGAATTGGAAACTAAAACCCTAATGACAAGTTGACACGTACATCCACATACTAAACAACAATGTATATCACAAAACTTCAGCATGCTCTGATTACAATTCCATATGCAAAGATAAATGATGATGGCTCAATACCACTTAAATGTTTAACCAAGATAACCATTCACACATAAAGTCACTTAGTGTCAAGGAAAGATATTTTCAATAATAGCAAGCATAGGAATGGTTCATGGAACAAGATAGGTTAAGGGCAGACCAAGTCAAATACAATATCAAGACAAACTAACTTAGGTTTATAGCATCTTAGGAACATGTACAGTCATGAAACAAGAGTCTAAACATAGTTGTACACATGATGTCATCTAAATCAAATAACAACTTAGGCATAAACAACAAATACTCAAGAAACTACATTATCATGTTGATACAAACATAAAATCAGTCATAAATACACAAACATCATGATGGTCAAAATTCTCACATGTGTTTAAGAGTAGGGCATGTTACGAACAGCATAGCAGCAATATTCAAATTCAAGCAAAAGTATCACTTAACATAGACAAAGGCATGGGATTTGGTGGAAACCAAGCTAGGCAACATTAAGCAAACATACTATCACACATATATATATGAACTAGGTTTTAAGGATGAATCATGATTGTAACAAGTTTACTCTAGTATAGGCAGTGGTAGATCATAGTAAGACAAACTTGGCCAGCATCAAGCAAGCACATACATCAAACATACATGTATAAAAATCGTGATATCACAAAGGCATAACTTAGGAAACATGTTAAACACAACAAGGATAGCATACACATCGTGAACACAGTGTTAACATCATAAAGACATGGCTTCTGAGATTACAGTTCAAAAGAAAGGCTTTAGCACATACAAAATGAAATGGCATAGTATGGCAAATTGTAGAACATGAGGCATATGATAGAAACAACTCAAGGCAACACATATCAAGATTCAAAATTCATAAGCTTTAAACATATATTGTAACAAAATCATTCCAACATAATGTAACACAAGTTAGTGGCTTGCACATGCTAACAGTTCATACAAACCAACCTCAATCATATGACCAAACATCAGCCATGACAAAGACAGCAATGCATATAAATGGGAACAAAACTATCAATCTTAAAACATCCACAATGACAAAGTTAACACCATAACTGAATATACAAACATGCTCCTATATTAGTAGTGGCAGAAAAAGACACTAATGCTACTTTAACAAGAATCACTTGACAACACCAAACAATCATTAAATCAGCAACAAAGATAGTTAAAATCAGATATTCCACAACCTAAGAGTACATCATAACTACAAAGAGGAATAAAGGTCCATGACAACCAGGTATTTTAGCAGCATTAAACATTCAATCAATACAATATCACAATGATAATTTAATTGCAGCCATTTAAAGAACAAAAATCAGAGGTAGCATAACTCATCACAAAGGCATTCATGTGTATCATATCAATGAAACAACATCATCTTATCTTATGAACTCGAGTCATGAGCACACAAACAAAGTATTCAAGCATATACCAACAAGATTCATATGTAAAAGAAAGTAAACAAGATGCATATGATGTAATGACATTAAATGAACATATTTAAACAAGAGAGACAGAAAACGATACCAAGTGGAGTAATGTCCACTGTCTTCGATTGTACTGATTGCTTCCTTTCCAAAGCCATCCAAGAACACCTTTCAACTTGCTTGCTTGACACTTTTGGAACTTTAGAAGATTTTTGAGTGTTTGGTGAAAATTGTTCATGTCTATATGTGTAAAAGTGAGTCCCTTTTATAGCCTGAACCCAAGGGTTGTGTGAGTCCAAACATCAAACATGTGGAGTGCTGAGTAAGACTTGGAGTCACAACGTCTCTTTTGAAATTCAAATGTTGGTCCATATCTTGGAGACAATTGCGTTGTTCATGCTGTGCAAATCTCAGAATCGTAGGGTCAATTCACAAATTCACGTATTGCTTCAGAGCTCTCCACTTAATGTCATTGGGAGGGGTATCAAATGAGGCAAAGGTTGGGGATGGCGTAAAGAGGTTCGCAGACAAGGACAAATTGAATGCTGAAACTGGTAAATCCTCATAACCACTTTTATGAACCAAACAGTTGGGAGCTCAAAAGGGAATGGTCTTGGAGAATTCAAATTGAACAAATTGTGCGCCAACAGATTGAATTGAAACAAGTTCTTGAATGAATTGATAAGCTTGTATTTGAATTCCTCCTTTCCACTCTGAGTTTCGCAAGCAAGAATGAGGAAGAAGAGCAACTTGGTTGATTTTGGTTTCTTTAGTGCCATATGTCGCCTTCTCATTGGTTGGCAAATGAGTTGAAAAGTCAACACAACCATGCTTGATTCCTATTGGTTCTTGGTTAAGAAAATAATCTCAAAATAGTTTGCAACATATTTTGCACGTTGGGCCAATCAAAGTGGGCTTATGGAATGAAATTTAGAATTGGTTTCTATCTTCTTGTTATAAAAGAAAATGAAAGAAATATTAGGAAACAAATAATAATGGTGGATTAATTGATTAGGGTTATAGATATGGTTTAGAGAATTAAAAATTGACAAATTGGATAAAATAGGTTAAATGAAAGGCTATTGAAATAGGTTTGGGATTGAAGGTGACAATTGAGGGTAGATAAGGTGGGTAGAAATTTGGTTAAGGAGAGGATCATGGTTAGGGTTATGGAGACAATCTCTTAGAGATTTGCTTGATTCAATGCTCCATCCAAAAATATTGATTAATCACCTCTTGAATCTCCTTAAGAAAGCACCTGATAAAAAGGAACAAACACAAACAAAAACCTGATAAAAGAGTTAGCAATGCAGAATGATTGACCTAATATGACATGCAGGAGAACAATGGATCTAAGGGTAAAATTTGGGGTACAACAGTTGCCCCTATTTAAATATCTTCACCTGATGACATGAGAGATGAAAAATCCTCACGACATCAGGGTGAAGGATATTTAAATACAGATAACCAAAAATTTTGCCCTTAGATGCAAAGACATACAATGTTACTAATATGATGATATGATGCCATGAAAGATGCAAGAATGTAGACAAAACAGGACACCAAAGAACAAAGAGCTACCAAACGCAGAAAAGCTTCATTGGGGAAGCAAAGAAAGTTAGTATCCATAAGGAAAGCTCCTTGGGGATGCAGGTTAACCAACAAAAGAGACAAGACTCACTAGGGAGACCCGGAGGCAACACCGGTGATAGAAAACAAAAGGGATTCTCCACTGGGGAAGGATCCAGGGAGGTGGACGACAGGTTCAAATATGACCGGACGACACTGGGGAAAAGAACACATTCTTAATGGGCAAGAAACCAAAAAGAAGACATGATCTCTAGTGGAGATCAGTTTGAAATAAAAGGATAGACACCCGAACAAAATATTTTCTAGGGATTTCTTATGCTGAAGAGTTCAAACGGGATCTTCAAGAAAAGCCAGAAAAGACAGAGACGAACTCTGTGCGCCAGATAAAAACACATGGAGTTTAAAAGAGAGCAAGGTTAATGAGTCAATAATAGACCCTGATACTCACAAGAGTTGGTTGAGATAACAAGTAATTGTCTTGTGAAGAAAAACAGTGTGAACTGAATTTGTAATTTGGTTTAGGTTCATATTTGACCTGAGTTTGAGTAATACAGGTTCATGATAACCTGGTATAAGCAAACGGTTCATGATAACCGATAATAAACAACTGGTTCACGATAACTAGAGATTGAGGTTCACGATAACCTGAAATAAAAGGAATGGTTCACGATAACCAGAAATACAGGTTCACGATAACCTGATTTCTAACAAATGGTTCACGATAACTAGAGATAAGAAGCAAATGGTTCACGATAACCAGAAATACAGGTTCACGATAACCTAAAATACAGATTCACGATAATCTGTTCTTAAACAAATGGTTCATGATAACCAGAGATAAGAAGCAAATGGTTCACGATAACCAGAAATACAGGTTCACGATAACCTGAAATACAGATTCACGATAATCTGTTCTCAAACAAATGGTTCATGATAACCGAAGATAAACAACTGGTTCACGATAACCAGAGATATAGATTCACGATAATCTAATATAAAAAAGCTGGTACAGGTTTACGATAACCTGAAATACAGGTTCACGATAACCTGATATAAACAACTGGCTCACGATAACCAGAGGTTTATAGTGCTAATGGTTACTGAAATGTTAGATATCCAAATGAGGTGATACAGGTTATAAGATGGTTTGCAGGTTAAACTTCCTGGGGAATACTGCACAAAGGGTCAAGATCTGGCGCACAGAGGCGAAGAAACCGGACACAGGCAAAACAATGATAAAGAACCAAAGACCCACAAAAGGGGAAAAAGACACAAAAACAAAACCACACAAACAAAACACCCAAATGCAAAGATGCTCGATGCTATGGTATGATGCGAATGCTCAATGATATGCAAGAACGACAGACCGGGGACAGCCAAAAAGAAAACACCGTGTCCACCACAAAGAGTCACACTGAAATTTGAGCAAGTAGCCAGCCTTCAAAGCCCATGTGAGAACATCTTTAATCTGCTGGGGAAACAAATTCTCATCAAACATCTTGCGTAGATACTGGTGAGACGTCCTTAGTGGTTAGCCATTGTTAAAGCTTTTAAATCGGGGAGATATTGCCAATCTTCTTTTAGAGCTCAAAGTTTTCACAACATTCCGCTTTTAAGACCATTATTAATAAATAAGTGAAGTTTTGCCTTAAAAATGAAAATATCAGAGTAATGATAAGTGTCAAACAAAGAAATGGCTCAAGAAAAACTGATTTTATTAGAATGGCAACTTGCCAATAGCGAAGTTCCATGGATCATTACAATTGAAAAATGGCAAAAGGAAAGAATTACATCATATTCAATGACCTACTCCCTAATGACTAAAATCCTGGAATTCTTTTCAAGCATAATATTTCTGTACTGAGTCAGCATTCACAGGGTGTGTGAGCTGTTCACCATCCATTGTTGTGAGGAATAAAGAACCTCCTAAAAATACAGTCTTTACCACAAACGGACCCTCATAGTTAGGCGTCCACTTTCCACGAGCATCCCTTTAAGATGGCAGAATCTTCTTGAGTACAAGCTCTCCTTCTCGAAATTCCCGGACACGGACCTTCTTGTCAAATGCCCTCTTCACTCTCTTCTGATACAGATGACCATGACACATAGCAGTCAGTCGCTTCTCGTCAATGAGGTTCAGTTGGTCATATCTCTCTCTAACCCATTCAGCTTCGTCAAGCTTAGATTCCATCAGGATTCTCAAAGACGGTATTTCTACTTCAATGGGGAGTACTGCATCCATTCCATATACAAGGGAAAAGGGGTTGCCCCTGTTGAGGTTCGAACCGAAGTTCTGTATCCGTGCAGAGCAAAAGCTAACATCTCGTGCCAAACTTTATATGTTTTGACCATCTTCTGCAGGATCTTCTTGATGTTTTTATTAGCAGCTTCGACAGCTCCATTCATCTTAGGACGGTAAGGTGAGGAATTATGATGCTCAATCTTGAAATTGTCACATAACTCCTTCATTGTCTTGTTGTTCAGATTTGTTCCATTGTCAGTGATGATCTTGCTGGGAATTCCATAACGACAAATGATATTATTCTTGATGAAACGAGCAACTACTTGCCTGGTCACATTAGTAAAAGAAGCAGCTTCAACCCATTTGGTGAAATAATCAATGGCCACTAAAATGAAACGATGGCCATTAGAAGCTTTCGGCTCAATAGCTCCGATCATATCAATGCCCCACATGGAGAAAGGCCAAGGGGATGACAAAACATTCAGCAAGGTAGGAGGAACGTGCATTTTATCAGCGTAGATCTGGCACTTATGACATTTCCTGGCGTATTGGATGCAATCAGCTTCCATAGTTAACCAATAATATTCGGCCCTCAAAATTTTCTTAACCATGGCATACCCATTGGCGTGAGTGCCAAAGGCTCCTTCGTGAATGTCGTGGATTAACAGGTCTACCTCTCGTTTATCAACACATCTTAGAAGGACCATGTCATGATTCCTCTTGTAAAGCACGTTGTTACTGAGAAAGAATTTGGATGACAATCTTCGCAAAGTTTTCTTATCAAGATTGGAAGCATTGACAGGGTATTCCCGAGTCTTCAAATAATTCATGATGTCGTGAAACCAAGGTTTTCCATCTGCCTCCTCTTCAGCTGACTGGAAATAAGTGGGTTCGGTCTTGCGCTCGATACTGATGAGAGGTGCTTCATTGTGAAACCTGACTTGCCACATTGAGGCTAACATGGCTAGGGAATCAGCTATGTGGTTTTCAGTACGAGGTACATGACGGAAAGTGATCTCATCAAAACACTTAATCAGTTCCATAATGTAAGCACGGTATGGAATGAGCTTTTCATCTTTGGTTTCCCATTCGCCCTTGACTTGATAAATGACCAAAGCAGAATCACACATAACTTCAAGAACATTGATTCCAAGATCAATTGCAGCTTATAGACCCAAAATACAAGCTTCGTACTCAGCAATATTGTTTGTGCACTCAAAGTCCAACCTTGTTGTAAAAGAAGTATAACCACCATCGGGGTTTATCAATACAACACCTACACCATGTCCTTTGAAATTGGAAGAACCATCAAACATCATCTTCCATCTATAACTGGTCTCAAAACTCTCATTAGGGCCAGACCCTTCACAATCTTTTACTACCATAATGTCTTCATCCGGGAAATCAAGCTTGAGCGGTTCATAATTTTCAACAGGCTGGTCTGCGAGGTATTCTGATAATACACTTCCTTTGATAGCCTTCTGAGGTACATACTGGATATCATATTCTGACAATAGCATATGCCAACGGGCAAGTCTTCCTATTTGAGCAGGCTTCTCAAAGATATACTTTATTGGATCCATTTTCGAGATCAACAAAGTAGTGTAGCATATCAAATACTGTCTCAAACGTTTAGCGGCCCATGCTAAGGCACAACAGGTTTTCTCAAGTAATGAATAACGGCTTTCACTACCAACGAACTTCTTACTTAAGTAATAAATGGCATGCTCTTTACGACCAGTTTCATCATGTTGGCCCAATACACAACCCATGGACCCCTCTAAAACAATCATGTATATAATGAGAGGTCTTCCAGGAACAGGAGGAATTAAAATGGGTGGTTCTTGCAAATAACTCTTGAGCTTTTCAAAAGCTTATTGGCAATCAGAATTCCACTCCACAGTATGGTCTTTGCGGAGCAGTTTGAAGATTGGTTCACAAATTGGAGTCATATTGGAAATGAATCTGGATATATAGTTCAAACGACCCAGAAATCCTCTCACTTGTGATTCAGTTTGTGGAGCTGGCATTTCTTGGATAGCTCGTACCTTGTCAGGATCTACTTCAATTCCTTTCTGGCTGACGATGAAATCAAGCAACTTCCCTGACCTGACACCAAAAGTACACTTGGCCGGATTCAATTTCAATTGATACTTCTGGAGTCTCTTAAACAACTTCAAGAGATGGTCTAAATGTTCCTCCTTGCTTTGGGATTTAGCAATCATGTCATCCACATATACTTCAATTTCCTTGTGGATCATGTCATGGAACAAAGTCACCATAGCTCTCTGGTAGGTTGCCCCTGCGTTCTTCAAACCAAAGGGCATAACCTTGTAACAGTAGGTTCCCCACGGGGTGATAAAGGTAGTTTTATCCATGTCAGCTGGGTCCATTCTGATCTGGATGTAACCGGAAAAACCATCCATGAAGGAGAACACTGGAAACTTAGTTGTATTATCCACAAGAGTATCAATATGTGGCAGGGGAAAGTCATCTTTGGGACTAGCTTTGTTGAGATCCCTATAATCTACGCACATTCGTACTTTACCATTTTTCTTCATAACTAGCACGATGTTGGCTACCCATTCTGGATATTTTGAAACTGCCAAGAATCCTGCATCCAGTTGCTTCTTAACCTCATCTCTGATTTGGAGAGCCATATCTGGTGTACTTCTACGGAGCTTTTGTTTCACAGGTGGACATTCAGGCTTGAGTGGTAGCTTATGAACTACTATATCTGTATCCAGTCCAGGCATGTCTTGATAAGACCAAGCAAACACATCTACATATTCTTCCAAAAGCAAAACTAGCCGTTGTCTGATCTCTTCCCCAAGGGTTGCCCCAATCTTGACCTCTTTCCTCTTCTCTTCAGTGCCAAGGTTGATGACGTCAACTTTTTCTTCGCGTGGCTGAAGATCCGTGTACTGATACTCACACATTTCTGCCAAGTCATCGAGGACCTCATAATCCTCTTCTTCCTCAGCTTGATAAATGGGTGAATCAAAGTCTATAGTGAGAGTAGGGTCATTAAATACAACGAGTTTGGGAATCACTCCGCACGATGAAGGGATTTATTTTAATAAAAATGCACAAACATGAACAAAAGAAGAAATTTGTAGTTTTGAAAAGATTGCCATTTTTCTTAAAACGAAAACAGGAATAAAGACAAGGAAATTTAACAAAACAAACACTTCATTGATTAATAAGATTTAAAAGCGGTGGCCCATACAAAATAATCCGAAAGCCCCGGGCAAGGCTGCAGAATTGAAAACATCAAAGAAAACAAACAAATTACTCTGGCATAGGGTACAAAGTAGGTATCTCAATGGCTTCCCAGTTACTTAAGGCAGCGTCACACCGAAACACCAAGTGGTTGATATCTTCGTCTTCAGCGTCTTCAATAATTGCATGGACTTGCTGTCCTCCACTGACGAACACTTCTTGAATGGTCCTTGGTCTTCCTTTTGTTGAAGCAGCTCTTCCCTCAAAAGTTGGTTTGTAACCCAACCCTTGGTATTTCTCTCTTTCTGGGACCTCGACGATCTTGCCCCAGCCTTCAGGTACTCCTCCTCGTAAGCCAGATTGCATGCTTTTGAAAGAAACAAAATATGGACAACCAGAGGCCACTAGTTCCTTGTCGTCAAGCATAATAGCATTAGCTATTTCAAGAGCCTGGAAAGAAGTTTCCAAAGCATCTTCATCCGCTTCAATGTAACAAAACGAGGACAAATTACTGACCATCAGGTCCTCCTCACCATGTATGATAACTAACTTCTCGTCGGCCACGAACTTCATCTTTTGATGTAAGGTAGAGGTTACAGCACAAGTCTCGTGGATCCAAGGCCTACCCAGTAAACAACTGTAGGCAGGGTTGATATCCAAGATCTAAAAAAGGATGTTGAATGTTTGAGGGCCAATCAAAATAGGTAGCTCAATTTCTCCCATCACCGATCTTCTTGAACCATCAAAAGCTTTGACAATAAGAGAGGTGGGTCTCATTATAGCTCCTTGGTAAGACAGTTTATCAAGAGTTCTTTTTGGCAAAACATTCAAGGATGAACCGGTATCTACGAGAACTTTGGCCATCGTATCCTCCTGACATTTCACTGATATGTGTAAAGCAAGATTATGATTCCTTCCAGTTCGGGGTAACTCCTCGTCACTAAAACTAAGAGTGTTATAAACTGTGATGTTGGCGACGACATGATCAAACTGTCCTGCTGTTATATCCTGAGCCACATGTTCCTGGGCTAACACCTTCTGCAATGCTAATCTGTGAACTGGCGAATTAACTAACAGAGACAAGATTGAAATCTTGGATGGTGTCTGATGGAGCTGATCTATCACTTTGTAATCACTCCTCTTGATAATTCTTAGGAACTCTTCATATGCTTCTTGAGAAATTACCTCATTCCCTTTGTCCCTAGATGGTGTGGGGATAACAGTTTCCTTGGGTACGGTTTCTTTGAAAGAAGGAGTGTATACTCTTCCACTTCGGGTCATCTTTCTAGTTCCAACTATATTAGTTACCTCTTCAGCAGTAGTTCCCACCTCTTTCCTTGGAACTACGTCTTCAACAGTGATTCCCACCTCTTTCCTTGGAATCAAGTCTTCTCGTCTTCTGCTACTCATAACATTCTCATAGACCCATGGCACGGCCTTGGTCCCTCGGAACCTAAATGGAACGGGTTGTCTGATGTCACATTGCTTGGAGTGATTAATGGTGGAAGCACCAAGCGTTTCATGATTGCTGAAAATTGGCACTGGTTTATTAAACACAGGAACCACAGACCCAGATTTGGATGTGTTGGACCTGGATACTTGCCCTTTTTACTTTAGTAGGTTAAATACAGGCTCAATTGCTGCAACTTTGTTTTCCTTTTCTTTGCTGAACACTTGTAGGAACCCTTCATTGATCAGATACTGAACATCATCTTGGACTAAACGGCAACCCTTGATACTGACATTACATTCTTCACAGTCATCATGGAAAACTTCAACTAACCCAGCTTTGAACAGCTTAGCATGAAAAGCCTAGATAGGAGTTTTGATCTTCGTTGCATCCAAAACTAATACCTCATCCTTCTCATCTTCTATAGCATTAGTGGTCCCATGGGTAGGCAAAGGGTTGCTCTTCACATTTGGTTGATTATCAGCAAATGAAAGAATATTCTTTTCCATCAAAACCTTCACTACATTATTCAACGCTAAACAACCCTCCAAGTCATGACCAGCGCCTCCTTGATGAAAAGCACAAGTTGCATTTGGGTTGAAGAAAGGCATAGATTTCTCGGTTGGTAGTCCCAAAGGTCTAGTAACGATCAACCCTTGCTCCACTAAAGAAGGGTAGAGCTCTGTATATGACATTGGTATAGGTGGAAATGCTGGCTTTCCTCCTTGCTTCTTGTGGGGGAGAATTCTGCTGTGGAACCTGTGGTCTTGGTTGCTGATAATTCTGGTTTTTGGGCCACTGCTGATAAGCTGTCTGATGATATGCTGGTGCCTGCTGCGTAGCTTGGTGATTGAAGGTAGGCGTAACAGCAGCTACGTAAGGTTGTTGAGCATACTGCATCTGGTAAATTGGATGCTGAGAGAAGTTTAGTCTCTGCTATTACTGATACATTGGTTGCTTCCATCGAGGGCTCTGGGTTTTTCTTGTCATGACGGTATTAGTTTCTCCTTCCCTCTTCTTATGAGAATGACTAGGGGACTTCTTAGTACTGACGCCGGTTGAACTGCTCGGAGAACCGATTACTTTTCCACTCTTTAATCCTGCCTCTACCTTCACACCAATTGCAACAATATCAGCGAAATTATCATTGACACTGCTGATCATTCTCTCATAAAACTCAGGCTTTACTGTGTCTACAAACCAATCAGCAAATTCTTTCTCGGTCAATGGTGGTTCAACCTGAGAAGCAGTCTCTCTCCAACGTTGTGCGTATTATTTGAAAGTCTCAGTACCTTTCTGGGCCATACTCAACAACTGCCAATGGTCAGGGGCTAAATTCATATTATACTTGTAGTGTTTCACAAAAGCATTAGTTACATCCTGGAAACAACGGATCTGGGACTGGTCTAGACTTAAATACCATTTAGCAGCAGCCTCCTTCAAACTGTCCTGAAAACAATGGATCATCAGCTTGTCATTGCTTACGTGCGCGACCATTCTTCGGTAGTACATGATCAAATGGGATTTGGGACATGTGGCCCTTAAATACAACTCAAAACTTGGTAACTTGAACTTGGGTGGAATTACCAAATCTGAAACCAAACACATGTCTTTAATGTCAGTATTGAATGCATTACTCAACTCCATTACCTTCATCTTTCTCTGCATTGTTTCAACACTCTCTCTCAGCTTCTCGTGTCTATCATCTCCTTCTTCTGACACATCAATGTAGTGGTAGGGCTGGTGGTTTTGGAAAATCGGATGCACTTGCGTTTGCACTGCTGGCGAAGCATAGGTAGGAATAGCTTGAAGAGTCTCATCGACCAAAGGAACTGCTTGCTGTGTTGTCAAAGGAACTGTAGCACGGATAAAATCTTCTGGCATGCCCAAAGTGGGATTCATGACAGGGATGATATGAGGTTCTACCATTGTAGTGACGATTTCAGAGGCCACTGTGGCCTGGGTGTCCATCTTTGCTTTCATAACATTAATAGCCTCGAGGATTTGAAAACAAGATACAAACATGCATACCAAGGAATCCAAAGCAGTTATGGCATGGTTTTGAACATAAACTAAATGTTGACAATCAGATTAGCACAAAAAGCAAAGTAAGCTAGCAGCAAGCATCAATCAAGTTTAAAGGGGTTTACATGAAGTGAAAACAACTTGGAATACACTTTAATAGGCAACATATAGATATAGACAGCATGGTAATGAGGTTGGTTTCAAGTATGTCAAAAACATCTTCAAGACTTAACATGTTCAGTGAGGAAAAGCAAAGATGTTTTAATGCTGATATCAAATGATTGGCAAGGTAAAGAGTTTAAAATGCAAGCTAACAAAGGAATATGCTAGGGCATAATGATAAGTCAGTTTCAAAGATATCCTTCAAGGTTCAAATGGTAGCTCAAAACATGTCGAAGATAGGTCAGATCAAAATGAGAACATGTTCTAAGATTGTTGATGCCAAACTTCTATGATTAAAGTAAGGAACAAAAAGAACACAAGTAGTCAGCAGTATGTTTGATCATGACATTACAAAGCACACAACATATTCAAATGAAATTCCAAGCAATGATACAACTTGGACACAACAATGTACAGCTCATGGAATTCAAAATATTAAGGCATAGATTCAAATATAAGTCTAACAGACAACTCACTGCAAGAGCATGGTGAGTTGGCAAATTCAAACATCACCAATCAATGAATTGGAAACTAAAACCCTAATGACAAGTTGACACGTACATCCACATACTAAATAGAGAAATCAGAGTGTTCGTAGTTCCTCCTATTCTATGGGAGGAAATTGGTTTTTGGTGTCTTGTTCAAAGCCCAAGACGTGAAGCTAAAGGGTAGTTTGTATCTTGATCAAAGCCCAAGATATGAAGCTGAAAGGTCTATTTGTATCTTGTTTAAAGCCCAAGACGTGAAGCTGAAAGGTCTCCACTTTAGAGAGAATTTTTCATCTCTAAAGAGGGGGTTGTTTGTCACAACTGTTTTTATAAAGGAGAATTATTTTAACCGGGATACGCGGATCCTAGCAATGCCATAATTTCCTTTAAAGGAGGTTTTTTACCTGAAGGAGAAGACTTTAACTCAGTGTAGAGCAATGCTATCTTTCCTTAGAAATTTCTCATGCTAAAAGAGGGACAGTGGCATGGATGTAGATGATCCAGAGGCTTGTCGCTTACATCGATTAGATGAAAGGGGAAGGAGTTGTTGATGTCTGTGTACTGTGAACGAGGCACAACTTTGATGCTAAAAGGTTAATCGGATCAACCAGTGGTTTTCTTATACAAAGCCTAAGATGAGGCTAATATATGTCTCCTACAAAGCCCGAGAGAGAGGCGAAAAGGGTTTGACTCAACAAGAGAGTGTTTTTGTATCTCGTATAAAGCCCGAGATGGAGGCTATTATTTGTTTGGCTCAATAAGAACCTTTTTGTATCTCGTACAAAGCCCGAGTTGGAGGCCAAATGGGTGATTGACTCAACGAGGGAGTCTCTTATGTGTCTCGTACAAAGCTCGAGAGAGAGGCTAAAAGGTTTGACTCCGCTGGGGAGAATCATTGTACAAAGCCCAAGAGGAGGCTATGGTGACTGTTTCAGTTAAGTGACAGGTCCAGTATACTGATTTTGAAAGAGAAAATCAGTTCTTATATGAGCAACACTGTATTCATGGATCTGATTTGGGGATCAGGGATATTTCCTTCTCTTTGAGGAAACGGGAAGTCCAAAGGGTATTGAGACTGTCCGAGTCTACGGGTTTCCTTCCTATTTAACGAAGGGGTCGCTTGAGAATGTCTTTGAGACTCAAGGAAGTTAGACTGTCCAAGTCTAGAGTTCGTCTTTTGTACTATGCTTTGAGAAACAGTAGTCAACTCTATGAAAGGACTGTTCTACGAGGATGACTAGGTTCTGTTCATATACCTCTAGGAGGTCGTCGGGATAATTTGTACGAAGCCCAAGAGGAGGCTGGAAACTTTTAAGAAGCCGAATGGTCCTTGTACGAAGCCCAAGAGGAGGCTATCATTCCCGGAGGAAGAGATCATTATACGAAGCCTAAGAGGAGGCTGTGAATACTTCTAAGAAGCCGGCGGGTCCTTGTACTAAGCCCAAGAGGAGGCTGGGTTGCTTTTAGGAAGCCTGTGGGTCCTTGTACGATGCCCAAGAGGAGGCCGATGCTTTTAAGAAGCTGATGGGTCACCAAACCCCGAAAAATTCAAGACAGGCTACTCACAGAGAATAG
Source organism: Lathyrus tuberosus (assembly GCA_022829125.1). Classification (NCBI taxonomy): domain Eukaryota; kingdom Viridiplantae; phylum Streptophyta; class Magnoliopsida; order Fabales; family Fabaceae; genus Lathyrus; species Lathyrus tuberosus. Next base: position 3,578,380 of record JALAZF010000478.1, on the reverse strand, counting down.
ATCAAGCCAGGAAAGTTCGAGAATTTGGAAGAAACTCAAAGATGCCATTCACGGAGTATACATTCAACTTGGGGAGTAGAGTTTCTTGATAATTCCTAATGAGGACAGCCGAAGAGAAGACTGTATCTGGTGATCCTATTGGGGATCTAGTTGTCTATTTCTATGAATAAACGAAACGGCGTCACCTAGTTCTAGACGTAGTTGCCGGGGAAACTCGAAATATCTATACTATTATTACACAGTTGATATGAGTTTATGAAAGAAGACTTACAGTGAAACAGCCCCATAATACAATTATATGTATATGAAAGCGGTAAATGAAAGCAATAACCACTTCCTCGGTTGTAGAGCTTCCATGCTGTTTGGTTAGTTGTTCAATAAAGAAAGATTGAAAAACAACAGTTTATCCAAAATCAAAGGAGAAACTGCTTTGAAAAAGAAAGATTTGGGGCTTACAGCTCAAGGAGAGGCCCAGGGTTTTATCAGTGAGCGCACTGTTGAATTTGTACAGAGGGACTTATACAAGTGACTGAGGCCCAAAATGTTTTCTGTACAAAGGGGTTGGGTCTTACACTCTAATAGAGGCCCACAAAGTTTAAAATAAAAAAGAGTGGGGCTTATAACTCGAGGGTAGGCCCAGATGATTTTCCGTTTGAAATGACGATCGCGCCGAGGTTTTCTTTTAATGTAGAGGGACTTATACAACAAGTGAGGCCCACAAGGTTTTGGTTAAAAGGGGATTGGGTCTTACACTCTAATAGAGGCCCAAAAGTGTTTTGAATGGGTCTTATAGCTCGAGGAGAGACCCAAGGTTATTTTGAAAAGGCGACGATCGCGCCGTTGGCTTTTGACGGTATCGGGACTTATACAATACACTGAGGCCCAAAAATGATTTGACGAAGAAAGGATTGGGTCTTACACTCTCTCAAGAGGCCCAAAATGTTTTGAAAATGATTTATGAGGGTTGAATTAATCCAAAAACCCTAATTTGTTTTCAAAAATGTATTTAATTGAATAAAAATTCAATATTGTGATCTTGGATTAATGCTTCAAAAATTAAGTATTGACCTACAAAATAATTAGAAAGCATTAAAAGTTGCAAAATCAATGTAGAAAAAATATTTAAAATGTCAAAAATCAATTAAAATATTAATTCTTTGCAAAAATATCAATTATATGAAATAAATAATATTTTTGGGATTTTTTGGGAAAATAAAATAATTTAACATTTTTGTGAATTATTAAAAAAAAGAATCAACTCAAAATCATTAAAACTCAGAGAGAAATTAATTTTTGAATCAATTAAACAAAATCACAAAATTCAAATATTCAAATTATTCAAAAATGGCGCCAAGAACAGACCAAGAACACACGCGTGTTCTGGGTTTGGCTGATTTGCATTTTCTCCTCAATCTCACTGAATACATAATCATATCATACAATCCACATATCATTATGCTCGTCTCAACCTCACGATCATGTTTATGTCAATTAATTTCATTTAAATTAAACATACAACAAGAAATCACGAAAAATCCTCAAGAACCCTAATTTCTGCATGAAGGCAAGGATTTTTTATACACGATTCAAACAATGCAATTAATTGAGGGAAAACATTCCATGCATGATTATGAACATTTGGCCAAAATATTGTGCGAGGAAATATGCATAGATTGAGAGATGACCAAGTATGTGCTTACCTCTAGGTCGTGATAGCAAGTGGAATGTGATTTTTAATTTGGAGGTGTTACAGATGAGTGGTGATGATCTGAACAGCTTCCCTACACCCTATGGATTGTGTTTGAATGCTTGGACTTGATTGAAATTGGCTGGATCACTTTGTGGTACCTCAGCTGCAACTTGTTTGAAAATTTGAGCAACCAGCTGGTGATTTTGTGAAATTGGTGTTTCAGAAGTGATCTAAGTGTTTGATCAGCTCATATGTGATGTATGTGAGGTGTGTGAGTGATTGGTTTGATTGGAAAAGCTCTCAAACTCAAAACCCGATAGCTACCTTGCTAAGAAAGGCATTTTTTCCAAGAGAAAGAGATTTTGAGGAAAGCATTTGTTAGATGGCTTTGGTGTACTCAAACTGATCATAATTGAGCTCTATTTATAGTAGAGCAAGTTTGTTTTGGGATCCACAGTGAATGGCAACTGCAGCAGGTGTTTGTTCAATGTTGGCCAATGGAGTTTCAAGTCTCCTCTAGCCATTGACTAGAGGTTAGGGCACAGAGCTTTGGATCCCTTGGTCTTGGATAAGTCTTGATTAATTTCAGATGAGAATGGCTCAGTCCATGCCACCTTGATGCTTCCATTGAATGCTCCAATCCAAATTTGAAGTCTTGTCCCTATTTTGGCCATTCTAGGTTCAACATGCTATTTCTTGTGCCATGGACTTTGGAGACTTGGCTCAGTGATGGTCCCCTTTAGATTCAATCCTCAGATGTGTCCAAGTGGACAGGAGCATTTGAATTTGGCTGATTTTGGCAAATCGAGCAAAGTTGCAAATTCTGCCTTGCCTTGACAGATTTCAGCAAGGCAACTTTCCAATGTCATATCTCATGACTCAAATGGAAGTTGGCAATGTTCTTGGTCATTTTGGAAAGCCTTTACATCATACAACAATTGTTTGAACATGTTTGGTTTTGATCTCTTTTGAATCCAAGTGAAAAATCCCCCTACATTTGGAAAAAAATGAAGACAGATTCTGACTTAGTGAAAATTTCACTAAGTGTTGGAAAAAGTGACATTTTCATTTTTCAACCATTTTGATCACTCCATAACTCAAAATCATTAATGAATTGGAGTTAGGTCTAGTTGATGTTTTTGTAGAGGGTAATGAGAGCTACAAATCCATCTTTGAATGAGAGAAAATGGCCTTGTGGTTTAGGAGTTATGGTCCTCCAAAGTTGGTACCTTTGTCACTTTATTTTTAACTTAGAAAATTTTCTAAGTTTTTATGGTTACCCCTTTTACAAGTTATCCAACTTTTCTTGATTTTTATTGATGAATGATGATTCAAATCATACATTAACATCATTTTAGGGTTAAAAATCCATTTTGGTGAAAAATCTCAAAAAGTCAAAGTTGACTTTTGTGCACAGTTGACTTTTTATCAGATGAATTCCAAATTGTGCAATTCTTCAGGAAATCATGTTCTTGACCTAAATCAAACTTGATGGACATGTTCCAAGGGTGTCATAGGGTATATTGGGGCATGTCCTAGGGTTTGGGAGCATGTCCTGGTCAAAAGTCAAAGTTACAGTTGACTTTTCTCTTAAAACCCTAATTATGGTGCAGATGAAATTGAGACTTGTTGCTCAAGCTTCTTGGATTAACCCATTGTTCCAAATGGATCAATATAGTTCATTAGAGACCCTCAAACCCTCTCTTGAGGTCTTGGCTCATGATTTTCCCTAAAAGTCAACTTAGGGGTGAATTAGGTTAAGAAACCCTAATTCCTGATTTTTGATGTATGCATCCCCTAAGGTCAAATTGACTTGATGATTGGGTCCATGAGGTCCCATGGAGTATATTAGGTTGTGTTTTGGATCATTGGCTTATGTCCAGATGAAAATTTCCCATCTGGAGGCCCTGGTCGAACAAAACCCTAATTTGGTGATACTGGCGATCTTGAGACTTGATCCACCTGGAAGGGAGCAGCCTTGTGCTTAATCCTTAGAGTGGGAGTCCTTTTGATCCATTGTGAATGTTTTAGAGGTTTGACAAGTTGAAGATCAAGTCATTCCTTGATTGATCCTTTGTCAAAAGCTCTGAGAGGGCTTGAAACCCTAATTTTGATTGTAGTGGATGCTCACCCATCTTTGGGGAGACTGACAAGGTAGGATGGTTCATCCATATTGTGATGATGATTTGCACAATGATGGGAAATCTTAGTGGTCAAAATTTAGGGTATGATAGATGTCCCTATTTAATCTTCTTGAACCCGAAGGTGTGAATGACGAAGGTATTCGGGCATTCGGGGTGCAAGAGGATTAAATATCGGAATACCCGAAATTTTGATGGTGGTTATGAATGGAAGATTGCATCCATCTTTTTTAGCTAAGCAATGATGCTTAGAAAAGGTAAACTTCCCTTAGATCCTGGTCTTCAGCCAAGGAACTGGTCTCAGTTTTCTTTTATCAACTTCCTCTCGATCCTGGTTTCCTACCAAGGAACTGGTCTTAGTTTCTGATGTAAACTTCCCCTCGATCCTGGTTTCCTACCAAGGAACTGGTCTTAGTTTCTGATGTAAACTTCCCCTCGATCCTGGTTTCCTACCAAGGAGCTGGTCTTAGTTTCTGATGTAAACTTCCCCTCGATCCTGGTTTCCTACCAAGGAACTGGTCTTAGTTTCTTTTGTCAATAAACTTTATTGACAAGGAACGCTATGCGTAGCAGTTTTCCTCAAACTTCTCGCCGAATTTTCCTGGGGAGATGCCATTTGACGGAAGAATTTTAATGTCAGACTTGCTGGGGAACCCAGTCGTCTGAGTTGTAGAGTTGTACAAACTTCTCTGTTGGAGACGCCATTTGTTTCTTTCGGGGAAAGCGAGTCTCTTGAGAGACTGCTGTCGCTTGGGATCTTACATCATACTTTTCTCGGGATCTTCCCAGAGAAATGCCATATGATGGGGTCCAATTTTGAGGTGCCGATGACCTTTTCATCAGCGGTCTTCTCGGAACGAGACTGGCATGCTGCCGAATTTCTGATTACGAGGCTTTCCCTGGGGATTTTCCTTAATCTGGGAAAGCAAGGATATCATCTTCAATGGCGAAGAGTGACATTTATAGAAAGCTTCCCTGGCTTTTCAGAGGTTCAAGTTATCAAAGTGGTCAAGGACTAACTTCTTTCCAGAATTAAACTGGAAATGAGGTTGTTCAGACACAGCGTTTCCTGACGAGGCAAGAACTGACAACTCGATTGAGAGAACTTCTATCACTAGGGGACAAGACCGACTAGAGTGATAATGATGCAATATGAAATGTGAATGCAAATCAATAATGCATGACGTATGTATGTTTATGCGGACAAAACTGACGCGACATAAAAACTAAAAGATGAACACGACTGGATACTCGGCCATCGTGGGGAGAAGAAGTACCGTTGGTTCAGAATAGCAATTCCACCTTGCTTAGGGGAGATAGTCCCCGTCGGGAGCTATGTTGGTCGGGCTTAGGAGATAAGAACTCGACCGAGGTGTGTCAGACGAAACAAGGTCTCTGACACAGTTGATCCCTTCATTCAGGCGTACCGGCGTAGAAGGATTATTTTGATTCTGCACTTTGAAGTTCGATTACTTTTGGAGAAGCGCAATCGACATTCTTCTGATGTTCAATAGTCAAAAGAATTGCCATCTTTATTTAAAAAAAAGCAGAAAAATTTCTAACAAGTAAATTCATTTTGTTTTATTTGAAGAATCGTTAATCATGTTAACAACGTTGTTCTGTAAAGCTAAAACAAATAAGAAGTACAAACAAAAGCACAAGGGCTCAAATTTTATTGATAAGATGGAGATCAGCCAAACGCGTGATTCCAAAGAGTATATACAAAGTTTGAAAATGGTAATTTACGGGGAAAAGGGCTACGTTGAAACATAACGACCACCATCCTTCTACCAACTTTGAATTCGGGGCATCCTGAGCTTCTGTCGAAGATGACCTTGACCGGAGTTTTCTGACAGATGATGTAACTGCTGCTGCTGAGGGACTTGCCTCTGTTGAACATAGTTACTTGCCATTATCCCTAATTTTTGCCTGGATTGTACTATGATGTTTCCAATCCATCGAGATGATTATTTTTCATGTCTCTAACTTTTGCCTGGACCGCCCTTTTGGGTTTTCAATCCACCGAGACGTTTTTTTTTTATTTTATTTTATTTTTTATTTTAGGCGAAGTATTTCTTGACTACATCAACATTTGTGGGGTAGGCAAATTCCTCTCCGTCCATGGTTGCAAGTCTCTAGGCGCCGCCTGAGAAAGCTTTCGTGACCACATAAGGGCCATCATAATTCGGAGTCCACTTGCCCCGAGAGTCAGTGAGAAATGATTGCATCTTCTTGAGCACAAGGTCTCCTTTCCTGAAGATTCGGGGTCGAACCTTTTTGTCGAACGCCTTCTTCATTCTCTGTTGATACAACTGACTGTGGCATAGTGCCGTTATTCGCTTCTCTTCTATCAGATTCAATTCGTCGTGTCGACTTTGACACCATTCAGCTTCGGTGAGCTTAGCTTCCATCAATACTCGGATTGACGGGATCTCTACTTCTATGGGGAGCACTGCCTCCATGCCATACACTAGAGAGAAAGGGGTTGCCCCTGTTGAAGTGTGGACAGATGTGCGATAACCGTGAAGAGCAAAAGGTAGCATCTCGTGCTAGTCTTTATAGGTTACAACCATCTTTTGAACGATCTTCTTGATGTTCTTGTTAGCCGCTTCTACCGCTCCATTCATCTTAAGTCGGTAGGGAGATGAGTTATGGTGCTCGATCTTGAACTCAGCGCACAACTCCTTCATCATCTTATTGTTCAAGTTAGATCCATTATCAGTAATGATCTCGCTTGGAACACCATAACGGCAGATGATATTGTTTTTGATAAATCGGACCACCACTTGTCGGGTTACATTAGCGAATGACGTTGCTTTGACCCACTTGGTGAAGTAATCAATGGCTACCAAGATGAACTGATGTCCGTTTGAAGCCTTAGGTTCGATCAAGCCAATCATGTCGATTCCCCATATCGAGAATGGCCATGGGGAAGAAAGAACTTTGAGATGTGATGGCGGTACATGAATTTTATCGGAGTATATCTGACACTTGTGACACCTCCTCATGTACTTGTAGCAGTCAGATTCCATGGTCAACCAATAGTACCCTGCTCTTAGAATTTTTCTTGCAATTGCGTGCCCATTGGCATGAGTGCCAAAGGATCCTTCATGAATTTCTTTCATAAGCATGTCTGCTTCTGGTCTGTCTATGCATCGGAGCAAAACCATGTCAAAATTCCTCTTATAAAGAGTGTCACCGCTCAGGAAGAAGTTTCCAGCCAATCTTCTGAGGGTTTTTCTGTCTTTTCTGAGTGCCCCAGATGGGTACTTTTATTTCTGAAGGAAGCATTTGATATCGTGATACCAAGGTTTATCATCTATGACTGCTTCAATCATGAAGATGTAAGCGGGCCATTCAAGGCGCATTATACCGATCTTAGGTATGTCATTCCATTGACCTACACTAATCATGGAAGAGATAGTGGCTAATGCATCAGCCATGTGATTCTCCTCACGAGGGATATGATGAAACTCAACTCTGTTGAAGAAAGGTAACAACCTTCTTGCATAGTCTTTGTAAGGAATCAATCCTGATTGGTATATGTTCCAATCTCCTTTAATATGATTGATAACCAAGGCTGAGTCGCCATATACGTCCAAGTTTTTGATCCTTAAATCAATCGCTTCTTCGAGACCCATGATGCAAGCTTCGTATTCGGCCTCGTTGTTGGTACACTTGAACGTAAGTCGAGCGGTGAAAGGAATGTGGGTACCCTGAGGGGTAACAATGATTGCCCCAATTCCATTTCCGTAATGATTAACTGCTCCGTCAAAGATTAGTCCCTACTGGGAACCTGGTTGTGGCCCTTCACCGGGTAGCGGTTCATCACAATCTTTCATTTTTAGATACATGACATCTTCGTTTGGGAAGTCAAACCCGATTTATTCTTGATCGTCAATCGATTGATGAGCCAAATGATCGGCTAAAATACTTCCCTTAATGGCTTTCTGAGCGTGGTACTCTATGTCATATTCTGATAACAGCATCTGCCAACGGGCAATTCTTCCCGTGAGAGCAGGTTTTTCGAAAACGTACTTGATTGGATCCATTTCGGAGACCAACCAAGTAGTATGACGAATCATGTACTGGCGAAGACGCTTGGCTGCCTAAGCCAAAGCACAACAAGTTTTCTCGAGCATTGTGTACCGAGTTTCACAGTCGGTGAATTTCTTGCTTAGATAGTAGATGGCAGACTCTTTCCTTTTAGTTTCATCTTGTTGGCCAAGTACACATCCCATTGAGTCCTCTAGAACTGTGAGGTAAATGATCAGTGGTCTTCCTTCCACTGGAGGTGATAGAATCGGCGGATTCAATAGATATTCCTTAATACTGTCGAAGGCGGTTTGGTAATCTTCTGACCAAACGCAATCCTAGTTCTTTTTGAGTAATTTGAAAATCGGCGCACATGTGGCGGTCATAAGGAATATGAATCTGGAGATGTAATTCAAACCTCCCAAGAATCCTCTGACTTGTTTTTCAGTTTTTGGAGAAGGCATTTCTTGAATGGCCTTGACCTTGTCAGGATCAACCTCAATTCCTTTCTGGCTGACGACGAACCCTAGTAGTTTCCCTGAACGGACACTGAAGGTGCACTTGTTGGGATTCAAGCAGAGCTTGAACTTTCTTAAACGTTCGAACAATTTTGACAGATGTTCAACGTGCTCATTCTCTGTTTTTGATTTTGCAATCATATCATCGACATATACCTCGATTTCTTTGTGTATCATGTCAAGAAACAGAGTAGTCATGGCCCTTTGATAGGTTGCCCCGACGTTCTTCAAACCGAACGGCATAACCTTGTAACAAAAGGTACTCCATGGGGTAATGAACGAAGTTTTCTCCATGTCTTTCGGCGCCATTTTGATCTGATTGTAGCCCGAGAATCCATCCATGAAGGAGAAAACTTTGAACTTTGCTGTGCTGTCTACCAGCATGTCAATGTGTGGTAAAGGAAAGTCGTTCTTTGGACTTGCCTTGTTCAGATCTCTGTAATCAACACACATTCTGACCTTTCCGTCCTTTTTGGGAATGGGTACGATGTTGGCTAACCATTGAGGATATTCGGACGTGGCGAGGAAACCCGCGTCGATCTGTTTCTGTACCTCCTCTTTGATTTTGATGGCCATGTCCGGGTGAGTGCGTCTCAACCTTTGCTTTACTGGCGGACATTCCGATCTTAACGGTAAGTGATGTTCCACGATGCTGGTATCCAACCCTGGCATGTCCTGATAGGACCAAGCGAACACATCGGGGAATTCTTTGAGAAGCTTTATCAAACCCTCTCTGGCAGTTGGACTAAGCAGTGCTCCGATCCTGATTTCTTTTCTCTCTGGCTCTGAACCCAAGTTTACCGTTTCCAATGGTTCTTTGTGAGGTTCAATGGACCTTTCCTCCTGTCTGAGTAATCGGGAGATCTCTCCTGGAATTTCGTTGTCAACTTCTTCTTCAGCCCCAAATACCGGGAACTCAAAGTTGGGAGAAGGCATCGGATCGTATGTTTCAACTGGGTTTAAAATAAGCAATCTGCATGACGTGATGATTCGTGTTTAGAAGAGATAGAGAAAATGCAAGTGTGTGCAGTGTTTTATTTTACTGCTTGTTTTTATTTTTAAATTGTTTTTTAGGATTACCATTTTCTGAAAAAAGAAAAAAGAGAAAACAGTAATTAATGCGGAAATTACAGAACGACGTTATTTTATTAATGAACAAGTCGATCCTTGAAGCTACAGCCCTATAAAACAAAACTCTGTCACTTTGGGCGAAGCGAAGAGGGAAATTTACAGAAAGCGAGCCCTATCAAAACATCTGTTTCACCTGGGCAGGGTGAAAGGTTAAAAGATGGCAATTACTTTGACTGATGAACGACCTTCGGAACCTCGACGGCAACCCATTGGCGGCGAAATCCTCGATGAATCACAAAGTCTGGCACCTTCCTCGATTTGTCTTCAGAAATAACGCTGATTTCTGGTGGAGCAGGATCGTTGGAATCTGTTTCCCAGGCAGAGTTGTCGTAGGAGAATTCCTCAGTTGTATTTTGCATAGCATTTGTGCTTTCAGCTGTATCTCCCCATCCAGTAGGCTAGATGTCTTCGAGCCTGATACGAGAGCTTTCGGGAGCGGTGTACTTGACCATATAGTCGTATTTTCCACTTGGTTGTCCCAGGGTGTCCCATACTTCTTTGGAACTGGAGGAGTCATCTCTCTCGATGACGCTGACCTCAGGAAAAGCATAGTTGATGAATTCAAGTCCTGCGAACGTTGCAAATTCATCTTCATGTTGAGTAGTTTCTGAATGACCTGAGTGTTGATTCCATGACATGGTGGGGACACAGGTATTCTGTGCAATTACGGTCAACTGAGTTTCATTGTTCGGCTGACTTTCTTGCCCCAAGTCTCCTGGATAAGGTTGCCACATTGGCAGACCATCCATTGGGCCATAGTAGTTGTGATCAAAGTTGTCTTTCATCAGAGTGTCTTCCTCTAATGAATTTGGTGGAGCACGGCATCCTTCTGGATCACAATCTCCATATATCATTTCGACATCTGACCGTGGTATAAATCTTGGACTTTCTGTAGGAAAGCAAAAAGGCATAGGCACTTCTTCTTGAGACATATAACCGTCCTTGTTAAGATAGGATTTCCATTCTTCATATGTGTCAGAGGGATCTTCCTCATTGATAGCATGTACCGCCTGAGATACTGGGTGAAGGAAGCCTCCACTGTGGAAGAAGTTTTGAAGTGGATGAAGACTTTCATCGTTGGCAGCTGTCTGGGTACAAGTTGCAGAAAAACCAAGACCCTTCTTTGTTTTATTATCAGGGGGAATAACAAGCTGTCCCCATCCAGTTGTATCGGTACTCTCGACCGCTTTGATAGCATCATTGTATGAAGAAATGGAAGTTCCTTCTTTGAACTGATTGTCCTTGCCTACTGACAGTGCTTGGAACTGCGTTCCAATAACCTCTTCGGGTTTTATACCAGTAGATGATGACAAGTTGCTTACGAGCAAGGCCTGTTCTCCACAGACTGTGACAAGTTGATCGTTCTTGACGAACTTTAGCTTTTGGTGGAGGGTTGACGTAACCGCTCCAGCCTGATGTATCCAAGGTCTTCCTAATAAACAACTGTACGTTGCCCGAATGTCCATGACCTGGAAAGTGACTTGGAAAGTGTGAGGACCAATAGTTATGGGAAGATCAACTTCTCCGATAACTATTTTTCTGGATCCGTCGAATGCTTTGACGACGACCTCGCTGGTTCTCAGCGGAGGGCCTTTGAATGATAATTGCATCAAAGTAGACTTCGGCATATCATTCAGGACTGACCCTGTGTCTACCATTACGCTGGCTAAAGCATCGTCCTGGCAGTTAACTGTGATATTGAGTGCCATGTTATGACGACGACCTTCTTCAGGTAATTCCTCATCACTAAATCCCAAGTTATTGCAGGAAGTGATGTTAGAGACAATGCTATCGAACTGTCTGATTGTTACATCATGTTCCACAAAGGCTTGTTCCAAGACTTTCTGTAGAGCCTCCCTGTGGGCTTCTGAACTGAGTAACAGTGATAACACCGAGATCTTTGAAGGAGTCTGTAACAGTTGATCACCAATGTTGTATTCACTCCTTTGGATGAGCTTCAACATCTCATCATTATTTTTCGCAAGGCCGGGATTACTGGATTGACTGACTGGTGGATCGGGAGCTTCCGTCTGAAGTTCCTTTTCCTTGTTAGGTTCTCCAACTCCTCGGTTGAAGATTCTACCACTCCGTGTTACACGACTGATGTCTGCAATGTTTACGACAGAGGGTAATGGAATTTCCTTTCCATTCTCGATTATCGTTGCACCGTATTTGTAAGGGATAGCCTTAGTTGATTCATACGGTAGTGGTCCCGGTAGATAGATGACTATGGGAACCTTCTGATTTTTCTGACCATCATAAGTAATCTCGATCTGTTCCCGGTTGGGAACTTTAGATTCGTCAAGTAGAGGGATAATGGCAAAAACATCCCTGGTCCTATGATGACCAGAGATTGTGACAACGTCCTCAACTTGATCGACAAGGTAGTTCGGCGTCCAGTAGATAGGTCCAGAACCCGGATATGGACGAATTTCCCCACGGTCGACCTGACCCTGAAGAGCTGCTCTCACAAGGTAACACCCTTGGTTACTTTCCGAACAGATGCTACAACGGTCGTAATTGTGTAGTGGCACCTGGCCATGCCCACTTTGAATACAATGTAACCTCACTAGATTACCTTCCATTGATCGGACATCCAGACTTTGACGTCGAGTAGGATTCCTGTTATTGATACTAATTTGCTGAGTATCCTCATCCATGTAGATTGGAATCCACCAGTGATTTAACAAGTGCTGAAGTGCCTCTTGGACAACGGTACAACCTCGATCGTTTTCGCAACCCACTTTACAGCCTTGATAGTCATGTGATATTAAGAATCCAAGTCGGACCTGTTCCGCATGTAACTCTACCAAGTTGGTATTCAACACGCGAATGTCAAAGATCTGAACCATGTTGATCTGATAGGAATTCCTATCATGGTAGTCTTGGATCCATCCAAGATCCATCTGACGCTGGAGGGCCTCTTGTATGAAAGAGCATCCCTGTTTGTTTACCGAGCAAGTCAGACAGGAATTGTAATCGTGCCGCGGCAGATTATGATACTGGCTTTGCCTTGAGTGCATTGCCACCAAGTTGACACTCATTGCACGGATGTCGTGGTTCTGAATGACATTGGAATTCGTGTAAACCATGTTAACTCCACGAACTCAGTGCTCTTGGATCCATCCGAGATCCATTTGTTCCTGTAGAGCCGCTTGCACTACAGAACATCCTTGGTTATCTTTAGAGCAAATATCACACTGGTGATAATTATGAGGTGGCACATGGCCATATCCACTCTGTCTACAATGCATCTTGACCAGATTGGTCTTTAACAAGAGTACATCATGAATTTGATAGACATTGTTAGTCTCTTTCTCAATCAGATTGACTGCAGCTTTCTCATGTTGAGGCAGCGGGTTCGTAAGAACATTAGGATTCGTATCTTTGAAAGATAAAAGCCCGCTCCTAACAAGCTTTTGCACGTCGGACTTGAAATTAAGACAAGTTTCTATGTTATGCCCTGGACCTCCTTGATGATAAGGGCACGTCTGATCCATCTTAAACCAAAAAGGTGGATTTTCCGGTACTGTAAGAGGGGACTTAGTCTGAATGTGCCCCTTGGCTAGTAGTAATGGAAACAGTTCTGCGTACGTCACGGGTATAGGATCAAATCCTGGTGGCCGTGTTGTGCGGTTGTTGTTGTATTGGGGACGAGCCTACTAAAGAGGTTGTTGTGTCCTTTGCTGATTAGGTTGGCTCTGCGCAACCTGAGGTTGATACGTAGAAATAGGCGCAGGACTAATAGCAGGAGTCACAGCTGCTACTGGTTGATATTGTCGCCTTTGCTTTCCAAGAGAGATATTCCCAATATCTTGCTCTTTTTTCCTAGGAAGAGCACTACCATATTTTTTAGTACCGCTCGCTGATCCAGTGTCTTTTACCAAACGTCCTTCTCGGACGGCTTCCTCAAAACGTACACCCATGCCGACCATTTCGGTGAAATCACTGGGCGCACTGGCAACCATTCGGTCATAGTAAAACGAGCTTAAGGTCTTTAAGAAGATCTTTGTCATCTCTTTTTCCTCAAGAGGTGGACAAATTTGAGCGGAAATTTCACGCCACCTTTGAGCATACTCCTTAAAGGTTTCCTTGTTCTTTTGCAACATCGATCTGAGTTGATCTCTGTCGGGTGCCATGTCCAAATTGTATTTGTATTGTTGGACGAAGGCAGTACCAAGATCTCTGAAAGTGCTAATCGTAGCACGGTTTAAACCCATGTACCATTTGAGTGCGGCACCAGTTAAACTATCCTGAAAGTAGTGAATCAGTAGGTCCTGATTCTCCGTCTGAGCTGACATCCGCCGAGCGTACATCACCAGATGGCTTTGAGGGCAAGAGTTACCCTTGTACTTTTCAAAGTCGGGCACTTGGAACTTGTACGGGACTTTCACATTGGGGACCAAGCAGAGATCCGCGACGTCCTTTCCAAATAGATCCTGACCGCGAATGGCTTGCAGTTCCTTCTGCATTTCCAAGAACTGTTCCTGGAATTCATCCATTCGGTCAAACATAGTTTCCTTCTTACCAGAAGGTGTTAGTGGAATATGTCCTTCCGGGACAGTATGCACCACAGGGGGTGGTACCGTGACTACGGTAGCGAATCTTGGCGTTTCCCGAAGTTTGTAACCTTCAGGAGTCTTCAGTATGCCCCTGGCATCTTCGCTTTCCCGAAGTTTGTAACCTTCAGGCCCAGCGGCTTCTGTTGTGATTCCCTGATCTTCAGTGATCGGCGGAACATATCCTTCCGGGATATAGTTAACAGGCATACCCCAAGGAAGATCTTTCGGCATTTGATACCTAGGATCATACTTTTCCAAGATGGGCGTTGAGGTGATCTGGGAGATCACAGTCCTTTGTAGTTGAGCTTCTGCCATGGCTTGCATGTCGTTATGAAGCTTTCTCATATCCTCTCTTAGAGCGTCGATCTCTTCTTTCAACTCTCTGTTTTCTTCCTCAAGATCATCCATCCTTTTCTGACGATTGGCCCGAGTATTGTACGAATGAGACAGTTTGACTCTAGAATCGAGACACAAACGTGAGATTCGTAAGGAAGAAGAATACACGATGTGAGAATGATGAATGCAATGATTATATTAATTGTTTTTGGTTTAATCAAAATAAACTTCGACAATTAGATTGCAAATATGAAACAGCGGGGAAACCCCTTTTTATTGAATTTCAAAGGATTACAGAAATGGAAATACAGTAGATTACAAAGTGCAGAAACAGAAACCTAAGCTAATGGGTCCCGAGTCCTCTCTGAAGAGAAATCGGGTGCTGATTCTGGTATTTTCCTTTTCTTTGACCGGGGCTCTTGGGCCGTTGTCGGGTTGTCATTCCTTTGCCATGTGAAAGGAGCGAGCAAATTCCTTTGGTCATCTTGATTCTCTACAGCATGTTGCTCCAAAATTTCAATCAGAGCATCTTTCTCTTTCAGTAATTGCTGTATTTTGATGCACTCTATGTCGAGGGTGCGGTACTTGTTCTTCCAAGACCTTCTCTCCCGTTGAACTTTGTTGAGAGTAACCTGAAGCTTCTCAGTTTCCGTCATGAAGTACATGACAGATTCCCTTGGTGGAAGAATTCCGTAACGAGGATAAGGCATCTTTAGCTTGAGAGCTCTAGTTTGTACCCAATGGAGATAAGGCTCCACCGAGACACAGTTTGGTGTTCCTAGAGACTCTCGTCCTTTCTTATGAACGTGTTTCCAAGCGTGCACTATTTCCATCTTTAGTGCTATGTCGTTTTCTCCTTCTTTGAAGAAAAGACCTTCCAGATGAACACCCCGTGGGATGTGTCTCATCGGGTATCCAAATTGATGGCTAACCAATACCGGATGGTAGTTGATTCCTCCCTAAGTTCCTATGAGGGGTACGTTGGGGAAGTTTCGACAACGATCAATGATCCTGATTCCCTCATAAATCCTATTACACCAATCTATATCAGAGTTGGTAAGAGACATGATCTTCTGTGACCAACGTAAGGCACTCTTGCAATCCCAAAAAGCAGTAGACTTGGGCAAGTGGGAGATAAACCATTTATAAAGCAGAGGTACACAGCATGTGATCTCCCCTCCGCTGTACAAATTTCCCAAGTGTACAGAATGATACGCATCTGCGAGCAAAGTCGGCACAGGGTTTCCAATGAGAAAAACCTTAATGGAGTTGATATCTACAAAGTTATTGATGTTGGGAAACAAAAATAACCCGTAGGTGAGCAAGACAAAGATGCTTTCAAAAGTAGTCACATTTCCTATACTGGCGAAATACAGGGCTTTCTTTGTCAAGAACTGGGCTGGCAAACCTTGGATGCCACCCTTAGTAGTTAGGTGAGTCCTGACCTCAGACTCGTCCAAATGAATTGCTCTTGCAATGGTCTGATTCTTTGGAATTTCTTCCAGTCCAGAAAATGGAGCTCGATCAGTGATATGTAGATCGATCAGATGAGAATACTCCTCCAGTGTTGGTGCGAGCTGGTAATCCGGGAATGTGAAACAGTGATAAACCGGACCGTAAAACTGAATGAGCGCATCCATGATTCCCTCAATCACATGGACTCTTAACAGTGGTAGCAAACCTCCGTGCTTGGCTCTAAAATCCTCAGGGTTAGTGATCATCCTTGCTAACCTTCTCAAATCCCCTAGTTTTGGAACCTTGAAGGTATACTTATGAGTTCTCCTTCTACCGAAATCCATTAGCGCAATCCTTTTCTCTGATATTTGCAATCACAGTCTTAGTTTAATTTGAAAAGCACACATAAACATAGAAAAAACATGGGGTCAAAGGGTTGTTGTCATAAAGTCAAGGCTCTACCCATCCCCAAAGGTTTATACTAGGGTGATTTTTGTACCTGTACTCATTATCATCAGCTCCTCCTAGGAAAGCAAAACAACAAGCGGATCGCCAGTGAGTTGTAGTGCAATCTTAGAGTAAGTGCCATTCACCGAGAATAGATCACCGGCCTCAAATGAGGGTAGTATCGCGTAACAACTATTTCCGATAGTTTCTGCACTACGAAAGGGTTTGGCTCCTCAGCTTCTTAGACTTAACAACCGGCCCATTGTCTGGGTGAGAGAATGGGTTGCGTTGGTCAGCCTCCACTGAGGTTGATGGTCGACCCCGTCGCCATCACTTATCTTAAGTGTATACTCAATCTTTCCGCATACGGCATCACCCGCATTCCCATTAGCAGAAAAATAAACACGTATAGCAATTAGGAAAAGCAGTATATATATTTGTCCTAAACATCCTAGACCTTTGAAGCTAAGGATCCTAAGTTCCTGACAGAAATGGGTTCCCCGGCGAAAGCCCCAATCTGTGGTATTCACAAAAAAGGAGAAAAAAGTTTGACAAAAAAGGGCCCCACGATGAGCGCCATTTTTCTGTAGCGAGCGATTTTAGACGCGGTTCTTAAGCGCTGGTCGCTCTCTGCGGTTTGAGCTTAAACTACAGGTCGATTCATTTTTTATCCTATTGTGAGCTGAATAAGGAAGGGAAATAGATGTCTCCAATTAACCCTGCTTGCATACTGAGTTTAAACAGCGGTCTGTTAGGTTACGAATGCTATCAATGTGGGGGGCCTTTGTACTGGTTATTTGTATTTTCACCAATACGGTTCTTCTTTCTTTCTAGGATCTTCTGGCGGGGAACAAGTGTTAGGATGTTCGCTAAGATTTTTCTTTCAATCTTATGCCTACGTATTCCCGTTTACCGAAACAGGGAAATCAGAGCGTTCGTAGTTCCTCCTATTCTATGGGAGGAAATTGGTTTTTGGTGTCTTGTTCAAAGCCCAAGACGTGAAGCTAAAGGGTAGTTTGTATCTTGATCAAAGCCCAAGATATGAAGCTGAAAGGTCTATTTGTATCTTGTTTAAAGCCTAAGACGTGAAGCTGAAAGGTCTCCACTTTAAAGAGAATTTGTCATCTCTAAAGAGGGGGTTGTTTGTCACAACTGTTTTTATAAAGGAGAATTACTTTAATCGGGATACGCAGATCCTAGCAATGCCATAATTTCCTTTAAAGGAGGTTTTTTACCTGAAGGAGAAGACTTTAACTCAGTGTAGAGCAATGCTATCTTTCCTTAGGAATTTCTCATGCTAAAATAGGGACAGTGGCATTGATGTAGATGATCCAGAGGCTTGCCGCTTACAGCGATTAGATGAAAGGGGAAGGAGTTGTTGATGTTTGTGTACTGTGAACGAGGCACAACTTTGATGCTAAAAGGTTAATCGGATCAACCCGTGGTTTTCTTATACAAAGCCTAAGAGGAGGCTAATATGTGTCTCGTACAAAGCCCGAGAGAGAGAGGCGAAAAGGGTTTGACTCAACAAGAGAGTGTTTTTGTATCTCGTATAAAGCCCGAGATGGAGGCTATTATTTGTTTGGCTCAATAAGAACCTTTTTGTATCTCGTACAAAGCCCGAGATGGAGGCCAAAGGGGTGATTGACTCAACGAGGGAGTCTCTTATGTGTCTCGTAAAAAGCCCGAGAGAGAGGCTAAAAGGTTTGACTCCGCTGGGGAGAATCATTGTACAAAGCCCAAGAGGAGGCTATGGTGACTGTTTCAGTTAAGTGACAGGTCCAGTATACTGATTTTGAAAGAGAAAATCAGTTCTTATATGAGCAACATTGTACTCATGGATCTGATTTGGGTATCAGGGATATTTCCTTCACTTTGAGGAAACGGGAAATCCAAAGGGTATTGAGACTGTCCGAGTCTACGGGTTTCCTTCCTATTTAACGAAGGGGTCGGTTGAGAATGTCTTTGAGACTCAAGGAAGTTAGACTGTCCAAGTCTAGAGTTCTTCTTTTGTACTATGCTTTGAGAAACAGTAGTTGACTCTATGAAAGGACTGTTCTACGAGGATGACTAGGTTCTGTTCCTATACCTCTAGGAGGTCATCGGGACAATTTGTACGAAGCCCAAGAGGAGGCTGGAAACTTTTAAGAAGCCGACGGGTCCTTGTACGAAGCCCAAGAGGAGGCTATCATTCCCGGAGGAAGAGATCATTATACGAAGCCTAAGAGGAGGCTGTGAATACTTCTAAGAAGCCGGCGGGTCCTTGTACTAAGCCCAAGAGGAGGCTGGGTTGCTTTTAGGAAGCCAGTGGGTCCTTGTACGATGCCCAAGAGGAGGCCGATGCTTTTAAGAAGCCGATGGGTCCCCAAACCCGGAAAAATTCAAGACAGGCTATTCACAGAGAATAGATCAAGCCAGGAAAGTTCGAGAATTTGGAAGAAACTCAAAGATGTCATTCACGGAGAATACATTCATCTTGGGGAGTAGATTTTCTTGATAATTCCTAATGAGGACAACCGAAGAGAAGACTGTATCTGGTGATCCTATTGGGGATCTAGTTGTCTATTTCTATGAATAAACGAAACAGCGTCACCTAGTTCTAGACGTAGTTGCCGGGGAAACTCGAAATATCTATAATATTATTACACAGTTGATATGAGTTTATGAAAGAAGACTTACAGTGAAACAGCCCCACAATACAGTTATATGTATATGAAAGCGGTAAATGAAAGCAATAACCACTTACTCGGTTGTAGAGCTTCCATGCTGTTTGGTTAGTTGTTCAACAAAGAAAGATTGAAAAACAATAGTTTATCCAAAATCAAAGGAGAAAGTGCTTTGAAAAAGAAAGATTTGGGGCTTACAGCTCAAGGAGAGGCCCAGGGTTTTATCAGTGAGCGCACTGTTGAATTTGTACAGAGGGACTTATACAAGTGACTGAGGCCCAAAATGTTTTCTGTACAAAGGGGTTGGGTCTTACACTTTAATAGAGACCCAAAAAGTTTAAAATAAAAAAGAGTGGGGCTTATAACTCGAGGGTAGGCCCAGATGATTTTCCGTTTGAAATGACGATCGCGCCGAGGTTTTCTTTTAACACAGAGGGACTTATACAACAAGTGAGCCCCACAAGGTTTTGGTTAAAAGGGGATTGGGTCTTACACTCTAATAGAGGCCCAAAAGTGTTTTGAATGGGTCTTATAGCTCGAGGAGAGGCCCAAGGTTATTTTGAAAAGGCGACGATCGCGCCGTTGGGTTTTGACGGTATCGGGACTTATACAATATACTGAGGCCCAAAAATGATTTGGCGAAGAAAGGATTGGGTCTTACACTCTCTCAAGAGGCCCAAAATGTTTTGAAAATGATTTGTGAGGGTTGAATTAATCCAAAAACCCTAATTTGTTTTCAAAAATGTATTTAATTGAATAAAAATTCAATTAAAATGATCAAAATTGTTTAACATATGAAAAACAAATTGTGATCTTGGATTAATGCTTCAAAAATTAAGTATTGACCTACAAAATAATTAGAAAGCATTAAAAGTTGCAAAATCAATGTAGAAAAAATATTTAAAATGTCAAAAACAATTAAAATATTAATTATTTGCAAAAATATCAATTATATGAAATAAATAATATTTTTGGGATTTTTTGGGAAAATAAAATATTTTAACATTTCTGTGAATTATTAAAAAAAGAATCAACTCAAAATCATTAAAACTCAGAGAGAAATTAATTTTTGAATCAATTAAACAAAATCACAAAATTCAAAAATTCAAATTATTCAAAAATGGCGCCAAGAACACACCAAGAACACGCGCGTGTTCTGGGTTTGGCTGATTTGCATTTTCTCCTCAATCTCACTGAATACGTAATCATATCATGCAATCCACATATCATTATGCTCGTCTCAACCTCACGATCATGTTTATGTCAATTAATTTCATTTAAATTAAACATACAACAAGAAATCACGAAAAATCCTCAAGAACCCTAATTTCTGCATGAAGGCTAGGATTTTTTATACACGATTCAAACAATGCAATTAATTGAGGGAAAACATTCCATGCACGATTATGAACATTTGGCCAAAATATTGTGCGAGGAAATATGCATAGATTGAGAGATGACCAAGTATGTGCTTACCTCTAGGTCGTGACAACAAGTGCAATGTCATTTTTGATTTGGAGGTGTTACAGATGAGTGGTGATGATCTGAACAGCTTCCCTACACCCTATGGATTGTGTTTGAATGCTTGGACTTGATTGAAATTGGCTGGATCACTTTGTGGTACCTCAGCTGCAACTTGTTTGAAAATTTGAGCAACCATCTGGTGATTTTGTGAAATTGGTGTTTCAGAAGTGATCTAAGTGTTTGATCAGCTCATATGTGATGTATGTGAGGTGAATGAGTGATTGGTTTGATTGGAAAAGCTCTCAAACTCAAAACCCGATAGCTACCTTGCTAAGAAAGGCATTTTTGCCAAGAGAAAGAGATTTTGAGGAAAGCATCTGTTAGATGGCTTTGGTGTACTCAAACTGATCACAATTGAGCTCTATTTATAGTAGAGCAAGTTTGTTTTGGGATCCACAGTGAATGGCAACTGCAGCAGGTGTTTGTTCAATGTTGGCCAATGGAGTTTCAAGTCTCCTCTAGCCATTGACTAGAGGTTAAGGCACAGAGCTTTGGTTCCCTTGGTCTTGGATAAGTCTTGACTGATTTCAGATGAGAATGGCTCAGTCCATGCCACCTTGATACTTCCATTGAATGCTCCAATCCAAATTTGAAGTCTTGTCCCTATTTTGGCCATTCTAGGTTCAACATGCTATTTCTTGTTCCATGGACTTTGGAGACTTGGCTCAGTGATGGTCCCCTTTAGATTCAATCCTCAGATGTGTCCAAGTGGATAGGAGCATTTGAATTTAGCTGATTTTGGCAAATCGAGCAAAGTTGCAAATTCTGCCTTGCCTTGACAGATTTCAGCAAGGCAACTTTCCAATATCATATCTCATGACTCAAATGGAATTTGGCAATGTTCTTGGTCATTTTGGAAAGCCTTTACATCATACAACAACTGTTTGAACATGTTTGGTTTTAATCTCTTTTTAATCCAAGTGAAAAATCCCCCTACATTTCGAAAAAAATGAAGACAGATTCTGACTTAGTGAAAATTTCACTAAGTGTTGGAAAAAGTGACATTTTCATTTTTCAACCATTTTGATCACTCCATAACTCAAAATCCTTAATGAATTGGAGTTAGGTCTAGTTGAAGTTTTTGTAGAGGGTAATGAGAGCTACAAATCCATCTTTGAATGAGAGAAAATGGCCTTGTGGTTTAGGAGTTATGGTCCTCCAAAGTTGGTACCTTTGTCACTTTATTTTTAACTTAGAAAATTTTCTAAGTTTTTATGGTTACCCCTTTTACAAGTTATCCAACTTTTCTTGATTTTTCTTGATGAATGATGATTCAAATCATACATTAACATCATTTTAGGGTTAAAAATCCATTTTGGTGAAAAATCTCAAAAAGTCAAAGTTGACTTTTGTGCACAGTTGACTTTTTATCAGATGAATTCCAAATTGTGCAATTCTTCAGGAAATCATGTACTTGACTTAAATCAAACTTGATGGACATGTTCCAAGGGTGTCATAGGGTATATTAGGGCATGTCCTAGGGTTTGGGAGCATGTCCTGGTCAAAAGTCAAAGTTACAGTTGACTTTTCTCTTAAAACCCTAATTATGGTGCAGATGAAATTGAGACTTGTTGCTCAAGCTTCTTGGATTGACCCATTGTTCCAAATGGATCAATATAGTTCATTAGAGACCCTCAAACCCTCTCTTAAGGTCTTGGCTCATGATTTGCCCTAAAAGTCAACTTAGGGGTGAATTAGGTCAAGAAACCCTAATTCCTGATTTTTGATGTATGCATCCCCTGAGGTCAAATTGACTTGATGATTGGGTCCATGAGGTTCCATGGAGTATATTAGGTTGTGTTTTGGATCATTGTCTTGTGTCCAGATGAAAATTTCCCATCTGGAGGCCCTGGTCGACCAAAACCCTAATTTGGTGATACTGGCGATCTTGAGACTTGATCCACCTGGAAGGGAGCAGCCTTGTGCTTAATCCTTAGAGTGGGAGTCCTTTTGATCCATTGTGAATGTTTTAGAGGTTAGACAAGTTGAAGATCAAGTCATTCCTTGATTGATCCTTTGTCAAAAGCTCTGAGAGGGCTTGAAACCCTAATTTTGATTGTAGTGGATGCTCACCCATCTTTGGGGAGACTGACAAGGTAGGATGGTTCATCCATATTGTGATGATGATTTGCACAATGATGGGAAATCTTAGTGGTCAAAATTTGGGGTATGACAATCTCATCTAAATCAAATAACAACTTAGGCATAAACAACAAATACTCAAGAAACTACATTATCATGTTGATACAAGCATAAAATCAGTCATAAATACACAAACATCATGATGGTCAAAATTCTCACATGTGTTCAAGAGTAGGGCATGTTACAAACAGCATAGCAGCAATATTCAAATTCAAGCAAAAGTATCACTTAAGATAGACAAAGGCATGGGATTTGGTGGAAACCAAGCTAGGCAACATTAAGCAAACATACTATCACACACATATATATGAACTAGGTTTTAAGGATGAATCATGATTGTAACAAGTTTACTATAGTATAGGCAGTGGTAGATCATAGTAAGACAAACTTGGGCAGCATCAAGCAAGCACATACATCAAACATACATGTATAAAAATTGTGATATCACAAAGGCATAACTTAGGAAACATGTTAAACACAACAAGGCTAGCATACACATCATGAACACAGTGTTAACATCATAAAGACATGGCTTCTGAGATTACAGTTCAAAAGAAAGGCTTTAGCACATACAAAATGAAATGGCATAGTATGGCAAATTTTAGAACATGAGGCATATGATAGAAACAACTCAAGGCAACACATATCAAGATTCAACATTCATAAGCTTTAAACATATATTGCAACAAAATCATTCCAACAGAATGTAACACAAGTTAGTGGCTTGCACATGCTAACAGTTCATACAAACCAACCTCAATCATATGACCAAACATCAGCCATGATAAAGACAGCAATGCATACAAATGGGAACAAAACTATCAATCTTAAAACATCCACAATGACAAAGTTAACACCATAACTGAATATACAAACATGCTCCTATATTAGTAGTGGCAGAAAAAGACACTATTGCTACTTTAACAAGAATCACTTGACAACACCAAAAAATCATTAAATCAACAACAAAGATAGTTAAAATCAGATATTCCACAACCTAAGAGTACATCAGAACTACAAAGAGGAATAGAGGTCCATGACAACCAAGTATTTTAGCAGCATTAAACATTCAATCAATACAATATCACAATGATAATTTAATTGCAGCCATTTAAAGAACAAAAATCAGAGGTAGTATAACTCATCACAAAGGCATTCATGTGTATCATATCAATGAAACAACGTCATCTTATCTTATGAACTCGAGTCATGAGCACACAAACAAAGTATTCAAGCATATACCAACAAGATTCATATGTAAAAGAAAGAAAACAAGATGCATATGATGTAATGACATTAAATGAACATATTTAAACAAGAGAGACAGAAAACGATACCAAGTGGAGTAATGTCCACTGTCTTCGATTGTACTGATTGCTTCCTTTCCAAAGCCATCCAAGAACACCTTTCAACTTGCTTGCTCGACAATTTTGGAACTTCAGAAGATTTTTGAGTGTTTGGTGAAAATTGTTCATGTCTATATGTGTAAAAGTGAGTCTCTTTTATAGCCTGAACCCAAGGGTTGTGTGAGTCCAAACATCAAACATGTGGAGTGCTGAGTAAGACTTAGAGTCACAACGTCTCTTTTGAAATTCAAATGTTGGTCCATATCTTGGAGACTATTGCGCTGTTCATGCTGTGCAAATCTCAGAATCGTAGGGTCAATTCACAAATTCACGTATTGCTTCAGAGCTCTCCACTTAATGTTATTGGGAGGGGTATCAAATGAGGCAAAGGTTGGGGATGGCGTAAAGAGGTTCGCAGACAAGGACAGATTGAATGCTAAAACTGGTAAATCCTCATAACCACTTTTATGAACCAAACAGTTGGGAGCTCAAAAGGGAATGGTCTTGGAGAATTCAAATTGAACAAATTGTGCGCCAACAGATTGAATTGAAACAAGTTCTTGAATGAATTGACAAGCATGTATTTGAATTCCTCCTTTCCACTCATAATTTCGCAAGCAAGAATGAGGAAGAAGAGCAACTTGGTTGATTTTGGTTTCTTTAGTGCCATATGTCGCCTTCTCATTGGTTGGCAAATGAGTTGAAAAGTCAACACAACCATGCTTGATTCCTATTGGTTCTTGGTTAAGAAAATAATCTCAAAATAGTTTGCAACATATTTTGCACGTTGGGCCAATCAAAGTGGGCTTATGGAATGAAATTTAGAATTGGTTTCTATCTTCTTGTTATAAAAGAAAATGAAAGAAAGATTAGGAAACAAATAATAATGGTGGATTAATTGATTAGGGTTATAGATATGGTTTAGAGAATTAAAAATTGACAAATTGGATAAAATAGGTTAAATGAAAGGCTATTGAAATAGGTTTGGGATTGAAGGTGACAATTGTGGGTAGATAATGTGGGTGGAAATTTGGTTAAGGAGAGGATCATGGTTAGGGTTATGGAGACAATCTCTTAGAGATTTGCTTGATTCAATGCTCCATCCAAAAATCTTGATTAATCACCTCTTGAATCTCCTTAAGATAGCACCTGATAAAAAGGAACAAACACAAACAAAAACCTGATAAAAGAGTTAGCTATGCAGCATGATTGACCTAATATGACATGTAGGAGATCAATGGATCTAAGGGTAAAATTTGGGGTACAACAGTTGCCTCTATTTAAATATCTTCACCTGATGACATGAGAGATGAAAAATCCTCAGGACATCAGGGTGACGGATATTTAAATACAGATAACCGAAAATTTTGCCCTTAGATGCAAAGACATACAATGCTACTAATATGATGATATGATGCCATGAAAGATGCAAGAATGCAGACAAAACAGGACACCAAAGAACAAAGAGCTACCAAACGCAGAAAAGCTTCACTGGGGAAGCAAAGAAAGTTAGTATCCACAAGGAAAGCTCCTTGGGGATGCAGGTTAACCAAGAAAAGAGACAAGACTCACTAGGGAGACCCGAAGGCAACACCGGGGATAGAAAACAAAAGGGATTCTCCACTGGGGAAGGATCCAGGGAGGTGGACGACAGGTTCAAATATGACTGGACGACACTGGGGAAAAGAACACATTCTTACTGGGCAAGAAACCAGAAAGAAGACATGATCTCTAGTGGAGATCAATTTGAAATAAAAGGCTAGACACCCGAACAAAAGATTTTCTAGGGATTTCTTATGCTGAAGAGTTCAAGCGGGATCTTCAAGAAAAGCCAGAACAGACAGAGACGAACTCTGCGCGCCAGATAAAATCACATGGAGTTTAAAAGAGAGCAAGGTTAATGAGTCAATAGTAGACCCTGGTACTCACAAGAGTTGGTTGAGATAACAAGTAATTGTCTTGTGAAGAAAAACAGTGTGAACTGGATTTGTAATTTGGTTTAGGTTCATATTTGACCTGAGTTTGAGCAATACAGGTTCATGATAACCTGGTATAAGCAAACGGTTCATGATAATCGATAATAAACAACTGGTTCACGATAACTAGAGATTGAGGTTCACGATAACCTGAAATAAAAGGAATGGTTCACGATAACCAGAAATACAGGTTCACGATAACCTGATTTCAAACAAATGGTTCACGATAACCAGAGATAAGAAGCAAATGGTTCACGATAACCATAAATACAGGTTCACGATAACCTGAAATACAGATTCACGATAATCTTTTCTCAAACAAATGGTTCATGATAACCAGAGATAAGAAGCAAATGGTTCACGATAACCAGAAATACAGGTTCACGATAACCTGAAATACAGATTCACGATAATCTGTTCTCAAACAAATGGTTCATGATAACCGAAGATAAACAACTGGTTCACGATAACCAGAGATATATATTCACGATAATCTAATATAAAAAAGCTGGTACAGGTTTATGATAACCTGAAATACAGGTTCACGATAACCTGATATAAACAACTGGCTCACGATAACCAGAGGTTTATAGTGCTAATGGTTGCTAAAATGTTAGATATTCAAATGAGGTGATACAGGTTATAAGATGGTTTGCAGGTTAAACTTCCTGGGGAATACTGCACAAAAGGGTCAAGATCTGGCGCACAGAGGCGAAGAAACCGGACACAGGCAAAACAAGGACAAAGAACCAAAGACCCACAAAAGAGGAAAAAGACACAAAAACAAAACCACACAAACAAAACAACCAAATGTAAAGATGCTCGATGCTATGGTATGATGCGAATGCTCAATGATATGCAAGAACGACAGACCGGGGACAGCCAAAAAGAAAACACCGTGTCCACCACAAAGAGTCACACTGAAATCTGAGCAAGTAGCCAACCTTCAAAGCCCATGTGAGAACATCTTTAATCTGCTGGGGAAACAAATTCTCATCAAACATCTTGCGTAGATACTGGTGATATGTCCTTAGTGGTTAGCCATTGTTAAAGCTTTTAAATCGGGGAGATATTGCCAATCTTCTTTTAGAGCTCAAAGTTTTCACAACATTCCGCTTTTAAGACCATTATTAATAAATAAGTGAAGTTTTGCCTAACAATGAAAATATCAGAGTAATGATAAGGTCAAACAAAGAAATGGCTCAAGAAAAACTGATTTTATTAGAATGGCAACTTGCTAATAGCGAAGTTCCATGGATCATTACAATTGAAAAATGGTAAAAGGAAAGAATTACATCATATTCAATGACCTACTCCCTAATTACTAAAATCCTGGAATTCTTTTCAAGCATAATATTTCTGTACTGAGTCAGCATTCACAGGGTGTGTGAGCTGTTCACCATCGATTGTTGTGAGGAATAAAGAACCTCCTGAAAATACAGTCTTTACCACAAACGGACCCTCATAGTTAGGCGTCCACTTTCCACGAGCATCCCTTTGAGATGGCAGAATCTTCTTGAGTACAAGCTCTCCTTCTCGAAATTCCCGGACACGGACCTTCTTGTCAAATGCCCTCTTCACTCTCTTCTGATACAGATGACCATGACACATAGCAGTCAGTCGCTTCTCGTCAATGAGGTTCAGTTGGTCATATCTCTCTCTAACCCATTCAGCTTCGTCAAGCCTAGTTTCCACCAGGATTCTCAAAGACGGTATTTCTACTTCAATGGGGAGTACTGCATCCATTCCATATACGAGGGAAAAAGGGGTTTGTAACATCCCAATTCCCATCTCAAATAAATAATACATATATAAATCAGAGTAAATAAAAATTTATTTTTTCGATAGGAACAAGGATGCCACATTTTAAAGAAAGAAAACACAAACCCTGCTCAATTATTTGATACATAACACCAACTGGGATAACATCAAAGAGAAACTTTTTCCATATAAAAGGAAAGTTCAATTATGGAATAAAGCGGAAAGATCCATAACTGACTTGTTTTACAAAATAAATTGTTTTATAACCTCAAAATATACATACAAAGGTAATACAAGATAAATCTAACAAAGGTATACATATATAACATAATCGTTCCCCGACTCCCGTGCTACGTGTCATACCCCAAATTTTGACCACTAAGATTTCCCATCATTGTGAAAATCATCATCACAATATGAGGGAACCATCCCGTCTCATTAGTCTCCCCAAAGATGGGTGAGCATCCACTGCAATCAAATTTAGGGTTTCAAGCCCTCTCAGAGCTCTTAGACAAAGGATCAATCAAAGAATGACATGATCTTCAACTTGTCTAAACCTCTCAAGTAGCTATAATGTATCAAGAGGACTCCCACTTCAAGGATTAAGCACAAGGATGCTCCCTTCTAGGTGGATCAAGCCTCAAGATCGCCAGTATCACCAAATTAGGGTTTTGGTCGACCAGGGCCTCCAGATGGAAATTTTCATCTGGGCATAAGCCAAAGATCCAAAACATAACCTAATATGCTCCATGGGACCTCATGGACCAAACCATCAAGTCAATTTTTCCTCAGGGGATGCATTCATCAAAAATCAGGAATTAGGGTTTTTTGACTTAATTCACCCCTAAGTTGACTTTTAGGGCAAATCATGAGCCAAGACCTCAAGAGAGGGTTTAAGGGTATCTAATGAACTATATTTATCCATTTGGAACAATGGATTATTCCAAGAAGTTTGAGCAACAAGTCTCAATTTCATCTGCACCACAATTAGGGTTTCGCGGGAAAAGTCAACTGTAACTTTGACTTTTGACCAGGACATGCTCCCAAACCCTAGGACATGATTCAATATACCCTATGACACCCATGGAACATGTCCATCAAGTTTTATTTAGGTCAAGGACATGATTTCCTGAAGAATTGCACAGTTTGGAATTCATCTGATAAAAAGTCAACTGTGCACAAAAGTCAACTTTGACTATTTGAGATTTTTCAGCAAAATGGATTTTTAACCCTAAAATGATGTTAATGTATGATTTGAATCATCATTCATCAAGAAAAATCAAAGAAAATGGGATAACTTGTAAAAAGGGTAACCATAAAAACTTAAAAAATTTTCTAAGTTATGCAAAAAGTGACACTAATGTGCCAACTTTGGAGGACCATAACTCCTAAACCACAAGACCATTGTTCCCCATTCAAAGCTTGATTTGTAGATCTCATTTCCCTCTACAAAAGCTTCATACTGACCTATGTCCAAATTCCTCATGGATTTTGAGTTATGGAGTGATCAAAATCAAGAAAAGTCACTTTGTTCCAACACTTGGTGAAAATTTCACTAAGTCAGATTTTACCTTGCTTTTCTCCAAATGTAGGGGGATTTTTCACTTGGATTCAAAAGAGATCAAAACCAAACATGTTCAAACAGTTGTTGTATCATGTAAGGGCTTTCTAAAATGGCCAAGAACATTACCAAATTCAATTTGAGTCATGAGATATGACATTGGCAAGTTGCCTTGTTGAAATCTGTCTAGGCAAGGCAGATTTTGCACTTTTGCTCGATTTACCAAAATTATGCAAATCCAAACACTCCTATCCACTTGGACACATCTGAGGATTGAATCTAAAGGGGACAATCACTGAGCCAAGCCTCCAAAGTCTTTCGAACAAGAAATAGCATGTTGAACCTAGAATTGCCAAAATAGGGACAAGACTCTAATTTTGGATTGGAGCATTCAATGGAAGAATCAAGGTGGCATGGACTGAGCCATTCTCAACTGAATTCAGTCAAGACTTATCCAAGACCAAGGGAACCAGTAGCCTGTGCCCTAACCTCTAGTCAATGGCTAGAGGAGACTTGGATTTTCATTTGCCAACATTGGCCAAACCTACTCAGCAGTTGCCATTCACTATTCCTTGCAAAACAAACTTGCTCTACTATAAATAAAGCTCAATTGTGATCAGTTTAAGTACACCAAAGCCATCAAACAGATGCTTTCCTCAAAATCTCTTCTTTCACTCCAATTTTGCCTTCTAAGGCAAGTCACTATCGGGTTTTGAGTTTGAGAGCTTTTCTAATCAAACCAATCACACACACACACCTCATATACATCACATATGAGCTGATCAAACACTTAAACAACAACTGGAACACTGATTTCTCAGAATCACCAGTCAATTGCTCAAGGTTTTAACCAAAGTGCAGTTGAGATGCCATGAAGTGATCCAGCCAATTTCAATCAAGTCCAAGCATTCAAACACACTCCATAGGGTGTAGGGAAGCTGTTCAGATCATCACAATTCATTTGTAACATCTACAACTCAGAAATCAATTTGCTCTTACTGTCACGACCTAGAGGTAAGCCTAAACTTGGTCATCTCTCAATCTATGCACATTTCCTCGCACAATACTTTTGCCAAATGTTCATAATCATGCATGGAATTTTTCCCCTCAATTAATTGCATTGTTTGAATCATGTATCAAAAATCCCAGCCTTCATGCAGAATCTAGGGTTCTTGAGGATTTTTCGTGATTTCTTGTTATATGTTTAATTTAAATGAAATTAAATACCATAGACATGATCGTGAGGTTGAAACGAGTTGTTTGGTATGTGGATTGCATGATATGATTAAGTATTCAGTGAGATTGGAGAGAAAATGCAAATCTGAGAATCTCAGAACACGCGCGTGTTCCTGCCTTTGTTCTTGGCGCCATTTTCCAATATTTGAATATTTGAATTTTGTGATTTTATTTAATTGATTCAAAAATTAATTTCTCTCTGAGTTTTAATGATTTTGAGTTGATTCTTTTTTTAATTATTCACAAAAATGTTAAAATATTTTATTTTACCAAAAAATTCCAAAAATATTATTTATTTCATATAATTGATATTTTTGCAAAGAATTAATATTTAATTGTTTTTGACATTTTAAATATTTTTTCTACCTTGATTTTGCAACTTTTAATGCCTTCTAATTATTGTGTAAGTCAATACTTAATTTTTGAAGCATTAATCCAAGATCACAATTTGTTTTCCATATGTTAAACAATTTTGATCATTTTAATTGAATTTTTATTCAATTAAATACATTTTTGAAAACAAATTAGGGTTTTGGATTAATTCAACCCTCATAAATCATTTTCAAAACCTCTTTGGGCCTCTAATAGAGTGTAAGACCCAACCCTTTGTAAATACAACCTAATTTTGGGCCTTACTTATTGTATAAGTCCCGTTGTATTTCAAAAAGTTCGACGCGATCATCGTCCGTTGAAAAACAAAACACTGGGCCTACCCTCGAGTAGTAAGACCCATTTATTTTCAAAACTTTTGGGCTTCTAAAAGAGTGTAAGACCCAACCCCCCTTGTACAAACAATTTTTGGGCCTCACTTATTGTATAAGTCCCTCTGTACAAGTAAACTGCGCGATCGTCGCCCGTTTAAAATTAACCATTTGGGCCTCTCCTTGAGCTATAAGACCCATTCAAAACTTTTGGGCCTCTATTAGAGTGTAAGACCCAACTCCCTGTGTACAGAAAACTTTTTGGGCCTCATTCGTTGTATAAGTCCCTCTGTACATTTTCAAATAAACGACGCGATCGTCGCTAGTTTAAAATTAACCATTTGGGCCTCTCCTTGAGCTATAAGGCCCATTCAAAACTTTTGGGCCTCTAATAGAGTGTAAGACCCAATCCCCTTTTAACTAAAACATTTTGGGCCTCAGATATTGTATAAGCCCCTTCGCGTTAAAGGAAAATCTCGGCGCGATCGCCATTTCAAACGAAAAGTCAACTGGGCCTACCCTCGTGTTATAAGCCCTATTTCTTTTCTTTAAAACTTTTTGGGCCTCTTGAGAGAGTGTAAGACACATCCCTTTGTACAAAAAACCTTTTTTGGGCCTCAGTCACTTGTATAAGTCCCTCTGTACAAATTCAAACAGTGCGCTCACTGATAAAACCCTGGGCCTCTCCTTGAGCTGTAAGCCCCAAATCTTTCTTTTTCAAAGCACTTTCTCCTTTGATTTTGAAATACACTGTTGTTTTTAATCTTTCTTTGTTGAACAACTAACAAACAACATGGAAGATCTACAATCGAGCAAGTGATTATTGCTTTCATTTACCGCTTTCATATACATATAATTGTATTGTGGGGCTGTTTCGTTGTAAGTCTTCTTTCATAAACTCATATCAACTGTGTAATAATAGTATAGATATTTAGAGTTTCCCCGGCAACTACGTCTAGCATTAAGCCCGTTGATCACTTTTAAATAGTCAAAACTAGATCCCCATAGGATTACCAGACACAGTCTTCCCTCCTCTTGGGGTTAAACAATATGGAGATATGAAAGGTAGCATTCTCGGTGAACCCTTTCATAGACTGTTACTCGTAGAAGTTGTTAAAGAAACTCTACTCCCTAGAGATGATCTCTTCTACGTGAATTGCATCTCTTGAGTTTCTTCCAAATTCTCGGACTTTCCTGGCTTGATCTATTCTCAGTGAATGGCATGTCTTGAACCTCTTGGGGTTTGGGGACCCATAGGCCTCTTAAAAGCACTTGTCAAGAAACTCTATTCCCCAGAGATGATCTTTTCTCCGTGAATGGCATCTCTTGAGTTTCTTCCAAATTCTCGGACTTTCCTGGCTTGATCTATTCTCGGTGAATGGCATGTCTTGAACTTCTCGGGGTTTGGGGACCCATCGGCTTCTTAAAAGCATCAGCCTCCTCTTGGGCATTATACAAGGACCCACAGGCTTCCTAAAAGAACCCCCGCCTCCTCTTGGGCTTAGTACAAGGACCTGTCGGCTTCTTAGAAGTCTTCATACCCTCCTCTTAGGCTTCGTATAATGATTTCTTCCTCCAGGAATGATAGCCTCCTCTTGGGCTTCGTACAAGGACTGATTGGCTTCTTAAAAGTTTCCAAGAGTCTAATACTGTTTCTCAAAACATAGTACAAAAGATGAAACTCTAGACCTGGACAGTCTACGACCCTTGAGTCTCCAAGACATTCTCAAGCACCCTTCAAGTAAGGAAAAACACCAGTATACTTGAACAGTCTCAGTACCCTTTGGATTTCCCACTTCCTTAAAGAACAGGAAATAACCCTGATCCTTGAATCAAATCCCTGAGTGCGAACATTACTCATATAAGAACTGATTTTCTCTTTAAATCAGCATACTGGACCTATCACTCAACTGAAACAACAACCTAGCCTCCTCTTGGGCTTTGTACAATGATTCTCCCCAGCGGAGCGAACAACTTTTAGCCTCCATCTCGGGCTTCATACGAGATACTAAATCACTCTCTTGTTGAGTATAAAGGACTCTCTTGTTGAGTCTACCCTTTCAGCCTCTCTCTCGGGCTTCGTACGAGACACATACAGAAAAACTCTTCTGTTGAGTCAAATAGCCTCCATCTCGGGCTTTATACGAGATACCAAACGACTCCATCGTTGAGTCAAAACCTTTTAGCCTCTCTCTCGGGCTTTGTTCGAGAGACATATTAGCCTCCTCTTAGGCTTTGTATAAGAAAACCACTGATTGATCCAATCAACCTTTTAGCATCAAAGCTGTGCCTCGTTCACAGTACACAAACATCAACAATTCCTTCCCCTTCATCTAATCGCTGTAAGTGGCAATCCCCTGGATCATCTACATCCATGCCACTGTCCCTCTTTTAGCATGAGAAATTCCTAAGGAAAGATGGCATTGCTCTACACTGAGTTAAAGTCTTCTCCTTCAGGTTAAAATCCCCTATAAAGGAAATTATAGCATTGCCGAATTCATAAATCCCGGTTAAAGTAATTCCCCTTTATAAATAGTTGTGACATACAAACCCCTCTTTAGAGATGACAAATTCTCTCTAAAGTCAAAACCCTTTAGCTTCACATCTTGGGCCTCGAACAAGATACAAATAAACCCTTCAGCTTCACATCTTGGGCTTTGAACAAGATACAAACCACCTTTCGCTTCACGTCTTGGGCTTTGAACAAGACACCAAAAACACCTCTTTCCTCCCATAGAATAGGAGGAACTACGAACGCTCTGATTTCCCTGTTTCGGTAAACGGGAATACGTATGCATAAGATTGAAAGAAAAATCTTAGCGAGCACACTAAACAAAAACCCAAAATCCTATACCTCCCACCAATCGACTGAACGCTATTTTAACAAAATAACCTAGGAGAAACCCCAAATCTTTGTAGCATCTGTAAACCAACAGTTTTGACTGTTTAACCTCAGTATGCAAGCAGGGTTAGTTGGAGACATCTATTTCCCTTCCTTCATCAGCTTCAATAGGATAAAAAATGAATCGAGCTGTAGTACCAGAGCGATTGTGCTTCGCAACCACATCCAAAAATCACTCGCTACAGAAAAATGGCAACTCTACTGGGGAGTTACATGAGGATCTGTTTTACCTTAGTCATCATCGTCCCCATTTTTCACAGAAAAATGGCGACTCTGCTGGGGACTCATAGTAAGGTCCTAGGTAGAAACCTTAAAATTTCGCCTTTTCTTTCTTTTCTGGGATAGGACTTTTTGTTGACTTCACTAGGATCTTAGGTAAAAAACCTTTAAATGGGGAAGAAACCACAAAATGGTGACTCCGTCGGGGAGCCAGTTTTGTCAGGAACATAGGATTCATAGCTTTTTAAAGTCTAGGACTTTAGGACGAATATATATTGCTTTTCCTAATTGATATCTGTGTTTATTTTTCTGCTAATGGGAATGCGTGTGATGCCGCATGTGGAAAGATTGAGTATACACTTAAGATAAGTGATGGTGATGAGGTCGACCATCAACCTCAGTGGAGGCTAACCAATGCAACCCATTCCCTCTCATAGGCAATGGGCCGATTGTGATGTCTGAGAAGCTGAGGAGGCAAACCCTTTTGTAGTGCGGAAACTATCGGGAATAGTTGTTATGCGATACTACCCTCATTTGAGGCTGGTGATCTATTCTCGGTGAATGGCACTTACTCTAAGATTTCATACAGCTCGCTGGCGATCCGCTTGTTGTTTGTTCTCCTAGGAGGAGCTGATGATTTTGAGTACAGGTACAAAAATCACCCTAGTATAAACCTTTGGGGATGGGTAGAGCCTTGACTTCATGACAACGACCCTTTGACCCCATGTTTTTTCTATGTTTTTGTGTGCTGCATTCATGCATTCATTTAAAAAACATTAAAACATAAAAAAAAAATTTCTCTTCTAGTCTCTCTGTTTTTCAAATTAAACTAAGACTGTGATTGCAAATATTAGAGAAAAGGATTACGCTAATGGATTTCGGTAGAAGGAGAACCCATAGGTATACCTTCAAGGTTCCAAAGCTAGAGGATTTGAGAAGGTTAGCAGGGATGATCATAAACCAAGAGGCTTTCAGAGCCAAGCATGGAGGTCTGCTACCACTGTTAAGAGTCCATGTGATTGAGGGAATCATGGATGCGCTCATCCAGTTTTACGATCCAGTTTATCACTGTTTCACATTCCCGGATTACCAGTTCGCACCAACGCTGGAGGAGTATTCTCACCTGACTGATCTACACATTACTGATCAAGCTCCATTTTCTGGACTGGAAGAAATTCCAAAGAATCAGACCATTGCAAGAGCCATTTATTTGGACGAGTCTGAGGTCAAGACTCACCTGACCACTAAGGGTGGCATCCAAGGTTTGCCAGCCCAGTTCTTGACAAAGAAAGCACTGTATTTTTCCAGTATAGGGAACGTGACTGCTTTTGAAAGCATCTTTGTCTTGCTCACCTATGGGTTATTTTTGTTTCCCAACATCAATAACTTTGTAGATATCAACGTCATTAAGGTTTTTCTCATTGGAAATCCTGTGCCGACTTTGCTCGTAGATGCGTATCATTCTGTACACTTAGGAAATTTGTACAGCGGAGGGGAGATCACATGCTGTGTACCTCTGCTTTATAAATGGTTTATCTCCCATTTGCCTAAGTCTGCTGCTTTTTGGGATCATAAGAGTGCCTTACGTTGGTCGCAGAAGATCATGTCTCTTTCCAACTCTGATATAGATTGGTGTAATAGGATCTATGATGGAATCAGAATCATTGATCGTTGTGGAAACTTCCCCAATGTACCCTTCATAGGAACTAAAGGAGGAATCAACTACCATCCGGTGTTAGTTCGTCGTCAATTTGGATACCCGATGAGACACGTCCCACGGAGTGTTCATCTGGAAGGTCTTTTCTTCAAGGAAGGAGAAAGTGATAGAGCACTAAAGATGGAAATAGTGCAAGCCTGGAAGCATGTTCATAAGAAAGGACGAGAGTCTCTGGGAAAACCAGACTGTGTCTCGGTGGAGCCTTATTTCCATTGGGTACAAACTAGAGCTCTCAAACTAAAAATGCCTTATCCGCGTCACAGAATTCTTCCTCCAAAGGAATCTGTCATGTACTTCATGACTGAAACGGAAAAGCTTCAGGTTACTCTCAACAAAGTTCAAAAGGAGAGAAGGTCTTGGAAAAACAAGTACCGCACCCTCAATGTAGAGTGCATCAAAATACAACAAATACTGAAAGAAAAAGATGCTCTGATTGAAATTTTAGAGCAACATGCTGTGGAAAATCAAGATGACCAAAGGAATTTGCTCGCTCCTTTCACCTGGCAAAGGAATGACAACCCGACAACGGACCAAGAGCCCCGGTCAGAGAAAAGGAAAGTACCGGTGTAACGACCCGATTTTAATTATCTCTATTTTTGGGTGTTAATTATATTATTTTGTGGAGTATTTTACTTTAATTTGACAATGATTATGTTATTTGTGAAATTGGTGTTTTAATATGTTATGTTTTCATATTAAGCATTTTTACCGTTTTTGAGAGTTTGCGGGGAAAATTGGAATAGAGTGTATTTTAGACTTTTCACATTAGATAGTATTTAATTAATGATATAATAGATATTTTGAGATATTTATGTTAAGTAAATATTTTTTGTTTGTGAGAAAAGAAATAGAAGGGATAGAATTAGAAAAGAAAGAAAAAGAGAGAAAACTATATATAGAATGAGATAGTAAGAGAAATGGAAGGAAATAGAAGAGAAGGAAAAGGAAGAGAAGAAAAGAGAAGAGAAAGTGTGGGATTTTCACCCGAATCGACTTCCGATCGTTTCTACACTCGGGTAAGGGTGTGAAATATCATTATTCTAACTTTGTATACGATTATGTATGATTGTTTCCGATTGTTTTGGTTGTTTAGAGAAATATGAGTTTTAGGTTGAAAATGACATAATCGGTCGTAAAAGATGTTTTCACGGATGAAATTCGAAACAAATTGCGTAGATTAGTCGAGTGAGGTGAGGCCGAGATTATAGAAACTCGTTTCGTTGGAATCGGTTGATATTTGGAGAAATGACATTTTTAGGTTTCGAAGAGTATGAGTTTTAGTGAAAACTAAATGTCGAGTAATCGCGTATTTCTTGATTCTAATATGTCCGTATGTATTTATGTGATATTACCATGTGTTTGTTTCGAAGGAATTATGTGAATCAGTCGGGTTTTCGGACGAAAACGCCGAAAAATAGCAGCTGCACCAGTAGAACCCGCAGGGCTGCATTGCTGATTTTTCTGGTTTTGTGTAATTGTCGGAAAACTTCGGAAATTCATATCTCTTGAACCGTAAGTCGGTTTTGACCCCCGTTCGAAGCGTTGGGAAGCTAACGAGATGTTCTTTCTAGGAAAAATAGTTTTGAGGTCTGAAACTGGTCCAATCAGTACAGTTTTTTCGAACCGTTTCGTAGTGTCGGGCGTCTGGTTTATGTTTTTGCGTTATTTTGAAATATCCATAACTTGTTCGTTGTTTATCGGATTTGAGAGTTCTTTATATCGAATTGAAGGTATTGATATGTACTATTTGATGGTGATAAGAAATTATATTTTTAGCCGATTTTTGGCCGACTTTTCTGACTGTTTGTGAATAGTGATTTTGTAGAAAATGTTAAGTATGTTAATTATGAATGATATGAATGTGTTGTGGATATGTTTGTAGAGTGAACCCTTGATTTGAGAATGCTTTGTGAATTGTGGATCTTTAGTGAATGTATGCATTGTTTGAATTAAGTGATAATGCATGTTAAATGTGAATACGTGATGAGATGTTGTGGTGATGGTTTGTGGCCTTAGGGCAAATAATTGCATTGATGTAAATTGAATTACAATGCATGAAAATGACTATGTGGATCACATGGTTGTATTTGAAGAATTGTATATGTTGTTATACAATTGATGCATGTGATATGTATGTGATGAATGCATGACTATATTGTGAATATGTATGCATTTCAAGAGTGTCATGAGTCATGTTGTATGTGAAACATCATGATATGCATTCTTGTGTTGTGGGATTCTAAGATGAATCTGTTGTAACTTCGTGTACCTTTTTACGGTGTGAGCGATGATTACGAACGATTGTGTACCTGTTTACGGTGTGAGCAATCGGATTGTGTGCCTTCTTACGGTGTGAGCAATCCATAAACATTGTGTGCCTTTTTACGGTGTGAGCAATGGGTGAACTTCGTGTGCCTTGTTACGGTGTGAGCGAAGGTTCCAACAAGTTCTTCAATTGAACTTGAGATAATGAGTCAGTACCGCATTGCATCTGCATAGAGTCGAGAGTCGGTCTCTATGAGTTGCATTTGTCATCATTGTATTTGTGCATTGATGAATGAACATATATATGTATATGTTGATGTGGAATGAACATAATTGTGCAGGTGTGCATTGGAGGATAAACATAATATGTATGTTTATGTGAAATGATGATAATTGTATGTTTGTAATGATGCATCGGTGAATGAACACGAATATATGTGTTTATGTTGAATGAATTGATATGTATTAGTGATACATGTATTTGAGCATGAATGGATATGCCTATGGGATTTGATGTGTTAAATTACAGATTGTTATGCCGTGTAAATGACTTATGGTATATGTTGATGTTATGTGTATAGATACGTGCATCGTGATAAGTCGTGGTGAGAATGTGGTATATGTGTATTATATGTTGAGATATATATAATTATATGCAACGTTATTATGATAATATTTCTCACCCTTCTGCTGTTTTATAATGCTCTATGAGGCATTGCAGATTAGGTATGCTGGTGGTCTTTGGTGAAGCGTGTCTTCACTTCTTTTTGGCCGTCTGGCTCTGATATGTAGCGTCGGGTAGCTAGGATGATTTTGAATTCCTTTTTGTTGATGCATTTGCTTATGTGTCTGGCTGATGACTTGTGTATATATAACATGACTGACGTTGAGGAATCATGCTGTTTGGTATATGAATATATATATGATGTATATATAGGGTTGATGTTTATCGGTGTTTAGATGTTCCGCTTTTATTATAAACATTTGAGATGTGGGTGAAAGGACTTAGATCCTTAATTGATTAGTTACCCCACTGTTGCATATCTATTTGAGCAGGTGTTGTATGTTTTAAATTCATGTAAAATTGTGGCAGGTCTCTTTTATTCCATGTTATAATTATACTCTGACGAAATTTTTAATATGTGCCTAAATGATTTAATTGATTATTTGGGGGTATAAAAGGGAGTGTTACAACCGGAGTCAGCACCCGATTTCTCTTCAGAGAGGACTCGGGACCCATTATCTTAGGTTTCTGTTTCTGCACCTTGTAATCTACTGTATTTCCATTTCTGTAATCCTTTGAATTCAATAAAAAGGGGTTTCCCCACTGTTTGATATTTGCAATCTAATTGTCGAAGTTTATTTTGATTAAACCAAAAAACAATTAATATAATCATTGCATTCATCATTCTCACATCGCGTATTCTTCTTACCTACGAATCTCACGTTTGTGTCTCGATTCTAGAGTCAAACTGTCTCATTCGTACAATACTTGGGCCAATCGTCAGAAAAAGATGGATGATCTTGAGGAAGAAAATAGAGAGTTGAAAGAAGAGATCGACGCTCTGAGAGAGGATATGAGAAAGCTTCCTAACGACATGCAAGCCATGGCAGAAGCTCAGCTACAACGAACTGTGATCTCAGAGATCACCTCGACACCCATAGTGGAGAAGTATGATCCTAGGTATCAAATGCCGAAAGATCGTCCCTGGGGCATGCCTGTTAACTATATCCCAGAAGGATATATTTCGCCGATCACTGAAGATCAGGGAATCATAACAGAAGCCGCTGGGCCTGAAGGTTACAAACTTTGGGAAAGCGAAGATGCCAGGGGCATACTAAAGACTCCTGAAGGTTACAAACTTCGAGAAACGCCAAGATTCACTGCCGTAGTCATGGTACCACCCCCTGTGGTGCACACTGTCCTGGAAGGACAGATTCCGCCGATACCTTCTGGTAAGAAGGAAAATTTGTTCGACTGAATGGATGAATTCCAGGAGCAGTTCCTGGAAATGCAGAAGGAGCTGCAAGCCATTCGCGGTCAGGATTTATTTGGAAAGGACGCCGCAGACCTTTGTCTGGTCCCCAATGTGAAAGTTCCGCACAAATTTCAAGTGCCCGACTATGAAAAATACAAGGGTAACTCTTGCCCTCAAAGCCATCTGGTGATGTATGCTCGGCGGATGTCAGCTCAGATGGAAAATCAGGACCTACTGATTCATTACTTCCAGGATAGTTTAACCGGTGCCGCATTAAAATGGTACATGGGTTTAAACCGTGCCACGATCAGCACTTTCAGAGATCTTGGCACTGCCTTCATCCAACAATACAAATACAATTTGGACATGGCACCCGACAGAGATCAACTCAGATCAATGTAGCAAAAGGACAAGGAAACCTTTAAGGAGTATGCTCAAAGGTGGCGTGAAATTGCCGCTCAAATTTGTCCGCCTCTTGAGGAAAAAGAGATGACAAAGATCTTCTTAAATACCTTAAGCTCATTTTACTATGACCGAATGGTTGCCAGTGCGCCCAGTGACTTCACCGAAATGGTCGGCATGGGTGTACGTCTTGAGGAAGCCGTCCGAGAAGGACGTTTGGTAAAAGACACTGGATTGACGAGCGGTACTAAAAAATACGGTAGTGCTCTCCCTAAGAAAAAAGAGCAAGATATTGGGAATATCTCTCTCGGAAAGAAAAGGCGACGTTATCAACCAGTAGCAGCTGTAACTCCTGCTATCAACCCTGCTTATCAATCTCAGGTTGCGCAAAGCCAACCTGATCAGCAAAGGACACAACAGCCTCTTCAGCAGGCTCGTCCTCCATACAACAACAACCGTACAACACGGCCACCAGGATTTGATCCTATACCTGTATCGTACGCAGAACTGTTTCCATTACTGCTAGCCAAGGGGCACATTCAGACTAAGTCCCCTCTTACAGTACTGGTAAATCCGCCTTTCTGGTTTAAGGTGGATCAAACTTGCCCTTACCACCAAGGAGGACCAGGGCATAACATTGAGACTTGTCTCAATTTCAAGTCCGACGTGCAAAAGTTTGTTAGGAGCGGGGTCTTATCCTTCAAGGATACAAATCCTAATGTTCTCACAAACCCGCTGCCTCAACATGACAAGGCTGCCGTCAACCTAATAGAAGGAGAATTTAACAATGTCTATCAAATTCACGATGTACTTTTGTTGAGGACCAATCTGGTCAAGATGCATTGTAGATAGAGTGGATATGGCCATGTGCCACCTCATAACTATCACCAGTGTGATATCTGCTCTAAAAACAACCAGGGATGTTCTGTGGTGCAAGCAGCTCTACAGGAACAAATGGATCTCGGATGGATCCAAGAGCACCAAGTTCGTGAAGTTAACATGGTTTACACGAATTCCAACGACATTCGAAACTACGACATCCGTGTAATGAATGCCAATCTGGTGGCGATGCACTCAAGGCAAAGCCAGTATCATAATCTGCCGCGGTATGATTATAGTTCTTGTCTGACTTTCTCGGTAAACAAACAGGGATGCTCTTTCATACAAGAGGCCCTCCAGCGTCAGATGGATCATGGATGGATCCAAGACTACCATGATAGGAATCCCTATCAGATCAATATGGTTCAGATCTTTGATATTCGCGTGATGAATACCAACCTGGTAGAGTTACATGCTGAACAGGCCCGACTCGGATTCTTGATATCACATAATTATCACAGCTATAAAGCGGGTTGCGAAAATGATCGAGGTTGTACCCTTGTCCAGGAGGCACTTCAGCACTTGTTAAATCATTGGTGGATGCCAATCTATATGGATGAAGATACTCAGCAAATTAGTATCAGTAACAGGAATCCTACTCGGCGTCAGAGCCAGGATGTCCGATCAATGGAAGCTAACCTAGTGAGGTTACATTGCATTCAAAGTGGGCGTGGTCAGGTGCCACCACACAAT
Source organism: Lathyrus tuberosus (assembly GCA_022829125.1). Classification (NCBI taxonomy): domain Eukaryota; kingdom Viridiplantae; phylum Streptophyta; class Magnoliopsida; order Fabales; family Fabaceae; genus Lathyrus; species Lathyrus tuberosus. The sequence goes on along the minus strand of JALAZF010000478.1, from coordinate 3,536,096 downwards.
TATGACCTTTGTAGAGTCTGCTCGGAAAGTAACCAAGGGTGTTACCTTGTGAGAGCAGCTCTTCAGGGTCAGGTGGATCGTGGAGAGATTCGTCCATATCCTGGTTCTGGACCCATCAACTGGACGCCGAACTACCTTGCCGATCAAGTTTAGGATGTTGTCACAATCTCTGGTCATCATAGGACCATGGATGTTTTTGCCATCATCCCTCTACTTGACGAATCTAAAGTTCCCAACCGAGAACGGATCAAGATTACTTACGATGGTCAGAAAAATCAGAAGGCTCTCGTAGTCATCTATCTGCCGGGACCACTACCATATGAATCAGCTAAGGCAATCCCTTACAAATACGGTGCAATGATAATTGAAAATAGAAAGGAAATTCCATTACCCTCCGCCGTGAATATTGCAGACATCAGTCGTGTAACACGGAGTGGGAGAATCTTCAACCGTGGGGTTGGGGAACTTAACAAAGAAAAGGAACTTCAGACAGAACCTCCTGATCCACCAGTCGGTCAATCCAGTAATCCCGACCTTTCAAAAAACAATGATGATATGCTGAAGCTTATCCAAAGGAGTGAATACAACATTGTTGATCAACTGTTATAGACTCCTTCAAAGATCTCGGTATTATCACTGTTACTCAGTTCAGAAGCGCATATGGAGGCTCTACAGAAAGTCTTGGAGCAAGCCTTTGTGGAACAGGATGTAACCATCAGACAGTTCGATAACATTGTCTCTAACATCAGTTCTTGCAATAATTTGGGATTTAGTGATGAAGAATTACCTGAAGAGGGTCGCCGTCATAACATGGCGCTCAATATCACAGTCAACTGCCAGGACGATGCTTTAGCCAGCGTACTGGTAGACACAGGGTCAGCCCTGAATGTTATGCCAAAGTCCACTTTGACTCAATTATCATTCAAAGGCCCTCCGATGAGAATCAACAAGGTTGTCGTCAAATCATTCGACGGATCCAGAAAAGCGGTTATCGGCGAAATTGATCTTCCCATAACTATCGGTCCTCACACTTTCCAAGTCACTTTCTAGGTCATGGACATCCGGGCAACGTACAGTTGTTTATTAGGAGGACCTTGGATACATCAGGCTGGAGCGGTTACTTCCACCCTCCACCAAAAGCTAAAGTTCATCAAGAACGATCAACTTGTCACAGTTTGTGGGGAAAAAGCCTTGCTTGTAAGTAACTTGTCATCGTCTACTTGTGTAGAACCCGAGGAGGTTATTGGAACTCAGTTCCAAGCACTGTCGGTGAGCAAGGATAATCAATCCGGAGGAGGAACTTTGATTTACTCATGCAAAGATGCTATTAAAGCGATCGAGAGTACCGATACAATAGGATGGGGACAACTTGTCATTCCTACTGGCAATACAACAAAGAAGGGTCTTGGTTTTTCTGCAACCTGTACCCAGACAGCTGCCAGCGATAAAGGTCGTCATCCCCTTCAAAACTTCTTCCACAGTGGAGGTTTCCTCCACCCAGTGTCTCAGGAAGTACACACTATCAATGAGGAGGATCCCTCCGACACAGATGAAGAATTGAAGTCCTATCTTAACGAGGACGGTTATATGTCTCAGGAAGAGGTGCCTACGCCATTTTGCTATCCCGCACAGAGTCTGAGATTTATACCACGGTCAGATGTCAAAATGATATACTGAGGATGTGATCCGGAAGGATGCCATGCTCCGCCAAATTCATTAGAGGAGGACACTCTGATGAAAGACCAATTTGACAACAACTACTATGGCCCAATGGATGGCCTGCCAATGTGGCAACCTTACCCAGGAGACTTGGGGCCAGAAAGTCAGCCGAATGATGAAAATCAGCTGAGCATCATTGAACAGAATACCTGTGTCCCCACCATGTCATGGGATCAACACTCAGGTAATCCTGAAGCTACTCCACATAAAGATGAATTTGCAACGTTTGCAGGACTGGAATTCATCAACTATGCTTTTCCCGAGGTCAACGTCATCGAGAGAGATGACTCCTCCAGTTCCAAAGAAGCTTGGGACACTCTGGGAGAACCAAGTGGAAAATACGACTTTATGGTCAAGTACACTGCTCCCGGAAGCTCTCGTATCAGACTCGAAGATATCCAGCCAACTGGATGGGGAGATACAGCTGAGAGCACAAATACTCTACGAAATGCAACAGAGGAATCCTCCTACGACAACTCTGCCTGGGAGACAGATTCCAATGATCCTGCTCCGCCAGAAATCAGTGTCATTTCTAAAGACAAATCAAGGAAGGTTCCAGACTTTGTGATTCACCGAGGAGTTCGTCGCCAATGGGTTGCTGTCGATGTTCCGAAGGTCGTTCACCAGTCAAAGTAATTGCCATCTTTAACCTTTCACCCTGCCCAGGTGAAACAGATGTTTTGATAGGGCTCACTTTCTGTAAATTTCCCTCTTCGCTTTGCCCAAAGCGACAGAGTTTTGTTTTATAGGGCTGTAGTTTCAAGATTCGACTTGTTCATTAATAAAATAACGGTGTTTTGTAATTTCCGCATTAATTGCTATTTTCTCTTTTCGTTTTTCAGAAAATGGTAATCCTAAAAAACAAATAATAAAAACAAGCAGTAAAATAAAACACTGCACACACTCTTGGATTTTCTCTATCTCTTCTAAAAGAAATCAGGATTGGGGCATTGCTCAATCCAACTGCCAAAGAGAGTTTGATAAAGCCTCTCAAAGAATTCCCCGATGTATTCGCTTGGTCCCATCAGGATATGCCAGGGTTGGATACCAGCATCGTGGAACACCATTTACCGTTGAGATCGGAATGTCCGTCGGTAAAGCAAAGGTTGAGACGGACTCATCCAGACATGGCCATCAAAATCAAGAAGGAAGTACAAAAACAGATTGACGCAGGTTTCCTCGTCACATCAGAGTATCCTCAATGGTTAGTGTCGCTCCCAGGATTTTCATCCAGGTACAAACGCGAGAGTGGCGCGAAAAACAGAGTCGCCAGCCATGTAAATTTATCCCAAGAGAGGGAAAGGGAACACCGCATAAACCTAAGGAAGAGGGAAAGGAATGGTCATCGCAACCATAACCTGGGTTCGGGAGTTGGTTACGCGAGGGGAAGGTGCTAGCACCCCACGCGTCCATCGTACTCGATGGGATCCACACTTGTTGTCTATTCTGAGGGTGAGTTATACTATCATCTAGGGCTGTACTAATACGGAGAGGGAAAGACAAAGACCGACTCGGTAGGACGTCGACGTCCTAGGCCTACGTACCCCCTTTGTGCAATGAGGAATTCAGAGTCAACGTAGTTCGGACCAAGTTCTTTTTGTGTTTTTTTATGAGCGACGTTAAGTTCGCGTCCGGCAGTTAGGGTCGATGCCTGTTTGCGACTCAGACAGAAGGTAACGTGCCCTTTTTGAAAATAGCCTTTAAGTTGGAGGTCCCGAGGGACAAAAAGGTTTGAAGTTGGTTTGTGTTTTTTAGGACAGAAGTGGCTTAAGTTAGTTCCTAAGTTGCATTGCACCAAAGTCTAGGGCACAGGGGCGAATACTTAACGCATCGTCCCAAGACAGGACGCTCGCTAAGCACTCTAGAAAGATGAGAGGATGCCCCTCATTTCTCATTCCCCATACTTAAGGCTCGTGCGTAATACACCTTATTCTTATTAAGTGTTTTAAAGAAATTTGAGATGAGAAGAGAGAAGACACAAGGGTAACTCTAAAGGGGGACTATGAATCCTAAAGTTATCATGCATGGGTGACCTACGGTTAGTGAGGTTTGACGACAACCTAATCCTAAAGGAAAGAGAAGAAGATGAGAGAATGAAAGAGTAAGGGTGACCATGGATACTTATCCATACCCTTAAAGAACTCACCTTAGTCCCTGCGTAAAAGGTTAGTACGAAACAGATACAAATAATATCAAGGCAAGTGAAAATCAAACTATGGCAAACAATAGTAATTATAATCCAAACATGAATTCAGAAATAAAAGAAACACCCCAAAGCAAATGGCACAAGTGCCTTTCAAACAAAGACTCAGGCATGATCAGAAATGCACATATGAGAGATCTCAAGTGAAAGCAATTAAATAAATAGAGAAATAACTCCTAAAATTCCCAAATTTAATATCAAGGTTTCTCAACCAGAGACAAACAAAATACCAAAACCCCCTACAAAAATTCAAAGTGTTAGTCATTCAATTAATCATACAAAAATCAGGTGAGAAATAGGGTTCAATGGGCAAAAAAGAGGATCAGAATGCCATATGAAATAATAATTAAAAATGATATAAAAAATACTTTAATGCATTTTAGAATGTTACTGAACAAATGCAAAAAGAACGGATAAAAAATATTTTACGGATGCAGAGAAATAAAATAAAGAAATTAAGTATGCATTATATGGATAATTCCAAAAGAAAATAGACTAAATAATTAATTTAAATGATAAAAATAAAATAAAAATAAAAAATAAAATTTGCAAAATTTATTAAAATGATAAATATGATGCATGAAATTTTTTAGTAATTTTTTAATGAAATTAGGCATTTTTAAAAATTAAAAACAAAAAAATATAATTAAAATATATATAAAATAAAATAAATGGCCCGGGGGTGTAGATAGTAAGGGATTCATGTTGAAGATGATAGTTGGGCCAGAGAGGGAGGGTGTGAATAGTAGCCCGGTCCAACCAAATATTCAGAAAAAAAAATAAAAACCTGGTCAGCTTACCGTGGAAAGCCATGTGCCTGGCACATGGGCTTTTTAATGTGCTGGCGAGATGTGGACCGTTTGATGCAATGGACGCGTCAGATTAAGTCAATGCAATAGAAAGTAAATAAAAAAGGAAAATATGGTTGGACGTACATGATAGCTATGATGGGGTGGTAAACACATGATTAATAATTAAAATTCAGAAAAATAAAAAAAGAAAAAGCACATGGCGCGATCCGAGCCGTTGGATGAAGCGAATGAAAGGCTAGGATTTCGTCTTCAACCTTGGAACCCCTCCACCGGCCAGCCACCGCACCAGTCGCCGGAACTAGGGTTCCGGTCGACTCCTCCACCACCTGCATTTAAAAATTGCCCAGAAAACACGCACCCCTATACCATTCCGACCAGATTTTCGCAAGGATTCCAAATCTCTCATCCAAAATCACAAATAAACAACATATAATAAAAAACGAATGGATTAATGTTATGGCATAAAACTTCAAACGCATATAGCAAGCAATATACACGTCCAAACACCACAAAAATTACATCAGCATGATCAGTGACAATCACACAACAATATGCATACTTAAAAAATGAGTTTCACGATCATCAAAATCAACCCTAACCTGAGATGGTTCCACACGTGTACTTGCTTTTGGCTGCAAATGGTGGTTGGGTTGCACTCTAGAGATCACCAGGAGAAGGTTTATGGAAGAACTTTGAAGAAACTCCTTGTAGATTGAGAGATCCAAGGAATTCAAGAATTAGGGTTCACTTTCTTTTTCTCCAAAATATCACGTGCCAGTCCCCTAACCAGTGCATGGATGAGCTTATATAGACTAGGGTTTTTCACTGATGATGAATTGGGCTTGGGCAATTCATTGTTTAATGATTTTTTTGAATAATTTTGAAAAATCACATTATGTTAAGTACACCTCCTCCATGCATGTATACTTAAGAATTACATGATGGATCACTTTCATTTGAATTGATAATTGCACTCATATTGAGCTTGGGCCTTGAGATGGCTTGATTCATGACTTTTAAATAATTTGTCAATTTTGAACAATGGAGAATAAGTGAAGAACACACCATGGAATTCCTTAATTCTTGGGCCCAAAATAATCCTCAAGGAATGTCTTTTGATATTAGAATGTTACATGAAGCAATGGAATTAATTGTAGGTCATTATGTCCAAAGTTGTGAAAATGGCACCATGAAAAACCCTAAAAACCACTTTGCCTTCTTTGGATCATAAGTTGAGTTTCACAAATGATATGGAGACCCACTAGTACTTGTTGGAAAGAGGAGAAAAATATCTTCAACTTTCATGTTGGAGAAAAATTCATTTGAAGCTTTCTTGATGGTGAAAAGTCAAGTTGAATGCAGTGCAGGAACTTGCCCAAAAAGGAAACTTTTATTATAGGTCACTTTCCAAATTTAGAAACTTTTGCACCAACTCCTGATTTTTGATATATAGTATGAAACTTGACCCTTGAAGACCATATGAGGATGTGATACCTTGAAAACCTTGGAGAGAACCTCAGAATTCCACAGTTGACTTCTCCTCTCACTGTTGACTTTCACCCTATTCACCTGATTTCCAATCCATTGGCCAATTGAACTTCTCCTGAACCAAACTGATGGACAACCTCCCATCCCTAGGTACTTAGGGACCCAAGGAATACCATGGAATCAAGTCTTGCCCAAAAAATCAGAAATAAACTGACTTTATAGCAAACCCTAGTTTTGGTACCCTCAGTCGAGGAGGTAGACCATCAACTCTGAGGTTAGGAAGAAGAATATACGTCAACTCTGAGATTGGAGACATGTCACAATACGTATACTCTGAGGTCGGGGACGAAAGGCGTCAACTAGGAGTTTTGGGAAGAAAGGGACGTTCATCAACTCTGAGGTCGAGAAGAAGTACACGACAACTTTGAAGTTGGTAAGGTTGGCGTCAACCCTGAGGTTGGGGAAGAATAAGCATTTTCATCAACTCAGAGATCGAGAAAAGGTATACAACAACTTTGAAGTTGGGGAAAGGCTATACGACAACTCTGAGGTCGGTAAAAAAGGCTTCAACTCTGAGGTTGGAGAAGGAATGTACTACAACTTTGAAGTTGGTCTAAAGGGCGTCAACTCTGAGGTTGGAAAGGGAATAAACGACAACTCTGAGGTTGGAGAGAAGATATACGACAACTTTGAAGTTGGACAAGAAAAGGATATTCATCAACGCTGAGATTGGTAAAAAGGTATACGACAACTTTGAAGTTGGGGAGGAATGGGTTGTTCATCAACTCTGAGGTCGAGAAAAGATATGCAACAACTCTGAGGTTGGAGAATAAAGGGGAATATTCATCAACCCTGAGGTTGAGAAAAGGTACATGACAACTTTGAAGTTGTTAAAAGGGAAAGGATATTTCATTGACTCTGAGGTCAAGAAAAGAACCACGACAACTTTGAAGTTGGTAAAGGAGGGCGTCAACTCTGAGGTTGGGGAAGAAAGAGAGGTTTCATCAACTCTGAGGTCAAGAAAAGGTATACAACAACTTTTAAGTTGGGGAAGAAAGGATATTTCATCAACTCTGAGGTCGAGAAAAGGTATACAACAACTTTGAAGTTGGGGAAGATAAGCGTCGGCTCTAAGGTTGGGATCACTGTATTGAGGGTTGATCTGGGCTTTCGCACAAGGTACCAAATCTGGCTTATGCTTCGATGCATGTTTGAATATTTTCTATGGCGTAATGCTCCATACGAAATGGAAATGCTACGCGTTTGAGGGTGCAATACAAATGCTTATGATATGTAAAAAGGGTCCCTCCAGCAAAATAAATGCCGGAGAGAAGAGATACATTCAACCAGGGATAACAAAAATAAATCGTCCTCTGAATCTAGAAACTCTGCTGAGAAGTGTCATACTGATCGACCCTTCAGATCAACAACTTTTGCTGGGGATGAAATCCCAAAAGAATATCCACATTACCGGGGATTATACCTATCCTCTACTGAAGGTAACATCCAAAACCTGAGATTTCTCCTCTGCTGGGGGAGTTAAGAATGAACACCAGTAACGGCACCAGAAGTCTGTTACTGGAGATTGCTAATAACCAACGGGCTTAGAGCTTGCTGGGGATGCCTGCCCATAATACCATCCTGCTTGGGGAAAACAATCCATAATACCATCCCGCTTGGGGATGCTGCTGAACTTCGCTTGCTGATGGGGAGAATGCCCTTACCCTCACCTTGCTGGGGATTAGGAAATGACATCGTCAGTGAAAGCACGCTTCCTGACTGGATGGGGAAGGTGAACACCTTGATTCTATGGGGGGCATAACGTCTTGATTCGGAGAAAATACTTCCTTGAGCCTCCTACTGGGGAAAGTCTGCTCTGCTGAGGAAAGGTGCAATCTCAACGCTTGGGAGAGCAAACTGCTGGGGACGTACAATCCTGTTGCCCTGCAACCTGACTTGTCTTTTTGGTCGTAAGCGGCTCTTTGAACTTTTCATCTCAAGAGGATTTTACAGAAGATCGGGCGCTCGAACTGCCCCGGGCTCTTCAAACTCTTGGAGAGATTTATCATATAACTGCCCCAGTCTTCATAATCCATGACATACATTACCTCGAAGGGGATCGTAATGACTTGAAAATACTCTGCTTTAGTATCTTGGACCCTGAGGAGGTGTTTTCGATTAACCATCTTCTGGAGAGGACAACTTCTCATGCTCTAGAGATGGCCTGCCCCAATATGAGCTTTGAAGTGACTTTACCCCTGATCCTAGAATGAATGCCCCAGAATAATTGAATTTTGGAGAGTTTTCTCGACGTGACTGCCCCAGATTGGCTACATCTTAACATGACTTACTGGGGAGAGCCCACTCTACACTGAGTCTCTTGGCAGCACGCCATTTGATATGATTGTCCTTCAGAATTTTCAAACAACCCAACTTGGCAGGATCAAGCTTCTTGACTGACTTTCACTGTGTAAGCTGCATTGATGCTTAGGCACATATATGCTAACAGAAAATGTTTATTATGAGAATGAAAATTCTAATGCAACACTCATGTTAACCATGAAGTTTTTATTGAAAATGCGTCGCAAAACCTTGTGGACGAATCACTAGTTGGGATGCGACCTTGATTTTTGAATGGAAAAACAATGCGCACATGCAATACCAACAAGTCTTACTAGCACAACTTATAGGAGTCAGGAACGCTATCCTGTTGAAGTACGCCTTTAGAGTAAACCCTGTTTCAATTAGGACTTTTAAGGGTTGTAACGCGGTCTGGTTCACGGTTTCAGAAAAAAGGATTTATGGCTCAAAATTTATCGGTGCCCACCCACTCTTCGTAATATTCTCCAGTCCTATGTTCAGTTAATCTGACTCAAACACTCATCTCTCCAAAGGTTTATGATCTTCAAGGAGCCCATGCAACTAATGGTTTGACACCTAAGGAGGCTTTGGAGTGGCAGTCATCCCTTTTGTGTCTTGTAATCACACGAATTTGTTCTTATCGAGGGTTTTCTCTTGTAGTGCTTTTCGGTTTTTCTTTCTTTTGCATTTTTGATCCCTAATTTTTGCCTGGACTGACTCTTTTGAGTTTTTTTCGATTTTAAAGTCCAGCGGGATGCCCTAACTTTTGCCTAAGTTGATTGTTCTCAAGTTTCGACATAGCGGACTTTCTCTTTTTTTTTTATTCCTCTTTTGAACAAAGCGTGTGACACTGGTTGTCTTACTTGCTTGAAAGGGTTGTGACTGCCTCACTCCTTGATTGTTGATGGATAACCATTGTGGTTTGACCTCTTGATGGTGGGATAAAAGGGAATAGATCCTCAAATGCACACCCTCCTTGAAATCTGAACGCTTGGTCAAACTAACTGACGCCTACCCTGCCCCTGGGTTAAGTATGAGGGTTTTTTCGTACGAAAGAAACTCCTACTCCAAGGCTCAAAGGGGTTAACGAAGGTTTATCTCCTTATCTCTCCAGTGTTCAGGGGTTTGAAACAATGCCTGTACATCCTCAACAGGGTTCTATCCAAAAGCGTAGCATTAGAAACCTGTGTTCTTATTTCGTCATCCTCCCTCAAGAGTTCTAAATAAGAAAATTGGTATTGCAGTGCACATAAACATTTAAGAGTGAACACGAATGGATTACTTCAAGAAAACATACTCATTGCATTAATATCATCATAAAAACAAACAAACAAGTCTTGCATACATATGATGCTTTAACAAGAAATGAAAAAAAACTACAAATGAAAATGCAGTAAAGAAGCTGAAGATTGCCATTGCTGAGGAAGCTTGATTCTGCCTGGACGTACTTGCAAACTGAGTGCTCACTTGAGAAGGGAGGCTTCAATTAACATACATATCATCTTCAGTGAATGCAATGATCTTTGAGTCTACCAGGTCTTGCACCTTGTGCTTGAACACGTTGCAGTTTTCAATTGAATGCCCCAGTGTGTCTGAGTGATATTCACATCTGGCATCCAGATCATAATCAGGAGGAATAGGGTCTGGAACAGGCTTGGCATCCCTTAGTTCAACCAGAGAACTCTCAAGTAGACGGGCAAGAACATCACTGTGAGGAATAGGGAGTGGATCGAAACTTCTCGCAGGCCTTCGTGATCTTTGTTATCTCTGTTACTGAGGAGCATAAGGTCGCTGATTTTGAAAAGACCGTTGAACGACAGGGGGAACATACACAACACTAGTTTATCCTTCCTTTCCCTTGGAGGACCCAGCATAAGGTTTCTTACTTCCTCCAGATGAGGACCCATCACCGCCTGATATTTTCCCCGCCTTAATTCCGCTTTCTACCATCTCTCCTACCAAGATCAAATCAACAAACTTTCCAGTCATACACGGTACCAGCTTTTCATAGTAATGACCCTGCAAGGTGGCCATAAACATAGTTATCATTTCACGTTCCAACATGGGAGGCTGAACCCTAGCTGCCAGTTCACGCCACCTCTGGGCATACTCTTTGAAACTCTCATTGTTCTTCTGTGATAAGTTCTGCAGCTGTGTTCAGTTAGGAGCCATATCAGTGTTATACTGGTAGTGTCTAATAAATGCCCCCGCCAGATCTCTCCAACTACTCACATCCTTCCTTTCTAGTTGTATGTACCACTCCAGGGATGCCCCAGATAGGCTATCCTGGAAGCAATGCATCATTAGCTTTTCATTTTTCGCATGCGCAGCCATTTTGCTTGCGTATGCCCTCACGTGGGTCCTCGGACAAGTCATACCATTATACTTCTCAAAAGTAGGGATCTGGAACTTGTGCGGGATAACAACGCCTGGAACCAGCCCCAAATCCTCTAGATCCATACCCAAAGCATCCTGATTCACAACACCCCTTAGCTGTTCCTCAATCAACCTGATCCTCTGATCATTGTCAATCTGGGGACCAGCATCCCCACCTGGCAGAGAAAATGCATCATCTTGAACATCATCATACTGACGGCCATGAACTGCGCCAGCGCCATTACCTCCTCCCGCTGCAGTGGGAACCACAATAATTTCTCCTCTGCCCGGAGAAATCACAACACCAGAAACAGGAATAACTCCGCCCGGAGGGCCATTCTGCACACTAGTACCAGTAACACCAGTATGGACTCCTCCCTGAAGGACAACTTTGTTATCAATCCTCGCAATCAGTGGTTGGACAACAGTTCTTAACTGCTCTTGGCCTTGCGCAACCCCTTGCATCAAATCCATGAATTGGTTCATGCGAGTCCGCATCTCAGTCATCTCATTTTGTATCTGATCCATGTGTCTTTTTTGATTCTGTCTGGTAGGATACCAGTGAATGTGTTGATCTGCAATCCGGTGCGGTGGAAGAGAACCAAGTAAGAACGCCAGAGATAAACACCTGTTATGCAAAATGATTATGGATATGCGAATGCAAATGAACATGTTTAAAAATTCGCAGGGCGATCCACCCCTTGATTCCAGTTTAATTTCAAAAACCATAATCAAAGTTAGGATGCAACCCTACAAATGAATAAACATGTTGGGATGCAAAATGATGATGCAAATGCACATATGGGATCAAGGATGCCACACAGACTGGACAACTGCTGCACTGAACAAACTGAACCATCTCAAAGATCTGCCCAAATACCCAGAATACCAGAATAACCACAGTACCACACTGATAAACCTGTGATCAAAAAACCGGGTATGTTGAAGGTCAAGGTTACCTGCAAACCTGTAAACGCACATCCCCTCTCACGTGTGGGTACTAGGATGTTCAGTATCCCGGGCTCTCAGGTCGAGAAATGATGATACGTTCACCATTTCTGGTTTGGCATCATCATCAATCGAGGAGGCCTCAACTGATTCTCCAAAGCGGAAGGTCCTCAGCTTTGGCACTGAGGTCGAGAAACAATAGTACATTCATCCCTTGGGGTAAAGTACTATCGTCAATTGAGGAGTGCCTCCACTGATTCTCTTCAAAACGTAGGGGCCATCCTATGCGAGTTCCAAAGCGGGCCCTCGGGTGCGAATTGGTTTGCCATAGGATGTGGTCTGCCACTGTCACCACTAAAGAGGGATGTTTCCACTAAGGTCCTCAATGATCGGTCACCAGAGTCGACAACTCTCTAGATCAATACCCCAACATGCGCAAGACACACACGTTAGAATGCGTCCCAAGATAGCCTCGTCTGGTTGTGAATTTCGCGAACACACAAACGTACCAAGCAGGTACGTAGGTCCCACTACTTTCCACTCTAGTCCTAGGGTATACTCAAGCCTGGGTATTGGGCTTATCTCTCGGACCCACCAAACCTGCAAAACAAAGACAGCCAGCACAACACAACAGCATGACAGTAGTAAAAAATGAAATGCAGAAAATGCGGTAAAAATAAAAATAAAATACAACACATAAAGCAAAACAAAAACAAAAACACCCAAAGAGAACAAAGACAAGCAAGCGCTAGGATTGACTCGCTTAGGGATGGACCAACATAGGTCAACCAGAGTCCCCAGCAGAGTCGCCAGCTGTCGCTCCCAGGATTTTCATCCAGGTACAAACGTGAGAGTGGCCCAAAAAACAGAGTCGCCAGCCGTGTAAATTTATCCCAAGAGAGGGAAAGGGAACATCGTATAAACCTGAGGAAGAGGGAAAGGAATGGTCATCGCAACCATAACCTGGGTTTGGGAGTCGGTTACGCGAGGGGAAGGTGCTAGCACCCCACGCGTCCATCGTACTCGATGGGATCCACGCTTGTTGTCTATTCTGAGGGTGAGTTATACTATCATCTAGGGCTGTACTAAGACGGAGAGGGAAAGACAAAGACCGACTCGGTAGGATGTCGACGTCCTAGGCCTACGTACCCCCTTTATGCAATGAGGAATTCAGAGTCAACGTAGTTCGGACCAAGTTCTTTTTGTGTTTTTTTATGAGCGACGTTAAGTTCACGTCTGGTAGTTAGGGTCGATGTCTGTTTGCGACTCAGACGGAAGGTAACGTGCCCTTTTTGAAAATAGCCTTTAAGTTGGAGGTCCCGAGGGACAAAAAAGTTTGAAGTTGGTTTGTGTTTTTTAGGACAGAAGTGGCTTAAGTTAGTTCCTAAGTTGCATTGCACCAAAGTCTAGGGCACAGGGGCGAATACTTAACGCATCGTCCCAAGACAGGACGCTCGCTAAGCACTCTAGAAAGATGAGAGGATGCCCCTCATTTATCATTCCCCATACTTAAGGCTCGTGCGCAATACACCTTATTCTTATTAAGTGTTTTAAAGAAATTTGAGATGAGAAGAGAGAAGACACAAGGGTAACTCTAAAGGGGGACTATGAATCCTAAAGTTATCATGCATGGGTGACCTACGGTTAGTGAGGTTTGACGACAACCTAATCCTAAAGGAAAGAGAAGAAGATGAGAGAAGGAAAGAGTAAGGGTGACCATGGATACTTATCCATACCCTTAAAGAACTCACCTTAGTCCCTGCGTAAAAGGTTAGTACGAAACGGATACAAATAATATCAAGGCAAGTGAAAATCAAACTATGGCAAACAATAGTAATTATAATCCAATCATGAATTCAGAAATCAAAGAAACACCCCAAAGCAAATGGCACAAGTGCCTTTCAAACAAAGACTCAGGCATGATCAGAAATGGACATATGAGATATCTCAAGTGAAAGCAATTAAATAAATAGAGAAATAACTCATAAAATTCCCAAATTTAATATCAATGTTTCTCAACCAGAGACAAAAAAAATACCAAAACCCCCTGCAAAAATTCAAAGTGTTAGTCATTCAATTAATCATACAAAAATCAGGTGAGAAATAGGGTTCAATGGGCAAAAAAGAGGATCAGAATGCCATATGAAATAATAATTAAAAATGATATAAAAATACTTTAATGCATTTTAGAATGTTACTGAACAAATGCAAAAAGAACGGATAAAAAATATTTTACGGATGCAGAGAAATAAAATAAAGAAATTAAGTATGCATTATATGGATAATTCCAAAAGAAAATAGACTAAATAATTAATTTAAATGATAAAAATAAAATAAAATTAAAAAATAAAATTTGGAAAATTTATTAAAATGATAAATATGATGCATGAAATTTTTTAGTAATTTTTTAATGCAATTAGGCATTTTTAAAAATTAAAAACAAAACAATATAATAAAAATAAAAATAAAATAAAATAAATGGCCTGGGGGTGTAGATAGTAAGGGATTCATGTTGAAGATGATAGTTGGACCAGAGAGGGAGGGTGCGAATAGCAGCCCGGTCCAACCAAATATTCAGAAAAAAAAATAAAAACCTGGGCAGCTTACCGTGGATAGCCATGTGCCTGGCACATGGGCTTTTTAATGTGCTGGTGAGATGTGGACCGTTTGATGCAATGGATGCGTCAGATTAAGTCAATGCAATAGAAAGTAAATAAAAAAGGAAAATATGGTTGGACGTACATGATAGCTATGATGGGGTGGTAAACACACGATTAATAATTAAAATTCAGAAAAATAAAAAAAGAAAAAGCACATGGCGCGATCTGAGCCGTTGGATGAAGCGAATGAAAGGCCAGGATTTCGTCTTCAACCTTGGAACCCCTCCACCGGCCAGCCACCGCACCAGTCACCGGAACTAGGGTTCCGGTCGACTCCTCCACCACCTGCATTTAAAAATTGCCCAGAAAACACGCACCCCTATACCATTCCGACCAGATTTTCGCAAGGATTCCAAATCTCTCATCCAAAATCACAAATAAACAACATATAATAAAAAACGAATGGATTAATGTTAGGGCATAAAACTTCAAACGCACATAGCAAGCAATATACACGTCCAAACACCACAAAAATTACATCAGCATGATCAGTGACAATCACACAACAATATGCATACTTAAAAAATGAGTTTCACGATCATCAAAATCAACCCTAACCTGAGATGGTTCCACACGTGTACTTGCTTTTGGCTGCAAATGGTGGTTGGGTTGCACTCCAGAGATCACCAGGAGAAGGTTTGTGGAAGAACTTTGAAGAAACTCCTTGTAGATTGAGAGATCCAAGGAATTCAAGAATTAGGGTTCACATTCTTTTTCTCCAAAATAGCACGTGCCAGTCCCCTAACCAGTGCATGGATGAGCTTATATAGACTAGGGTTTTTCATTGATGATGAATTGGGCTTGGGCAATTCATTGTTTAATGAGTTTTTTGAATAATTTTGAAAAATCACATTATGTTAATTACACCTCCTCCATGCATGTATACTTAAGAATTCCATGATGGATCACTTTCATTTGAATTGATAATTGCACCCATATTGAGCTTGGGCCTTGAGATGGCTTGATTCATGACTTTTAAATAGTTTGTCAATTTTGAACAATGGAGAATAAGTGAAGAACACACCATGGAATTCCTTAATTCTTGGGCCCAAAATAATCCTCAAGGAATGTCTTTTGATATTAGAATGTGACATGAAGCAATGGAATTAATTGTAGGTAATTATGTCCAAAGTTGTGAAAATGGCACCATGAAAAACCCTAAAAACCACTTTGCCTTCTTTGGATCATAAGTTGAGTTTCACAAATAATATGGAGACCCACTAGTACTTGTTGGAAAGAGGAGAAAAAGATCTTCAACTTTCATCTTGGAGAAAAATTCATTTGAAGCTTTATTGATGGTGAAAAGTCAAGTTGAATGCAGTACAGGAACTTGCCCAAAAAGGAAACTTTTATTATAGGTCACTTTCCAAATTTAGAAACTTTTGCACCAACTCCTGATTTTTGATATATAGTATGAAACTTGACCCTTGAAGACCATATGAGGATGTGAGACCTTGAAAACCTTGGAGAGAACCTCAGAATTCCACAGTTGACTTCTCCTCTCACTGTTGACTTTCACCCTATTCACCTGATTTCCAATCCATTGGCCGATTGAACTTCTCCTGAACCAAACTGATGGACAACCTCCCATCCCTAGGTACTTAGGGACCCAAGGAATACCATGGAATCAAGTCTTGCCCAAAAAATCAGAAATAAACTGACTTTATAGCAAACCCTAGTTTTGGTACCCTCAGTCGAGGAGGAAATAACACTGTCTCCAAATCCAAATTCCTCTGAATATGATGTGTATCCTCTCCAATAAAGATAAGATATGCCATTTGATGATGATAAAAACTCAATGAGCTTGCCCATTGAAGCAATAAACCCAAGAATCTCAAAACCCTAATCTATGCACTGGTTAGGAGAGAGTGATTGCCACTTGTGAACTCTTGATGATGTGATAGACCAGATAGGACCTCCTTGGACTGCCTCAAGCACCTTGACCCCATACTAAGAACCAATGATATGCACACATGATAATGCAAAATGCAATGCAACATAAGCCAGTTAGTAATAAAGTAAGGAGGGCAAATTTTGGGGTGCAACGGTTAGCCAACATTGTACCCGTTCCGAAAAATAACGGAAAAGTCAGAATGTGTGTTGACTACAGAGACCTGAACAAGGCTAGTCCAAAGGACGACTTTCCTTTACCACACATTGACATGCTGGTAGACAGTACAGCAAAGTTCAAAGTATTCTCCTTCATGGATGGATTCTCGGGCTATAACCAGATCAAAATGGCGCCGAAAGACATGGAGAAAACTTCGTTCATTACCCCCTGGGGTACCTTTTGTTACAAGGTAATGCCGTTCGGTTTGAAGAACGCCGGGGAAACCTATCAAAGGGCCATGACTACTCAGTTTCATGACATGATACACAAAGAAATCGAGGTATATGTCGATGACATGATTGCCAAATCTAAGACAGAAGAGGAGCATGTGACCCACCTTTCAAAAATTTTCGAGTGTCTGAGAAAATACAAACTCTGCTTGAATCTCAACAAGTGTACCTTCGGTGTCCGTTCAGGGAAACTACTAGGGTTCATCGTCAGCCAGAAAGGAATTGAGGTTGATCCTGACAAGGTCAAGGCCATTCAAGAAATGCCTTCTTCAAAAACTGAAAAACAAGTCAGAGGATTCCTGGGACGTTTGACCTACATCTCCAGATTCATATTCCTCATGACCGCGACATGCGTGCCAATTTTCAAATTACTCAAAAAGTACCAGGACTGCGTTTGGACAGAGGACTGCCAAACTGCCTTCGACAGTATCAAGGAATACCTGTTGAATCCTCCGATTCTATCACCTCCAGTGGAAGGAAGACCACTGATCATTTACCTCACTGTCTGGGAAGACTCAATGGGGCGTGTACTTGGCCAACAGGACGAAACCAAACGGAAAGAGACTACCATTTACTATTTGAGCAAGAAATACTCCGATTGCGAAACTCAGTACACGATGCTCGAGAAAACTTGCTGTGCTTTGGCTTGGGCAGCCAAACGTCTTCGCCAGTACATGATTCGTCATACTACTTGGTTGGTCTCCGAAATGGATCCAATCAAGTACGTTTTCGAAAAACCTGCTCTTACGGGAAGGATTGCCCGTTGGCAGATGCTGTTATCAGAATATGACATAGAGTACCACGCTCAAAAAGCCGTTAAAGGAAGTATTTTAGTCGATCATTTGGCTCATCAACCGATTGACAATCAAGAATCAGTTGGATTTGATTTCCCAGACGAAGATGTCATGTATCTAAAAATGAAAGACTGCGATGAACCGCTACCCAGTGAAGGGCCAGAACCAGGTTCCCAGTGGGGACTTATCTTTGACGGAGCAGTTAATCATTACGGAAACGGAATTGGGGCAATCATTGTTACCCCTCAGGGTACCCACATTCCTTTCACCGCTCGACTTACGTTCAAATGTACAAACAACGAGGCCGAATACGGAGCTTGTATTATGGGTCTCGAGGAAGCGATTGATTTAAGGATAAAAAACTTGGACGTATACGGCGACTCAGCCCTAGTTATCAATCAGATAAAAGGAGATTAGAACACATACCAATCAGGACTGATTCCTTACAAAGATTATGCAAGAAGGTTATTACCCTTCTTCAATAGAGTTGAGTTTCATCACATCCCTCGTGATGAGAATCACATGGCTGACGCCTTAGCCACTCTCTCTTCCATGATTAGTGTAGGTCAATGGAATGACGTACCTAAGATCGACATAATGCGCCTTGAAAGGCCCGCTTACATCTTCACTATTGAAGCAGTCATAGACGACAAACCTTGGTATCACGATATCAAATGCTTCCTTCAGAAACAAGAGTACCCACCTGGGGCATCCAGGAAAGACAGAAAGACCCTCAGAAGGCTGGCAGGCAGTTTCTTCCTGAGCGGTGATACACTCTATAAGAGAAATTTCGACATGGTCTTGCTCCGATGCGTAGACAGACCGGAAGCAGAAATACTAATGAAAGAAATTCATGAAGGATCCTTTGGCACTCATGCCAATGGACACGCAATGGCGAGAAGAATTCTAAGAGCAGGTTACTATTGGTTGACCATGGAATCTGACTGCTACAAGTACATGAGGAGGTGTCACAAGTGTCAGATATACTCCGACAAAATTCATGTACCGCCAACGCATCTCAAAGTTATTTCTTCCCCATGGCCTTTTTCCATATGGGGAATTGACATGATTGGCTTGATTGAGCCCAAAGCTTCAAACGGACATCAGTTTATCCTTGTAGCCATTGACTATTTCACCAAGTGGGTCGAAGCAGCGTCATACGCCAATGTAACCCGACAAGTGGTGGTCCGATTCATAAAAAACAATATCATCTGCCGTTATGGTGTTCCAAGCGAGATCGTTACTGATAATGGATCCAACTTGAACAACAAGATGATGAAAGAGTTGTGTGCAGAGTTCAAGATCGAACACCATAACTCATCTCCATACCGACCCAAGATGAACGGAGCGGTAGAAGCGGCTAATAAGAACATCAATAAGATCGTTCAAAAGATGGTTGTAACCTACAAAGACTGGCACGAGATGCTCCCTTTTGCTCTTCACGGTTATCGCACATCTGTCCGCACTTCAACAGGGGCAACCCCTTTCTCTCTAGTGTATGGCATGGAAGCAGTGCTCCCCATAGAAGTAGAGATCCCGTCAATCCGAGTATTGATGGAAGCTAAGCTCACCGAAGCTGAATGGTGTCAAAGTCGACACGACGAACTGAATCTGATTGAAGATAAGTGAATCACAACACTATGCCATGGTCAGTTGTATTAGCAGAGAATAAAGAGGGCGTTCGACAAAAAGGTCCGACCTCGCGTCTTCAGGAAAGAAGACCTCGTGCTCAAGAAGATACAATCTTTTCTCACTGATTCTCGGGGCAAGTGGACTCCGAATTATGATGGCCCCTATGTGGTCACGAAAGCTTTCTCAGGCGGCGCCTTTAGACTTGCAACCATGGACGGAGAAGAATTTGCCTACCCCACAAATGTTGATGTAGTCAAGAAATACTACGTTTAAACTAAAAAAAAATGTCTCAGTGGATTGAAAACCCGAAAGGGCGGTCCAGGCAAAATTTAGAGACAAAATAAAATCATCCCGGTGGATTGGAAACATCAAAGTACAATCCAGGCAAAAGTTAGGGATAATGGCAAGTAACTATGTTCAACGGAGGCAAGTCCCTCATCAGCAGTTACACCATCCATCGGAGGAAAACTCCAGTCAAGGTCATCTTCGAAAGAAGCTCAGGATGCCCCGAAGTCAAAGTTGGTAGAAGGATAATTGTCGTCATGTTTCAATGTAGCCCTTTTCCCTGTAAATTACCATTTTCTAACTTTGTAAATACTCTATGGAATCACGCTTTTGGTTGATCTCCATCTTATCAATAAAATTTGAGCCCTTGTGCTTTTGTTTGTAATTCTTATTTGTTTTAGCTTTACAGAACGACGTTGTTAACATGATTAACGATTCTTGAAATAAAACAAAAATGAATTTACTTGTTTAAACTTTTTCTGCTTTTTAATAAAGACGGCAATTTCTTTTGACTGTTGAACATCAGAAGAACATCGGTCGCTTCTCCAGAAGTAGTCGAACCTCGAAGTGCAGAATCAAAGTACTCCTTCTACGCCAGTTTATTTCTGGAATGAAGTTGGCTCCTCGACCACTTTGATAACTTGAACCTCTGAAGAACCAGAGAAAACGTTCAACAAACATTACTCTTCGCCATTGAAGATGATATCCTTGCTTTCCGGGATTAAGGAAAATCCACAGAGAAAGCCTCGTAATCAGAGATTCAGTAGCACGTTAGTTTCGCTCCGAAAAAAGCCACTGATGAAAAGGTCATCGGCACCTCAAATTGGATCCCATCATATGGCATTTCTCCGGGAAGATCCCAAGAAAAGTACGATGCAATATCCCCAAGCAGGAGCAGACTCTCAAGGGACTCGCATTCCCCAAATAGAGTCAACAAATGGCGTCTCCAACAGAGAAGTTTGTGCAACTCTACAACTCAGACAAAGGGGTTCCCCAGCAAGTCTGACATCAAAAGTTTTTCCGTCAAATGGCATCTCTCCAGGAAAATTCGGCGATAAGTTTGAGGAAAGCCACTACAAATAGCGCCCCTTGTCAATAAAGTTTATTGACAAAAGAAACTAAGACCAGTTCCTTGGTAGGAAACCAGGATCGAGGGGAAGTTTATTTCAGAAACTAAGACCAGTTCCTTGGTAGGAAACCAGGATTGAGGGGAAGTTTATTTCAGAAACTAAGACCAGTTCCTTGGTAGGAAACCAGGATCGAGGGGAAGTTTGTTTCCGCAACTTAGACCAGTTCCTTGGTAAGAAACCAAGATCGAGGGGAAGTTTACCTTTTTTAAGCATCATTTCTTAGCAAAAGAAGATGAATGCGATCTGCCATTCATAGCCGTCAAAATATCGAATATTCCGATATTTAATCCTCTTGCACCCCGAATGCCCGAATACCTTCGTCATTCACACCTTCGGGTCCAAGAAGATTAAATAGGGGCATCTGTCATACCCCAAATTTTGACCACTAAGATTTCCCATCATTGTGAAAATCATCATCACAATATGGGGGAACCATCCCGTCTCATTAGTCTCCCCAAAGATGGGTGAGCATCCACTGCAATCAAATTTAGGGTTTCAAGCCCTCTCAGAGCTCTTAGACAAAGGATCAATCAAAGAATGACATGATCTTCAACTTGTCTAAACCTCTCAAGTAGCTACAATGTATCAAGAAGACTCCCACTTCAAGGATTAAGCACAAGGATGCTCCTTTCTAGGTGGATCAAGCCTCAAGATCGCCAGTATCACCAAATTAGGGTTTTGGTCGACCAGGGCCTCCAGATGGAAATTTTCATCTGGGCATAAGCCAAAGATCCAAAACATAACCTAATATGCTCCATGGGACCTCATGGACCAAACCATCAAGTCAATTTTGCCTCAGGGGATGCATTCATCAAAAATCAGGAATTAGGGTTTCTTGACCTAATTCACCCCTAAGTTGACTTTTAGGGCAAATCATGAGCCAAGACCTCAAGAGAGGGTTTGAGGGTCTCTAATGAACTATATTGATCTATTTGGAACAATGGATTATTCCAAGAAGTTTGAGCAACAAGTCTCAATTTCATCTGCACCACAATTAGGGTTTCGCGGGAAAAGTCAACTGTAACTTTGACTTTTGACCAGGACATGCTCCCAAACCCTAGGACATGATTCAATATACCCTATGACACCCATGGAACATGTCCATCAAGTTTGATTTAGGTCAAAGACATGATTTCCTGAAGAATTGCACAGTTTGGAATTCATCTGATAAAAAGTCAACTGTGCACAAAAGTCAACTTTGACTTTTTGAGATTTTTCACAAAAATGGATTTTTAACTCTAAAATGATGTTAATGTATGATTTGAATCATCATTCATCAAGAAAAATCAAAGAAAGTGGGATAACTTGTAAAAGGGGTAACCATAAAAACTTAGAAAATTTTCTAAGTTATGGAAAAAGTGACACTAATGTGCCAACTTTGGAGGACCATAACTCCTAAACCACAAGGCCATTGTTCCCCATTCAAAGCTTTATTTGTAGATCTCATTGCCTTCTACAAAAGCTTCATACTGACCTATGTCCAAATTCCTCATGGATTTTGAGTTATGGAGTGATCAAAATCAAGAAAAGTCACTTTGTTCCAACACTTAGTGAAAATTTCACTAAGTCAGATTTTGCCTTACTTTTTTCCAAATGTAGGGGGACTTTTCACTTGGATTCAAAAGAGATAAAAACCAAACATGTTCAAACAGTTGTTGTATCATGTAAGGGCTTTCCAAAATGGCCAAGAACATTACCAAATTCAATTTGAGTCATGAGATAAGACATTGGCAAGTTGCCTTGTTGAAATCTGTCAAGGCAAGGCAGATTTAGCACTTTTGCTCGATTTGCCAAAATTATGCAAATCCAAACACTCCTATCCACTTGGACACATCTGAGGATTGAATCTAAAGGGGACAATCACTGAGCCAAGCCTCCAAAGTCTTTCGAACAAGAAATAGCATGTTGAACCTAGAATTGCCAAAATAGGGACAAGACTCCAATTTTGGATTGGAGCATTCAATGGAAGCATTAAGGTGGCATGGACTGAGCCATTCTCAACTGAATTCAGTCAAGACTTATCCAAGACCAAGGGAATCAGCAACCTGTGCCCTAACCTCTAGTCAATGGCTAGAGGAGACTTGGATTTTCATTTGCTAACATTGGCCAAACCTACTCAGCAGTTGCCATTCACTATTCCTTGCAAAAAAAACTTGCTCTACTATAAATATAGCTCAATTGTGATCAGTTTAAGTACACCAAAGCCATCAAACATATGCTTTCCTCAAAATCTCTTCTTTCACTCCAATTTTGCCTTCTAAGGCAAGTCACTATCGGGTTTTGAATTTGAGAGCTTTTCTAATCAAACCAATCACACACACACCTCATATACATCACATATGAGCTGATCAAACACTTAAACTACAACTGGAACACTGATTTCTCAGAATCACCAGTCAATTGCTCAAGGTTTTAATCAAAGTGCAGTTGAGATACCATGAAGTGATCCAGCCAATTTCAATCAAGTCCAAGCATTCAAACACACTCCATAGGGTGTAGGGAAGCTGTTCAGATCATCACAATTCATCTGTAACATCTCCAACTCAGAAATCAATTTGCTCTTGCTGTCACGACCTAGAGGTAAGCCTAAACTTGGTCATCTCTCAATCTATGCACATTTCCTCGCACAATACTTTTGCCAAATGTTCATAATCATGCATGGAATGTTTCCCCTCAATTAATTGCATTGTTTGAATCATGTATAAAAAATCCCAGCCTTCATGCAGAATCTAGGGTTCTTGAGGATTTTTCGTGATTTCTTGTTATATGTTTAATTTAAATGAAATTAAATACCATAGACAAGATCGTGAGGTTGAAACGAGTTGATTGGTATGTGGATTGCATGATATAATTAAGTATTCAGTGAGATTTGAGAGAAAATGCAAATCTGAGAATCTCAGAACACGCGCGTGTTCTTGCCTTTGTTCTTGGCGCCATTTTCCAATATTTGAATATTTGAATTTTGTGATTTTATTTAATTGATTCAAAAATTAATTTCTCTCTGAGTTTTAATGATTTTGAGTTGATTCTTTTTTTAATTATTCACAAAAATGTTAAAATATTTTATTTTACCAAAAAATTCCAAAAATATTATTTATTTCATATAATTGATATTTTTGCAAAGAATTAATATTTAATTGTTTTTGACATTTTAAATATTTTTTCTACCTTGATTTTGCAACTTTTAATGCCTTCTAATTATTGTGTAGGTCAATACTTAATTTTTGAAGCATTAATCCAAGATCACAATTTGTTTTCCATATGTTAAACAATTTTGATCATTTTAATTGAATTTTTATTCAATTAAATACATTTTTGAAAACAAATTAGGGTTTTGGATTAATTCAACCCTCATAAATCATTTTCAAAACCACTTTGGGCCTCTAATAGAGTGTAAGACCCAACCCTTTGTAAATACAACCTAATTTTGGGCCTCACTTATTGTATAAGTCCCGTTGTATTTTAAAAAGTTCGACGCGATCATCGTCCGTTGAAAAACAAAACACTGGGCCTACCCTTGAGTAGTAAGACCCATTTATTTTCAAAACTTTTGGGCCTCTAATAGAGTGTAAGACCCAACCCCCCTTGTACAAACAATTTTTGGGCCTCACTTATTGTATAAGTCCCTCTGTACAAGTAAACGGCGTGATCGTCGCCCGTTTAAAATTAACCATTTGGGCCTCTCCTTGAGCTATAAGACCCATTCAAAACTTTTGGGCCTCTATTAGAGTGTAAGACCCAACTCCCTGTGTACAGAAAACTTTTTGGGCCTCATTCGTTGTATAAGTCCCTCTGTGCATTTTCAAATAAACGACGCGATCGTCGCTAGTTTAAAATTAACCATTTGGGCCTCTCTTTGAGCTATAAGACTCATTAAAAACTTTTGAGCCTCTAATAGAGTGTAAGACCCAATCCCCTTTTAACCAAAACATTTTGGGCCTCAGATATTGTTTAAGCCCCTTCGCGTTAAAGGAAAATCTCGGCGCGATCGCCATTTCAAACGAAAAGTCAACTGGGCCTACCCTCGTGTTATAAGCCCCATTTCTTTTCTTTAAAACTTTTTGGGCCTCTTGAGAGAGTGTAAGACCCATCCCTTTGTACAGAAAACCTTTTTTGGGCCTCAGTCACTTGTATAAGTCCCTCTATACAAATTCAAACAGTGCGCTCACTGATAAAACCCTGGGCCTCTCCTTGAGTTGTAAGCCCCAAATCTTTCTTTTTCAAAGCACTTTCTCCTTTGATTTTGAAATACACTGTTGTTTTTAATCTTTCTTTGTTGAACAACTAACAAACAGCATGGAAGCTCTACAACCGAGTAAGTGGTTATTGCTTTCATTTACCGCTTTCATATACATATAACTGTATTGTGGGGCTGTTTCGCTATAAGTCTTCTTTAATAAACTCATATCAACTGTGTAATAATAGTATAGATATTTAGAGTTTTCCCGACAACTACGTCTAGCATTAAGCCTGTTGATCACTTTTAAATAGTCAAAACTAGATCCCTATTGGATTACCAGACACAGTCTTCCCTCCTCTTGGGGTTAAACAATATGGAGATATGAAAGGCAGCATTCTCGGTGAACCCTTTCATAGACTGTCACTCGCAGAAGTTGTCAAAGAAACTCTACTCCCCAGAGATGATCTCTTCTCCCTGAATTGCATCTCTTGAGTTTCTTCCAAATTCTCAGACTTTCCTGGCTTGATCTATTCTCGGTGAATGGCATGTCTTGAACTTCTCGGGGTTTGGGGACCCACAGGCTTCTTAAAAGCACTTGTCAAGAAACTTTATTCCCCAGAGATGATCTTTTCTCCGTGAATGGCATCTTTTGAGTTTCTTCCAAATTCTCGGACTTTCCTGGCTTGATCTATTCTCGGTGAATGGCATGTCTTGAACTTCTCGGGGTTTGGGGACCCATCGGCTTCTTAAAAGCACCGGCCTCCTCTTGGGCATTGTACAAGGACCCACAGGCTTCCTAAAAGAACCCCCGCCTCCTCTTGGGCTTAGTACAAGGACCCGTCGGCTTCTTAGAAGTCTTCACAGCCTCCTCTTAGGCTTCGTATAATGATTTCTTCCTCCGGGAATGATAGCCTCCTCTTGGTGTTCTGACAAGGACCGATCGGCTTCTTAAAAGTTTCCAGCCTCCTCTTGGGCTTCGTACAAATTGTCCCGACGACCTCCTAGAGGTATAGGAACAAAAATCAGTCATCTTAATAGAGAAGTCTTTCCAAGAGTCTAATACTGTTTCTCAAAACATAGTACAAAAGATGAAACTCTAGACCTGGACAGTCTACGACCCTTGAGTCTCCCAGACATTCTCAAGCACCCTTCAAGTAAGGAAAAACACCAGTAGACTTGGACAGTCTCAGTACCCTTTGGATTTCCCACTTCCTTAAAGAACAGGAAATAACCCTGATCCTCGAATCAAATCCCTGAGTGCAAACATTACTCATATAAGAACTGGTTTTCTCTTTAAATCGGCATACTGGACCTGTCACTCAACTGAAACAGCAACCTAGCCTCCTCTTGGGCTTTGTACAATAATTCTCCTCAGCGGAGCAAACAACTTTTAGCCTCCATCTCGGGTTTCATACGAGATACTAAATCACTCTCTTGTTGAGTATAAAGGACTCTCTTGTTGAGTCTACCCTTTCAGCTTCTCTCTCGGGCTTCGTACGAGACACATACAGAAAAACTCTCCTGTTGAGTCAAATAGCCTCCATCTCGGGCATTATACGAGATACCAAACGACTCCATCGTTGAGTCAAAACCTTTTAGCCTCTCTCTCGGGCTTTGTACGAGACACATATTAGCCTCATCTTAGGCTTTGTATAAGAAAACCACTGGTTGATCCAATCAACCTTTTAGCATCAAAGTTGTGCCTCGTTCACAGTACACAAACATCAACAACTCCTTCCCCTTCATCTACATCCATGCCACTGTCCCTCTTTTAGCATGAGAAATTCCTAAGGAAAGATGGCATTGCTCTACACTGAGTTAAAGTCTTCTCCTTCAGGTTAAAATCCCCTATAAAGGAAATTATAGCATTGTCGGATTCATAAATCCCGGTTAAAGTAATTCCCCTTTATAAATAGTTGTGACATACAAACCCCTCTTTAGAGACGACAAATTCTTTCTAAAGTCAAAACCCTTTAGCTTCACATCTTGGGATTCGAACAAGATACAAATAGACCCTTCAGCTTCACATCTTGGGCTTTGAACAAGATACAAACCACCTTTCGCTTCACGTCTTGGGCTTTGAACAAGACACCAAAAACACCTCTTTCCTCCCATAGAATAGGAGGAACTACGAACGCTCTGATTTCCCTGTTTCGGTAAACGGGAATACGTAGGCATAAGATTGAAAGAAAAATCTTAGCGAGCACACTAAACAAAAACCCAAACTCCTATACCTCCCACCAATCGACTGAACGCTATTTTAACAAAATAACCTAGGAGAAACCCCAAATCTTTGTAGCATCTGTAAACCAACAGTTTTGACTGTTTAACCTCAGTATGCAAGCAGGGTTAGTTGGAGACATCTATTTCCCTTCCTTCATCAGCTTCAATAGGATAAAAAATGAATCGAGCTGTAGTACCAGAGCGATTGTGCTTCGCAACCACATCCAAAAATCACTCGCTACACTACGTATCAGAGCAGACACCAAGACCGACAAAAGAATGGAGAACTAATCTTCACAAAAGCCTCCAAGACTACAAATCTGCAATTGCCTCATAGAGCAACAAACCACAACAGAAGGGTGAGAAATAACTAACTCAAGATTGCATAATAATATGCAAACACATATTAATTTGCATGCATAAATAAACTCACCCACACAATCACATACTAACACATATAACACGTATCAATTATACCAACATAATAACCTATTCACACATAATGCACACCAAAGTTATGACATATGGAAACACATCACCTCATCACATAGCATATGCCTATACATAAAACATATTATCCACAACCAATGCATTTATCACATATGCACATCAATTCACCAATCCAATCATAAATCTCAACACATACTCAATCAATTCACAATTCCACACATAATCACATAATCAATCCATTCATGATTTTCCACGTATAATCAGTCCATTCATGATTTATGCAAATGCAAAGAGACCGACGTAACGACTCTATGCAAATGCATATGCGGTACCATCCATCCATCAATCTCATCACTAGTTCACTCAGGAACTATTGGAATCATCGCTTATTATTGAGTACCACTCATGTAACACCCCGTCGGGCAAACGATGTTCCCCGTCGCTTGAGGTCATCTTTGTATAAGGCACACGACGTTTATGGATCGGTTTAGGTCCTCTTTGTATAAGGCGCACGATCCGATCGCTTTAGGTCCTCTTTGTATAAGGCGCACGATCGTCTATAATCATCGTTTTAGGTATTCTTTGTATAAGGCGCACAATGTTATATCGGATTCCCTCTGGAATCGTTTCGTCGCTCACACCCACTAGGGCACACGACATCACAAGATGCATATCATGATGCTTGACACACAAGAACTCATGACAATCAAATGCATCAGCACAATTCAACAATATGAATTATCTCATCATCATTATTCATGCATTGAAAACACTTCAAACAATGCATTTCATCACAAACCACAAACCACAACAATCATGCACACCCAATTACTTCCACAAGGGATTCACACCATAAAGGTTACCCACAACACATCATAACAACATACATTGATATTCAATTCAACAATGTATTTTACCACACAACAACATCATTAATCATGCCTCGAAGTTTAACCCAAAACAATGCATTTACTTGCCATAAGGCCACAAACCATCATCACATTATTTAATCACATGCATTCATATTACATATCAGCACACAAGTCATATGATGTATATCGAAAGCATATTGCATGATAACACATCAAATACACACAATTACGATGGTAAAAGTCGACCAACGACACATTTCCAAACCCCCGACATAATTAAATCGGTCAACCAATATCAAAAGCATTTTAATAAGAAAGAACATGTCAAAAGCTTTCCAACGCACCAAACCGCGCCTCAAACCGACTTACGGATCAAAAGTTATAAAGAAAACAAATTGGGAAAACTGTCATGTTCGCAATGCGAAGCTCCTAGCGAGTCCTTCGCTTCCTCATTCGCAGTGCGAATACCCCAGCGAACCACGGCAGAAAGGAAAATAGCCTAAAAATTCCTAAAGTTCGCAGTGCGAACTCCCGTCGAACCTTCGCTGTCCCCTTCGCAGTGCGATTCCCCCAGCGAACCGTGGCAGAAAGAAAAACAACACAATGTTCGCAGTGCGAACCTCACGCGAACGTTCGTTTTCCCCTTCGCTGGCCATTCACAGTGCGAACCTGCGAAACCAGAAAAACCCAGCAGCGCTAACATAGGTCATTTGGGTCCAAATCCCTCATTCTCCCACCCCAAACACTTCCAATTTATGCTATAACAACCAAAACATGTCGCGAAAACATCGATTTTCATCCGTGAAAACATCGATTTCTATCAATCGCTCCTAATTCCAATCGATACGAAAAGTCGCGAAACAACCAAAACAATTACAACAAACAACACATATACATACACAAGCAAGATATAATTGAAACTTCTCACCCTTACCCGATTATTCGCGCTCGAAACGGAGTTCCCACAATTTTTCCTCTTTCTCCTCTTCTCTCTTTCTTTCTTCTCCTTTTCTTTCTCTTCTTTTTCTTTCCTTTTCTATTTATATAAATATCTAAACCCCTAAAGACTATTTTACCCCTCAGCTCAAATATCTCGCAAACGCTCTCAAAATGCGCTAAAACATAAACAGTGATGAAAAATAATATATTGTCAAATAAAAGTCAAAAATAAAATAATATAAAACAAAAATAATTAAATCGACTCAATTAAATAAATAAGATAAAATCGGGCGTTACAACTCTCCCCCACTTAGACATTTTCGTCCTCGAAAATATACTGAGACGAACAACTCCGAACACGACTCTCGCCACCTACCAACAAACTAACATGCCAACAAGAGGCACCCCACGAATAACACAAACTGACAAACCACCCTGCTAACAACAACTACTATAATAACACGACACAACGACAACTACAACGACAAGATGCAAAGCCCATACAATGCACTTGACGACCAACTCACGACTCAAGGAATACCTAAGTTAAGAACACACACAGGTTCACTCTTGAACCGAAACACAACAAGAACATAAAGTTCCACGACCCAACATCATTCCAACAACATCTACATAAGCACAATACCAACCTCCTTGTCACACAACAATATTACAACAATGCTACGATTCCCCAAACGAACATATAACCAAAACCTCCATCTACATAGTAGCCCATAAATAATATTTAAACCTTTCACCTAACACTTCCATTCTGAAAATTCCAATGGTATTACCAATCCTACATGTTCTCAATGTTCAACTTATGAATTCTTACAAGTCCCACACACAAATACAAATTATGCCACATCATGCTTCTGCTACGCACTCTGATTACTAGTGACCATCAAAACTATCAATCTCACGTCCAAAGTCTAACTCTTTCTCATATTCGCCAAAAATCACTGTTCACTTTTAATATACCCAACTTCACACTCTACTGTGTTATCTCACACACCAGACACAAGTCTCTGAACTGCTCAAACAATTTTAATTCTCTGACCGTCAAAACAGACATGCATAACAACTTTCGACTTAACTTTTCGGGCACAACATCAGCTTTTCCCCGATAGGATAATTCGAGACACAGTCATAACTCATCAGAAATTCCAACCATCCTCGCTGTCTCATACTATATTCCTTCCGACCAAACAAGTACTCTAAACTCTTGTGATTACTAAACACTTCGAACCTAGAACCATAAAAATAACACCTCCAAATTTTCTAACACAATACAACCGCAACCAATTCCAAATCTTGAATAGTATAGATCCTCTTATGAATCCTCAATTGTCGTAAAGCATAAGCTACGACTTTACCCTCTTGCATTAACACACTGACCACACTCATCAAAGACGCATCCCATTACCCTATAAACAGTTTATCAGGATCACACAGAATCAAATCTGGAGCCGTAGACAACTTCTACTTCAGCTAACCAAAACTTACTCACAACGAACATCCAAAACAAACGACTCACCCTTTGCAAGTCAACTGAGATACCAGAAGTACGAACTTAACAAAGTCTCCCATAACATGCAATAACCACCAACTGAGCCCAAAAGTTTCTAATCTCCTTAACCAACTTCGGAGCCTCTCATTGTAGAACTACATCTACTTCCGATGGATCCATAACAATACTCTCATCTGAAATAACATATCCAAGAAAAATAACCTTTTTCAACCCAAATTCTCACTTGAATAACTTAGCATAAAACTTCGTCTCTTTTCAACACTGGTAATTCACATCTCAAACACTCTACCTGTTCTTCCTCTGAGTTTATAACAAATCCGAATATCCTCAATCAAAACCACTATGAACTTATCCAATTAAATATGGAAGATACGATTCATCCACTCCACAAACATTCCAGACACCTTATTAACACCAAACAACATCACTGTGCATTGTAACGCCCAACCAAATTCCAAAAGATATAAATTCTTAAAGCTTTTGCAAAACTCCCCACTGGGTAACTGGTTACTCACATACAAGCTTAACCGAGTAAATAATAGCCTAATCCGATGATAACAAACCCGACCCGTCACATTAAATCGATCAAAGTCTCAACTCACACAATTCACCACTCTTATCAAACGTTCCAAATAATTGTAATTTCAATCAAACTCAACCAAACCATTCCAATCATCTATTCCCGAAAGTGGACACTTATTCTCAATCGTTACCTTATTCAACTGTCAGTAATCCATACACACTTTCTTCTCCTGGTCGTCCAATTCCACAAATTCCAACATGTAGCAACAACCAACCGAAAAGAACTCTCAAATATTACCTCCACACCTAAGGGTTTTCTCAAGATTTCCATTAATGCCCTATAACTTTAAAAACTCCAAAACTCACCAAACCTCTAAGTTTTACTTTCCATAGTCTCAATACCATTATACACATCATGCTTGTTATTCCGTTCAATCATCCTTCCTTTTTGTTACTAACAATACTGGAGCTCTCTAAGACGACACACTTGGTCTCACAAATCCCTTTTCCAGTAAATCTTCCAACCGCTCTTTCCATATGAGTTTCACTTCCTAAAAGTTCTTCTACTTACTTAGCAGATCCAAACCTCAAATCTTCACCTTTGCCAAATTTGAGTTCACAATCTACTCTCTGAGAACAACCATTAGTAGTACCCAATCATTCTCCCTTAGAGACATTCCAACTTGACCAATATACAAAACCTCTAATCCGCCTCATCTTCCGATATAAGAATCTTCATCGACTCATCAAAACAATCTGTAATAATTTACTTAATTCCAAACAATTCATTTCACACACTATCAAAGCCGGAAACACACGTCTATTCCATCCAACACAATTTCGTCTACTATCAACAAGAGATTAAGGGTGATCAGTTCCTCAATTTGTTAATAGACAGTCGACAATCATGATGGGGCATAAACCGTCTTTACCAAACTTATAATAGCATTTCTTGCATCTTGTGCACACAACTACCTAAGGCACAATTCCTTAGTTGACACAAACCTTACCTCCGCATTCACTCCGGAACCGAAAACAACATTGTCCAAACAACACTTACAATTCTTGCAACCAACGCCACACTGAGCCAACGCTCCACAACTGAAGCAACTTGGAGAAGTACAAGCTCCTCCCCCACTTATCTCATTCTAACTCCTGTAGACAACGGAATAGAAAAACCAGAAAGCACCGACTGTGTTTCACACACATATCACGTACTAAGGAACAAACAACATCGACAGTATTCAACTGTCACACGAACTGACTCAACAACTTGGCCGGACGGACCGACCTGCTCTGATACCACTAATGTAACACCCCAATTCCAATCTCAAATAAATAATACATATATAAATCAGAGTAAATAAAAATTTATTTTTCCGACAGAAACAAGGATGCCACATTTTAAAGAAAGAAAACACAAACCCTGCTCAATTATTTGATACATAACACCAACTGGGATAACATCAAAGAGAAATTTTTTCCGTATAAAAGGAAAGTTCAATTATGGAATAAAGCGGAAAGATCTATAACTGACTTGTTTTACAAAATAAATTGTTTTATAACCTCAAAATATACATACAAAGGTAATACAAGATAAATCTAACAAAGGTATACATATATAACATAATCGTTCCCCGACTCCCATGCTACGTACCAGAGCAGACACCAAGACCGACAAAAGAATGGAGAACTAATCTTCACAAAAGCCTCCAAGACTACAAATCTGCAATTGCCTCATAGAGCAACAAACCACAGGAGAAGGGTGAGAAATAACAACTAACTCAAGATTGCATAATAATATGCAAACACATATTAATTCGCATGCATAAATAAACTCACCCATACAATCACATACTAACACATATAACACGTATCAATTATACCAACATAATAACCTATTCACACATAATGCACACCAAAGACATGACATATGGAAACACATCACCTCATCACATAACATATGCCTATACATAAAACATATTATCCACAACCAATGCATTTATCACATATGCACATCAATTCACCAATCCAATCATAAATCTCAACACATACTCAATCAACTCACATTTCCACACATAATCACATAATCAATCCATTCATGATTTTCCACATATAATCAGTCCATTCATGATTTATGCAAATGCAAAGAGACCGACACAACGATTCTATGCAAAGGCATATGCGGTACCATCCATCCATCAATCTCATCACTAGTTCACTCAGGAACTATTGGAATCATCGTTTGTTACTGAGGACCACTCATGTAACACCCCGTCGGGCAAACGATGTTCCCCATCGTTTTAGGTCCTCTTTGTATAAGGCGCACGACGTTTATGGATCGTTTTAGGTCCTCTTTGTATAAGGCGCACGATCCGATCGCTTTAGGTCCTCTTTGTATAAGGCGCACGATCGTCTATAATCATCGCTTTAGGTCCTCTTTGTATAAGGCGCACGATGTTATAGCGGATTCCCTCTGGAATCGTTTCGTTGCTCACACCCACTAGGGCACACGACATCACAAGATGCATATCATGATGCTTGACACACAAGAACTCATGACAATCAAATGCATCACCACAATTCAACAATATGAATTATCTCATCATCATTATTCATGCATTGAAAACACTTCAAACAATGCATTTCATCACAAACCACAAACCACAACAATCATGCACACACAATTACTTCCACAAGGGATTCTCACCACGTAGGTTACCCACAACACATCATAACAACATACATTGATATTCAATTCAACAATGTATTTTACCACACAACAACATCATTAATCATGCCTCGAAGTATAACCCAAAACAATGCATTTACTTGCCATAAGGACACAAACCATCATCACATTATTTAATCACATGCATTCATATTACATATCAGCACACAAGTCATATGATGTATATCGAAAGCATATTGCATGATAACACATCAAATACACATAGTTACGACGGTAAAAGTCGACCAACGACACATTTCCAAACCCCCGACATAATTAAATCGGTCAACCAATATCAAAAGCATTTTAATAAGAAAACATGTCGAAAGCTTTCCAACGCACCAAACCGCGCCTCAAACCGACTTACGGGTCAAAAGTTATAAAGAAAACAAATTGGGAAAACTGTCATGTTCGCAATGCGAAGCTCCTAGCGAGTCCTTCGCTTCCTCATTCGCAGTACGAATACCCCAGCGAACCACGGCAGAAAGGAAAATAGCCTAAAAATTCCTAAAGTTCGCAGTGCGAACACCCAGCGAACCTTCGCTGTCCCCTTTGCAGTGCGAATCCCCCAACGAACCGTGGCAGAAAGAAAAACAACACAACGTTCGTAGTGCGAACCTCACGTGAACGTTCGCTTTCCCCTTCGCTGGCCATTCGCAGTGCGAACCTGCGAAACCAGAAAAATCCAGCAGTGCTAACATAGGACATTTGGGTCCAAATCCCTCATTCTCCCACCCCAAACACTTCCAATTTATGCTATAACAACCAAAACATGATCCAAACCTAATAACAAGTATTCTACTCAGTTTATATCGAATTTCATATGTGAAAATATCGATTTCGATCAATCGCTCCAAATTCCAATCGATACGAAAAGTTGCGAAACAACCAAAACAATTACAACAAACAATACATATACATACACAAGCAAGATATAATTGAAACTTCTCACCCTTACCCGATTATTCGCGCTCGAAACGGAGTTCCCATGATTTTTCCTCTTTCTCCTATTCTCTCTTTCTTTCTTATCCTTTTCTTTCTCTTTTTTTTTTTCTTTCCTTTTCTATTTATATAAATATCTAAACCCCTAAAGACTATTTTACCCCTCAGCTCAAATATCTCGCAAACGCTCTCAAAATGCGATAAAACATAAACAGCGATGAAAAATAATATATTGTCAAATAAAAGTAAAAAATAAAATAATATAAAACAAAAATAATTAAATCGACTCAATTAAATAAATAAGACAAAACCGGGCGTTACAGGGTTGCCCCTGTTGAGGTTCGAACCGAAGTTCTGTATCCGTGCAGAGCAAAAGGTAACATCTCGTGCCAATCTTTATATGTGTTGACCATCTTCTGCAGGATCTTCTTGTTGTTTTTATTAGCAGTGTCGACAACTCCATTCATCTTGGGACGGTAAGGTGAGGAATTATGATGCTCAATCTTGAAATTGTCACATAACTCCTTCATTGTCTTGTTGTTCAGATTTGTTCCATTGTCAGTGATGATTTTGCTGGGAATTCCATAACGACAAATGATCTTGATGAAATGAGCAACTACTTGCCTGGTCACATTAGTAAAAGAAGCAGCTTTAACCCATTTGGTGAAATAATCAAAGGCCACTAAAATGAAACGATGGCCATTAGAAGCTTTCGGCTCAATAGCTCCGATCATATCAATGCCCCACATGGAGAAAGGCCAAGGGGATGACAAAACATTCAGCAAGGTAGGAGGAACGTGCATT
Organism: Lathyrus tuberosus; assembly: GCA_022829125.1. Lineage (NCBI taxonomy): Eukaryota > Viridiplantae > Streptophyta > Magnoliopsida > Fabales > Fabaceae > Lathyrus > Lathyrus tuberosus. The sequence goes on along the minus strand of JALAZF010000478.1, from coordinate 3,500,154 downwards.
TTATCAGCGTAGATCTGGCACTTATGACATTTCTTGGCGTATTGGATGCAATCAGCTTCCATAGTTAACCAATAATATTCGGCCCTCAAAATTTTCTTAACCATGGCATACCCATTGGCGTGAGTGCCAAAGGCTCCTTCGTGAATGTCATGGATTAACAGGTCTGCCTCTCATTTATCAACACATCTTAGCAGGACCATGTCATGATTCCTCTTGTAAAGCACGTTGTTACTGAGAAAGAATTTGGATGACAATCTTCGCAAAGTTTTGTTATCAAGATTGGAAGCATTGACAGGGTATTCCTGAGTCTTCAAATAATTCATGATGTCGTGAAACCAAGGTTTTCCATCTGCCTCCTCTTCAACTGACTGGCAATAAGCGGGTTCAGTCTTGCGCTCGATACTGATGAGAGGTACTTCATTGTGAAACCTGACTTGCCACATTGAGGCTAACATGGCTAGGGAATCAGCTATGTGGTTTTCAGTACGAGGTACATGACGGAAAGTGATCTCATCAAAACACTTAATCAATTCCATAATGTAAGCACGATATGGAATGAGCTTTTCATCTTTGGTTTCCCATTCGCCCTTGACTTGATAAATGACCAAAGCAGAATCACACATAACTTCAAGAACATTGATTCCAAGATCAATTGCAGCTTCTAGACCCAAAATACAAGCTTTGTACTCAACAATATTGTTTGTGCACCCAAAGTCCAACCTTGCTGTAAAAGGAGTATAACCACCATCGGGGTTTATAAATACAACACCTACACCATGTCCTTTGAAATTGGAAGAACCATCAAACATCATCTTCCATCTATAACTGGTCTCAAAACTCTCATTAGGGCCAGACCCTTCACAATCTTTTACTACCATAATGTCTTCATCCGGGAAATCAAGCTTGAGCGGTTCATAATTTTCAACAGGCTGGTCTGCGAGGTATTCTGATAATACACTTCCTTTGATAGCCTTCTGAGGTACATACTGGATATCGTATTCTGACAATAGCATATGCCAACGGGCAAGTCTTCCTGTTTGAGCAGGCTTCTCAAAAATATACTTTATTGGATCCATTTTCGAGATCAACAAAGTAGTGTGGCATATCAAATACTGTCTCAAACGTTTAGCGGCCCATGCTAAGGCACAACATGTTTTCTCAAGTAATGAATAACGACTTTCACTACCAACGAACTTCTTACTCAAGTAATAAATGGCATGCTCTTTGCGACCAGTTTCATCACGTTGGCCCAATACACAACCCATGGATCCCTCTAAAACAGTCATGTACATAATGAGAGGTCTTCCAGGAACAGGAGGAATTAAAATGGGTGGTTCTTGCAAATAACTCTTAAGCTTTTCAAAAGCTTGTTGGCAATCAGAATTCCACTCCACAGTCTGGTCTTTGCGGAGCAGTTTGAAGATCGGCTCACAAATTGGAGTCATATTGGAAATGAATCTGGATATATAGTTCAAACGACCCAGAAATCCTCTCACTTGTGATTCAGTTTGTGGAGCTGGCATTTCTTGGATAGCTCATACCTTGTCAGGATCTACTTCAATTCCTTTCTGCCTGACGATGAAACCAAGCAACTTCCCTGACCTGACACCAAAAGCACACTTGGCCGGATTCAATTTCAATTGATACTTCCGGAGTCTCTTAAACAACTTCAAGAGATGGTCCAAATGTTCCTCCTCGCTTCGGGATTTAGCAATCATGTCATCCACGTATACTTCAATTTCCTTATGGATCATGTCATGGAACAAAGTCACCATAGCTCTCTGGTAGGTTGCCCCTGCATTCTTCAAACCAAAGGGCATAACCTTGTAACAGTAGGTTCCCCATGGGGTGATAAAGGTAGTTTTATCCATGTCAGCTGGGTCCATTCTGACCTGGTTTAACCGGAAAAACCATCCATGAAGGAGAACACTGCAAACTTAGTTGTATTATCCACAAGAGTATCAATATGCGGTAGGGGAAAGTCGTCTTTGGGACTAGCTTTGTTGAGATCCCTATAATCTACGCACATTCGTACTTTACCATTTTTCTTCATAACTGGCACGATGTTGGCTACCCATTCTGGATATTTTGAAACTGCCAAGAATCCTGCATCCAATTGCTTCTTAACCTCATCTCTGATTTGGAGACCCATATCTGGTATACTTCTACGGAGCTTTTGTTTCATAGGTGGACATTCAGGCTTGAGTGGTAGCTTATGAACTACTATATCTGTATCCAATCCAGGCATGTCTTGATAAGACCAAGCAAACACATCTACATATTCTTCCAAAAGCAAAACTAGCCGTTGTCTGATCTCTGCCCCAAGGGTTGCCCCAATCTTGACCTCTTTCCTCTTCTCTTCAGTGCCAAGGTTGATGACGTCAACTTTTACTTCGTGTGGCTGAAGATTCGTGTACTGATACTCACACATTTCTGCCAAGTCATCAGGGACCTTATAATCCTCTTCTTCCTCAGCTTGATAAATGGGTGAATCAAAGTCTATAGTGAGAGTAGGGTCATTGAATACAACGGGTTTGGGAATCACTCTGCACGATGGAGGGATTTATTTTATTAAAAATGTACAAACATGAACAAAAGAAGAAATTTGTAGTTTTGAAAAGATTTCCATTTTTCTTAAAACGAAAACAGGAATAAAGACAAGGAAATTTAACAAAACAAACACTTCATTGATTAATAAGATTTAAAAGCGGTGGCCTATACAAAATAATCCGAAAGCCCCGGGCAAGGCTGCGGAATTGAAAACATCAAAGCAAACAAACAAATTACTCTGGCATAGGGTACAAAGTAGGCATCTCAATGGCTTCCCTGTTACTTAAGGAAGCATCACACTAAACACCAAGTGGTTGATATCTTCATCTTCAGCGTCTTCAATAATTGCATGGACTTGTTGTCCTCCACTGACGAACACTTCTTTAATGGTCCTTGGTCTTCCTTTTGTTGAAGCAGCTCTTCCCTCAAAAGTTGGTTTGTAACCCAACCCTTGGTATTTCTCTCTTTCTAGGACCTCGACGATCTTGCCCCAGCCTTCAGGTACTCCTCCTCGTAAGGCAGATTGAATGCTTTTGAAAGAAACAAAAGATGGACAACCAGAGGCCACTGGTTCCTTGTCGTCAAGCATAATGTCATTAGCTATTTCAAGAGCCTGGAAAGAAGTTTCCAAAGCATCTTCATCCGCTTCAATGTAACGAAACGAGAACAAATTAATGACCATCAGGTCCTCCTCACCATGTATGATAACTAACTTCTCGTCGGCCACGAACTTCATCTTTTGATGTAAGGTATAGGTTACAGCACCAGCCACGTGGATCCAAGGCCTACCCAGTAAACAACTGTAGGCAGGGTTGATATCCAAGATCTGAAAAAGGATGTTGAATGTTTGAGGGCCAATCAAAACAGGTAGCTCAATTTCTCCCATCACCGATCTTCTTGAACCATCAAAAGCTTTGACAATAAGAGAGGTGGGTCTCATTATAGCTCCTTGGTAAGACAGTTTATCAAGAGTTCTTTTTGGCAAAATATTCAAGGATGAACCGGTATCTACGAGAACATTGGCCATCGTATCCTCTTGACATTTCACTGATATGTGTAAAGCAAGATTATGATTCCTTCCAGTTCGGGGTAACTCCTCGTCATTGAAACTAAGAGTGTTACAAGCTGTGATGTTGGCGACGACATGATCAAACTGTCCTGCTGTTATATCCTAAGCCACATTTGCCTGGGCTAACACCTTCTACAACGCTGATCTGTGAACTGGCGAATTAACTAACAGAGACAAGATTGAAATCTTGGATGGTGTCTGATGGAGCTGATCTATCACTTTGTAATCACTCCTCTTGATAATTCTTCGAAACTCTTCGTCTGCTTCTTGAGAAATTACCTCAATCCCTTTGTCCCTAGATGGTGTGGGGATAACAGTTTCCTTGGGTACAGTTTCTTTGAAAGAAGGAGTGTATACTCTTCCACTTCGGGTCATCTTTCCAGTTCCAACTATATTAGTTACCTCTTCAGCAGTAGTTTCCACCTCTTTCCTTGGAACTACGTCTTCAACAGTGATTCCCACCTTTTTCCTTGGAATCAAGTCTTCTCGTCTTCTGCTACTCATAACATTCTCATAGACCCATGGCACGACCTTGGTCCCTCGGAACCTAAATGGAACAGGTTGTCTGATGTCACATTGATTGGAGTGATTAATGGTGGAAGCACCAATCGTTTCATGATTGCTAAAAATTGGCACTGGTTTATTAAACACAGGAACCACAGACCCATATTTGGATGTGTTGGACATGGATACTTGCCCTTTTGGCTTTGGTAGGTTAAATACAGGCTTAATTGCTGCAACTTTGTTTTCCTTTTCTTTGCTGAACACTTGTAGGAACCCTTCATTGATCAGATACTGAACATCATCTTGGACTAAACGGTAGCCCTTGATACTGACATTACATTCTTCACAGTCATCATGGCAAGCTTCAACTAACCCAGCTTTGAAAAACTTAGCATGAAAAGCCTTGATAGGAGTTTTGATCTTCGTTGCATCCAAAACTAATACCTCATCCTTCTCATATTCTATAGCATTAGTGGTCCCATGGGTAGGCAAAGGGTTGCTCTTCACATTTGGTTGATTATCAGCAAATGAAAGAATATTCTTTTCCATCAAAACCTTCACTACATTCTTCAACGCTAAACAACCCTCCAAGTCATGACCAGCGCCTCCTTGATGAAAAGCACAAGTTGTATTTGGGTTGAAGAAAGGCATAGATTTCTCGGTTGGTGGTCCCAAAGGTCTAGTAATGATCAACACGTGCTCCACTAAAGAAGGGTAGAGCTCTGTATATGACATTGGTATAGGTGGAAATGCCGGATTTCCTCCTTGCTTCTTGTGGGGAGAATTCTACTGTGGAACCTGTGGTCTTGGTTGCTGATAATTCTGGTTTTTGGGCCACTGCTGATAAGCTGTCTATTGATATGCTGGCGCCTGCTGTGCAACTTGGTGATTGAAGGTAGGCGTAACAGCAGCTACGTAAGGTTGCTGAGCATACTGCATCTGGTAAATTGGATGCTGAGAGAAGTTTGGTCTTGCTGTTACTGATACATTGGTTGCTTCCATCGAGGGCTCTGGGTTTTTCCTGTCATGACGATATTAGTTTCTCCTTCCCTCTTCTTATGAGAATGACTAGGGGACTTCTTAGTACTGACGCCGGTTGAACTGCTCGGAGAACCGATTACTTTTCCACTCTTTAATCCTGCCTCTACCTTCACACCAATTGCAACAATATCAGCAAAATTATCACTGACACTGCTGATCATTCTCTCATAAAACTCAGGCTTTACTGTGTCTACAAACCAATCAGCCAATTCTTTCTCGGTCAATGGTGGTTCAACCTGAGAAGCAGTCTCTCTCCAACGTTGTGCGTATGCTTTGAAAGTCTCAGTACCTTTCTGGGTCATACTCAACAACTGCCAACGGTCAGGAGCTAAATCCATATTATACTTGTAGTGTTTCATAAAAGCATCAGTTACATCCTGGAAACAACGGATCTGGGATTGGTCTAGACTTAAATACCATTTAACAGCAGCCCCCTTCAAACTGTCCTGAAAACAATGGATCATCAGCTTGTCATTGCTTATGTGGGCGGCCATTCTTCGATAGTACATGATCAAATGGGATTTGGGACATGTGGCCCCTGAATACAACTCAAAACTTGGTAACTTGAACTTGGGTGGAATTACCAAATCTGAATCCAAACACATGTCTTTAATGTCAGTATTGAATGCATTACTCAACTCCATTGCCTTCATCTTTCTCTGCATTGTTTCAACACTCTCTCTCAGCTTCTCGTGTCTATCATCTCCTTCTTCTGACACATCAATGTAGTCCTAGGGCTGGTGGTTTTGGAAAACCGGATGCACTTGCGTTTGCACTGCTGGCGGAGCATAGGTAGGAATAGCTTGAAGAGTCTCATTGACCAAAGGAACTGCTTGCTGTGTTGTCAAAGGAACTGTAGCACGAATAAAATCATCTGGCATGCCCAAAGTGGGATTCATGACAGGGATGATAGGAGGTTCTACCATTGTAGTGACGATTTCAGAGACCACTGTGGCCTGGGTGTCCATCTTTGCTTTCATAACATTAATAGCCTCAAGGATTTGTCCCATTCCTCCTCGTATCTCATTAATTCATTGTTGACTCTGTCCATTTCTCCGTATATCTCTGACATTCTGAATCGAGCTTGGGCCCGGGTGTTGTAGTTGTGTCTGGGATTCAGTGTGACGATTCTGGAGAGAACACGGCGACATACGACAAAGACAAGGAAAGAAATGCACATGAAGATGCAAATGAGGATGCAAATGAAAATGCAGGCTAAACTATCAAGAAACCAAAGAAATTTTGCAAATAATATAGACGATAGATTCTTTGACAAAATAAATTTCTTCATTCAAGAGTCTGGTGAACATTACATCAGGAGCAGTGTATCCTCATGCTCCAAGTACATAAATAGAAATACATCAAAAGCGAAGGGGAACATTAGCAACAAAAGAGATAACAACAGTAATACTAAGGATTGAATCCAATGGTTGACGATCCTTCTCCTCCATTAATCACCTTCATTAACTTACTGATACGCTCTTGTGCCTCCTCTCTTGCAAGAACTAATTCTCATAACTCTTCCACCATCCTTTGCTTTGTCTTGGAAGGTGATTCATGGTGAAGATGTGGCTTTATCATCATACGACCTATATCACGAGACCATTGCAAGTGAGCCTCTGTGACTGGACATTCAACTTTCCATAGTTATTTGTTAATCTGGCGCCAAGCGCGCTCCAACCGCATCTTCATTTAAAAACCTCCTCTTTCATCATAAAACATCATCTGCATATCCTCGTCGTCTGGAATTCCCTCCTTCAGATGACCCAACTGACAGCGTGCAAGGACAGGGTTGTAATTGATACAACCGTTTCTTCCCATGAGAGGCACATTGGGGCAATCCCCACAACTATGGATTATGATAATTCCTTCTTCAGTTGAATCATACCATTCGATGTCGGTATGCTTCAATTCCATCAGCTTTTTGGACCAAATCTTACAGTCTTCGACCTCCCCGAAAGTCGGAGTCTTTGGCAGATAAGAAATGAACCACTTGTGTATCTGGTCTGTATGGAATGGTAAACATCAGCTAGCAGTGTTGGGACCGGATTGTTGACTGTAAAAAGCTGAATGGCTTGGGTATCCACGAAGTTCTTGGCATTTGGGAACAAAAACAATCCATATATCATCAGAGCTAAGATTGACTCAAACAAAGCCTCACTTCCTCTGTTTTTGAAGTACAGAGCCTTTTCCATCAAGAACTGAGCGGGCAGTCCACGCTTCCCTCCTTTGTTAGTCAAGTTAGCCTGGACGTCAGATAATCTGATTCTGGTTACTCTGGCGATGTCTTTGGCGGAAGGCATTTCTTCAATCCCAGAAAAGATGGGAGCTTCTCTGACTGGAATCCCTATCATGGTTGAGAACTCCTCTAGGGTCGGCACCAACTGGAATTCAGGGAATACGAAACAGCGGTACGCGGGATGATACTATTGGACCAAAACTTCAAGGGGCCTTACAGTCAATGGTGTTTTCATCAGTGGAATGACACACCCATATCTATCAGCGAAGGCTGACTGGTCTTCAATCATTTCTCCTAACCACAACAAACGCTCCACCTCTGGCAGTTCAAAGAAATAAGGCCAAACTCTTTTCCCTGTAGCATCCATTTCTACAAAATCCGCAAAACAAAATTAGTATCTTGATAGTTTAGCAAGAATGCAAAATGCAATGCAACGTTTCATGGAATTCAGACGCTTGCAAAATATCAAGAGATATCAAAAGACCTCATTTTCATTAAATAAAAGGTGAATTACAATAGTTGATACACTTTCAAAATCCCTAAACATAAAGCTAAATAAAAGCTAGAAAGTCCTAAGGAAATTCTCCTAAGAGACTTATGTTGAGCCTTCTGATTTCTTTCTCCATCTGATCCCTTTCTGCGACGAGGTTGTCAAGAATGGATTTCCAAGCAGGAGGCTGACTGTTAGAGGAACTTGGATCTTCCAGGGCCTTTCTCTTCTTGCATGAAAGTAACTCTTCATTCTTGATCTGTAGCTGCTTCTGGAGTTCTAGGTTTTCTTCAACGACCACTTGATACTTGAGCTTCCAAGCTTCTTCTGACCTTTGGGCTTGTCTTAAAGAAATCTCCAGCTCTTCTTCTTTTGACATGAAGTATAGAATAGGATCTCTCTTCAAAGTAATTGGTTCTTGCCTCTTGTAGGGCATCTTTAACTCTATAGCTCTTCTTCTGACCCATTGGAGATAGGGCTCCAAGGACACACAGTTAGGTCTTCCTAAAGAACTTCTTCCTCTTTTGTGCTTGCTACCCCAAGCGTCCAAAATCAGCTTCTTCTGTTCTTCGTTCTTGTCATATGTTTCAAAGTAGATGCTTTCCACATGAACATTGAGAGGTTTATCTTCCAAAGGATACCCTAATTGGCGTCGTGCTAATACAGGGTTGTAGCTGATACCTCCTTTAATGCCAAGAAGAGGCACATTGCCATAGTTTCCACAACTGTCTATAATCAGGATTCCATCATACACCCTATTATACCAGTCAATGTCTACGTGGGAGAGTGCCATAATATTTTGAGACCACCATCCTTTCTTGGAATCCCAGAATACGCTTGCCTTCGGTAGATGCGAAATAAACCATCTATACAGTATGAGGACACAACAAGTAATCTGTCCATTCCTATGAGCATTTCTCGTATGGACTGAGTGATAAGCTTCAACAAGCAGGGTAGGTACTGGATTCTGTTTCAAAAAGATCTTGATTGCATTTAGATCCACAAAATTGTCAATATTTGGAAACAAGAAAAGTCCATAGATAAGTAATCCAAAAACAGCTTCAAAGGCATCCCGGTTAGAGTGTTTAGCAAAATAACGAGCCTTCTCAAGCAAGAACTTAGCAGTTAACCCAAATATTCCTCCCTTAGAAGTAAAATTGCTTTTGATGTCAACCAATTCGAAATGAGTTTTCTTGGCTATTTCTTCCTCTTTAGGATCCTTCTCGAGGATAGGAAACGGGAACTCATCTTTGATAGGCAAACCAATCATCTGAGAGTATTCCTCAAGGGTGGGTAAGAGTTGATAATCAGGAAATGTGAAGCTGTGATACTTTGGATCATAAAACTGAAGCAGAGTTGAGAGGAGTCCTTCATCAATGGTCTTCTTCAACAAAACCCACAACTTCCCATATCTCTTTATGAATCCTTTAGGGTCTGTTAGCAAATCTCCCAATTTCCTTAAGTCATCCAATTTGGGACTCTTGAAAGTGTATTTGATGGTGTTTCTTCTTGAACTATCCATGATATCCCTCTGATATAAGAAAAGAAATCTGAGTTCCATGAAACAGATGCAGCATGAATGCTTATGATGTATGAATGCAAGGCACACACAAAGCACACAAAACACAAGCAAAGGGGGATAGGTTGAGCATGAAGCTAGGGTTCACCCTTCCCATTAGTATGTTCTATTGGTTTTCATCTGCTGAACAGGGTTCAAAAAAGTTCCCAGAGTCGACAACCCATCTTTCGGATTTTAACGATTTCCCAGATGACTTGGTAATCAATAAAATTCTCAAGAGAATCTCGTCTGAGTTTAGTATCGCGTGACAACCAATTCAGAAATAGACTCAATTATGGTCACCGCACTACATCCTAAAAGGCTTAAGTGGGGTTTGGTAACTACGGTTCTCAATATCAAGGGCTCCTAGGTCGAGAGTAGCACGTTTTCACGAACATATTCGTTCAACATAACTAGACTCTCAAGAGGGTCTCAACTGAGTGATGGTGTCTCAATTCAACTTTTTCAAGATTCGACTCCCTCAAAGCCTCCTTGAATATACCATCATCCTATAATAAGTGCACTCAAATCCGGGTTAGGATTTATCTCACCACTCAAGAACTAAGCCAACAAAAGATAGTCAAGCAAAGCATATATACAGGCAATTAAACAGATATACACAGATATAGCAATTAAGAAATAAATGAAACAAGCAAAAACAAGGTGGGCTTAACCCTCAAAAACAAGAATTCTCCCCAGTGAAGTCGCCATTTCTGTTGCGGTGAGAATCAGATAACAAGCTATTAGTTAACTTGCATCGCATTTCTTTGAATTCACAACCGACTTTGATTTATCCAAAGGAAAGGTTCAAGATCGAGAAAAACCTAAAGGGGGGAGATCTAAGGTTCGGGGGTTGGTTACGCCTAGGGAAGGTATTAGCATCCTAAACGTCCGTAGTACTCTACGGGAACCTCTTGTTTTAACTTGTTATATCTTACTCGCTTGTTAAGGGTGCTATGCTAAAGGTTGAAACCCTAGGGGTTAGTATCTAAGTATACTCGACAAAGCATCGCACTTTGCGCCTACGTATCCTTACGGGAGTGGAATCAGAGTATCCGTAGTTCACCGATCTAAGGGTGAAGGATAGGAACCATTGGCTATGGCCAAAGTTCTAAGGGGAAAATGAGTATGAGCTTATTTTAGAGTTCATGATAACTCTCTAAATCTAAGTTATAGGGGAAAGTGAGTTCTCATGAGGATGAGAATCACATAGAGTTCAGAAACTCTGACCTACTTCTAAGTTATGATTTCATTGGCTCTCATGAGGCCAAGAAATAAGGGTAAACCTATAAGGATAAGGTAGGGTGGTTGTTTAGTGACTTCATGAGTCAATTTAAGGAAGATCTCCCTTTGGAATGGGGGAAAGATAATATTTGTAAAATTACTAAAAGATAATAAGTTATAATTCAAATATGATGATGAAAAAGACATAAATAAGGTAATGAGATGAAACAAAGTTTATGAAATCATGCAAAGCTATAATCATACATTAGACAAAGATCAAACATGATAAATAGAGTTAACATGGCAAGATGAGTAAGGAAGTGCAATAAAACCCTAATAAGCATTCCTAATCCTATCATGAATAAATGTCTCAAAATTAAATATTCTTAACAAATTCTTTTTATATTTAGAAAGTAAATTTAATTAGAAGAACATAGCAAAAAGAAGGGAAGAAAAAGGATGAAAAATGAACAAGTTATGGCACTTGGAAAATTAAGATATAAACTTAAAAAAAAAACTAAAACCAACAAGTGATAAAAATTAAGGAAATGGTACACCTAGGGATTGAACCCAGGTCTATTCGTTTACAGCTCAAAACTATCACCACCAGGCCAACGCGCGCCTTTGAAACATAAATGATAACACAAGTATATATTTAAGAAGGAACGAAATTCAGAAAAAAAACAAAAGGACTGGGGCGAGGGGGATTCGAACCCCGGTCCTAGAGGTACGCAAGGCGTGTGATAGTGTGTGATTGCCACTGGGGTGGTTGTTACATCCGGTATTATAATTGCTTCAATAAATATACATACTAAACATGCGCATATACTCCAAATCAAACACAAGCCAACCAAACACGCATACTGCTCACGACTTACAATCTTCCATACTATGCTATCCAACATCAGTCATATTAAATAAGAATAGAGGGATGATTAATCATTCAAAATCAAGAAATATTACTCAAATCAAATGCCAAGTAAGTTCAATCATACGAATTGGTCATCAAAAGTAACAATCATTTGAATGCATAGAATAAAGAGTTCACACACAGCCATGGCAGCAGCATGCTAAAGGAGGTTCAATGCAATATCTTGAAAAGCAAACAAACATGTAGTTCACAGTTCCAAATGGCAATTGAATTCAGCTCAAGTATGTCAAAATAATCTCAAGACTTAACACACTTAATGGAGATCAAACAAGGACATGTTTTGAAAACAAGATACAAACATGCATACCAAGGAATCCAAAGCAGTTATGGCATGGTTTTGAACATAAACTAAAAGTTGACAATCAGATTAGCACAAAAAGCAAAGTAAGCTAGCAGCAAGCATCAATCAAGTTTAAAGGGGTTTACATGAAGTGAAAACAACTTGGAATACACTTTAATAGGCAACATATAGATATAGACAGCATGGTAATGAGGTTGGTTTCAAGTATGTCAAAAACATCTTCAAGACTTAACATGTTTAGTGAGGAAAAGCAAAGATGTTTTAATGCTGATATCAAATGATTGGCAAGGTAAAGAGTTTAAAATGCAAGCTAACAAAGGAATATGCTAGGGCATAATGATAAGTCAGTTTCAAAGATATCCTTCAAGGTTCAAATGGTAGCTCAAAACATGTCAAAGATAGGTCAGATCAAAATGAGAACATGTTCTAAGATTGTTGATGCCAAACTTCTATGATTAAAGTAAAGAACAAGAAGAACACAAGTAGTCAGCAGTATGTTTGATCATGACATTACAAAGCACACAACATATTCAAATGAAATTCCAAGCAATGATACAACTTGGACACAACAATGTACAGCTCATGGAATTCAAAATATTAAGGCATAGATTCAAATATAAGTCTAACAGGCAACTCACTGCAAGAGCAGGGTGAGTTGGCAAATTCAAACATCACCAATCAATGAATTGGAAACTAAAACCTTAATGACAAGTTGACACATACATCCACATACTAAAGAACAATGTATATCACAAAACTTCAGCATGCTTTGATTACAATTCCATATGCAAAGACAAATGATGATGGCTCAATACCACTTAAATGTTTAACCAAGAGAACCATTCACACATAAAGTCACTTAGTGTCAAGGAAAGATATTTTCAATAATAGCAAGCATAGGAATGGTTCGTGGAACAAGATAGGTTAAGGGCAGACCAAGTCAAATACAATATCAAGACAAACTAACTTAGGTTTATAGCATCTTAGGAACATGTACAGTCATGAAACAAGAGTCTAAACATAGTTGTACACATGATGTCTTCTAAATCAAATAACAACTTAGGCATAAACAACAAATACTCAAGAAACTACATTATCATGTTGATACAAACATAAAATCAGTCATAAATACACAAACATCACGATGGTCAAAATTCTCACATGTGTTTAAGAGTAGGGCATGTTACGAACAACATAGCAGCAATATTCAAATTCAAGCAAAAGTATCAGTTAACATAGACAAAGGCATGGGATTTGGTGGAAACCAAGCTAGGCAACATTAAGCAAACATATTATCACACACATATATATGAACTAGGTTTTAAGGATGAATCATGATTGTAACAAGTTTACTCTAGTATAGGCAGTGGTAGATCATAGTAAGACAAACTTGGGCAGCATCAAGCAAGCACATACATCAAACATACATGTATAAAAATCGTGATATCACAAAGGCATAACTTAGGAAACATGTTAAACACAACAAGGATAGCATACACATCGTGAACACAGTGTTAACATCATAAAGACATGGTTTCTGAGATTACAGTTCAAAAGAAAGGCTTTAGCACATACAAAATGAAATGGCATAGTATGGCAAATTGTAGAACATGAGGCATATGATAGAAACAACTCAAGGCAACACATATCAAGATTCAACATTCATAAGCTTTAAACATATATTGCAACAAAATCATTCCAACAGAATGTAACACAAGTTAGTGGCTTGCACATGCTAACAGTTCATACAAATCAACCTCAATCATATGACCAAACATCAGCCATGACAAAGACAACAATGCATACAACTGGGAACAAAACTATCAATCTTAAAACATCCACAATGACAAAGTTAACACCATAACTGAATATACAAACACACTCCTATATTAGTAGTGGCAGAAAAAGACACTAATGCTACTTTAACAAGAATCACTTGACAACACCAAACAATCATTAAATCAGCAACAAAGATAGTTAAAATCAGATATTCCACAACCTAAGAGTACATCAGAACAATACAATATCGCAATGATAATTTAATTGCAGCCATTTAAAGAACAAAAATCAGAGGTAGCATTAAACATTCAATCAATACAATATCACAATGATAATTTAATTGCAGCCATTTAAAGAACAAAAATCAGAGGTAGCATAACTCATCACAAAGGCATTCATGTGTATCATATCAATGAAACAACATCATCTTATCTTATGAACTCGAGTCATGAGCACACAAACAAAGTATTCAAGCATATACCAACAAGATTCATATGTAAAAGAAAGAAAACAAGATGCATATGATGTAATGACATTAAATGAACATATTTAAACAAGAGAGACAGAAAACGATATCAAGTGGAGTAATGTCCACTGTCTTTGATTGTACTGATTGATTCCTTTCCAAAGCCCTCCAAGAACACCTTTCAACTTGCTTGCTCGACACTTTGGGAACTTCAGAAGATTTTTGAGTGTTTGGTGAAAATTGTTGGTGTCTATATGTGTAAAAGTGAGTCCTTTTTATAGGCTGAACCCAAGGGTTGTGTGAGTCCAAACATCAAACATGTGGAGTGCTGAGTAAGACTTGGAGTCACAACGTCTCTTTTGAAATTCAAATGTTGGTCCATATCTTGGAGACAATTGCGTTGTTCATGCTGTGCAAATCTCAGAATCGCAGGGTTAATTCACAAATTCACGTATTTCTTCAGTGCACTCCACTTGATGTCATTGGGAGGGTATCAAATGAGGCAAAGGTTGGGGGTGGTGTGAAGAGGTTCGCAGACAAGGACAGATTGAATGCTGAAACTGGTAAATCCTCAGAACCACTTTTATGAACCAAACAATTGGGAGCTCAAAAGGGAATGGTCTTGGAGAATTCAAATTGAACAAATTGCGCGCCAATGGATTGAATTACAACCTTGAAAATTCCTTGTGATTCTCGCCTTTGTATGTTCAATGTGAATTTTTAGATGGTTGCATAATTTAGTCTTTTGTTTGCAAGATTGTTGTGTGAGTGAAATGTCCCTCATTTTGTGTTTTTCATCTACCGATGATTATTTTTGCTAGGTGTGATTCACGGTTGAACTTGTGTTGTTTTAGGATGTTTGGCATGATTTTTGTATTTTGCATTTGTTTCGTGATTATGTTATCGTTGTAGTTTAGTGGTAAGTATTTACTTTGTGTGTACCGTTTTTCATTTGAACCATTCATTTGTCCGATTTTCAAAACTTGTTGATTCGTGATTCTTGGATTTTCGTCTTTTGTTTCTTTAAGTTGTTTGACGTTGTTTGAGGATAAACAATTAGGTAAGTTGGGGAGAGTTTGATAAGTGCAAATTGTAGATATTTTTGTATATAAGTTTTGTTGCACTTATCAGTTCTTTTTGTTAATAAAACCCCACTTTGTTGTAAAAGTGTGTATTTAATTAATGTATACTTGTGTTTTTGTTTATATATGTAACATATAATACTTTTTCGTTCATTTTGTAGATATTTGGGCATTGATATTGGATCATTGTTAGATAGAGCATTGAATAAGCTTTCCAACGCTTCGAACCGGGCGAAAAACGGAGTTACGGTTCAAAAGTTACGAATAAAACACTGCAGAATTTTTGTTGTCTGGTGTGCTGCGCCTTAGCAGCGCCGGGCGGTGCAGAGGCGATAGGAAATTGAATAAATTCCAGTAGCGTTCAGTATTTTTGAGCCAGCGCCGGGCGGTGCCATTTTAGCGCCGGGCGGTGGCATCGTGACAGCTTTTTGTATATAACTTATTTTTAGTTCATTTGTTAGGTTATGATTTTGGGAGTGATTTTTGGTCTCCCAACTTCATCAACCTCATTCTTTGATGAGAGAACTTGATAACAACACATGGATTTTGCATCTTGAAGAATCGGATTTCAATCTTCACCAATCGGGTTGACAACCAGGAGGTTTTGGTTTATCTCCTTTTCTCTCTTTTTGTAATTTCTATTGTGTTGGGTGTTTGTATAGTTACTCTGAACTCATGTATCTTTGTTGATCATAATAATGTATAAATCTGCTTTACAAATCATTATCGATGTCTTCCTTTACCTTTTTGCATTTATGTTTGGATTTGTGTTGTGTTAGAGATAAACATCACAAATCTTGATTAGGGATGGATATCTATTGTCTAGATGCTAGAGATAGATTTAGATGATAATCTTTATGGTGTCGGAACTTAATGCCTTCCATGTTTCGAGGCTTCGTGCGCGAGAGTGACGAAGAGAGTGATACGGTTGCTTTCTCAACTCAGTGTGCCAGAGATGGACATTGTTGTGAGCGATACTGGATGATTTTGACAAGTATTGTAGTAGAGTGAAAATGATCGATAAATTTATGTTTGTGATGAGTGGATTATATGTATGCTTGATAAGTTTCTTTTCTCCAAAGAATGAATTCTTTTTATGTTGATATTTACTTTTCTGTTTCTATGTTTGAAACCATTTTAAACCCAAACTCATAAACTTAGATATTGTCGAACGGCAGTTCAATATCACCAATCTCTGTGGACACGATAAATTCCCGAAAAAATACTTCCAAATCTTATTGTTGCTTGCCGCTGTACCGCTTCAACAAGAGGCTGATGAGGATGCTTTGGAAACTTCTTCCCAAGCTTTTGAAATAGCCAATGCTGTCATGTTAGACATTGAAGAACCGTCTATCCCGAGTAATCCATCTTTTGTTTCATTCAAGAGTATCCAGTCTTCCATGAAAGAAGGTGTTCCCGCAGGCTAGGGCAAGGTTATTAAAGTGCAAGAAAGGAAGAAGTATCAAGGGCTGGGTTACAAACTAACTCGTGGGAAAGCATCTGCTTCTACAATAATGTGACCAAAGACAATCCAGGAAGTGTTCATTAGCAAAGGATATCAGGTCAATGTCCTGATAGAAGACAAGGAAGATGAGGATGTCAGCCATTTGGTGTTTCAGTGTGACGCCGCACTAGATAACTGGGAAGCTATTGAGATCCCTGTGTTGTTCCATGCGCCAGAGTAATATGTTTGTTTTTGTTGTCTGTTTTCAATTTCATAGTCTTGCCCAAGGCTATCAGACTATTTTGTATGGGCCACCACTTTCAACTTTTATTAATCAATGAAGATGTTTTGTTAAACTCTTTTGTTTTCATTTACCGTTTTTGCTTTTAAGGGAAAATGGCAATCTTTTTCAAAAATACCAAAAATATTCTTCTTGCATTTAATTTTGTGCATTTTAATAAAATTAGTCACTCCACCATGCAGAATAATCCACAAACCTATTGTATTTGATGACCCTACTTTCACCATTGACTTTGACTCACCCATTTACCAAGCTGAAGATGAGAGAGAAGAAGACTATGAAGTCCCAGATGAGTTGGCAAAAATGTGTGAGTACGAGTACACGGATCTTCAGCCACACGAGGAACAAGTTGACACCATCAATCTTGGTACCGATGAGGACAAGAAGGAAGTCAAGATTTGGACAACTCTAGGGGCAGAGATCAGACAACGGTTGGTAAAGCTTCTTGAAGAGTATGTGGATGTGTTTGCATGGTCATATCAGGACATGCCTGGTTTGGATACAGACATAGTAGTTCATAAACTACCACTCAAGCCTGAGTTCCCACCAGTGAAACAGAAACTTCAAAGAAGTAGGCCTGACATAACTCTCAAGATCAAGGATGAGGTCAAACGGCAATTTGATGCATGATTTCTGTAAGTCTCAAGATACCCCGAATGGGTGGCCAACATTGTGCTCGTGATGAAAAATAATGGAAAAGTCCGAATGTGTGTGAATTATTGGGATATTAACAAGGAAAGTCCAAAGGACGATTTATACGGCATGTTTTGCAGTTTTCTCCTTTATGGATGGTTTTTCCAGTTACAACCAGATTAGAATGGATCCTGCCGACATGGACAAAACCACGTTCATCACTCCTTGGGGGACTTAGTGCTACAAAGTCATGCCCTTTGGTTTGAAATATGCAGGGGCAACATATCAAAGATCTATGGTGACTCTTTTCCATGATATGATGCATAAAGAGATTGAGGTGTATGTTGATGATATGATTGCTAAATCACAGAGTGAGGAGGACCATTTGGATCACCTTCTAAAACTGTTCAAAAGACTTCAGAAATATCAATTGAGGTTGAACCCTGCCAAATGTACATTCGGTGTTAGATCAGGAAAGTTGCTCGGTTTTATCGTTAGTCAACGAGGAATTGAGGTAGACCCTAACAAAGTGCGAGCTATCCAAGAGATGCCAGCTCCACAAACTGAGTCTCAAGTAAGAGGTTTTCTTGGTCGTTTGAATTACATCTCCAGGTTTATCTCCAATATGACTCCCATTTGTGAGCCGATCTTCAAGCTGCTTCGCAAAGACCAAACTGTAGAGTGGAACTCAGACAGCCAGCAGGCCTTTGACAAAATCAAGAGTAATTTGTAAGAACCACCAATCTTGGTCCCACCTGTTCCAAGGAAACCCCTCTTCACGTATCTGACTGTATTGGAAGGATCAATGGGCTGTGTTTTGGGCCAACATGATGAATCTGGGCGTAAAGAGCATGCCATTTACTACTTGAGCAAGAAGTTTACTGATTGTGAAAGTCGATATTCACTTTTGGAAAAGACTTGTTGTGCTTTAGCATGGGCCGCCAGGAGTTTGAGGCAATACCTGATATGTCATACTACTTTATTGATCTCAAAAATGGACCCAATAAAGTATATCTTTGAAAAGCCTGCTCAAACTGGAAGACTTGCCCGTTGGCACATGCTCTTATCAGAGTATGATATTCAATATGTCACTCAGATGTCTATCAAGGGGAGTTTCTTATCAGATTACCTTGCTGATCAACCTGTGGAGGATTATGAATCTCTCAAGTTTGAATTTCCAGATGAAGATATTATGGTGGTGAAAGATTGTGAGGAACCTGGTCCGAAAGAAGGTCTTGAACCAGGTTCACGTTGGAAGATGATGTTTGATGGCTCTTCTAACTACAATGGCCATGGTGTAGGTGCTGTTTTGATGAATCCTGATTGAGGTTATGCCCCGTTTACAGGAAGACTATGTTTTGAGTGCACGAACAACATTGCTGAATATGAAGCGTGCATTCTAGGGTTGGAAGAAGCTATTGATCTCAGAATCAAGATTTTGGAGGTCAGTGGAGATTCTACTCTGGTTATTTATCAAGTCAAAGGTGAATGGGAAACTAGAGACGAGTAGATCCCGTACCGTGCTTACATTGTAGAAATGATACAATACTTTGATGAGATCACTTTCCGTCATGTTTCGCGATCAGAAAACCACATAGTTGATGCTTTAGCCATGTTAGCCTCAATGTGGAAGGTCAGATTTGTTAATGAGACACCACTGATTAGTATTGAGTGCAAGACTGAACCAACCTACTGCCAGTTGGTTGAAGAAGAGGTGGATGAGAAACCATGGTTTCATGACATCAGAAATTATCTGAAGAACCAAGAATATCCTGCTAATGCTTCAACTCTTGACAAGAAGACTTTGAGGAGGCTGTTGTCCAAGTTTTTCCTCAGTAATGATGTGCTATACAAAAGGAATCATGACATGGTTTTGCTAAGATGTGTTTACAAACGAGAAGCAGACCTGTTAATTCAAGACATTCACGAAGGAGCATTTGGCACTCACGCCAATGGGCATGCCATGTCTAAGAAGATCTTGAGGGCTAGATATTATTGGTTAACTATGGAGACCGATTGCATCCAATAAGCCAGAAAATGCCACAAATGCCAAATTTATGCTGATAAGGTGCATGTACCTCCAACATTGTTGAATGTGTTGTCATCACCTTGGTCGTTCTCTATGTGAGGCATTGACATGATTGGGGCAATTGAGCCAAAAGCTTATAATGGTCATCGGTTCATCTTAGTGGCTATAGACTACTTCACAAAGTGGGTTGAGGCTACCTCGTACACCAACGTGACCAAGCAAGTGGTTGCCCGCTTCATCAAGAACCAAATTATCAGTCGTTATGGAATTCCAAATAGGATCATAACAAATAATGGAACAAATTTGAACAACAAGACAATGAAGGAGTTGTGTGATATCTTCAAGATTGAATGTCATAATTCTTCACCTTACCGTCCTAAGATGAATGGAGTTGTCGAAGCTGCTAACAAAAATATCAAAAAGATCCTGCAGAAAATGGTCAAGACTTATAAGGATTGGCATGAGATGTTACCATTTTCCTTGCATGGGTATAAAACTTCGGTTCGGACTTCAACAGGGGCAACCCCCTTTTCTTTGGTGTATGGGATGGATGATGTTCTTCCCATTGAAGTAGAGATACCATTTTTGAGAATTCTGATGGAGACCAAGCTTGATGAAGCGGAGTGGGTCCAAGAAAGATATAATCAGCTGAACCTTATTGATGAGAAACGTCTGACTACGATGTGTCATGGTCATTTGTATCAGAAGAGGATGATAAGGGCATTTGATAAGAAGGTCTGTGTTCGTGAATTCCGAGAAGGGGAACTCGTACTCAAAAAGATCTTGTCATCTCAAAGGGATGTACGTGGAAAAATGGGCAGCTAATTATGAAGGCTCATTTGTGGTAAAGACTGTATTCTCAGGAGGTTCCCTAATTCTTACGACGATGGATGGTGAACAACTCCCACACCCGGTAAATGCTGATGCAGTAAGAAAATATTATGCCTAAAGAGCCCATTAAGTCGAACACCAGAAATGGCGACTCAGGCAAGAAAAGGGTATCCCGGTGGGTCATAACCTGTGAAGGAGACTTAGGCAAAAGTTAGGGATTAAATAAAAAAAAGAAAGAGCTCGCTAGGTTGAAAACTCGAAAAGGCGGCCTAGGAAAAAATGAGCATCCCGGTGGATTGAAAACCCGAAAGGGCGATCCAGGAAAAAGTTAGGGACAAAAGGCGTTTCATTGTGTCAGAAGGGTTCTCACCAACACCAAGGAATTCAAGCAGAAGTTCAAGCTCATTCGCTCTCATCAGCAGCAAGGCTTTGGACGATTCTTAGTCATTAGGGATAGTAGTGGTCATTGAATACAATGTAACCTTTCTCTTATTGCCATTTCCTAATTGTAATGTTCCATGGAACTTTGCCATTTGCAAGTTGCCATTCTAATAAAATCAGATTTTTGAACCATTCATTTGTTGGATATTTATCATTTCTCTACTCTTTTCTTGTTATACAAAACTTCATTTATTTATTAATAATGGTTTTGAAAGCGGAAAATTTTGAAATAAAAAACAAATCTTTTGTGAAACCACAATGAAAACATAATCTACCTTGTCTCTTGGGACGATTTAGTAAAATCACATGCTTCCCCAGTGGTTCTTGTTGTGACAAAAGCACTGTTAAGCCATCTAGCATGTAATTCCCCAATGAAGCAAGTTTAGCCGGCAATGCCTCTTGGATTAGACACTTCAGTGATAACTGATTACCATGATACAAAGGACTTCTCCTGTAATACCATGTATAATATATATCTAGAATAATACAATACAAGCACTTACTTTGGTACTGACACATCAAAAGCGCCTAATGGCATAGTTCACATACTTGTCCATTTCTAAAACATAAAAACACTACATGCCACAAGTCATGGAAACTAGCCAAAATAATAAAAACTAAGAATAATATACAATATCCTCAATTGTATACAACAAAAGAATACACAGCGAAATAAGCTTAACTAAGCTTCTCTTGAAACATCCGAGCATCGCTCCACTTGTAACCAAACTTGCACCTGAAATAAAGCAACTATAGTGGGGTGAGATACATCAAATCTCAGTGAGTTCCCTATCCTATAGGTTTCCTCGGCTTTACAGGGTTCTATCAATCCTAACTCAAGTCAAGTGGAGGGGAAATGACCTTGAGTACACGATCTCACAATCTCACCCTATATGGAAACATGTCATGAGTCTGTGAACTCATCAAAATCACACGAAAGGAACTACGTCCTGAGCCTGTTAACTCAAGATTCCTTACGAATCGAAATATGTCTTAAGCCTGTTAACTCAAGAATTTCGCTAATCAATAACCAAACCAAGGCATCCCCGTTTCCCGTCCGCTTCTACGTCTAGAAGACGACCCGAGTCATGGATCCTTGAAGTTACTTGGCATACGAAATGGATTCGGGATCATCGGTCCGTACACCGTGATCCGCCACTTCACATGGCCCGTACACCGTCACAAGTCTCTTTACCCGTAGGCTCCATTCGTACTATGCGCGGGAATTAAACCTGCCAAGTAATTGTGCATAAGTTTAAGAGGAGGTGCTCGAGTCTCATGAAACTACACCGCAAGATAAACCGGTAATGATTATATACACACGACGTGACTGTATTCAACAATCACAAGGCCACAATGCCTTATCACAAACCACGAAGGTTTACACACATGTTCCATACTAGTGTTTCACAATTCTATTCACAACCTAGAATTTATAACAATCTTACTCTGCTATTTGTCTTGGGGTAAAGTTTCCTCACTCTTCCTAATTCATATTTTAACATGCATATACTTTCAATGAAGTTTAACATCAATTAGGCAAAGCATGTGACAATTGCACATTTTGAATCACATATAATAATTCAATCACAAGTTACACAAAAGTATATTACATTTGTATAATAAAATCACACCTAATGACTCAATCACCTAAAACAAAATTTTCGGGTTCCCTCGGATTCATTTAATCGGGAAATAAACAGATATTTCTCACTTCCATTAGCTAGAGGATGTTCATAGCTTCACAACGATACCAAGAATACTCACATCGGATAAACGGAACCCAAGTTATGGAAATTACAAAGAAATGGTATTGCTAAAAAACAAATCTGCACCCTCACTAGCCATACGCGTATTTCCCTAAGCCATACGCGTATTGCCTTGCTCACTCGCCCATCCATACGCGTATTGCCCAAAGTGATACGCGTATGGGCAGAGACCAAAACTCCCTAAAAATTTCACTAACAGACCAATACGTGTATTGCCTCACTCCATACGCGTATTGCCCACTCCCATATGCGTAATGCCTATAATCCTTCCTTGTCATACGCGTATTGCCCAACCCAATACGCGTATTGCCCTGCCCCATACGCGTATGGGCAGCGAAACCCAGAATTTTTCCTGCATTGTTCCCGTTACGAATTTCACCCCAAAACCTCTCCAATTCTCATCTAAACACTTCCAAATCAAAAAATGTCAATCCAAATATGTTCCCACATAATTAACAAGTATGCTACGCAGTTTATATCGAATTTCATCCGTTAGAATTCATTTTCTCTCAATCTAACTTAAGTTAAATTCTTATATTTCTAGACTTAGAGTGTCTAACTAGAACCCACCTGGTAACCGAAGAGGAGTATGAAGAAGAAGATGAACAATGATCCACGTTTCCTTCCCTCCTTTCCCTTTTCTCTTCTTCTCTTCTTTCTCCTCTCCTTCTTCTTCTTCTTATTATGTTTTTCTTTTCTAACAATACATATATATACATAATCATTAATATATAATATAAATCCAACAGGGTAAAATATCTCCAATTGATATTTTGTCGTCTCAACCCAATTGATCAATTATTAGAATTTCCATAAAATTACTTTCTCGGGTTAATAAATATTAATCCGTCTCTTTAATAAAATAATTGATCTTTTCGGAGTTCACAAGTTGCTCTATTGATCCTAATTGATAATACTTAAAATACTTAGAATATTCCATTAATCCAATTTACCAAAAATAGAGCGCATAGGTACCCATCTAATCTCGTCTGATGTCCAATTGAGCATTAGATAATACGGGGTATTACACTCTCCCCCCCTTAAATTGAAATTCGCCCCCGAATTTCCTCTACTCGGCAATAACCCCAACTTGTATTCGGGTCTTAGATTCACACTTAACGTTACTTCCGTTCAACTTCCTGACGTATTCCAATTCCAACTTAACTTCACGGACCAAAATCCTTATTTTCACGAATTATCAAATTTGGTTCCTTAGTCATACTCTTATTCCAATATTGGGCTAACTTCGAACTTAGCTTTTTCCCCTAGTTCATCTGTTATTCCTTAAAAAACACTTAGTCGCATCTTACTTCAGAAAGAATGTACCCTTCTACATCCCTCTACCGAGTCACAAAACAAAACTGTAACACCTTATCTTGGTTTAGGATAACAAACACTCATCACATCCTCATGAGTTAATTCGGTGATTCCTTATCCTCATGCAATTTCTGATGACTTATCCTTTCATAAATCTTTCGACATCCAAAACCACTTCATAATTAGTCAACGACTTCTTTACCAGTTCCATCTGGCCTGATGCTGTACCAGTTACTCATTAAATCTAATATTCCATTCCTTTCGTGGCATACCAAAAGGTAACACACTTAGAACGAGATCTTCGTATCCTCACACTTATAAGCAACAACTTTCAAATCTCTAATTCTGACTGAACTCTTTCGTCTATCACCTTCCACTGCGCAAATCCCAACAAAACTAACAGTGGAATACCACGAATTCTTAAGCACTACCACGTAGCTAACAGTCCATGGAGAACACACTTATCCAATGAGGTCCTTACTAACCAATGGTACCAGAAACTTACTGGCGTCCTATGGTAGAACACTTTCTTTGCCAACACACAACATTATAACATCTGTCTAACACTCTCCAGTCAATAAAGACACAGGAGTTACACTGCTACAACCATAATGTATACAACTCCCAATCCATTCCAAACTTGGAAGATTAACAACTTTCCTTTCTAGTTACCACACTCCCCATACATACCCACTTTCGAAGTCCATACCACACCTCTCAGTTGAATCCATTTTTCCCAATTGTTATGTTCCCTAAACGATTCCAAGTTACATGTTTAACTTCGGAACATCAAATTCTCACTCGCACTTGGAAAAATAACTTCCAAATTTCACTCTCTTGGTAAAACATAATGGCACACAACTGGTACCACTCTCACGGAGTCTAAATCCAATACCGTGAACCCACGGCTGATAACACTTACTAATTCTGGCCAACCGTTCATACCTTACTAATACCATGACTACACACCGAAATATTCCTTGCAAGATCAATACTTCGTGGGTATTCTTTAACTTCGTCCCTAAGGCTCACAATGACAAAACACCCAAGACCTTCTCATACTCAACATCGTTTGCAAGATTACTTCCTCGAAGACAATTCCCTTCTCATCTAAACAGACAGTCAACTAGGGACACCTTTTCAAAAGTTATGATTCCAAAACGCAATCCATCTTTCATTTATTCACCATCCCATTTTCCATTCACACAATACTCTCCCCTCGGAGCCACATAAGGTAACTAAACACAGATGATGGTTTTCAAGAGATTCCATAGCTTACCCATGCTTTCATCGATTGACCATCTGGGCTAATCGGTTAACTTCTCCCTATCCCACGTAGATCCTTCCTTGCACGTGTTAATTGGTTAACCACCTTGCATTAGTCGGGTAACACTGCTGCACAAACAAAATCAGTTTCTTCTTAATTCAAAGCCATTCTTACTCAAACCATTAATCCGATTCATCCTACTTGAAATATCGTTCGCAACTCGTGGCTTCTTAACTTGTATAACATTCACTAACCATAACCCCCCTCAGGCAAAACCGACAAAGTCAAAGCATGCAGACAACACACTCCAACCAAGTGACATGCAAAATTCCAACACACAATCATCATACGGTACCACAAAATTGATGGACATGTCATATCAAGCATGCCACCTTATTCTCTCACTCCGTACACATTAACTGGGATTTCTTGCCCTTCATTATCCATTACACATCCCACTTACACCAAATTACTTAGTGGAAAAAAATTTTCGCAACCCACAACTCTCAACAACTACTTACCAAACCCTTCCGGTATAAATCGTTCCATGATTTACACTTAGTTTGTAATAAGTCTTTATTTGCTTTCCCTTGTTTTACCACAATCTTGTTTCTTAAAATACAATACTCACTGTTCCACAAAGTACATCTCTTCGCACTTGTCTCAAGAATAAGAATCCCTCACGTACCTTGGTGACTACGGTGCTACTACTACGCTTGTTCTTAATACCAAGGTGTAACTCTTCTCATTCCACGTCATACTATTTGAGTTCCTCTCAGGTGAACCACCCGTAATTACACCTCCTTAACTAAGGTTCATCAACACCTTAAAATTCCTTTGCACACTCGTCCAAAATACATTCCGTTGTTACTTCCTCTTACATACCATCGATACCTCTTTCCACACCGCGTTTACTTCGCTTTCCTTTGTAATCATCTTAGGTCCAAATATAAAACCATCTTACTACGATTCCCTTAAATCCAAGGTACTTACTCTATTTCTTAATACCGACTTCTTTCGGTCCGGATCACTACACTTTCTATTACTCAATGAAGCTCATTCTTTCCCCCCTATAATACCTCATACTGCTCCTTGAGTAATTTAACAATTCCAAATTGGTCTCTTACTGAATACAGAAATCTTGATTTAATACCTCAAACTTAATCTCTCTTCATATCTGAAGTCACACAATTTATCTCTTACCCTTCGTCCGACACATACTTATTACACTTGAATCATGTAAACACATCCCAGTGTCCCTTCTCACACTTCTGTACTACTTTAGATTCCCATGAAAGCCGAACTTCCTTAACTCTCAACTTTTAACCAGTCGAAAGAGATTACTCCGAACACACTCTTCGAGGTACTCCCATCCACCCAAGATGCCATAACGACTTTAGAAACTGAAGCACCAATACTTATCTCACTCCCGGACCTTATGTCAAACATTCCACAACACAACTCTCCTTTTTCACGGAATGAGATTACTTGAAATCCTTATCCAATTGTCCATAGAGATCCTTAACTTTCGGACTTCATCAATTCCAAAGGATTGCTTAACAACTCACCGCTCTTTCATCTCCACGCTTCACAAGCATAGCGTCCCTTAAAACCTCACCGAGCTGACCAAAACTCTTCACTACTAATTCTTGGCTTGAGCTTTCCTTCACAACACAAGTTCCGAAAACACTTCGGAGTCCTCGTGGTCGCTCAACCATGATTCTACCTATCACATACATAGCATTAGGTTGATCAAGCCCAACCCTACATAGTATGATATTAAGTTTCATGATGGAAAGACACACTTAAGAGGCAGGAATAGATTTACTTATGATGTTTCAAGGCTAGGTCGAGGTCACGACCTGCTCTGATACCAACTGTAATACCCTGTATAATATATATCTAGAATAATACAATACAAGCACTTACTTTGGTACTGACACATCAAAAGCGCCTAATGGCATAGTTCACATACTTGTCCATTTCTAAAACATAAAAACACTACATGGCACAAGTCATGGAAACTAGCCAAAATAATAAAAACTAAGAATAATATACAATATCCTCAATTGTATACAACAAAAGAATACACAGCGGAATAAGCTTAACTAAGCTTCTCTTGAAACATCCGAGCATCGCTCCACTTGTAACCAAACCTGCACCTGAAATAAAGCAACTATAGTGGGGTGAGATACATAAAATCTCAGTGAGTTCCCTATCCTATAGGTTCTCTCGGCTTTACAGGGTTCTATCAATCCTAACTCAAGTCAAGGGGAGGGGAAATGACCTTGAGTACACGATCTCACAATCTCACCCTATATGGAATCATGCCATGAGTCTATGAACACATCAAAATCACACGAAAGGAATTACGTCCTGAGCCTATTAACTCAAGATTCCTTACGAATCGAAATATGTCTTGAGCCTGTTAACTCAAGAATTTCGCTAATCAATAACCATACCAAGGTATCCCCTTTTCCCGTCCGCTTCTACGTCTAGAAGCCGACCCGAGTCATGGATCCTTAAAGTTACTTGGCATACGAAATGGATTTAGGATCATCGGTCTGTACACCGTGATCCGTCACTTCACATGGCCCGTACACCGTCACAAGTCTCTTTACCCGTAGGCTCCATTCGTACTATACACGAGAATCAAACCTGCCAAGTAATTGTGCATACGTTTCAGAGGAGGTGCTCGAGTCACATGAAACTACACCGCAAGATAAACCGGTTATGATTATATATACACGATGTGACTGTATTCAACAATCACAAGGCCACAATGCCTTATCACAAACCACGAAGCTTTACACACATGTTCCATACTAGTGTTTCACAATTCTATTCACAACCTAGAATTTATAACAATCTTACTCTGCTATTTGTCTTGGGGTAAAGTTTCCTCACTCTTCCTAATTCATATTTTAACATGCATATACGTTTAATCAAGTTTAACATCAATTAGGCAAAGCATATGACAACTGCACATTTTGAATCACATATAATAATTCAATCACAAGTTACACAAAAGTATATTACATTTGTATAATAAAATCACACCTAATGACTCAATCACCTAAAACAACATTTTTGGGTTCCCTCCGATTCATTTAATCAGGCAATAAATCGATATTTCCCACTTCCATTAGCTAGAGGATGTTTATAGCTTCACAACGATACCAAGAATACTCACATCGGATAAACGGAACCCAAGTTATGGAAATTACAAAGAAATGGTATCGCGAAAACACAAATCTGCACCCTCACTGGCCATACGCATGTTGCCCTAAGCCATACGCGTATTGCCTTGCTCACTCGCCCATCCATATGCGTATTGCCCAACCCAATACGCGTATTGCCCTGCCCCATACGCGTATGGACAGCGAAACCCAGAATTTTTCCTGCATTGTTCCCGTTATGAATTTCACCCCAAAACCTCTCCAATTCTCATCTAAACACTTCCAAATCACAAAATGTCAATCCAAATATGTTCCCACATAATTAACAAGTATGCTACGCAGTTTATATCGAATTTCATCAGTTAGAATTCATTTTCTCTCAATCTAACTTAAGTTAAATTCTTATATTTCTAGACTTAGAGTGTCTAACTAGAACCCACCTGGTAACCGAAGAGGAGTTTGAAGAAGATGATGTCACACCCTCATTTTCACCCTACCCTTTTCATAGCATTTCCATCATCTCTACATCTCCATGAGGTCATCAACTCATCTTTGCATTCATCCATTTGCATAAGCTTTTATGACACGGGATCAAGGCGTTTTCCTATAGTTCGAGTCTTCCATATTCAGAGGAGTATCAGTGTGCATTCAAAGATAAAGTGGACTATTTCTCAGCCGGTGTGTGGACTATTTCTCAGCCGGTGTGTACCCAAGGTTGAGTTATGTGGTGTAGAGGTCATCAGGTCACCAAATTTTAATTCATATGGAGTTTGGTTCATTCATCAGGTTCATCAGTTCATTGGTGGTTCATCTGCTGAATTATTTTCCTCAGAGTGGATTCAATAATCACCGTAAGGTTTCAAATTGACTCAGATGGTTGTTGTTTCTGTTGCAAGTTATTCAGTGGTAGCTGTGTACCTTTAATTGGATGTTTGTGGAAAGTTTGAAATAGGTTTTGGGATCATTTGGTTGTTCATTCTTTAAACTGAGTTCATAGTCCATTCTAGTCCATTTCCTTCCATTATCCATTTTTCTAACCAATCTCACATTCATAAACCATATCCATTTTTTTGTATAAACCTTTTTCTAACCAAATACCATTATCCATAATCCATATTAAACCCATTTTTCCATAACCTTTCCTTAGATAACTTTTCTTAATCCAATCCATATTCAATGAATAAACCACTTTTGAATCCAAATTCTATCCAAATATTCATTTTAAACCACTTCCATATCCATTGTAATTTCATTATCCAATATAAATACCCATTTTCAATTCATTTCATGAATATCCATTTCTATTTTATATTTTATCCATTTTAATCCATAAAAAATCCAATTAAATCTATTCCATATTTACTATCATTTTTTCAACCACAAGTTCATGTTCAATTTATAATCTCAAATCTCATACAAAAGGCCTTAGTTTAAAAAAAGGTCATTCATTCAAAAAAATTACATGAGTCCATATCATTCTTCAAGCCCATTTACCATTGTAAAAAATAATAAAGTCCATTACAAGCAAAATTCTACCACTCTGCGGACCGTACCAGCCCCTACTGTCTGCAAACAACAACATGCAAATATTTTGCACGTGCTAACACAACCGTACATACACACACCAGCCACATCCAAACAAGTCACAACACTCCAAAAACTGTAGCCCTCCTGCGCACAAACAATAGACATCCCTGCTACCAACTTGCTGCTGCGACTTGCTATACACCAGAAATGCCAATGACTCAGAACTGCACACTTACACCAAAATTGCCAAAACACTGCTTCAACATAAGCCTGCATCAACCGTGCCCTGTAGCAACAAAGACTACACAATGACAAACCTGCAACCAGCAACAGACAGATTCAGAATTTGAAAAAAAAAACAAATTTATCGGAACTTAAAAGGAGAAGAGGGGGAACAGTTCAAGGGGGGAGAAAAAAAAACGAGATTTTGGAACCTCTCAACCACACAACTTGCTTCATCTCACTCAAAACAACGGTATCTTTATCTCATTGAGATCTCCCCCACAACAACACAAAATCATTTGCCAAAACCTTCTAACCTTCTTCAACCAACCTTCATGAATCAAAACCTACAAGTCAATAATCACAAACCATAACCTTGAATCCACTGTCAAAAATCCTTCGACCCCTTATCTCTCCTCGCGACCACCATTTTCCTTGTGACCACCCTCTCTATCTCTTTGACTCAACAGCATCATCAAATCAAACCTCATTCATAACTCGTTCACAAACCCGTCTTCACCTTCAACACTCAAAACCCAATCTCGAACCAAATCCACCATCACCAAACCTCTCTCAACAACCTTTGTTTCAACCCTTCTTCATCGCCACCTTGTTTCTAACAACAACACCAACGACCACAAAACCGATTTCCAACTTCTCTCGGACAAACCAACCACCGACCAAAACAACACAGAATCCGAATAAAAGATGAGAGAGAGATCGAAATGAGAACAGAAGGAATCGAAACCCAAACGGCTGAATCACAAACCTGGACAAAATCAAACCGCGAGAACGATTGAAGGAGCGAATCAAGGTAAATCCGGAGCAGACGAAGAGAGTCGCGAGAATCCGTGAGAGAGAGACGAAGCGAGAAAATCATGAATGGAGAACTTTGATTTGTAGTTTCGTTCCATGTGAGGTCGTGGATTCATGGGCGTTTTTGTGATTTTTCTTTCCGGGTTTTGTCATGTTTCAGAGGAAAAACGGTCGTGTTGATTTTTAGGGTTTGCACATATCCCTTTTGAGGATTTAAACCGGGCCGGGTTCAGGTCTTCTGACCCGTTTTTGTAACACGGACTTCAGGCCCATGTGTTTTCTTTACCACTTTTTTTTTTATTTCTTAGTTATTTAGTTATTTTAATATTTGATTTAGTCTTTTTATTTTAGATTTAGTATTTTAATCGTAGGATTAGTATTAAATGTTTTGTTATTTTAATTTTAAGATTAATTTTAAGACAATTTTTAGGATTAGTAACTTAGATTTTAGGATTAGTTTTTAATTGTACTTTATTTTACTTATTAATAAAAAATAACCAAAAACTGATAAATACCAAAAATACAAAATATTTTATTTCTAGAATTTAATTAGGTTTTGGTTGATTTCAAGTTTATTTATTTATTTATTATTTAGATTTTATGCCTTGATTTACTTCTCATTTCTCGCCTTGGTTTTCATCTTTGATTTTTCGATTTTTCTTTTCAATTTTGTTTTGGCCAATGATATAACAAAAATCATGATTACTTGATTTCCTTCAATTGATTCAAAATCTTGATCAATATGAGGCCATTTTCTTTTCGATTTCATTTCGGTTTCTATTTCATTTCTCATTTTCATTCTCTTCTAAAGTAAAAAAACCTTGGTCTAGTACCAAGTGATCATTTTCAAAACTTCTTTTTGTATTGAACTAAAAAGAGAGGATTGGGTGAAGACCTATTCCTCTTCGAGTATTAAGATGCTCACTTTAGAGTGTGTGGTCTCGATACTCGTCTTTTAATACGAAGACGTAAATATATTCACCACCCATTCTTTCAAAAAACCTTTTTCTCTCTTTATTTCATCTCCTTGTGTCTAAAAACCTTGGCCTTGTACCAAGTGCATTTGCAAACCTTTTTTTAATAAACTTAGATGGTCGTGGAGTGGTTAGGCGAAGGCCTTCTCCTATCTCGAGTGCTTGACATTACCTTTAGGGTTCACTGTCGTAAAGCACTTACCATCTAAAACCAAAAACACTTTAATAAGAGAATAAAGTTCTCTTTGCATTGAACTAAAGAGAGAGGATTGGGTGAAGACCTCTTCCTCTTCGAGTATTAGGACTCTCACTTTAGAGTGTGTGGTCTCGATACTCGTCTTTCAATACAAAGACATAACCGTATTCGCCACACCACTTTCACAATAAATCTTTTGAGATAAAGAATTGGGTACTACCTGAAGGGGTTCCTATCCGAGGACTTATTTCACCCCTTAAAATCAACCTTCACAAATCAAATGAGACATCTTGACTTGATGGCAAAAATCTAAGCCTTTTCAAAAAGGACATGTTGCGTCCGTTCTACCGCAAACAGGTAATGCATAAGACTCTACGAGCGAGCCGCAAAACACCTAACTGCTAGAACCCGCACGTCAACATCGTC
Organism: Lathyrus tuberosus; assembly: GCA_022829125.1. Classification (NCBI taxonomy): domain Eukaryota; kingdom Viridiplantae; phylum Streptophyta; class Magnoliopsida; order Fabales; family Fabaceae; genus Lathyrus; species Lathyrus tuberosus. Next base: position 3,467,548 of record JALAZF010000478.1, on the reverse strand, counting down.
CATAAAAAACACCAACAAATCGTGGTCGGTCGAACTATGATTGCTCTGATTCTTCATTCTTATCCGAATGTAAGATACGTAGGCACAAGATTGTGATGATCTTGGCGAGCCACCTTCTATCCATCTTCCATTTTTCACCCCCTTCCATTTTCTTCACCCGTAGTCCTCCGAACTACGTTGACTATGACTTTACCATTGCACGAGGGAATACGTAGGCATAGGACCACGAAGTCCTATCGAGTCTCCTTTTCTTTTCCCCTCTTCTTCTCCCCACCTTTTCCTTTATTCTTTTCTCATTCTTCGGTTCTCACCTTTCTCTCTCCCTCTTTAGAACACTCCTAGAAAGCAATTTCCTTAGCAAACATCCTTACACCTAGACAAGCAAATGGTTCCCATCGAGTACGATGGATGTGAGGGGTGCTAATACCTTTCCCTTGCATAACCGGCTTCCGAACTCGTAATTTGGTTGCGAGACCATCTTATCCTTTTCTTCTTTGGGTTTTCTCGATGTTTTCCCTTCCCCTCATGGGATAAATAAAGTTCGATGGCGACTCTTCTATTTCTTCCTCTTTTCGCCTCCGGTCGACTATTTTTCGAGTAGCGACAGCTGGCGACTCTGCTGGGGAGAAAAATCCCTAAGCAAGCCAAACCTAATTTGTTTATCGCATGTGTGCTTTTGTTTGCTTTATTATTACTTTATTATCTTATGCTTCTCTTATTTGTTGGGTATATTGGGGATGGTTTGTGAGGAGAAAGGCTTTCTACCCGAGCTTTTCGAGTATACACTAAGTTAGGAGGTGGTTGCTTACTGATTTTCGAGACTTAGGACTCGTCGAGTTGGTTTGACTTCCACCGATCAGATGAGGCCCCTTTGGGAATGATTATGTCTTACGATTAGTCGTAATGGTGTCTTTGTTTCCGACTTGGGAGTCCGTGATTCTGAGGACCTTTAGAACCCTATTCCAAAGGTTACTAAGGCATAACGCTGTGCTCATCCTTTGAGGGGATTACCGTCTTACGAATCGTCGTTATGATGGGAAACTTTTGAGGGTTAGTGCATGGGACCTTGTTTGAAAGCCCGTGGAATGCCCTGTTATAAACCAATAGATAACCTACCCGAGGTGAGGGATATCTTGTTGTGTTGTCCTCAGAATCTGTGACCTTGATACCTGTTGTGAACCCTTGATTCAGTGATCTTTGATCCCTTGTCTTATTGCATTCATAACATTTCATTTGCATCAGCATCTTTTGCATCATTTTGCATATCATTCTCCAACCATAAACCAGAGAAATCATCCATCCTTTGTCCATAACCCGCAGTTGACTTCCTGAAGCCCGTATTGGACTTGAAGTAGCTTTTGAAGGATCATGGCCTCTGAAGAGAAGAACCTGTTTGCGTCAAGAGCAGATGTTGAATTGATGAAAAACCAGTTGGACCAACTTGTGGAAGCTATGACAACCTTGGCAAGGAAAGATGGCAACATTCAAAGGACTTCAGCCACCGGAAATGTCATTTCACCTCGAGTGAACAATGTTGCTCAAGCTCAGCTCGTACAGATCCCCGTTGATGATCCTATTATACGCGAACATGCCATTGTCCAAGATGGAAGTTCTTCTTCTCTTGACGCCATGGAATATCATAGTTTTGTATTCTCTGATCCAAATCCCCAAGGGGCAGTCCCTGTGATGAAAACCAAGGGTCCGCAAGCTGTTGAGCTTATGGAAAAGTGTCGAGTGTTGGAAGAGAAGCTTAAAGTCATAAAGAGTCGTGATAATTTGGATCTGAATGCTTTAAGCATGTGTTTGGTACCCAACCTTGTAATATCTCCAAAGTTCAACACACCGAATTTTGAGAAGTATAAAGGGGATAGTTGTCCAAAGCAACATTTGGTGATGTTTTGCAGAAGAATGACCTTGCATGTCCACGACGACAAACTTATGATTCACTATTTCCAAGACAGTCTGAGTGGGGCATCACTGAGTTGGTATATGCATCTAGAGAGCAGCCATATCAAATCATGGTCAGACCTAGCCAGTGCCTTCGTAAAGCAATACCAATACAATCTCGAGACTTATCTCGAGAGGAGAACGAATCCTTTAGAGGATATGCTCAGAGATGGAGAGAGGTAGCTGCTCGTGTTCAACCACCAATCTTAGATAGAGAATTGGTTGATCTGTTCTTGAATACCTTGCAAGGTCCATACCTGGAAAAGATGGTTGGCACTAGGACATTAAACTTCTCTGACCTGATGATAGGTGGAGAACGCCTCGAGTGCATCCTCAAGAGTGGAAAGATCCAAGGCTCCTTGAACATCCCAGCTAGCAAAAGTGAATCAGTTGTCAATTCCCAAAAGGAAGAAGAGGATGGTGAAATTAACTCCATTTGGGAAGCTCCACATGTCCCACCTCTATTACCTTGTCACCCCAGCATCTCATCTGTTCAAAGTCAGCAATCCTATGGGTCTACCTGTGTGACTCCATCCTCTCCACATGGTCAATATCCTCCTGTCAATAGAGGTCCCCCTCATCAATAACAGATTGCACGGCAGCATGATCCACAACGCCGACGCTACTATAATAAAAATCCAAAAAGGCATTTTGATCCATTGCCAATGCCATTCAGTCGTATACTACCACGCTTAATCAATAGTGGGCTGGTAGTGCCAAAGGACTTGGACCCTGTGATCCTTCCATACCCACCAGGCTTTGACACCAATGCACGATGTGTTTACCATGCTGGCGCGATGGGGCATTCAACCGAAGATTGCAAACAGCTCTGAAACAAGATCCAAGTTTTGATTGAGTCCAAGCTAATCTCATTTACGCCTCAAGGTCTTCAAATCAATATCAATTCTTCATCTGGTCAGGCAGGTCCGTCATCCGCCCATGTTATGGAAGAAGTTGCTGAGAGCAGGTATGAAGAAGGCTACAATACTGGTCTTGATGAGCAAGAATGCTAGCCCAACAGTGAATCAAGAGAGAAAATCCCAGTTCCTCAATGATGGAAATTTTAGATCATGTCATTTACTTTGCATTTGTAATTTCTTTTTTGTTAAAGGCTATTTGCTTCTAGACATTGTACTTTATTAATGGTATTATTAATGTAATGATCATGCACATTTTGAACAAGTCCATTCGTATTCACTCATCTTTTCTCATTTATAAAAAAAAAAAAAACCATAAAAATATTTCTACATTTCACTCCCTTTATCAGTTGTTGTCTTAGTAAAGATTTGAGGGAGGATGATGAAAACAAAATACCCGTAATTGCAAACTGTATGCTTTCGGATAAAATCTTGCTGATGATGTACAGGCATTGTTTCAAATCCCCTAAACACTGGAGAGATAAGGAGTTAGTCCCTAGTCAACCACTTCGAGCCTAGAAGTAGGAGTTTCCTTCGGATTTCTAAACCCTTACGCTTAACCTGGGGCATGGGTAGTGTTCAGTTATCCTGATTACACATACTTTCAAGATGAAACCTCCTGTTATGGCGATTGTTCTTCAATGACCAAAGACTTGGCAGTCACAAACCCTTCAAAAAAAAAAGGAAAAAGAAAAAAACCTGCTAAGTCGAACACTCAAGGAGCCGACTTAGGAAAAAGTTAGGGATCAAAAAATGAATAAAGCAAAAGAGGCCCTCAAATCCTCGGGCAGAACAGAGTAAAATTCAGTGATCACCATCAAAAGGTCACTGATATCCATCCACAAAAATAAAATAAGGTGACTGTCATTTCAAGAAAATCTTGAATCATCATCTTCACTCTTACACCGTCAAACTCTAGATGTGTGTGTCAATTTAACTGAATTTAGGACTGGAGAATCATCATGAAGAAGGGGTGGGTACCAAAATAAGTTTTGAGCCTAATATCCTTGGTTTCAATAACCGTGAACCAGGCCACGTTACAACCCTCGAAAGACCTAATTGAGGCAGGGTTTATTCTGAAAGCATACTACAGCAAGGTTGCGTAACCTGACTCCCCATATTTGCTAATCTTCAACATTGGTGTCATTCTCCTTGCTATATCTTTCACACCATCAAAATAAGCACACGTCTGGACTAATGGTCCACTTGTCACACATTTTCACATCATTTCAATAAATGACTTTTCAAAACTTGCATGAATGTCGCATTAAAATTACCATTTCTCAATGATCAATTTTTAACTGCAAATTAGTACTTGACATTATGGAAATTCCAACCAAGAGAAATCAAAGAGGAACTTGAACATCTGTTGGTGCTGATATGAATCAAGACTTTCTCACGACCTTGTGGATCTGGGGCAAGTTTTTCAAAGGCCAATAATGGGGGCAGACCACTACAAGATTCAGACACTGGGGCAAATCATCTCAGACTATGTCATGGCGTAAATCTTTCAAGGGAAAAACCTTCAAATACCCTACCAACTAGGGGCAGACAAGTTGCAAAGGGATAGTTTCCCTCCACGCTTTCAAGTTGGTCAAGCTGACCATGCCATACACTAAGCTACCTTGGAGTTCAACAAGTGTCAAAAAGCCTTGGGGCAGAGCAAGAGCGCAATCAAAATGCATTGGATAAGTCGCTACACTCCACTACTTTTTGCAAGCCATTACGACACATAAGCTGGAAGTGAGGTTCTCTCAGGAACAAGCATGCAACTTCTACAAATGATCAAGCTTGGATCACCAGAAGCATCCACATCTATCTTCTGATCATCGTACTGTTAAATACCGAGTATCGGGAAGTCTAATCCTATCACCTAAAGTCCAACCCTGCTTGGCAACCTACCTAAATAAAGCCCAACCTTCCTTCGCACCCCGAAACCAAAAGCCAACTCTACTGGCATCATCATAAAACCAAAGTCCAACCCTGCTTGGCACCTCCTAAAGCCTAACCTTCCTTGGCACCCTGAAACTAAAGTCCAACAATGCTTGGAAACCTACCAAAAGTCCAAACCTGCTTGGCACCTACCAAAAGCCCAACTTTACTTGGCAACCACCAAAAGTCCAAACTTGCTTGGTACCAACCAAAGTCCAACCCTGCTTAGCCACCTACCAAAAGCCTACCCCATTGGCACCTTCATAAAACCGATCACCTGCTTGCATCCACATATGCATCGCATACAATTAACATGACCCATATGCATATATAACCCAATCAATTTCCATCCTCAACCCATGCGTTGATATTTTTGTTTTGTTCTTGACCCCCGAGTCGATATCATCAATTTTCTTCCCCAACCCTTGCGTTGATATTTTGATTTATTTTTGACCCTTGAGTCAATGTTGTCTTTATTCTCTTGACCCCTGAGTCAATGTTGTCTTTATTTCCTTGACCCCCGAGTCGATATCATTGTCGTTTCCTTCCTCAACCCCTGCGTTGATATCTTGTTTTTGTTTTTGACCCCTGAGTCAAACTTGTCTTTCTTTTCTTGACCCCCGAGTCGATATCATTGTTGTTTCCTTCCTCAACCCCTGCGTTGATATTTTGATTTGTTTTTGACCCCTGAGTCAATGTTGTCTTTATTCTCTTGACCCCTGAGTCAATGTTGTCTTTACATTCTTGACCCCCGAGTTGATATCAGTGTTACTATTTTCACAACCCCCGAGTTGGTATCCTGCTTTAATTCTTGACCCCCGAGTCGATATCAATGTTACTACTTTCTCAACCCCTGAGTTGATATCTTGTTTTAGTTCTTGAACTCCGAGTCGATGTTGTTACCTTTACCTTTTCTTCAACCCCCGAGTTGACTTGTTTTTTCATTTTTTGTTCAAGACCCCCGAGTCGATGGTATATTTGCTTTTCTCAACCCCCGAGTTGATATGCCATTATTCCCAACAATGTCCAGACTTTCACATCTTCATATCCCCAGCATTTTGCATACATTTCCGCATCATTAGCACTCATACTCATGTTCATTGCATCTCAAGCATATCATCATATCCCTCATAACCAATTACCTTTTCCCATTGATAGACGCCTTTTTTCGAGCCATCCCACAGATTCATCACCTTTCATTCCACCTACTTTTTCCGGCTGAAATTCCGGGTATTCTTATATTTAATCTTCTTGTACCTTGATTGTAAGAAAGCCTCTGCCACTCTCACCTTCAAGTTCAAGAAGATTAAATAGGGGCATCTGTCACACCCTCATTTTCACCCTACCCTTTTCATAGCATTTCCATCATCTCTGCATCTCCATGAGGTCATCAACTCATCTTTGCATTCATCCATTTGCATAAGCTTTTATGACATGGGATCAAGGCGTTTTCCTATGGTTCGAGTCTTCCGTATTCAGAGGAGTATTAGTGTGCATTCAAAGATAAAGTGGACTATTTCTCAGCCGGTGTGTGGACTATTTCTCAGCCGGTGTGTACCCAAGGTTGAGTTATGTGGTGTGGAGGTCATCAGGTCACCAAATTTTAATTCATGTGGAGTTTGGTTCATTCATCAGGTTCATCAGTTCATTGGTGGTTCATCTGCTGAATTATTTTCCTCAGAGTGAATTCAATAATCACATGAGTCCATATCATTCTTCAAGCCCATTTACCATTGCAAAAAATAATAAAGTCCATTACAAGCAAAATTCTATCACTCTGCGGACCGTACCAGCCCCTACTGTCTGCAAACAACAACATGCCAATATTTTGCACCTGCTAACACAACCGTACATACACACACCAGCCACATCCAAACAAGTCACAACACTCCAAAAACTGTAGCCCTCCTATGCACAAACAATAGACAGCCCTGCTACCAACTTGCTGCTGCGACTTGCTATACACCAGAAATGCCAATGACTCAGAACTGCACACTTACACCAAAATTGCCAAAACACTGCTTCAACATAAGCCTGCATCAACCGTGCCCTGTAGCAACAAAGACTACACAATGACAAACCTGCAACCAGCAACAGACAGATTCAGAATTTGAAAAAAAAACAAATTTATCGGAACTTAAAAGGAGAAGAGGGGGAACAGTTCAAGGGGGGAGAAAAAAAAACGAGATTTTGGAACCTCTCAACCACACAACTTGCTTCATCTCACTCAAAACAACGGTATCTTTATCTCATTGAGATCTCCCCCACAACAATAAAAAATCATTTGCCAAAACCTTCTAACCTTCTTCAACCAACCTTCATGAATCAAAACCTACAAGTCAATAATCACAAACCATAACCTTGAATCCACTGTCAAAAATCCTTCGACCCCTTATCTCTCCTCGCGACCACCGTTTTCCTTGCGACCACCCTCTCCATCTCTTTGACTCAACAACATCATCAAATCAAACCTCATTCATAACTCGTTCACAAACCCGTCTTCACGTTCAACACTCAAAACCCAATCTCGAACCAAATCCACCATCACCAAACCTCTCTCAACAACCTTTGTTTCAACCCTTCTTCATCGCCACCTTGTTTCTAACAACAACACCAACGACCACAAAACCGATTTCCAACTTCTCTCGGACAAACCAACCACCGACCAAAACAACACAGAATCCGAATAAAAGATGAGAGAGAGATCGAAATGAGAACAGGAGGAATCGAAACCCAAACGGCTGAATCACAAACCTGGACAAAATCAAACCGCGAGAACGATTGAAGGAGCGAATCAAGGTAAATCCGGAGCAGACGAAGAGAGTCGCGAGAATCCGTGAGAGAGAGACGAAGTGAGAAAATCATGAATGGAGAACTTTGATTTGTAGTTTCGTTCCATGTGAGGTCGTGGATTCATGGGCGTTTTTGTGATTTTTCTTTCCCGGTTTTGTCATGTTTCAGAGGAAAAACGGCCGTGTTGATTTTTAGGGTTTGCACATATCCCTTTTGAGGATTTAAACCGGGCCGGGTTCAGGTCTTCTGACCCGTTTTTGTAACACGGACTTCAAGCTCATGTGTTTTCTTTATCACTTTTTTTTTTCTTTCTTAGTTATTTAGTTATTTTAATATTTGATTTAGTCTTTTTATTTTAGATTTAGTATTTTAATCTTAGGATTAGTATTAAATTTTTGTTATTTTAATTTTAAGATTAATTTTAAGACAATTTTTAGGATTAGTAACTTAGATTTTAGGATTAGTTTTTAATTCTACTTTATTTTACTTATTAATAAAAAATAACCAAAAACTGATAAATACCAAAAAGACAAAATATTTTATTTCTAGAATTTAATTAGGTTTTGGTTGATTTCAAGTTTATTTATTTATTTATTATTTAGATTTTATGTCTTGATTTACTTCTCATTTCTCGCCTTGGTTTTCATCTTCGATTTTTCGATTTTTCTTTTCAATTTTGTTTTGGCCAATGATATAACAAAAATCATGATTACTTGATTTCCTTCAATCGATTCAAAATCTTGTCAATATGAGGCCATTTTCTTTTCGATTTCATTTCGGTTTCTATTTCATTTCTCATTTTCATTCTCTCCTAAAGTCAAAAAACCTTGGTCTAGTACCAAGTGCTCATTTTCAAAACTTCTTTTTGTATTGAACTAAAAAGACAGGATTGGGTGAAGACCTATTCCTCTTCGAGTATTAAGATGCTCACTTTAGAGTGTATGGTCTCGATACTCGTCTTTCAATACGAAGACGTAAATATATTCACCACCCATTCTTTCAAAAAACCTTTTTCTCTCTTTATTTCATCTCCTTGTGTCTAGAAACCTTGGCCTTGTACCAAGTGCATTTGCAAACCTTTTCTTAATAAACTTAGATGGTCGTGGAGTGGTTAGGCGAAGGCCTTCTCCTATCCCGAGTGCTTGACATTACCTTTAGGGTTCACTGTCGTAAAGCACTTACCATCTAAAACCAAAAACACTTTAATAAGAGAATAAAGTTCTCTTTGCATTGAACTAAAGAGAGAGGACTGGGTGAAGACCTCTTCCTCTTCGAGTATTAGGACTCTCACTTTAGAGTGTGTGGTCTCAATACTCGTCTTTCAATACAAAGACATAACCGTATTCGCCACACCACTTTCACAATAAATCTTTTGAGATAAAGAATTGGGTACTACCCGAAGGGGTTCCTATCCGAGGACTTATTTCACCCCTTAAAATCAACCTTCATAAATTAAATGAGACATCTTGCCTTGATGGCGAAAATCTAAGCCTTTTCAAAAAGGACATGTTGCGTCCGTTCTACCGCAAACAGGTAACGCATAAGACTCCACGAGCGAGCCGCAAAACACCTAACTGCTAGAACCCGCACGTTAACATCGTCCATAAAAAACACCAACAAATCGTGGTCGGTCGAACTATGATTGCTTTGATTCTTCATTCTTGTCCGAATGTAAGATACGTAGGCACAAGATTGTGATGATCTTGGCGAGCCACCTTCTATTCATCTTCCGTTTTTCACCCCCTTCCATTTTCTTCACCCGTAGTCCTCCGAACTACGTTGACTCTGATTTTCCCATTGCACGAGGGAATACGTAGGCATAGGACCGCGAAGTCCTATCGAGTCTCCTTTTCTTTTCCCCTCTTCTTCTCCCCACCTTTTCCTTTATTCTTTACTCATTCTTCGGTTCTCACCTTTCTCTCTCCCTCTTTAGAACACTCCTAGAAAGCAATTTCCTTAGCAAACATCCTTACACATAGACAAGCAAATGGTTTCCATCGAGTACGATGGATGTGAGGGGTGCTAATACCTTTCCCTTGCATAACCGACTTCCGAACCCGTAATTTGGTTGCGAGACCATCTTATCCTTTTCTTCTTTGGGTTTTCTCGATGTTTTCCCTTCCTATCATGGGATAAATAAAGTTTGATGGTGACTCTTCTGTTTCTTCCTCTTTTCGCCTCTGGTCGACTATTTTTCGAGTAGCGACAGATGATGAACAATGATCCACGTTTCCTTCCCTCCTTTCCCTTTTCTCTTCTTCTCTTCTTTCTCCTCTCCTTCTTCTTCTTCTTATTATGTTTTTCTTTTCTAACAATACATATATATACATAATCATTAATATATAATATAAATCCAACAGGGTAAAATATCTCCAATTGATATTTTGTCGTCTCAACCCAATTGATCAATTATTAGAATTTCCATAAAATTACTTTCTTGGGTTAATAAATATTAATCCGTCTCTTTAATAAAATAATTGATCTTTTCGGAGTTCATAAGTTGCTCTATTGATCCTAATTGATAATACTTAAAACACTTAGAATATTCCATTAATCCAATTTACCAAAAATAGAGCGCATAGGTACCCATCTGATCTCGTCTGATGTCCAATTGAGCATTAGATAATACGGGGTATTACATCTCCCCAATATCATTCACAGATGTTTGTTGAACGTGGAAAGTCTTTACCTCCTCAGGTGAAAGAAGAACATTTCCTATTATACCCCTTAGTGGTTGTTCTCTTCAGATTCAGTGTGGCTCGTTGAATTGGATATGTTATCCCTTTCCCCTTTTTCCCAGTCTCTTCGCCTCTCGTCAGAGTTGACTCTTGCAGATCCTTGAGCATTCGCATCATACCATATCATGTGCATTTTAGCATTTGGTGTGTTTCTTTTGGGTCTTTACCTGTTTTACCTTAACCTGTTCATAGTAAGTATCTCTTTTGAGTTCGTGGATTGTCATCAGTGTCCTACTTGCATCCGGTTATCACCAGCATGCGTCAAATTTGATTATTATCCAGATTCCCTAGGAAGCCTAGACATCACTGGCAACCCCGGTAATGTCCCATTTGTTGTTTAACACCTATCATCAAGACAGTTGTAATTGGTATTTGTTAAGTCCAGTGTTTACTGGCATTGTTTTAATATCAATCATCATTGGTATCGTATAAGTCCAGTGTTTACTGACATTGTTTCATCCAATCATTATTGGTACCCCAAGTCCAGTGTTTACTGGCATTGTTTCAAATATCGATCATTATCGGTATCGTATAAGTCCAGTGTTTACTGGCGCATTTTTATCCAATCATCATTGGTACCTAAAGTCCAGCGTTTACTAGCATTGTTTCAAATATCATTCATCATCGGTATCGTATAAGTCCACTGTTCACTGACGTGTTTTTTATCCAATCATTATTGGTGCCCCAAGTCCATTGTTTACTGGCATTGTTTCAAATATTGATCATCATCGGTATCGTATAAGTCCGGTGATTGCCGACATGTGTTCTCATCCAATCATTATTGGTACCTCAAGTCTAGTGTTTACTGGCATTATTTCAAATATCGATCATTATCAGTATCGTATATGTCCAGTGTTCACTGGCATGTCTTTTTCATCCAATCATTATTGGTATTTAAGTCCAGTGATTACTGGCGTGTTTTTCTAAGTCTAATCATTATTGGCATCCTATAATCTTATCCCCGGCATAAGTTTGGTCATTACCAATACCCCCATGAAATTCCAGTGATTACTGGCATTTGTTGAGGGTCTGATCATTATCAGTATCCTAAGTCCAGTGATTACTGGCAGGTTTTTCTAAGTCCAATCATTATTGGCATTTTATATTTTTATCTTCACCAAAAGATTGGTCATTACCAATATCCCTTGAAGCCCCGTGTAGTTAGCACCATTTGGCGCATGTAGAGTTTGTGATTGTCTCTGTCTTTTCTGGTTTTTCTTGAAGATCCCGTTTGAACTCTTCAGTATAGGAAATCCCCAGAAAATCTATTTGTTGGGTGTCTATCCTTTTGTTTCAAATTGATCCCCAGTGGAGAACATATTTTCTTTCTGGTTACATCCCTAGTAAAGAGTTCGTCTACCCTTTTTGTTGTCCCCGAAGTCGTCCGGTCATATCTAAACCTGTCGTTCATCTCCATGGATCTTTCCCCAGTGGAGAACACCTGTCTGAATTCCACATCCAATGAGGATCTTTGGAGTTCCCCATAGTTTATTTTCTAATCCCCGGTGATTTGTTGGTCATCCCCTGTAAGTCTCATCTGTGGATATTTGACCTTTGTCCCTTTTATGTCTTGTTTTGTCTGCATTTTTGCACCATCATGCCATTATATCATCATATTAGAAGATCATGGCATGTCAGCATCTTGCATAGTTTTGCCTGTCCTTAGCATAGCATTGCATCTAAGGGTAAAATTTTCGGTTCGCTATATTCAAATACTTTTCACCTTGATTTCACGAAGATTATCATCACTCGTGCCATCCGGTGTAGCTATTTAAATAGGAGCAACTGTTGTACCCCAAATTTTACCCCTTAGATGTCATGACATCTTTGCATTTGCATTAGGGTTCAATCATCTGAGCATAGTCAACTAACCATTATAGTTTTGCTAGTTTTGTTTTTCTATTGAAAGTTGGGGTTTTGCACAAGAAGAGGGAAAGAGCAACAAGCCAAGTTCTCATACATTTCATGGCTTCCTAAGATAATCCTTGGCTCAATACATCGATCCCAAGTGCTGACTAGATGATCAAGAGAGGTGGTGGAATCCATCTGATCAAAGAAAGTCAAATGAGGTTCCAAAAGCTCAATCTTTGGTCTTGAGGGCTAATCATGAGGTTTTCAATTCATATTCCATGGTCTCATGTGATTGGATCAAGAGAAATCAAAGAGTAACAATAAAATCAGGAGTTGTGAAAATTAGGGTTTTGACTTAAGGGATTACAAGGGAATCTTGGTGTGATCAGTTATGTCTTGATTGGTTCATCAACCAATTGAGCTTACATACATTCAAGAGACCTTATTCATAAAGAAATCAAGATTAGTTGGCTCCCATCACAAGTGCAATGAGCCTCAAGTTCATCTGGCCCTAGATTAGGGTTTTATTAGGAAAAGTCAACCATGCCTTTGACTTTTGACCAAGGCATGATCCCAAGTCTTGGGACATGATTCCCTATGTTCATATACATCCTTGGAGGTCATCTATGATTTTTGGGAAGTTTGAGAAAGCAAAATCATCAAGGATCACACAGTTGATTTCATGAAAAAATTAGGGTTTTATCTGAAAAGTCAAACCTTTGACTTTTGGTATTTTGGGTCCAAGATGAAGTATTCAAGCCATATTACATCAATACATGTTTAATCTTTGAATTGGAGCATGAGAAATCAAGATTTAAGAGGTTTCTTGCAAAAGGGGCAAAGTTAGATAAGTGAAATTTTTCTAAGTGTGGAAGAAAAAACCTAGTTTTATACTAACTTTGGAGAGTCATAACTCTCAATCCACACATCCATTTTCTGTGATCCAAAGGCCAAATTGAAGCTCTCGTTATGCACTCTTAAAAGTATGTTAAAGGGTCATACCCTAAAAAAAGCCTAGATTTTGAGTTATGAGGCTTTGAAGTTGGGAAGAAATCTTGGACACTTAGTGAAAATTCAAGACATATTTTGGTCCTTATCTTGAAGCTTACTTCAACCCCAATTTTCACCATGATCCCACTAGATTTAAGGTTTTGAGTGAACATGAACATTATAGAGCATACTTGGGGCTTTCTAAAAAGTACAAGAACATCTCAATCCAATATGTGAGCTAGGAGATTCGATGGCATGAAGTTAGAGTGCTTAAACTTGTTTTTTTTTTAGTTTGGCACTTGGTGAACTTGGTGCAAAACCACTCCATTGCTGCAAATATTTGTAATTAAGATGTGATTACTTGCAAATATTTATTTTCTCAGAGATTTACACGAATTTAGAAGCTTTGTCCATCAAATTTGAGCATTAACCAAGTGATCTTTCCATTTATGGCATATAGGCATGGCTTCCATTTTGGAAAAGGTCACGTTATGCATAAAGTCAGCTCATTGAGCTACCAACTTGTCTCTTCTGCACTCCAACCTTTTGTACCTTAGAAGCAAGGCCTCAAAAGTGCTCAACCACCCTAGAAAGTTCTGCACCATTGCCTTGGAAATTTGGAAACTTCTTGCAAATCACTACTTGGATCCAAACTAAACCAAATGGCCAAACCAGTTACATTTCTGCCCATCCTCTTTCTCTCACACTGTGCCTATAAATACCAGGACTTTCTACACTTCAAAATATATACAAAAAATCTGAGATAAACACTTAAGAAAAGTGAGAGAAACCAGTTCTTGCATCAAGTCACCCTTTGAAGCAAGAAATCACTCATTGCACAAACACCTCCATACTCAGTTCCAGTCATCAAATCTTCAAACTAACCATTCACACAAATCATAAAACATCCATTGAACCTATCCAAACCCTCACAATCATCCAAAACCTCATAAACTAGAAAGTCAACCCTCAACCCTTGAAAGTGTTGACTTTCTGCACAAACTCATCCAAATCTCTATTCTGACCTTTTCAATCCAACCTAAACCTTCCAATACCTTCCAATAATATCACTTGAACTATTCCAAGTCCCATTTTGTGACTGTAACTCCATTTTCTTGGAGTTCAAGTTTTTGGTTTTTCATCATTACAAGAGGATTCGAGCACTAAGTTCTGGACCATTTCAGTGCAAGCTAACCATTGCTAAAGCTTCCTGGGAGTTCATAGAGGCATTTTGGATCATCAACCAGTGACTGTAACAAGTTGAAGAGGGCATTAGACCCAGCTCCAATAGGTAAGCATAGCTTGATTTCTAAGTTTTTGATTCTGTTATCATTTGCATCCATTTGATATACCATTTTGATTGTCATCATATAAGGAGTGTTTACCCCATGCTAATTGATTAGAATCTATGTTATATAGAGTTTCATTATAGATTTTAGGATTAGGGTTTTTTCTGTTGCAGTCACGGTTGTTTGATGTGTAGTTGATCAAAATGAAATTAAATGTTACATTTGTATTCCTTGTGAAAAATAGAATGATTTTCATGTTTACAGTTTTAAAATCCATTGGGAAATGAGTAAGTTAGGTTTTTATGAAACTTTGAACTAGAGGAAGAAGATGATGGCGCCATGGCCATTTTACTTTTAGGAATTTGTTTTCATATATTTTGTTTTAGTTTTAGTTTTGTAATCAGATGTATTGGCCACCCCAGTGGCGCAACCTCTAGCCTTGCCTTGCCTTATAACCATCATGTCTTGGGTTCGATTCTGGTATCAACCCTTTTGGTGTTTTTTCTGCGCCTTTTGGTTTGATGTACATTTAGAGGGAGTTTTCATATTTATTTTAGCAAACACGCATGTTATACAAGCCACACAAATGGCTCAGTTGGTTAAGCCTTTTAACACTGACCACAAGGGAGCGAGTTCAACTCCTCCAAGGACCATTCCCCTTTATTTTTTGACACTTAGTTTTTTTTTTTATTCACAACGTCACCAAGCCATAACTCTCTCAATTTTTATTCTTTTAAGGCCATTCTTTTTGCATTATTTTCATCTTGCTGCCTATTTTCTTGTGTCATTAAAGATTTCCCAAGATATTAATTTTTAGGGTAGTTAATCATGTGTGAAGTGTAGGGATTTTAGGGTTTACTTAGGAGAGGTTTTGACTTCTATGGTTATAAAACTTGATTTCCCTTGCATTTTTGGGACTTGTATAAACTTGTTATAACGTATTTGAACCTTGAATCAAATTTTGAACTTATACATATTTGTGAAGTTAGTTTTAGCTGCACTTTTAAGAGTGTATTGAGATAAGTGTGAATATTGTCATTACCATAAAGTCTTAGCTTGGTCATTACCTTCAATAGAACTCTTCCCCATATTTATATGGTCTTAATGTGTATATAAACCTTTAGTCTAGGTCACACCATGTGCATATGTGTCTAAACATCTAAGTCTTTTTGTGACTTTGAATATTAACTTATATGATACCTCCACTTTGTTTAAAGACCATGTTTGTGCCATAACACCATGATAGGTTATCACCCTTTTGTTTGATATGGCTAAATTTTTATCATATTCCCTTAAGGTCTTTACTTTGTTCAATATGTTAACTTGATATCTGTAACTTTCCTAAATGCTTACTTTGAATGTCATCACATTCACCATCATAATTCATATATTATATCCATGTGTTTATCAACATCAGTAATCTCATATGAGCATCATTTGTTATCTCTTTACTTTCCAACTTTCTTATGTTATCCCTTAAAGTGAGACTAGCTTGTTAGCTCTTATCCTTAACCCTCTTTGTTCCCCTCCTTCCAAAGGAAAGCCTCTCTATTGACTTTAATGTCATAGATAGCTCATTACCTCTTGGCCTCATTAGAGCCATCATCTTCCCTTGGACTCATTACAGTCATTCCTTTACTTGACCTTATTAGGATCATTACCCTTTGACCTCATTAGATTCATCTTATTCCCCTTGGCCTCATTAGAGCCATTTCTCCTTGATCTAGTTTAGGTTAGTGTTAGATGTCAAACATGACTAATATTTCTTGTAAATACTTGACATTTTTCAACTCTTTTATGACAAATTATGGATTTTACTCATGAATTGTTGTTATTCTTCAAACATTGTGAATATAGCTTTGGTGCTTGTAATATGTGTGTTATTGTGCATAAAATGCACTAATTGATCAAAGATGTAAGACACAAGAAAGGATCCAAGTTGCTAAAGAAAGGAAGAAAACTTCAGCATGTTCGCTTTGCGAACAATTGGCGAAGCTTCAGCGAATGGTCCCAGGATTTGGACAATAAGAAATGGGACCAAAGTTCGCTTTGATAACTTCCCGGCGAACGTTCGCTGATTCATCGCCCAGCGAAGACCTGGCAAAGGACTCGTTGGATGAGGCATTAGCAAAAGGGGCCTAAGTTCGCTTTACGAACTTGTATGCGAATAGTTCGCTTTGCGAACAAAAGTTCGCTTTGCAAACAAAAGTTCGCATTGCGAACTTATGCAGACAAACAAAGGCGGTTTAGCTTATCAGAAGGCACTTCAGGTGCCAAATTCATAGTTCGTTGGGCGAACAAAAAGTTCGCAGTGTGAACTTGTCTGATTTCAAGTGTACTATTTAAGCATTTTATGTATTTTCTTGGGATCATAACTTCACTTTATCAAACCAAAACCTATTTTTCTGATATTTCTTCATCTATGAGAGATTCTTTACATAGAGAAGCTGGATTTGCATCCGATCTCGATTCTTTGACGCAGATGCTTTTTCATCTCCTCACGAAACTTGTGAAACAAGCTACCATGAATATGTGTAGCTAAACACATCTTGTGTCAAGATTAGTGGTAGGTAATCCTTTATTTTGTATGTATTAATCTTGATTGTAGTGTGTGAACTTTGTTGATGATAAATATAGAAGAAAAATTTTGCTTATATGGTTTATATTTTGTTTTAGTTCATGATTGAGAAATATCTTCTAAAACTTGACCTAAAATTCAATCCATCAATAATCATGATGCTAGATATAGTTTTGAAAGTTGATGTTCATAAATATTGATCTTGAATGTTATCATATTGGTAGTTCGAGTGAGAGATCATCAAAGGATCAATATGATAAATCCCACAACAAGTGTTAGAGATAAACTTGTTGAGAGGATATGTGGTTATATTCATCGTTAACAAATTCACATCCTTTATCGAGTAAATATGTACGAAACGGATTACCGAACCCTAATCTTGGCATGTTTTACCAAATCTTTAAAACCAATTCCTTTACCGTTGATTACTAAATTTTTATTCAAACGATCCGATACGAAATTACCAAACTCTTTGTTACTTTAAAAGTTTAAAACGCTTTCGACTATAGAACTACAACAATATACATTCAATCCCTGTGGATACGATTAAACACCCCCAAAATACTTTCCAACAACATGGCGTCGTTGCTGGAGATTGTTGTTATATTGCAAGAATTACTAGTTGTTGAGTTCTAAACTTGTATAACTTTTTCTTGTGCTTGTTAATTTGGTTGGCTAAGTGTGCAGACTCTATTTATGCGAGGGAAGTTACCCGCTTATCAACTTCTTTTCGATCCTGAGATTGAAAGAACTGCGCGTAAGTTAAATAGAAAAACAAGGCGGAGGAGGCAACTTGCTAAGAAAAGACGAGAACGAGAAGAAAGTTCAACTTCGACACCAACACCACAGTTAACGCCAACCATGGCTGCTCCACCACCACCACCACCTGCTTCAACACCTTGTGTTAATAGTCCGAGGCATACAACTCAGTTCGCACATAATGTTCATAATGGCTGGCACTCTGAAATGAAGACGAGTATCCTCGTTCTTCTATACCAGAATCCATTCACCAGTATGGATCACGAGGATCCCTTTACTCACTTGACCAAGTTCTATGAAATTGTGGGTGCGACTGGAGCGCCTGAAGCTGAAGAATAGTCCTTGTTCAAGATATTATTCCCGCATTCCCTAATTGGGAAGGCTAAGGAATGGTACCTTTACTAATCAACCGCTATCATGACGGACTGTAACATGTTAGAAGATAAGTTCTTGGAACGATTTTTTCCTCACAATCGTTTCATGGAAGCGAAAACGGCGATTGCAGTTTTCACACAAGGTGGGAATAAGTCTCTCAACGAAGCTTGGGAGAGATTCAAGTCCATGCTTAGAAAACGTAAAGGGCACATTTTTGATGAGCTTACACAAGTTCATATTTTCAGAAATGGTCTTCAAATGGTTCACAAAACATTGTTGGACGCTACTGCAGGCGGATCTTTAATGACCAAAAGCGCCGAGGAAGCCATTTCTATCATTGACAAGATGACACTAAATGACCATCAAGGGAATCATAACCGTAGCCAATCTCAAAAGAAACCGGGAGTGCTAGAGTTGGGGACAAATGATGCAATTCTTGCTCAGAACAAATTGATATCTCAACAGGTTGAGTTGCTAACGCAACAAATGTCAAAGCTCTCTCAACAGATTAAAGAGATGTAAGATTTACCAAACAAAAATGTGCAAATAACGGTTTGTGAGCTATGTAAAGGTGATCACCCAACCGGCTATTGTCCTCCTTGTCCTCCGGTTAATGAAGAAGAAAATTACATGAATAATCAAAATCAACAACAAGGTTATCAAAAGCAACAACAACTTTATCAAAATCAACAAGGGTAACAAAATCAACAACCAAGGGGAAATTATCAAAACCAACAAGGATACCGAAAAAATTCATATAAACCCGCACAACCTCAAGGTGTGAGTTCCAAGCTTGAAGAAACTCTTAACCAATTTATTCAAATGTCCATGGTAAATCAAAAGACAAATGAAGCATCAATCAAAAATCTCAAAAATCAAGTTGGGCAACTTGCAAAACAAGTGGCTGTAGCGCGAATTTTTGCGTGGTTGCGAAGCACTATCACTTTGGGGTACTACAGTTTGATTCATTTTTTATCCTATTGAGCCTATTAAGGAAGGGAAATAGATGTCTCCAATTAACCCTGCTTGCATACCGAGTTTAAACAGATGACTGTTGGTTTACAGATGTTATTAAGATTGTGGGTCTCTCATAGGTTATTTTGTTAAAAAAAAGCACAGTGTTTGGACTATTGGTGAGGTTTTTGGTAATGTGTTTAGATTTGATGCTTTAGGGTTGATTTGGTGGAGATACTGGATTTTGGGTTTTTGATTAGTGTGCTCGCTAAGATTTTTTTCAATCTTATGCCTACGTATTCCCGTTTAACGAAACAGGGAAATCAGAGCGATCGTAGTTTCTTCTATTCTATGGGAGGAAAAAGGTTGTTTTGGTGTCTTGTTCAAAGCCCAAGACATGAAGCTAAGAGTGATTTGTATATTGTTCAAAGCCCAAGATGTGAAGCTAAAAGGGTTTATGGATGAGAGAGAATTTGTCATATCTAAAGGGGGATATTTGGTCTGTTTATCAAAACTGTTGGGTGACTGATTATAAAGGAGAATTACTTTAACTGGGATATGTGAATCCAGCAATGCCATAATTTCCTTTATAGGGGATTTTTAACCTGAAGGAGAAGACTTTAACTCAATGTAGAGCAATGCCATCTTTCCTTAGGAAATTCTCATGCTAAAAGAGGGACAGTGGCGTGGATGTAAATAGTCCAGAGGCTTGCCGCTTACAACAATTAGATGGGGAAAAAGGAGTTATTAATGTTTGTATACTATGAGCAAGGCATGACTTTGATGCTAAAAGGTTGATTGACTCAACCGGGGTTTTCTTTATACAAAGCGTAAGAGGAGGCTATTGACCCAACAAGAGGGTGCTTTTTATCTGTCTCGTACGAAGCTCGAAATTGAGGCTAAAAAGAGATTGACTCAACAAGAGAGTCCTTTATACTCAACAAGAGAGTGTTTTCTATCTCGTACGAAGCCCGAGATGGAGGCTAAAAGTGTTTTACTCAACAAGAGAGTCTTTTATACTCAACAAGATAGTGATTTAGTATCTCGTACAAAGCCCGAGATGGAGGCTAAAAGGAGATGACTCAACAAGAGAGTCTTTTATACTCAACAAGAGAGTGTTTTCTATCTCGTACGAAGCCCGAGATGGAGGCTAAAAGTGTTTGACTCAATAAGAGAGTCTTTTATACTCAACAAGAAAGTGATTTAGTATCTCGTACAAAGCCCGAGATGGAGGCTAAAAGGAGATGACTCAACAAGAGAGTCTTTTATACTCAACAAGAGAATGTTTTCTATCTCGTACGAAGCCCGAGATGGAGGCTAAAAGTGTTTGACTCAACAAGAGAGTCTGAAAAGGTTAGCTCCGTTGGGGAGGATCATTTGTACAAAGCCCATGAGGAGGCTACCTTACCGCTAGGGATTCTGGAGATCCTGAAGCGGGTCCAAGTGTGGGGAACTCTCATGAGAGAGACCGGGTTTCTGCCTATGCTTGAAGGTAACTTGAGAATGTCTTTGAGACTCAAGGGTTTTAAACTTTCCAAGTCTAGAGTTTTATCTTTTGTACAATGCCCAAGAGGAGGCACGAGCATTAAGGGATGAGTATCAACCCTACGATGACCGGAGTGTTTGATGCTGGGAAGACTGCTCAAGTGAAGGATGACTAATTTCTGTCTTATACCTTTAAGAGGTCGTTAGGGTCCTTATATTAAGCCTAAGAGAAGGCATGAGAACTTCTAAGAAGCCGAAGGGTCATTGTACAACGCCCAAGAGGAGGCGGGGATGCTTTTAGGAAGCCTGTGGGTCCCCAAACCAAGAGAAGTTTAAGACATGCTATTCACAGAGAATAGATCAAGCCAAGAAAGTTCTTGAATTTGGAAGAAACTCAAGAGATGCTATTCACGGAGAATAAATCAACTCTGGGGAGTAGAGTTTCTTTGATGATATCTAAGAGTGACAGTCTAAGAAAGGGTTCACCGAGAATGCTGCCTTTCACGTGTCCATATTGTTTAACCCCAAGAGGAGGGAAGAATGTATCTGGTAATCCTATTGGGGATCTAGTTTTGACTGTATTTAAGAGTGACCAACAGGCTTTACCTACTGCTAGACGTAGTTGCCGGGGAAAACTCTAAAATAACTATACTAGTATTACACAGTTGATATTTGACGAGTATATAAGAGATTTTGAAAGAAGACTTACAGTGAAACAGCCTCACAATACAGTTATATACATATGAAAACAATAAAAGAAAGCGGGTAAACACTAACACGGTTGTAGAGCTTCCATGCTGTTTTGTTAGTTGTTCAACAAAGAAAACGTTGATAACAATATGATATTCAAAATCAAAGGAGAAAGTGCTTTAAAAAGCTTGTTGGGGCTTACAGCTCAAGGAGAGGCCCAAGTTTTAATAGGGATTGCACTGTTGTTTTGAAATTGTACAGGGACTTATACAAGTGACTGAGGCCCAAAAAAGGTTTTATGTACAAAGGGATGGGTCTTACACTCTCTCAAGAGGCCCAAAGATGTTTAAAGAAAAGGAATGGGGCTTATAACAGTAGGGTAGGCCCAGATGATTTGATTTTTTTGAACTGGCGATCGCGCCAAGATTTCTTTTAACGCGGATGGACTTATACAATATCTGAGGCCCAAAAGGTTTTGGTTAAAAGGGGGTTGGGTATTACACTCTATTAGAGGCCCAAAGAGGTTTATTTTTGTATAAGAGATGGGGCTTACAACTCAAGGAGATGCCCACGGGTTTTTTGTTAAAAAGGCGACGATCGTGCCGAACTTTTTGATGGTGTCAGGACTTATACAATACACTGAGGCCCAAATCATTTTGGTTTTCAAAAAGGGTTGGGTCTTACACTCTACTAGAGGCCTAAATATTATTTAAAGAAAATAAATGGGGCTTATAACATGAGGGTAGGCCCAGATGATTTTCGTTTTGAAATGGCGATCGCGCCGAGATTTTGAAAATGCAGTGAGTCTTATACAATGACTGAGGCCCAAAATGTTTTGGTTTTCAAAGGGGGGTTGGGTCTTACACTATATTAGAGGCCCAAAGATGTTTGAAAAAGTTTGATGAGGGTTGAATTAATCAAAACCCTAATTTGTTTTCAAAATACATTTTAATTGAATAAAAATTCAATTAAAATGATTAAAATTGTTAAACTTGTGTGAAAAACAAATTGTGATCTTGGATTAATGTTTTAAAAATCATGTTTATATCCACAAAATGATTGGAAATCAATTAAGTTTGGAAAATCAAGGGAGAAAAAATATTTCAAATGTTAAAAACAAATAAAACATTAATTCTTTACAAAAATATCAAATATATGAAATAAATAATATTTTTGGGATTTTTTGGTAAAATAAAATATTTTAACATTTTTGTGAATTATTAAAAAAAGAATCAACTCAAAATCATTAAAACTCAGAGAGAAATTAATATTTGAATCAATTAAATAAAATCACAAAATTCAAATATTTGAATTTTCAAAAAGGGCGCCAAGAACATGGCAAGAACACGCGCCACCCTCTTTTTGTGCATATTTGCATTTTCAATCCAATCTCACTGAATACTTGATTATATCATGCAATCTACATATCAATATGCTCGTTTTCACCTCACGATCATGTCTATGGTCTTTAATTTCATTTATTTTAAGCATGGAATAAGAAATCAAAGAGAAACCTCAAGAACCCTAAAATTTGCATGAAGGCTCAGAAATTCCATACACGATTCAAACAAAGCAATTGATTGAGGGAAAACACTCTATGCATGATTATGAACATATGGCCAAATTATTGTGCAGCAAAAAATGCATGGATCATAGAGTTAGAAGAACTCATGCTTACCTCCTGCAGCTGGTGATCGTGTTTTGTGTTAGAGGTGTTATAGCTAGATTCCAATGACGTGGATAGCTTCCCTAGGTGCCAAGTGATGTGCCTGAGTGCTTGGAATGGTTTGAAACAAGCTGGAACTGAAGATGGTATCCCAACTACAACTTGGTTAAAACCTTGAGCAGTTGGCTGGTGATTCTGAGAAATCAGTGTTCCAAATGTTGTTTAAGTGTTTGGATCACTTATATATGATGTTTATGAGGTGTACGTGTGTGATTGGTTTGGTTGGAATTGCTCTCAAACTCAAAACCCGATATTAACTTGCTTTGGAAGGCAAATTTGGAAGTGAGAAGGTGATTTTGAGGAAAGCATCTGTTTGATGGCTTTGGTGTACTCAAACTGATCACAAATGAGCTTTATTTATAGTAGAGCAAGTTTGTTTTGGGAGCAATAGTGATTGGCAACTGCTGCAGTGGTTTGGCCAATGTTCATCAATGGGAATCCAAGTCTCCTCTAGCCATTGACTAGAGGTTAGAGCACAGAGCTATGGTTCCCTAGTTCTTGGATAAGTCTTGACTGAATTCAGTTGGAAATGGCTCAGTCCATGCCACCTTGGTGCATCAATTAAATGCTCCAAAACAGAATTGGAATCTTGTCCCTCTTTTAGGCATTTCTAGGTTTGGCATGCTACTTTTGGTTCCAAGGACTTAGGAGGCTGGGGGATCAGTGTTTGTCCCTCCTTGGTCCCCCCTTGAGGTGTTCAGATGGATAGATTTGCTTGCCCTTTGCAAACTTTGAGCAAATCGAGCAAAACTCCCAAATCTGCCTTGCCATGACAGTTTGCAGCAAGGCATATTGGCGTGGTCATATCTCATGGCTTAAGTGGAGTTTCATGGAGTTCTTGATCATTTTGGAAAGCCCTCATATGATACAACATGTGTGTGATCATAGTTTGTCTTGATACTTTTTTGATCCAAGTGAAAAATCCCCATACTTTTGGAAAAAAAGCAAGACAGATTCTGACTTAGTGAAAATTTCATTAAGTGTTGGAAAAAGTGACATTTCATGTTTTCAGCCATTTTGATCATTCCATAACTCAAAATCCATGATGAATTGGAATGAGGTATAGTTGAAGCTTTTTTAGAGGGACATGAGAGCTACAAATCCAGATTTGAATGGGGAAAAATGGCCTTGTGGTTTAGGAGTTATGATCCTCCAAAGTTGGTACCCTAGCCACTTTGTTCCATAACTTAGAAAATTTCTAAGTTTTTTTTGGTTACCCCTTTTACAAGTTATCCCACTTTTCTTGATTTTTATTGATGAATGATGATTCCAATCACACATTAACATCATTTTAGGGTTAAAGAATCATAATTGTGAAAAATCTCAAAAAGTCAAAGTTTGACTTTTGTGCACAGTTGACTTTTTATCAGATGAATTCCAAAATGTGCGATCCTCTATGAAATCAAGTCCTTGACCTAAATAAAACTTGATGGATTGATTTCATAGGTGTTATAGGGTGTATTGAATCATGTCTTAGGGTTTGGGAACATCTCCCGGTCAAAAGTCAAAGATACAGTTGACTTTTTCCGCGAAACCCTAACTGTGGTTCTGATGAACTTGAAACTTGGAAATCAAGCTTCTTAGATCAATCCATTATTGAAAATGGATCAATATGGTGTATTAGAGACCCTCAAATCCTCTCTTGAGGTCTTGGCTCATGAGTTGTCCCAAAAGTCAACTTAGGGGTGAATTCAGTCAAGAAACCCTAATTCCTGATTTTTGATGAATGCATCCCCTGAGGTTAAATTGACTTGATGATTAGGTCCATGATGTTCCATGGAGTATATTAGGTTGTGCTTTGAAACATTGGCTCATTCCCAGAGGAAAATTTCCATCTGGAGGCCCTGGTCGACCAAAACCCTAATTTGGTGACACTGGCAATCCTGACGCTTAATCCACTTGGAAGGGAGCAGCCTTATGCTTAATCCTTAAAGTGGGAGTCCTCTTGATCCATTGTGAATGTTTGAAAGGTTTAGACAAGTTAAAGATAATGTCATTCTTTGATTGATCCTTTGTCTAAAGCTCAGAGGGGGCTTGAAACCCTAATTATTGTTTGTAGTGAATGCTCACCCATCTTTGGGGAGATAGATGAGGTATGATGGTTTACCCATATTGTGATGATGATTTTCCCAATGATGGGAAATCTTAGTGGTCAAAACTTGGGGTATGACAGATGCCCCTATTTAATTTTCTTGGACCCGAAGGTATGAATGGCGAGGGTATTCGGGCATTCGAGGTGCAAGAGGATTAAATATCGGAATACCCGAAATTTTGATGGTGGCTATGAATGGCAGTTTGCTCATTCATCTTCTTTTGCTAAGCAATGATGCTTAGAAAAGGTAAAAACTTCCGCTCGATCTTGGTCTTCAACCAAGGAGCTGGTCTCAGTTTCTGAAATAAACTTCCCCTCGATCCTGGTTTCCTATCAAGGAACTGGTCTCAGTTTTTAGAATAAACTTCCCTTCGATCCTGGTTTCCTACCAAGGAACTAGTCTAAGTTTCTGAAATAAACTTCCCCTCGATCCTAGTCTCTTACCAAGGAACTGGTCTCGGTTTCTGAAATAAACTTCCCCTCGATCCTGGTTTTCTACCAAGGAACTGGCCTTAGTTTTTGATATAAACTTCCCCTCGATCCTGGTTTCCTACCAAGGAACCGGTCTAAGTTTCTTTTGTCAATAAAATTTCTTGACAAGGGACGCTATGTGTAGCGGTTTTCCTCAAACTTCTCGCCGAATTTTCCCGGGGAGATGCCATTTGATGAAAAACTTTTAATGTCAGACTTGCTGGGGAACCCATTCGTCTGAGTTGTAAAGGTGTACAAACTTCTCTGTTTGAGACGCCATTTGTCGACTCTATCTGGGGAAAAATAGTCTCTTGAGAGACTGTTTTCGCTTGGGGATATTACATCATACTTTTCTCGGAGATCTTCTAGGAGAAACTCCATATGATGTGATCCAATTTTGAGGTGCTGATGACCTTTTCGTCAGTGGTTTTTTTGGAGAGAAACTGATGCATTGTCGAATCTCTGATTAAGAGGCTTTCTCTAGGGATTTTCCTTACTTCGGGAAAGCGAGGATGTCATCTTCAATGGCGAAGAGTGATGTTTGTCGAACGTTTTCTGGTTTTTCAGAGGTTCAAGTTATCAAAGTGGTCAAGGAGCCAACTTCAATCCCGAAATAGACTGGAGGCGAGATTGTTCAGACGCAACACTTCCCGACGAGGACAAGGGCTGACAACTCGATTTAGAGGACTTCTATCACTAGGGGACAAGACCGACTGAAGTGATAGTGATGCAATATGAATGCGAATGTAAATCAATAATGCATGATGTATGTTGGTATATGCTGACAAAATTGACACGACATACAAACTGGCGGATGAACACGACTGGATACTCGGCCACTACGGGGGATGAAAAATATCACTGGTTCACGATAGCAATTCTGCCTTGCTTAGGAGAAATAGTCCATGCGGGGAAAATCATTGGTCGGGCTTAGGAGATAAGAATTCTGCCAGGGGGTGTCAGATGAAACATGGTCTCTGACACAACTGATCATTCGTTCAGGTGTACTGGTTTAGAAGGATTACTTTGATTTTGCACTTTGAAGCTCGATTACTTCTGGAGAAGCGAGCGATGTTCTTTCGATGTTCAACAGTCAAAATAAATTGCCATCTTTATTTTAAAAGCAGAAAAAGTTTTAACAAGTTAATTCATTTTTGTTTCGTTTCAAGAATCGTTAATCATGTTAAAGACGTCGTTCTGTAAAGCTAAACAAATAATAATTGTAAACAAAACCACAAGGGCTCAAATTTTATTGATAGGATGGAAATTAGCCAAGCGCGTGATTCCATGGAGTATTTACAAAGTTAGAAAATGGTAATTTAAGGCAAAAGGGATACATTGAAACATAACGACCACTATCCTTTTACCCACTTTGAATTCAGGACATCCTGAGCTTCTGTCGAAGATGACCTTGACTGGAGTTTTCTGATGGGTGGCCTGACTGCCGCTGACGGATTTGCCCCTGTTGGACATAGTTACTTGTCATTATCCCTAACTTTTGCCTGGATTGTACTTTGGGATTTCCAATCCACCAGGATGAGTTTTTATTCTGTCTCTAATTTTTTCCTGGACCTCCCTTTCGGTTTTCAATCCTCTCCGTCCATGGCAGCAAGTCTCAAGGCGCCGCCTGAGAATGCTTTCTTGACCACATAGGAGCCGTCATAATTCGGAGTCCATTTGCCCCGAGAGTCAGTGAGAAATGATTGTATCTTCTTAAGCACAAGGTCTTCTTTCCAGAAGACGCGAGGTCGGACCTTTTTATCAAACGCCCTCTTCATTCTTTGTTGATACAACTGACCGTGGCATAGTGCCTTGATTCGCTTCTCTTCGATCAGGTTCAGTTCGTCGTGTCGACTTTGACACCATTCAGCTTCTGTAAGCTTAACTTCCATCAATAACCGGATTGATGGGATCTCTACTTCTATGGGGAGTACTGCCTCCATGCCATATACTAGAGAGAAAGGGGTTGCTCCTGTTGAAGTGCAGACAGATGTGCGATAACCGTGAAGAGAAAAGGGTAGCATCTCGTGCCAATCTTTGTAGGTTATAACCATCTTTTGATCGATCTTCTTGACGTTCTTGTTAGCCGCTTCTACCGCTCCATTCATCTTGGGTTGGTAGGGAGATGAGTTATGGTGTTCGATCTTGAACTCAGCGCACAACTCTTTCATCATCTTATTATTCAAGTTGGATCCATTATCCGTAATGATCTGGCTCGGAACACCATAACAGCAGATGATGTTGTTTTTGATAAATTGGACCACGACTTGTCGGGTCACATTAGCGTACGACGCTGCTTCGACCCACTTGGTGAAGTAATCAATGGCTACCAGGATGAACCGATGTTTGTTTGAAGCTTTGGGTTCAATCATGCCAATCATGTTGATTCCCCATATGGAAAAAGGCCATGGGGAAGAGAGAACTTTGAGATGCGTTGGCGGTACATGGATTTTGTTTGAGTATATCTAACACTTGTGACACTTCCTCATGTACTTGTAGCAATCGGATTCCATGGTCAACCAGTAGTACCCTGCTTTGAGAATTTTTCTCACCATTGTGTGTCCGTTGGCATGAGTGCCAAAGGATCCTTCGTGAATTTCTTTCATCAGCATGTTTGCTTCTAGTCTGTCTACACATCGGAGCAAGACCATGTTAAAATTTCTCTTATAGAGTGTATCACCGCTCAGAAAGAAACTTCCAGCCAGCCTTCTGAGGGGTTTTCTGTCTTTCCTTAGTGCCCCAGGTGGGTACTCTTATTTCTGAAGGAAGCATTTGATATCGTGATACCAAGGTTTGTCGACTATGACTGCTTCAATTGTGAAGATGTAAGCGGGCCGTTCAAGGCGCCTTATGTCGATCCTAGGTATGTCATTCCATTGACCTACACTAATCATGGAAGAGAGAGTGGCTAATGCATTAGCCATGTGATTCTCTTCACGAGGGATATGATGAAAGTTGATTCTGTTGAAGAAGGGTAACAACCTTCTTGCATAGTCTTTGTAAGGAATCAATCCTGATTGGTATGTGTTCCAACCTCCTTTGATTTGATTGATAACCAGGGCTGAGTCGCCATATACATCCAAGTTCTTGATCCTTAAGTCGATCGCTTCCTCGAGACCCATGATACAAGCTTCGTATTCGGCCTTGTTGTTTGTACACTTGAATGTAAGTCTGACGGTGAAAGGAATATGGGTACCCTGAGGTGTTATGATAATTGCCCCAATTCCATTTCTGTAATGATTGACGGCTCCGTCAAAGATTAGTCCCCATTGGGAACCTGGTTCTGGCCCTTCACTGGGTAGCGGTTCATCGCAATCTTTCATTTTTAGGTACATGACATCTTCGTCTGGGAAGTCAAACCCAATTGATTCCTGATAGTCAATCGGTAGATGAGCCAAATGATAAGCTAAAATACTTCCTTTAACGGCTTTTTGAGCGTGGTATTTGATGTCGTATTCTGATAACAACATCTGCCAACGGGTGATTCTTCCCGTGAGAGCAGGTTTTTCAAATACATATTTGATTGGATCCATTTCGGAGACCAACCAAGTAGTGTGGCGAATCATATACTGGCGAAGATGTTTGGCTGCCCAAGCTAGAGCACAACAAGTTTTCTCAAGCATAGTGTACCGAGTCTCGCAGTCGGTGAATTTCTTGCTCAGATAGAAGATGGCAGACTCTTTCCTTTTGGTTTCGTCTTATTGGCCAAGTACACAACCCATAGAGTCTTCTAGGATTGTTAAGTAGATGATCAGTGGTCTTCCTTCCACTGGAGGTGATAGAATTGGTGGGTTCATCAAATATTCCTTGATACTGTCGAAGGCAGTTTGACAGTCTTCTGTCCAAATGCAGTTCTGGTTCTTTTTAAGTAATTTGAAGATCGGTGCGTATGTCGCGGTCATAAGGAATATAAATCTGGAAATGTAGTTCAAACGTCCCAGGAATCCTCTAACTTGTTTTTCAGTTTTCGGAGAAGGCATTTCTTGAATGGCCTTGACCTTGTCAGGATCAACCTCAATTCCTTTCTGGCTGACGATGAAACTTAGCAGTTTCCCTGAACGAACACCAAATGTGCACTTGTTGGGATTCAAGCAGAGTTTATACTTTCTCAACCGCTCGAATAGTTTTGACAGGTGGGTCACATGCTCCTCTTCTGTTTTAGATTTGCCAATCATGTCATCGACATACACTTCGATTTCTTGGTGTATCATGTCATGAAACAGAGTAGTCATGGCCCTTTGATAGGTTGCCCCGGCATTCTTCAAACTGAACGACATTACCTTGTAACAAAAGGTACCCCATGGGGTAATGAACGAAGTTTTCTCCATATCCCTCGGCGCCATTTTGATTTGATTATAGCCCGAAAATCCATCCATGAAGGAGAAAACTTTGAACTTTACTGTATTGTCTACCAGCATGTCAATGTGTGGTAAAGGAAAGTCATCCTTTGGACTAGCCTTGTTTAGATCACTATAATCGACACACATTCTGACCTTTCTGTCCTTTTTCGGAACGTGTACGATGTTGGCTAACCATTGAGGATATTCTGATGTGGCGAGGAAGCCTGCTGTAATACCCCAAAATTTGCTCTCCCTTTTTGGCATCATAGTTTAGCATTATCATATATCATATCATATCCATCTCATTAGCATTGCATTGCATTTAACATAGAAAAATGAAGCATAACATCTCTCTTACCATCAAGGCATGTGATCAGGTGGAAGGTGGATAATCAAGGGATCATTCAAGGCACAAAAGGTCCATCAAGTTGCCTCAAGGCAAGCCAAGAGGTCTTTCATGTCTCACACTATCTCAATTGATCATCCAAAACCTCAAGGAAGTGAGATTCAATAGGAGAGTGAAGCATTACATCTTTCATCATGCAAGAGGTTCAAAAAAACTGAAGGAAGACCATCAAAAGAGATAGCTCATGGATCCAAAGTCACCCTCAAATGGCATATTTCATCATCCTTTAAGAGGATACACAACATACTCTGAGGAATTTAAAATTGAAAACTGCACATTTTTCTCCTAGGAGGAAGGCACCAAAATTAGGGTTTCCAATTAAATCAGGGCATCTTTGATTTTTTGGACAAAACTTGTTGTCATGGTATTCTATATGTCCTTAAGTGTATGTGTATGGAAAATTACCTCTCAATTGGTTTTAGAAGTGGTTCAATTGGAAGAAAGATAAAAAATCAGAGAAATTGGGGCCAAGTCAAATAATTAGGGGAAAAAGTCAACTCTTGACTTTTTTAAGGCCAAAATCATGAAATTCATGTTATATGTGACCAATGTGCAAAATTTGATCAAAAAACTCCAAAGGAATCATGAAAAAATCAAGAAAGTTGCCATTTTTGGGTGAAGAAGGGTTACTAAAAATAGTAATTTTGGACCATTTTGGACTACACTTTGAACCAAGGCCATTTAAAATTGAAGCACCAAATGAAAATTCCACTCGGCCACAACAAAAGATCTTGCTTTAAGATTCAAATCCATGTGTAGAACATCTCCATTGGATAAAAATTGAGGGAGATATGATGGATCAAAGTTGGAGGAAAGTAGGGCAAAAACTAGGTCATGACCAAGAATTTTCAGGTCACGCGCACATGATTTCCTCAAACAGTTGGTGGGCCAAATGCTCATTCACTTTTCATTAAGATAAAAGCTTCAAATGGAAAAGTTTTCAACATGAAAGTTGTTCATTGCAATGTCACCTTCAATGTTCATGTTGGACAAAACCCCATTTGATCAAGTTATGGTGGAGATATTTTGGTCCAAAGTCATGGTGATAATGCTGAAAATCCACAGGCCAGCTTGCCATGCCATGTCACAAGTCTGCACGCATATCTACCAATTCTTTTTCCATCTATTTATGGTCATTTTTAGACATGTTTGAGGCACCATTTCACTTCAATTTTCAAACCAACATTGTGCTACAATGTGTCCTCTTTCCAAAGACCCCAAAATCTCATCAAATGGTTCAATGGTTGGAGAGTATTTCACCTATGAACAGCCCTATGTTAGCACTGATACATTGATAGCATGTTGCATAATTTGGTTCACACACACTACAAACACTTCCCCACTTCAGTTTCCTCTTTTGACTAAGCACACATCACTTACACAATGTTTAGTATCACGTGCCTTGCATGAAAATGGAGAGAACAACTTGTTGAGCAAGTTTCTGCCACAACAGTCCTACCATTCCAAGCTTCACTCTTCATCCTCACCATAACTGTCATAAGCTTAACCTCACCATAACCCAGCCTTGATCACTCGCCCCCTAACTAACTTGACTCAGTTAGTTAGGGTGGACTCAGTTAACCACCTTGACTCACCCTAACTCAACTCATTAAACCATAGTTAGCTCACATTATAAATAGAAATCACACACTCTAATTTCATTTTCAGCTTCATTTTTTCACATTCACTCCAAGACCTCTCTTCTTTCTCTCTCAGTTTCTCTACATTCTCTCTCTTAGCTAGCACGAATCCATCATTGTTCTCCTCTAACTTCATCCTCAAGCTTCAGCCTCAAGCATCACTGAACTTGAAGTGGCATTGTATTATGGAAGTAGCTTCACTGCAGATTCGTGTTCATTTCAATTCTTCAGAGATTGTAAGCCTTTATTTGGCCAGATCAAGTTCAAGACTCATTGGAAAGGATCTCTGGTTTTCTGAAGACTCAAGCAACTTCAAATTTCAGGTTTCGATTCGTGCTTTTGTTGCTTGATTTTTGTTGATATTCAACGTGTTTGAGCTCAATAGGAGCATGTGCTAAATCCGGCTAGTTGATAGGCCTCTTAGAGGCATAGTTGCAAAACTTAGGGCATGATTTGATCTCTTCTGTTCTTGCTATGTGTGTGTGTTTTGTGATTTTTAT
This sequence comes from Lathyrus tuberosus, assembly GCA_022829125.1. Classification (NCBI taxonomy): domain Eukaryota; kingdom Viridiplantae; phylum Streptophyta; class Magnoliopsida; order Fabales; family Fabaceae; genus Lathyrus; species Lathyrus tuberosus. The sequence continues at coordinate 3,435,075 of JALAZF010000478.1, read as the reverse complement.
GAGCATATTCATGATGTACATGAGCTTAGCTTTCGATTGATATGTGTGTTGTGAATTTCTGGGAGGATGTGAGTTTGCAGGTGGTGGCTGCTGGCCGGAGAAGATGACCGGAAGTCATCTCCGGCCGGTGATATTGAATGCTAGGGTTTGTGTGCGTTCTAATCTCGTCCATCCATTTTTCATGATCGTGTGGTCTATAGCGCGACAACACATTAAAACGCATGTGCTTCTCACGTGCTCATTCTGATTTTATTTTTAAACTTTGTGTGGCGTGGTACATGGTATGGAGTGTGGTCATGCATGTACATGCGTTAGATTAGCCTACTTTGACTGTTTGTGTGACTTGACTTCATCCAATGGCTGTAATTGCTTTGACCTTGTGTTGACTGAGTGTACATGCTAGTTATTGTGGATTGCGCAGACTTGGACCTAGACTATTTTGCTATTCGCACCCCATTGTTTTAGAGCCCAAACATTTTTGAACTGGATATTTGCTATGTTTACACCCCCATCCACATTTACATTTCATCTTTTTTTTTTTTTTTCATGCACATTTTCTTTTCAATTTTTAAAAATATCAAATATCATCATAAAATTCCACAAAAATTCATGAATACCTCCAAGACATTTAGGAAATTTTTTATGATTTTATTTCTTGATTTTATGACCTTTTTGCCCCTGTTCCACAATTTTCTTTGATTTTCTTTTGTGTGCATTTTTAATGTGGTACATGATTTTGTACATTTTTGTTCTTGATCATTAAAAATTGTTTTGATGCTATTCTTTTTGCATTGAGTCATTAGCCTCTTGAGGTATGTTACGTGATTTTTTATTTTATTTTTTTAGGTCATTTTATGACATGTTTGGTGTTCATTTTGTGCTACTTTATATGTGCATCCCATTTGACCTAAATGCATTGTATAAAGACTTTTTGACTTGATTTCTTGTATGCTATTTTGGTATATGATTCATTTCTGACTTGTGTATCCTTAAAACATGTTTGCTTAATTTCCATGAGTCCATTTAGTTTTTTTTTAATGCATTACCTTTGAAGCATAATAACATGTCATATCATCTTAACTTTTGTGCATGTTTACATGATTTCTTTTGTACATACTTGCATGATCATTTGCATATTTGGTGAACCATTCATGTGACATTATAGGTCATTGATACACATTATATGTCATCTTTGCATGTTGATTGTCATTTGAACCTTGTGCACCTTTAACATGTTGTGTTTGCACCTCCTTTCTTTTGAACTTCCATTTCAATTCTACTTCTTCTATCACCTCTTGGATGTCTTGATGTTTAATGCATGAATACTTGTGAGATGTTTGTGAATCATTTTTCATTTCATTTCAATTCTGATCCTTGGGTTACATGTTCCATTCATGCATGTTTTTTTCATTTCTTTTCATCTTTCATTCTCCCTTTTCTTATGGTAGCATGTTCTAATGTCATGGATGATTATTGGTTGTTCACTTGAACTTGCTTGATGATAATCATTTGTTTTCCATATGATGCACATTCTGGTTGTGGTTATAGGATTTGATTTCTCATCTAATTCTTTTGAGTTTTATGGTGCATTAAATGTTCTTTTACTTCTTATACTTCTTATACATGTTTACTAACCATGTAGGGGCTTTGGTAAGTTGCAATTGAGTGTGGATAAGGAATCCACATTCAAACTTCTATCCTCTCATCTCTTTTACAATTCCATATTGTGTTTTGTTAAGCACTTATGTGCTTTCTTTTAATAACTCATTACTTTCCCTTTTGAATTACAATTCATCTTCTACTTAAGAAGTGAATTGTTTAATTCATTCCTTCTTTAGACTTTAGGTTTTGAAACCTCACAAACCATTAGGATCACTCCCTTATCTAATCAATTAGGATTGAGTCTTAGATAACATAGATTTTACCTTTTCTCCTCTCTTGAGTCTCTCTTCTCATCTCAAAGAAAATTCAAAATATGTAATAAAGGTAGGCATTTATTGCATTTAGGCCTTTCATATAAAGAAAAGATTATAAGGGGTCTTCTCTTATAATCTTAGAATGTGCAGCATATAGCCCATCTTGGGTCAATGTGTTAAACATTTGATCTTGTATGAGGGACTTAAATGCAATACTTGTTGAAGGTACAAATAAAAAACACTTCTTCATTTCATAATCAACAAAAACACTTAATAAACACAAATATGCTAGTGTGTTTGAACCTTGACAACTGGAACTAAGTGTGGGGGTCTTTTTCACACTTAGTGTACTTTCTTACCCATTCCATCTTGGAATGTGAGAATGTACACATTCCAATGGCTAAGATTCAGATACACTATCATACGCAAACGAATCCAAAACACTTCCTTCTTAAAAGACAAAAACAAACAAAAATGTCTTTCCTTCGGGAATTCTTTCCTCATCTCAGTCAATCATTCCTTAAGGATGTGTCATTTCCGTTCTACCGCAAACAGGTAACGCCTAAGTCTCCCTACAGCGAGCTGCAACACCTAAATTGCTAGGACGCGAACGTTGACGTACTCCACTAAAAAACACAAACAACTTTCCCTAGGTGAGGGGAACTACGTCGCTCTGATTCTCATGTTCCCGATGAGATACGTAGGCAGTGGGGTAGGGCCCATTCGAGCACTTCTTTTATTTTCCCTACATTTGTTTCTCTTTCTCTCTTATCCTGTTCCAGTTCTCCAGCTAGTAGTTTCTTTTTCAGTATCCTTTTCTTACACCCTTTGATTGAAGTAAGCAAGCGTGGATCCCATCGGGTACGATGGACGCGTTGGGGTGCTAATACCTTCCCTGCGCGTAACCGACTCCCTTACCCTTTCTCTTGGTCGCAAGACCATGCTTTTCCTTCTCTTCAGGTTTATGTGGTGTTTCCTTTCCCTCTCTTGGGATAAATACATATTGCTGGCGACTCTGTTTCGGTGCCACTTTCGCATTTGTACTAGGATGAAAATCCCGGGAGCGACAGCTGGCGACTCTGCTGGGGACAGATTGACCTCTTGCTGGTTTATCCTAAGCGAGTCAATCCTAGCGCTTGTTTTCTTTTATTTCATTGGGTGTTTACTGTTGTGCTATATTTACCGTTTTATTGCATGGTTATTTATTGTTTTACTGTACATTACTGTATTTACTGCATTTTAGCATTTTTATTTCATATATTATGCTATACTGGACTGTGCTGTTTTCTGTTTGGCGGGATGGGATTTCTGAGAGATAAGCCCATTACACAGGCTTGAGTATACACTTAGGAATAGAGTGGAGAGTAGTGGGACCTACGTGCCGTCTGGAGTACGTTGGGTATTCACGAAATTCACAGCTAGACGAGGCTATCTTGGGACCCATCATGGCATGCGCGTCTTGCATATTCCAGGATGTCGATCTAGAGAGCTGTCGACTCTGGTGACCATTCCCGAGGACTCAGTTACGGCACTCCTCCCGAGATGTGACAGTGGCAGACCATATTCTGTGGCAAACCCATTGCACGTTCTCGACCCGAGGACCCAATGCTGGGAACTTGCTATAGGCGTCCCTTTTTGAAAGAGAATAAGTGGAGACACTCCTCGATTGGCGATAGTACTGTACCCCGAGGGATGAATGTACTATTGCTTCTCGACCTCAGTGCCAGAAGCTGAGGACCTTTCGTTTTGGAGAATCAGTTGAGGCCTCCTCGATTGATGATGATGCCAAACCAGAAATGGTGAACGTATCATCATTTCTCGACCTGAGAGCCCGGGATACTGAACATCCTAGAACCCACATGTGAGAGGGGGGTTGTTTGCAGGTTTGCAGGTAACCATGACTTCCTACATACCCGGTTTTCTACATACCCGGTTTTCTGTGACTTTACACAAAGGAAGGGTTCATCCTATTATATTCAGACAGTTCCTATTTGTGGTTCTATATTGTTCCCAGGACTACACTGACACCACACACAGTTCAGCACGGATGCCTGATTACCTGATCATATTGCCCCTTTGCATTGCATAATCATATCATAACAGATTATGTTTGTCAATTTCAGGTGCATAATATATTTTTGATTCCAATCCATGGGTTCAACAGAGAATGACGAGAGAAGGAAGAATAATGTTTCTTACAAGTTTCTAGACCCTACCTTGGATTCGTTGCTCAAAGTTATAGACATGGCCGGCCCCGATGTTCTTGATAGGTTTCAAAAGAAGTATGGGAATTTGGTTAGGATGGTCCGTACTATCACGAAGTATGAACATGATGCTTTGCACACCCTGCTGCAGTTCTATGAGCCTTCGCTGAGATGCTTCCTCTTTCCAGATTATATTTTAATGCCAATGCTAGAAGAATTCTCATTTATTTTGGGGGTTCCAATCATGTCAACAGTACCATTCTTTTCTGGTAGCTCTCCTAGTGTAAAAGAAATTGCCGCTGCAACGCAAATGGACCAGTCAGTGATCAAAAATGGTGTGAGTAACAAAAACGGAGTTGACGGATTTCATCTGGAATTCCTTTCTGATCAAGCCCAAGAGGCCGCTAATGCTAAAAACTGGACGGTTTACAACTCCATTTTGGCTCTTTGCATATATGGCTTAGTTCTTTTTCCCAATCAGCAAGACTTTGTGGATATGCAAGCTACGAGAGTTTTCGTTCTTAAAAATCCAGTCCCTACTTTGTTGGGGGATTTTTATTATTCTGTGCACTACAAGAACAAGAAAAGAAGGGGAAGCCCTGTTAGTTGTTGCACTCCACTGCTATGTCATTGGCTTTTCAAGCATTTGCCTCAAACAGGTGCCTTTGTGGAAACCATAGATGTTGCGAAATGGTCCGAGCGAATGATAGGTTTAACTGCTGATAATATTGTCTGGTTCGATCATCGATTGTTGATAATTGAGCTTATCACAAGATGCGGAAGTTTTCCAAATGTACCTCTGATTGGCAGAAAAGGAGGGATCAATTATAATCCAGTTTTGGCCATCCGACAGTCCGGGTATGCTTCTAGGGGTCCTCCTACAGAGCAAGACGTGGAAGAATCTTTGTTCTTCATAGGAACTAAAGATGAGAAGGTGGTAGAAGTAGTGAATGCTTGGAAAGATAAGCATAAAATTGGAAAAGCGGTTTTTGGGAAAGGAGATTGTAGGTCTTATCCTGAATATGACAAATGGATTGAGATGAAAGTAAAGGAATTGCTTTTGCCCTTTTCAAGGAGACCTCTTGTACGTTCAGTACAGCCTGAACAACCCACCATGGTGGCTATTGAGGAGTGCGAGAAATGGAAGAAAAAGGTTAGAGAGCTGCAGATAGAGAACTCTGGAATGAGCAGATGTCTTCAGAAAGCTCTAGCGGACAACAAAGAGTTGGAAAAGAGAGCATTGAAAGTGGAGAAAACCCTGGCAGACAAAGAAGAAGATTTCGATGAGAGAGCTCGATACTTCCGGAAGCTTACCTTGGGAGCAGATGATACTAGTCAGGCTCATAAGGCTATAAAGCAGGCTCTAGCCCGAAGCAAGGATTCGTTAGCTAAACTCTGTCAAGCTTGGGATGAAGTCAGAATTGAGAACTCTGAATTGATGACCCAGTTAAAAGATAAAAATGAAGAGCTGAAGAAAGCACATGAAGCAAGAAGAAAGCATCGAGAAGACCTTGACAGAAGCCAAGAACAGGCAAGGAACGCTGAAGATAAGTTGAAAATCGCCAACAAAGAGCTTGAAGATGTCACGGCGGATCTGAAGCTGGTTAAAATTCAAGCTGGAATTAAGAGGCGCAAAGGAGCCGGTGAAGATGAAGCCTTGCTGATGCACGTGGGTTCGTTAGAGGATGCGTTGGAAAAAAGGGACGTCGTAATCAAAGAGCTAATTGAGAAGCCACATCATCAGCGTACCCGCATCCTGTTTGAAGAGATTAAGTATTCCAGCCAGAAGCTGAAAGGCGTAGAGCTATCAGATTAGTGATTTTTGTCGTTTCTTTGTAATTGGTAATGGTTACCATCAGGATTGTTGATGGATCCATTTGACTGCTTGTTTCTTATTCTGTTGCTGAAACTATGACTAATGTACTTGAAAACTTCTGGGAATTTGTATGAAAAGAGCTATTTCTGTTCACAATTTCTGGTTTTCAGATATATGTGATGTGTTATCTGCACACGGGCACACTACAAAATCACTATTTCTTGTCTTCAGATATTTGTGATCGATGTATATGAATATCTCTTCATGGCAAAACTCAGTAATCATGACTCCTGGTCTTCAGGAATTCATGGTTACGATTGGAATCAGGATATGAAAAATATCTTGAAATGACAAACATAACTTTGCATTTACATTTGCATATCATTTTTGCATTGCAGGTTTTCTTCTTTTGCAGGCGCCTGCTAACCTTTATTTGGTTTTCAGGCACGATAGCTGACACCCCAGTTCACCGATATTCTACCCGACGCAATCAAGCAAGAGTAATGGAGCAAGTTCAGACGGAGTTAGCTGATTTGAGGGGAAGGATGGAACAGTTCATGAACCTCATGCAGGGGATCACTCAAGGTCAACAGGAGCTGAGGACCGGTCAAGAAAACATGAGTATTGGATAAGAAGCTATGAGAACCACTATCCAGAGACTGGAAACTGAAATCCCAAATCGCACTGTGCGCACTCCTCCTGTTGGCACAATCCCTGCTGGTGGGGTACATCTTGGATTTGATAATAATGAGGATGGTCAAGATGACCAGTTCACTGCATTCAACAATGACATGGGTTTCTATAATGACGACCGGAAGTACGAAGGGTTAGATGAAAGACTCAAGGCTATTGAGAGCCAAAATCCTCTGGGAATTGATGTAGAAGACATGGGTCTCGTGCAGGGTGTGCGAATCCCTCCCAAGTTCAAACTTCCTGCTTTGGATAAGTACAACGGCAGTACCTGTCCCAAAACACATTTGCAAGCTTACAATCGCAAGGTTGCCGCTTATACTGATGACCAAAAGCTCTGGATGTATTTTTTCCAGGATAGCCTGTCAGGCGCCTCCCTGGAATGGTATGTTAAGTTGGACAGGGTTCATATCAAGAGCTGGAAAGATTTGTACGCTGCGTTTCTGAAGCAGTATCAATATAATTTGGATATGGCACCTAATCGTACTCAGCTGCAGAGTATGACTCAGGATCCTAAGGAGGGCTTTAAGCAATACGCACAAAGATGGAGGGAGTTGGCTGCACGAGTTCAATCACCTTTGGGTGATCGTGAGATGGCTGATATGTTCATGAGCACACTCCAAGGGTCGTATTTGGATAGATTGGCTGCATGTCCTTCCACAGGGTTTGCTGATATTGTTGTTGCTGGGGAACGAATAGAGAGTCTGCTAAAATTGGGTAAGATTCAAGACGTCGGTGGGACTGGTGCTTCGAGTTCGAGAAAACCCTTTGCCAACGGATCAAGGAAAAGAGAAGGGGAGTCCAGTGCTGTGCATAGAGGAGGGGGTAGAGGTAGGAATCAGTCCTATCATCAGGTGGATGCTGTAACCATTCTGGTTCCAACTGGACAACAAGCTCCAGATCAGCAAGGTAGACCCCGATTCCAGAATAATAGACCCAGGGACCGTAAGTTTGATCCTTTGCCTATGTCATATACTGCTTTGTTACCACAACTGCTCAAAGAGAAGTTGGTTGAACTACGGACTATGAGGCCGCTAGACTCCGGAAAATTACCTCAGGGTTATGATGCCAACGCTAGATGTGAATTTCATTCTGGCGCGCAAGGTCACTCGATAGAGAAGTGCTGGGCTTTTCACCATAAGGTTCAAGACCTGATTGACGCAAAAGCTATTAATTTCTCTAAGCCGCTGAATGTTCGTGATAATCCAATGCCCCATCATGGAGGTGCAAGCATGAATGCTATTTCTGATGGTGAGAAACTGAATCTGATTACTGATGTGAATTTGGTAAAGACTCCGCTGTTGATTGTAAAAGAGCGTTTGTTGAAAGGAAAAGTGTTTCCTGGATGTGGCTCTGATTGTGAAGATTGTTCAAGACAGATTAATGGCTGCAGTAAGTTGAAAGTTGGACTGCAGGATCTTATGGACGAAGAAAGACTTCAGTTTAATAAGATAGAGAGAGAAAAAGATGTTTCTGCCGTTACTATTTACTATAATCCAGTTGAGATACAGGTGCCTGTTGAGGATCCTGTTGCTATCATCGTGCCCGAGAGGCCGAGACCAGTTACGATTATAGTTCCTGAATCGGCTGCTTACGTGTCTAATAGAGCAGTTCCTTGGCAATATGGAACTGATACTCATCAAGGAGGAAGTCAACAGAAAGCAGAGGCTGTTGGTACCAGTATTGAGAATGTCAGTGGCCCAAGTGGTTTCACCAGAAGTGGTCGACTGTTCGCTCCCCAGACTTTAAGGAGTGATAAAGAAGCTGAAGCCGCTGCAAGAGTAAAAGGAAAACAGGTTGCTGATGACAAGGTGTCTGCTCAGGAAGAGGACCCTAAAGTCAATTTTGACAATGAGGTTGAGGAATTTATGAGGGTTATCAAAAAGAGTGATTACAAGATCATTGACCAGCTTAATCAGACACCCTCTAAAATTTCAATATTATCCCTGCTAATGAGTTCAGATGCACACCTGGCTGCTTTGTTGAAGGTTCTGAATATGGCATACGTTCCCCAAGAGATTACAGTGAATCAGTTGGAGGGAGTAATTTCGAATGTGAATGTGAGCCACGGGTTGGGGTTTACAAATAGAGATTTGACTCCGGATGGACGTAATCACAACAAGGCTTTGCACATCACACTTGAATGCAAAGGGGCTGTTTTATCACATGTGCTAGTCGACACAGGTTCTTCATTGAATGTGTTACCCAAAAAGGCCCTGATGAAGATTGAAGTAGATGGATTGATTCTGAGACCCAGCGATCTGATTGTGAGAGCTTTCGATGGATCCCAAAGATCGGTGTTTGGGGAGGTTGAACTACCAATACAGGTTGGTCCACAGATATTCAAGACGATCTTTCATGTTATGGAAATTCAGCCTGCTTATAGCTGTTTGTTGGGCCGACCATGGATTCACGCAGCGGGCGCAGTTACCTCAACACTTCATCAGAAGCTCAAGTATGTGTTCGAGGGTCAAGTGGTTACTGTTTGCGGCGAGGAAGATATATTTGTGAGCCATCTATCCACTTTCAAATATGTGGAAATGGAGGGAGAAATTCATGAAACCCTGTGCCAGTCTTTCGAAGCCTTGAATATCAATAACTTACCAGAATCTACTTCAGCAGCAGTGGTATCGAATGTGCCAGGGGGGCCGAGCGCATCAATTGCATCCTACAAGCAGGCCAGAGAAGTGGTCGAAAGTAGGAATGCCCAAGGTTGGGGTAAGGCTATTGACGTGTTCGTGAAAGAAGACAAGTTTGGCATTGGATACCAGCCGGGCCGGACGCCAGTTCCCCGATTCTGTGGGCTAATCAATTTCAACAGTGGAGGAATTATCAATCCCAATCAGTCCTGCTCAGCAATAGAGGATGACGCTGAAAGCTCAGATTATCTGGACAAATGGGTGTATGCACTGGCTCCGGGCGAAGTATTGCAGAACTGGTCTAGTGAAGAAATCGTTCATGTTGTACACCATTCAGAGTATAATCCTTGTCTTTCATAATGCATAAAATCCCACACTCTGCCCAAGGTGTGAGGATCCATTTGTAGGGCCACCATATTTTCTCATATAATGTTCAAATATCAATAAAAGGACGTTTTTGTTTACAAATTTGTGTTCCTTTACTCTTTCTTTATTTTTTATTTTTTGCACAAAGAAAATAAAAAAAATGATAATGCACTTTCTTTTCTTTTGTTTTCAAGCAAAAATAATCTAAAATAAAGCATAAATCCAATCATGCAGACTTGATTCTGTGAATTCCTCTGAAAATGATTCTGTTATGCCCACGTATGATTTCGACAATCCGATCTATCAAGCCGAGGAGGAAAGTGATGAAAAGTATGAACTCCCGGAAGAATTGGCTAGATTGTTGAAACAGGAAGAAAAGACCATTCAGCCTCATCAGGAAGCTCTTGAGGTTATCAATATTGGGTCAGAGGAAAGCAAGAAAGAGATCAAGATTGGTGCGAATCTGCGGGCTGATGTAAAGCAAGAGTTGATAGTCATGCTACGGGAATACGTTGACATCTTTGCTTGGTCATATCAAGATATGCCAGGTTTAGATACAGACATAGTTGTGCATAGACTACCGTTGAAAGAGGATTGTCTACTGGTCAAGCAAAAGCTGCGCAGAACAAAACCGGAGATGGCTCTGAAGATCAAGGAAGAGGTACAGAAACAGTTGGATGCAGGTTTTCTGGCGGTGACCAACTATCCTCCTTGGGTGGCCAACATAGTACCGGTGCCGAAGAAAGATGGCAAAGTTAGAATGTGTGTGGATTACAGAGATCTCAACAGGGCGAGCCCTAAAGATGACTTTCCACTCCCTCATATTGATGTGCTGGTTGATAACACCGCTCAGTTTTCAGTGTTCTCATTTATGGATGGATTCTCCGGGTACAATCAGATAAAGATGGCGCCTGAAGACATGGAGAAGACGACATTCATTACCCCGTGGGGTACCTTCTGTTACAAAATAATGCCTTTTGGGTTGAAGAACGTAGGGGCAACTTATCAAAGAGAAATGGTGACGTTATTCCACGATCTAATTCATAAAGAGATCGAATGCTATGTGGATGACATGATTGCTAAATCAAAGACAGAAGAGGAACATCTGATCAACTTGAAGAAGCTGTTTAAGAGGTTGAGGAAATTCAGGTTGAGACTGAATCCTAACAAATGTACTTTCGGCGTGCGGTCCAGAAAATTGCTTGGTTTCATTGTCAGTGAAAAAGTGATAGAGGTTGATCCTGCTAAGGTGAAAGCTATACAAGATATGCCTGTACCGAGAACTGAGAAAGAAGTTCGCGGCTTTTTAGGGAGATTGAACTACATTTCAAGGTTCATATCTCACCTAACTGCCACTTGCGAACCGATATTAAAAATGCTAAGAAAAGATCAAACGGTCAGGTGGAATGATGATTGTCAAAATGAGTTCGATAAAATAAAAAGATATTTGCAGGAACCTCCGATTCTGATACCTCCAGTTCAAGGGATACCACTGATTATGTACTTGACAGTGCTCGAAGGATCCATGGGTTGTGTTCTCGGTCAACACGACGAGACAGGTAGGAAAGAACATGCTATCTACTACCTGAGCAAGAAATTCACAGATTGTGAATCGCGTTATTCAATGCTTGAGAAGACATGTTGTGCACTCGCATGGGCCGCCAAGCGATTGAGACAATACATGCTCACACATACAACCCTGTTGATCTCTAAATTGGATCCGGTCAAGTATATTTTTGAGAAACCAGCACTTACAGGCAGAGTTGCAAGGTGGCAGATGGTACTGACAGAGTACGATATTCAATTTACTTCGCAAAAAGTAATCAAAGGAAGTATACTGTCAGATTATCTTGCGGAACAGCCTCTTAATGATTACCAGCCCATGAGATTTGATTTCCCTGATGAGGACATCATGTTTCTCAAAGCGAAAGACTGCGAGGAACCACTTCTGGAGGAGGGGCCTGACCCTGAATCCAAATGGAGTTTGATGTTTGATGGGGCAGTTAATATGAATGGGTGCGGAGTTGGTGCAGTCCTCATTACGCCAGAAGGTGTTCACATGCCCTTCACTTCCCGAGTAACTTTCGGGTGCACCAACAATGATGCAGAATACGAAGCTTGCATACTAGGGATTGAGGAAGCTATTGATTTACGAATCAAGACCCTCGATATCTTTGGTGATTCAGCACTGGTAATCAATCAAGTAAAGGGAACTTGGCACACACATCAGCAGAATTTGATTCCGTATAGAGATTATACGAGAAGATTGGTGACATTCTTTACAACTGTCAAGTTGTACCATGTTCTCCGAGATGAGAATAAGTTTGCAGATGCCTTGGCCACTATATCTTCGATGATCAAAGTGCACGGTTGGAACTTTATACCCAGGATTGATGTATCTCGTCTTGATAGGCTTGCTTTTGTGTTTGATGTGGATGCAGTGTCTGACGATAAGCATTGGTACCATGACATCAAATGCTTCTTGAAAAATCAAGAATACCCGCCTGGGGCATCTTCCAATGACAAGAAGACATTAAGAAGGCTAGCTGGTAGTTTCTTCTTGAACAAAGATGGCGTGCTGTATAAAAGGAATTTTGACACGGTCCTGCTCAGATGCGTGGATAGACACGAAGTAGACCTGTTGATGATCGAAGTGCACGAGGGCTCCTTTGGTACCCATGCCGGAGGACATGCGATGGCTAAGAAATTGTTGAGATTGGGGTATTATTGGTTGACAATGGAGTCAGATTGCTGCAAGTATGCTCGCAAGTGTCACAAATGCCAGATCTATTCAGATAAAGTGCACGTTCCTCCTAATCCGTTGAGTATCATGTCTTCTCCGTGGCCATTTGCGATGTGGGGCATTGATATGATCGGAAAAATTGAGCCTACTGCTTCAAACGACCATCGTTTCATCTTGGTCGCCATTGATTACTTCACTAAATGGGTTGAAGCAACATCTTATGCCAATGTCACTAAGCAAGTAGTGGCTCGTTTCTTGAAAAGAGATATCATTTGTCGATATGGAGTGCCCGAAAGAATCATTACGGATAATGGTTCTAATTTGAATAATAAGATGATGGCTGAACTATGTCGGGACTTCAAAATCGAGCATCACAATTCTTCTCCGTACCGCCCGAAGATGAATGGCGCGGTCGAAGCGACCAACAAAAATATCAAGAAGATTGTGCAGAAGATGGTTGTCACGTGCAAAGATTGGCATGAGATGTTACCATTGGCTTTGCATGGGTATCGAACATCAGTCCGCACGTCCACTGGGGCAACGCCGTACTCACTTGTATACGGTATGGAGGCAGTTCTACCGATAGAAGTGGAGATTCCTTCTCTCCGAGTATTGATGGACGTTAAGCTAGATGAAGCTGAATGGGTACGAGCCAGATTTGATCAGCTGAGCCTTATTGAGGAGAAGCGATTAGCTGCGGTATGCCATGGCCAGCTATACCAGCGCAGAATGAAGAGGGCATTCGATCAAAAGGTTCGACCTCAAGTTTACAAGGTTGGAGATGTGGTAATCAAGAGAATACTTCCTCCGAGTACAGATCACAGGGGCAAATGGATCCCTAATTATGAAGGTCCATTCGTGGTTAAAAAGGTTTTCTCAGGTGGAGCCTTATTGTTGACAACCATGGATGGTGAAGACTTTTTGTCCCCTGTTAATTCAGATGCAGTTAAAAAATACTTCGTATAAAGAGACCCGTTGGATAAAAGAAAAAAATGAATCCAGGCAAAAAAGGGCATCCCGGCGAACCAAAAACAGAATAAAGGTTCGGGCAAAAATTAGGGATATAATTGAAAAAATTGTACACCCGGTAAGTTGAAAACCCGAAAGGGCAACTTAGGCAAAAAAGGGTATCCCGGTGGATTGAAAACCTAAAAAGGCGATCCACGCAAAAGAGGGATTAAAGCGAATGACTGCAATCTGAATTAATCTGTACGTTTTCTACTCTTCAGCAAACTGGCAAAATTCCAAAGGAGGAATTGGTCCGACCACGAGCTTCCGAAGGCGAAGATAATTAGGAGAGTTGGAATACATACTGGCTATAACAGAATCAGAAATCAGTTGGAATCCAATTTCCGCATTATCATTATGATAGATTTCTTTTCTCAGTTTTATGGCAATCGCCTCTTTCAGGGGTTTGCTTCCGATTGTAAAATCGCCAATTTTGGCATTTCATCAATAAAATTGAATATTCAGTCACGAGCTTTTATTTTCATTTTACTGTTTTGTTTGCAAAAACGTCCGATTTTTTATAATAAAACGTTACTTTGAAAATATCTTGACCTTGCAAAAACATGCACAAAGACAATTGAAATTACTTTGCTTGTTGGACAACCTTGGATCGTGGACTCAAAAGACCACGCAATATCCTGGGGCATGTGCATATTCTTTTTCTGTTGCAGGTAATGAGCACGATCGATCCAAGCAGCATGATCGTAACCACGAACAAATATTTGCTATGACTTGATACTGTTGTATCTTATTAAGTCGATTCTTCCATTCAAGATTGCCTACCGGGTTTCGTGACGACGACGGTTGCAGAAGATTGAATTCTTCTGTGTTAATAACGGTTATTAATGCAGTGAGCACTCCATGTCTACAATGAGTGCAAATCCTCTGGTACCTCGCAGACGATGTGAAGGGTAGTTCAAGACAGAGTGTTCATCTAAGAGTTTGAAAATGCTTGGTTTTCTATAAAATCCTCTTAAGAGACAAAACTTCTCGCAGTAACTTTCCTTGTGGCGTTTACCAGCAAGTGGTAGTGTCATATTTCCTACAGGTTTCAGCATGTGAAATTTGTCAAAGAATAATCCCCAGCGGAGTTATTGACCATCCTAAACATGGGGCATGTTATCTCCCCAGCAAAGGATACTCCCAATCTGCTATCCCCAGTAGAGTTTGAAGACATTTGGTTTTCTGTAAAATCCTCTTAAAAGGGCATTCCCCAGCACGAGACGCTTTAAAGCGGTTTTCTCTAGCAGAATGTGTTGTAAACTCATCATCCCCAGTGGAGTCGTCAAAGGGAAAGTTCGCCCAACATGGGGCATTGGGACATTTATCCTAAGCTTGACAGTCTTCTTCCTCAGCAGATTACCGTGGAATTGTTTTGGGTTTCCCTAACAGATCTATAGGGACTCTTTCTCAGCATGTTGCAGCGGGTCGTCTTTCAACCAAGATTTGCATATCCCCGGCAGAGCAGCCCTGATCCCCAGCAAGATCATATCTCTGGTAATGGTACCCCCACGGAGTTTAGCATTGAATCTTGTCTGCTATACTCCCCAGCCGAGTCGCGGTATTTTCCCCAGCAAAGTTTAAAGAGAACGACAGAATCTCTCCTTTAGCAAGGTGTCAACATATGATATTACCCAGCAGGTGGTGTAATTCTCAGCAGTGTTCATTTATAATCCAAAGTCCAATTTATTTTTGGCATGCGTACAGTTTGTCCATGTTATTCCAGCAGGTGGAGTGATCATTTGGCAATTTTGAGCTTCCAACGACAGTTTGGTAAGCCCCGAAGTCCAACGACAGTTTGGCAAAGCTTCCCACGACAGTTTGGTAAGCACCGAAGTCCAACGACAGTTTGGCAAAGCTTCCAAAGCCGGTTTGGTAAGCACTGAAATCCAACGACAGTTTGGTAAAACCTGCAAAAGTCCATCTGAAGATGGCAAGTTTGAGATCCCAAACGCCGGTTTGGTAATCTTTGAAGTCCAACGACAGATTGGCAGAAATCCAGCACAGAGTGGTGAAAATCCAGCGACGGTTTGGTAGAAGTCCAACGACAGATTGGCAGAAATCCAGCACAAATTGGTGAAAGTCCAACGACAGTTTGGCAAAAAGTCCAACGACAGATTGGCAGAGCAGCTAAAGTCCATCGACAGTATGGCAAGCCAGTAGTCGCCTGGCGTCGTTCAAAAAGACATCGTTAAAAGTCCATCGACAGTATGGGAAGCCAGTAGTCGCCTGGCGTCGTTCAAAAAGACATTGTTGAAAGTCCATCGACAGTATGGCAAGCCAGTAGTCGTCTGGCATCATTCAAAAGACAGATCTCTCCGACAACGTTTCATTTGAAGATTCAATCCAGCAGTCCTGTTGGGTTTATATCCTTTTTGTTCTTCATCATCCTGAGCAAATTTTTGGTTATACTTGGAATTCAATCGCTATATACCTTGAAAGTCTGAAAGCAATCGCTTTCAGGCATTCAGGTCTACATCGTTTGAATAGGGGCAGCTGTAATACCCCAAAATTTGCTCTCCCTTTTTGGCATCATAGTTTAGCATTATCATATATCATATCATATCCATCTCATTAGCATTGCATTGCATTTAACATAGAAAAATGAAGCATAGCATCTCTCTTACCATCAAGGCATGTGATCAGGTGGAAGGTGGACAATGAAGGGATCATTCAAGGCACAAAAGGTCCATCAAGTTGCCTAAAGGCAACCCAAGAGGTCTTTCATGTCTCACACTATCTCAATTGATCATCCAAAACCTCAAGGAAGTGAGATTCAATAGGAGAGTGAAGCATTACATCTTTCATCATGCAAGAGGTTCAAAAAAACTGAAGGAAGACCCTCAAAAGAGATAGCTCATGGATCCAAAGTCACCCTCAAATGGCATATTTCATCATCCTTTAAGAGGATACACAACATACTCTGAGGAATTTGAAATTAAAAACTGCACATTTTTCTCCTAGGAGGAAGGCACCAAAATTAGGGTTTCCAATTAAATCAGGGCATCTTTGATTTTTTGGACAAAACTTGTTGTCATGGTATTCTATATGTCCTTAAGTGTATGTGTATGGAAAATTACCTCTCAATTGGTTTTAGAAGTGGTTCAATTGGAAGAAAGATAAAAAATCAGAGAAATTGGGGCCAAGTCAAATAATCAGGGGAAAAAGTCAACTCTTGACTTTTTTAAGGCCAAAATCATGAAATTCATGTTATATGTGACCAATGTACAAAATTTGATCAAGAAACTCCAAAGGAATCATGAAAAAATCAAGATGTGGAAAGTTGCCATTTTTGGGTGAAGAAGGGTTACTAAAAATAGTAATTTTGGACCATTTTGGACTACACTTTGAACCAAGGCCATTTAAAATTGAAGCACCAAATGAAAATTCCACTCGGCCACAACAAAAGATCTTGCTTTAAGCTTCAAATCCATGTGTAGAACATCTTCATTGGATAAAAATTGAGGGAGATATGATGGATCAAAGTTGGAGGAAAGTAGGGCAAAAACCAGGTCATGACCAAGAATTTTCAGGTCACGCGCACATCATTTCCTCAAACAGTTGGTGGGCCAAATGCTCATTCACTTTTCATCAAGATAAAAGCTTCAAATGGAAAAGTTTTCAACATGAAAGTTGTTCATTGCAATGTCACCTTCAATGTTCATGTTGGATAAAACCCCATTTGATCAAGTTATGGTGGAGATATTTTGGTCCAAAGTCATGGTGATAATGCTGAAAATCCACAAGCCAACTTGCCATGCCATGCCACAAGTCTGCACGCATATGTACCAATTCTTTTTCCATCTGTTTATGGTCATTTTTAGACATGTTTGAGGCACCATTTCACTTCAATTTTCAAACCAACATTGTGCTACAATGTGTCCTCTTTCCAAAGACCCCAAAATCTCATCAAATGGTTCAATGGTTGGAGAGTATTTCACCTATGAACAGCCCTATGTTAGCACTAATACATTGATAGCATGTTGCATAATTTGGTTCACACACACTACAAACACTTCCTCACTTCAGTTTCCTCTTTTGACCAAGCACACATCACTTACACAATGTTTAGTATCACGTCCCTTGCATGAAAATGGAGAGAACAACTTGTTGAGCAAGTTTCTGCCACAACAGTCCTACCATTCCAAGCTTCACTCTTCATCCTCACCATAACTGTCATAAGCTTAACCTCACCATAACCCAGCCTTGATCACTCGCCTCCTAACTAACTTGACTCAGTTAGTTAGGGTGGACTCAGTTAACCACCTTGACTCACCCTAACTCAACTCATTAAACCATAGTTAGCTCACATTATAAATAGAAATCACACACTCTAATTTCATTTTCAGCTTCATTTTTTCACATTCACTCCAAGACCTCTCTTCTTTCTCTCTCAGTTTCTCTACATTCTCTCTCTTAGCTAGCACGAATCCATCATTGTTCTCCTCTAACTTCATCCTCAAGCTTCAGCCTCAAGCATCACTGAACTTGAAGTGGCATTGTATTATGGAAGTAGCTTCACTGCAGATTCGTGTTCATTTCAATTCTTCAGAGATTGTAAGCCTTTATTTGGCCAGATCAAGTTCAAGACTCATTGGAAAGGATCTCTGGTTTTCTGAAGACTCAAGCAACTTCAAATTTCAGGTTTCGATTCGTGCTTTTGTTGCTTGATTTTTGTTGATATTCAACGTGTTTGAGCTCAATAGGAGCATGTGCTAAATACGGCTAGTTGATAGGCCTCTTAGAGGCATAGTTGCAAAACTTAGGGCATGATTTGATCTCTTCTGTTCTTGCTATGTGTGTGTGTTTTGTGATTTTTATGAGCATATTCATGATGTATATGAGCTTACCTTTTGATTGATATGTGTGTTGTGAATTTCTGGGAGGATGTGAGTTTGCAGGTGGTGGCTGCTGGCCGGAGAAGATGACCGGAAGTCATCTCCGGCCCGTGATATTGAATGCTAGGGTTTGTGTGCGTTCTAATCTCGTCCGTCCATTTTTCATGATCGTGTGGTCTATAGCGCGACAACACATTAAAACGCATGTGCTTCTCACGTGCTCATTCTGATTTTATTTTTAAACTTTGTGTGGCGTGGTACATGGTATGGAGTGTGGTCATGCATTTACATGCGTTAGATTAGCCTACTTTGACTGTTTGTGTGACTTGACTTCATCCAATGGCTGTAATTGCTTTGACCTTGTGTTGACTGAGTGTACATGCTAGTTATTGTGGATTGCGCAGACTTGGACCTAGACTATTTTGCTATTCGCACCCCATTGTTTTAGAGCCCAAACATTTTTGAACTGGATATTTGCTATGTTTACACCCTCATCCACATTTACATTTCATCTTTTTTTTTTTTTTCATGTACATTTTCTTTTCAATTTTTAAAAATATAAAATGTCATCATAAAATTCCACAAAAATTCATGAATACCTCCAAGACATTTAGGAAATTTTTTATGATTTTATTTCTTGATTTTATGACCTTTTTGCCCCTGTTCCACAATTTTCTTTGATTTTCTTTTGTGTGCATTCTTAATGTGGTACATGATTTTGTGCATTTTTGTTCTTGATCATTAAAAATTGTTTTGATGCTCTTCTTTTTGCATTGAGTCATTAGCCTCTTGAGGTATGTTAAGTGATTTTTTATTTTATTGTTTTAGGTCATTTTATGACATGTTTGGTGTTCATTTTGTGCTACTTTATATGTGCATCCCATTTGACCTAAATGCATTGTATAAAGACTTTTTGACTTGATTTCTTGTATGCTATTTTGGTATATGATTCACTTCTGACTTGTGTATCCTTAAAACATGTTTGCTTAATTTCCATGAGTCCATTTAGTTTTTGTTTAATGCATTACCTTTGAAGCATAATAACATGTCATATCATCTTAACTTTTGTGCACGTTTACATGATTTCTTTTGTACATACTTGCATGATCATTTGCATATTTGGTGAAGCATTCATGTGACATTATAGGTCATTGATACACATTATATGTCATCTTTGCATGTTGATTGTCATTTGAACCTTGTGCACCTTTAACATGTTGTGTTTGTACCTCCTTTCTTTTGAACTTCCATTTCAATTCTACTTCTTCTATCACCTCTTGGATGTCTTGATGTTTAATGCATGAATACTTGTGAGATGTTTGTGAATCATTTTTCATTTCATTTCAATTCTGATCCTTGGGTTACATGTTCCATTCATGCATGTTTTTTTCATTTCTTTTCATCTTTCATTCTCCCTTTTCTTATGGTAGCATGTTCTAATGTCATGGATGATTGTTGGTTGTTCACTTGAACTTGCTTGATGATAATCATTTGTTTTCCATATGATGCACATTCTGGTTGTGGTTATAGGATTTGATTTCTCATCTAATTCTTTTGAGTTTTATGGTGCATTAAATGTTCTTTTACTTCTTATACTTCTTATACATGTTTACTAACCATGTAGGGGCTTTGGTAAGTTGCAATTGAGTGTGGATAAGGAATCCACATTCAAACTTCTATCCTCTCATCTCTTTTACAATTCCATATTGTGTTTTGTTAAGCACTTATGTGCTTTCTTTTAATAACTCATTACTTTCCCTTTTGAATTACAATTCATCTTCTACTTAAGAAGTGAATTGTTTAATTCATTCCTTCTTTAGACTTTAGGTTTTGAAACCTCACAAACCATTAGGATCACTCCCTTATCTAATCAATTAGGATTGAGTCTTAGATAACATAGATTTTACCTTTTCTCCTCTCTTGAGTCTCTCTTCTCATCTCAAAGAAAATTCAAAATATGTAATAAAGGTAGGCATTTATTGCATTTAGGCCTTTCATATAAAGAAAAGATTATAAGGGGTCTTCTCTTATAATCTTAGAATGTGCAGCATATAGCCCATCTTGGGTCAATGTGTTAAACATTTGATCTTGTATGAGGGACTTAAATGCAATACTTGTTGAAGGTACAAATAAAAAACACTTCTTCATTTCATAATCAACAAAAACACTTAATAAACACAAGTATGCTAGTGTGTTTGAACCTTGACAACTGGAACTAAGTGTGGGGGTCTTTTTCACACTTAGTGTACTTTCTTACCCATTCCATCTTGGAATGTGAGAATGTACACATTCCAATGGCTAAGATTCAGATACACTATCATACGCAAACGAATCCAAAACACTTCCTTCTTAAAAGACAAAAACAAACAAAAATGTCTTTCCTTCGGGAATTCTTTCCTCATCTCAGTCAATCATTCCTTAAGGATGCGTCATTTCCGTTCTACCGCAAACAGGTAACGCCTAAGTCTCCCTACAGCGAGCTGCAACACCTAAATTGCTAGGACGCGAACGTTGATGTACTCCACTAAAAAACACAAACAATTTTCCCTAGGTGAGGGGAACTACGTCGCTCTGATTCTCATGTTCTCGATGAGATACGTAGGCAGTGGGGTAGGGCCCATTCGAGCACTTCTTTTATTTTCCCTACATTTGTTTCTCTTTCTCTCTTATCCTGTTCCAGTTCTCCAGCTAGTAGTTTCTTTTTCAGTATCCTTTTCTTACACCCTTTGATTGAAGTAAGCAAGCGTGGATCCCATCGGGTACGATGGACGCGTAGGGGTGCTAATACCTTCCCTGCGCGTAACCGACTCCCTTACCCTTTCTCTTGGTCGCAAGACCATGCTTTTCCTTCTCTTCAGGTTTATGCGGTGTTTCCTTTCCCTCTCTTGGGATAAATACACATTGCTGGCGACTCTGTTTCGGTGCCACTTTCGCGTTTGTACTAGGATGAAAATCCCGGGAGCGACACCTGCGTCAATCTGTTTCTGTACTTCCTTCTTGATTTTGATGGCCATGTCTGGGTGAGTCTCAACCTCTGCTTTACTGGCGGTCATTCTGACCTTAATGGTAGATGATGTTCCACGATGCTGGTATCCAACCCTGGCATGTCCTGATAGGACCAAGCGAATACATCGGGAAACTCTTTGAGAAGCTTTGTCAAACATTTTTTGGCAGTTGAACTGAGCAATGCCCCAATCCTGACCTCTTTTCTATCCTCTTATGAGCCCAGGTTGATTGTTTCCAACGGCTCTTTGTGAGGTTCAATGGACATTTCCTCCTTTCTGAGTAAACGGGAGATCTCTTATGGAATTTCATTGTCAACTTCTTCTTCAGCCCCAAATACCGGGAATTCAAAGTCGGGAGAAGGCATTGGATCGTATGTTTCAATGGGGTTTAAAATAAGCAATCTGCATGACGTGATGATTGTTTTTAAAAGAGATAGAGAGAATGCAAGAGTGTGTGCAGTGTTTTTTTTTTTAAAACTGCTTGTTTTTATTATTGATTTGTTTTTTAGGATTACCATTTTCTGAAAAAGCAAAAAAGAGAAAACAACAATTAATGCGAAAATTACAAAACAACGTTATTTTATTTATGAACGAGTCGATTCTTGAAACTACAGAAAGCGAGCCCTATCAAAACATCAGTTTCACCTGGGCAAGGTGAAAGGTTAAAGACGGTAATTACTTTGACTGATGAAAAATCTTCGGAACATCGACAGCAACCCATTGGCGGCGAACTCCTCAGTGAATCACAAAGTCTGGTACCTTCCTTGATTTGTCTTCAGAAATAACACTGATTTCTGGTGGAGCAGGATCATTGGAATCTGTCTCCCAGGCAGAGTCATCGTAGGAGGATTCCTCTGTTGGATTTCGTATAGTATTTGTGCTCTTAGGCAAATCTCCTCATCCAGTTAGTTGGACGTCTTCGAGCCTGATACGAGAGCTCTCAGGAGCAGTGTACTTGACCATATAGTCGTATTTTCCACTTGGTTGTCCCAGGGTGTCCCACACTTCTGTGGAACTGGAGGAGTCATCCCTTTCGATGATGTTTACCTTCGGAAAAGCATAGTTGATGAATTCTAGTCCTGTAAATTTTGCAAATTCATCGTCGTCTTGGATATTTTTTGAATACCCTGAGTGGTGATCCCATGACATGGTGGGGATGCAGGTATTCTTTTCAATGATGCTCAGCTGATTTTCATTGTTTGGCTGATTTTCTTGCCCTGAGTTTCCTGGATACTGCTGCCAGATTGGAAGGCCATTCATTAGGCCATAATATTCGTGGTCAAAGTTGTCTTTCATTAGAGTGTCCTCCTCTAGTAAATTTGGTGGAGCACGACATCCTTCCGGATCACAATCTCCTTATATTGTTCTGACATCTGACCTGGGTATAAATCTCGGACTCTGTGCGAGATAGCAAAATAGCATAGGCACCTCTTCCTGAGACATATAACCGTCCTCGTTAAGATAGGACTTCCACTCCTCATCTGCATCAGAGGGATCTCCCTCGTTGATGGTATAGACTGCTTGAGATATTGGGTGAAGGAAACCTCCACTGTGGAAGAAGTCCTGAATGGGATGAAGACTTTCATTGTTAGTAGCTGTCTGGGTACCGGTTGATGAAAAACCAAGACCCTTCTTTGTTTTGTTATCAGTAGGAATGACAAGTTGTCCCCACCCTTTTGCGTCGTTACTTTTGACCACTTCGAGAGCATCTCTGTACGAGGAAATTGAGGTTTCTTTCTCTGATTGATTCTCATTGCTCACCGAAAGTGCTTGGAATTGAGTTCCAACAACCTCCTCAGGTTCTACACAAGTAGACGATGATAAGTTACTCACGAGCAAGGCTTGCTCCCCACAGACTGTGACGAGTTAATCGTTCTTGACGAACTTCAGTTTCTGGTGCAGCGTCGAAGTGACTTCCCCAGCCTGGTGTATCCAAGGTCTTCCTAATAAACAGCTGTACGCTGCCCGAACGTCCATGACCAGGAAAGTGATTAGGAAAGTGTGAGGACCGATAGTTATGGGAAGGTCGATTTCGCCGATAACTGCTTTCTGAGACCCATCAAATGCTTTGACGATGACCTCACTGCCCCTAATTGGGGATCCTTTGAATGATCGTCACATTAATGTAGACTTCGGCATAACGTTGATGGCCGATCCTGTGTCTACCAGTACGTTGGCTAAAGCAATCCTTCTGGCAGTTGACTGTAATATTGAGAGCCAAGTTGTGGCTTTTTCCATCCTCTGGAAAATCCTCAACACTGAATCCTAAGTTGTTGCAGGAAGTGATGTTAGAGATGATGCTATCGAATTGTCGTATTGACACATCCTGTTCCACAAAGGCTTGCTCTAAGACTTTCTGCAGAGCCTCCCTGTGAGCTTCAGAACTGAGTAAAAGTGATATCACAGAGATCTTTGAAGGAGTTTGTAACAGCTGATCAACAATATTGTATTCACTCCTCTGGATGAGCTTTAGCATCTCATCGTTGTTGTTTGAAAGGTCAGGATCACCGGATTGACCGACTGGTGGATTGGGAACTTCCGTTTGAGGTTCCTTTTCTTTGTTAGGTTCTCCAACTCCTTGGTTGAAGATTCGACCGCTCCGTGTTACTCGACTAATGTCTACAATATTCATGACAGAGGGTAATGGAATTTCCTTTCCGTTCTCAATTATCGATGCACTGTATTTGTAAGGGATCGCCGTAGCTGATTCATACGGTAATGGTCCCGGTAGATAGATAACTACAGGAGCCTTTGGATATTTCTGACTGTCGTAGGTAACTTCAATCAGTTCCTAGCTAAGAATCTTTGATTTGTCCGGTAGAGGGATGATGGCACAAACATCCTTGGTCCTCTCAGGGTCAGATATTACAACGACATCTTTGATTTGATCAGCGAAGTAGTCTGGCGTCCAGTTAACGGACCCCAAAACTGAATGTTGTTGAATTTCTTTGCGGTCTAACTGACCTTGAAGAGCTGCTCGCACGAGGTAACTTCCTTGGTTATTTTTTGAGCAAACTCTACAGCGTTCATAATTATGCGGTGGCACCTGGCCACGTCCGCTTTGAATACAGTGTAACCTCACTAGGTCAGTTTCCATTGATCGAGCATCCTGACTTTGACGTCTAGTAGGGTTCCCATTAACCACACTGACTTGTTGCGTGTCTTCGTCCATATAGATCGGAAGCCACCAGTGGTTTAACAAGTGTTGTAAAGTTCTTTGAATGAGAGCACATCCCTGGTCACTCTCACAACATCCTTTACAGTTCTGATAATTATGCAAGGCTAGAAAATCGAGCTGGACTTGCTTAGCATGTAATTCTACCAAGCTGGTATTTATCAAGCGAATATCGAAGATTTGAATCATGTTGACCTGATAAAGATTTTTATCATGGTAGTCCTGGATCCACCCAAGATCCATCTGACGCTGGAGGGCCTCTTGTACAAAAGGGCATCCCTGATTGTTTACCGAGTAAATCAGACAGGAACCGTAATCGTGTCGCGGAAGATTATGATACTGGCTTTGCCTTGAGTGCATTGCCACCAGGTTGACATTCATCGCACGGATGTCGTGGCTCTCAATGATGTTGGAATTCGTATAAGTCATGTTGACCCCCTAAATTCGGTGCTCTTGGATCCATCTGAGATCCAATTGTTCCTGTAGAGCGTATTACACCACAGAACATCCTTGATTGTTCTTAGAGTAGATATCACACTGATGATAGTTGTGAGGTGGTACATGGTTGTACCCGCTCTATCTGCGATGCATCTTGACCAGATTGGTCCTTAATAAGAGTATATCATGAATTTGGTAGTTGTCGTTAGACTCTCCTTCTATCAAATTGACTTCAACTTTCTCGTGTTGAGGCAACGGGTTCGTGAGAACATTCGGATTCGTATCTTTGAAAGATAGGACCCCGTTCCTAACAAGCTTTTGTACGTCGGATTTGAAACTGAGACAGTTTTCTGTGTTATGCCCTGGTCCTCCTTGATGGTAACGACAAGTTTGATCCGCTTTGAACCAAAAAGGTGGATTTTCCGGTACTGTAGGAGGAGACCTGGTTTAGACATGCCCCTTGACCAGTAGTAACGGAAATAATTCTACATACATCATTGGTATAGGGTCGAACTCTGGTGGTTGCATTGTACAATTGTTGTTGTACGGAGGACGAGCCTGCTGAAGAGGCTGTTGTGTCCTTAGCTGATATTGCTGCTGATTCGGTTAGCTTTGTGCAACCTGAGGTTGATACGTAGGAACATGCGTTGGGTTGATAGCAGGAGTTACAGCTGCTACTGGTTGGTAACGTCGCCTTTGCTTTCCAAGAAAGATATTCCCAATATCGTGTTTTTTTTTCTTAGGGAGGGCACTACCGTATCTTTTTGTATTACTCGATGATCCAGCGTCTTTAACTAGGCGTCCTTCTCGGACAGCTTCCTCGAGACGAACTCCAATGCCCACCATTTCGGTGAAGTCACTGGGTGTGCTGGCGACCATTCTGTCGTAGTAAAATGAGCTCAAGGTTTTTAAGAAGATCTTTGTCATCTCTTTTTCCTCAAGAGGTGGACAAATCTGGGCGGCGATTTCACGCCATCTCTGAGCGTACTCTTTAAAGGTTTCCTTGTCCTTTTGTGATATCGATCTGAGTTTATCTGTGTCTGGTGCTATGTCCAAAATGTATTTATATTGTTGAACGAGTGCAGTGCCAAGATCTCTGAAAGTAGTGATCTTAGTGCGGTTTAAACCCATGTACCATTTGAGTTCGGCACCGGTTAAACTATCCTGAAAGTAGTTAATCAGTAGCTCCTGGTTCTTTGTCTGAGCTGACATTCGCCGAGCGTACATCACTAAATGACTTTGAGGGCAAGAGTTACCCTTGTACTTTTCAAAGTCGGAAACTTGGAACTTGTGCGGGACTTTCACATTGGGGACCAAGCAAAGATCTGCGGCTTCCTTTCCAAATAGGTCTTGACCGCGAATGGCTTGCAGTTCTTTCTGTATCTCCAGGAACTATTCCTAGAACTCATTCATTCTGTCGAACATGTTTTCATTTCCACTAGAAGGAATCTGTGGAATCTGTCCTTCCGGGACAGTGTGTACACGGGTGATGGTATAGTCATCATGGCAGAGACTCTTGGTGTCTTCCGAAGTTTGTAACCTTCAGGAGTTGTTGTCATGCCCCTGGCATCTTTGCTTTCCTGAAGTTTGTAACATTCAGGCCCAGCGGTTCCTACTGCATTTTCCAGATCTTCCAAGATCGGCGAGATATATTCTTCCGGGATATAGTTGAGTGGCATGCCCCAGGGACGATCTTTCGACATTTTGTACCTAGGATCATACTTCTCCACTATGGGTATTGATGTGATCTCCGAGATCACAGTCCTTTGTTGTTGCATTTGAGCTTCTGCTAGAGCTTGCATGTCGATATGAAGCTTTCTCAGATCCTCTTTTAGAGTGTTGATCTCTTCTCTCAACTCTCTGTTCTCTTCCTCAAGATCATCCATCTTTTTCTGACGATTAGCCCAAGTATTGTACGAATGAGACAGTTTAACTCTAGAATCGAGACACAAACGTGAGATTCGCAGGGAAGAAGAATGCGTTTATGTGAGAATGATGAATGATATGCAATGATTAATATTAATTAAATTTTTGTTATTTAATCAAAATAAACTTCTACAATTTTGATTGCAAATATCACACAGTGGGGAAACCCTATTTTATTGAATTCAATGATTGCGGAAATGGAAATACGGTAGATTACAAAGTGCTGTAAAAGGAAATCTAAACTAATGGGTCTTGAGTCCTCTCTGAAGAGAGCTTAGGTGCTGGTTCTGGTACTTTCCTTTTCTTTGACCGGGGCTCTTCAGCTGTTGTCGGGTTGTCATTCCTTTGCCAAGTGAAAGGAGCGAGCAAATTCCTTTGGTCCTCCTGATTCTCTACAGCATGTCGCTCTAAAATCTCAATCAGAGCATCTTTATCTTTCAAAAGTTGCTGTATTTTCTTACACTCCACATTGAGAATGCGATACTTTTTCCTCCAAGACCTCCTCTCTTGTTGAACTTTGTTGAGAGTTACTTGAAGTTTTTCCACATCAGACATAAAATAAGGGACAGGGTCCCTTAATGGAAGAACTTCCTGATGAGGGTAAGGCATCCTCAGCTTGAGACCTCTGGTTTGTACCCAGTGGAGATATGGCTCCACCGAGACACAGTCCAGTTTTCCCAGAGACTCTCGTCCTTTCCTATGAACATGTTTCCAAGCGTGCACTATTTCTGTCTTTAGTACCCTGTCGTTTTCTCCTTCCTTGAAGAAAAGACCTTCCAGATGAGCATTCCGCGAGACATGCCTCATGGGGTATCCGAATTGACGACGAACTAACACCGGATGATAGTTGATTCCTCCCTTAGTTCCTATAAGGGGTACATTTGGGAAATTTCCACAACGGTCAATGATCCTGATCCCGTCATAGATTCGATTATACCAATCGATGTCAGAGTTGGTAAGAGACATGATTCTCTGCGACCAAAGTAAAGTATTCTTTTGATCCCAAAATGCAACAGACTTTTGCAAATGGGAAATGAACCATTTGTAAAGCAAAGGTACACAGCACGTGATCATTCCTCTGCTGTATAAATTCCTTAAGTGTACTGAATGATACACATCTGCGAGTAAGGTAGGTTCAAGATTTCCAATCAGACATATCTTAATGGTATTGATATCTACAAAGTTATCGATGTTGGGAAATAAAAATAACCCGTAGGTGAGCAAAACAAAAGTGCTCTAGAAAGCGGCCACATTCCCTATACTGGCAAAGTACAGGGCCTTCTTTATCAAGAATTGGGCTGGCAAACCTTGGATGCCACCCTTAGTGGTCATGTGAGTCCTGACTTCTGACTCATCCAAATAAATTGCTCTTGCAATGGTTTGATATTTTGGAATTTCTTCCAGTCCAGAAAAGGGAGCTTGATCAGTGATGTGCAGATCAGTTAGGTGAGAATACTCCTCCAGTGTTGGTGCTAACTGATAATCCGGGAATGTGAAACATTGATAAACCGAATCGTAGAACTGAATTAGTGTGGACAGGATTCCCTCAATTACATGGACCCTTAATAGAGATAGCAGTCCTCCATACTTGGCTCTGAAAGCCTCAGGGTTGGTGATCATCCTTGCTAAACCTCTCAAATCCTCTAACTTTGGAACCTTGAAGGTATACTTATGAGTTTTTCTTCTACCGAAATCCATTAGCGCAATCTCTTTATCTGACATTTGCAATCATTGCCTTAGTTTAATTTGAAAAAAGAGACTAGAAGAGAAGATTTTTTTTTTTGAATGTTTTTTTAAATGAATGTATGAATGCAACACACAAAAACATAGAAAAAACATGGGGTCAAAGGGTCGATGTCATGAAGTCAAGGCTCTACCCCCCCCCCCCCAAAGGTTTATACTGGTGATTTTTTGTACCTGTCTGCAAAATCATTGATCCCTCTTGGGATAACAACAACAAACGGATCACCAGTAAGCTGATGTATCCTAGAGTTAGCTCAAATGAGGGTAGTATCGCGTGACAACTATTTCCGATAGCTTCCGCACTACAAAATGGTTGCAGTCTACTAAAAACCCCAGCTTCTCAGATAACCCAGTCGACCACACTACTTTCAACAACCGAAGTTATATAGGCAATGTATCTGCAAAGGGAGTCTCAAATGAGTTTGATGGTCAACTGGGGACTCTTAGCTGGAATTCACTCCCAGTAAAATCACCTGTATTGCCATCACCTATCTTAGGTGTATACTCAATCTTTCCACATGCGGCATCACACGCATTCCCAATAGCATAAAAATAAACACATATATCAAATAGGAAAAGCAGTATATATATTTGTCTTAAGCATCCTAGACCTCTAGTCTTATGATCCTATACAGACAATGATTCCCCATCAGAGTCGCCATTTATGTAATACTTCGAGAACTCAGGGTTTTCTTCCTAAGATTGTAAACATAAGGTTTCTACCGAAGGTTGTAAGAAAGAGAAGAGGGCCCCACGGTGGGCGCCATTTCCATTTGTGTGGCACCCTTTTTAAGGTTTCTACCTAAGAGATGGGAAGAGAACAAGATATCGATGTCCCCAGTGAAGTCGCCATTTTTCTGTAGCGCGAATTTTTGTGTGGTTGCGAAGCACTATCGCTTTGGGGTACTACAGTTCGATTCATTTTTTATCCTATTGAGCTGATTAAAGAAGGGAAATAGATGTCTCTAATTAACCCTGCTTGCATACTGAGTTTAAACAGATGACTGTTGGTTTACAAATGCTATTAAGATTGTGGGTCTCTCTTAGGTTATTTTGTTAAAAAAAATCACAGTGTTTGGACTATTGGTGAGGTTTTTGGTAATGTGTTTAGATTTGATGCTTTAGGGTTGATTTGGTGGAGATACTGGATTTTGGATTTTTTATTAGTGTGCTCGCTAAGATTTTTTTCAATCTTATACCCACGTATTCCCGTTTAACGAAACCGGGAAATCAGAGCAATCGTAGTTCCTCCTATTCTATGGGAGAAAAAAGGTTGTTTTGGTGTCTTGTTCAAAGCCCAAGACATGAAGCTAAGGGTGATTTGTATCTTGTTCAAAGTCCAAGATGTGAAGCTAAAAGGGTTTATGGATGAGAGAGAATTTGTCATCTCTAAAGGGGGATATTTGGTCTGTTTATCACAAATGTTGGGTGACTGATTATAAAGGAGAATCACTTTAACTGGGATATGTGAATCCAACAATGCCATAATTTCTTTTATAGGGGATTTTTAACCTGAAGGAGAAGACTTTAACTCAGTGTAGAGCAATGCTATCTTTCCTTAGGAATTTCTCATGCTAAAAGAGGGACAATGGCGTGGATGTAAATAATCCAGAGGCTTGCCGCTTACAGCAATAAGATGGGGGAAAAATGAGTTGTTGATGTTTGTATACTATGAGCAAGGCATGACTTTGATGCTAAAAGGTTGATTGACTCAACCGGGGTTTTCTTTATACAAAGCCCAAGAGAAGGCTATTGACCCAACAAGAGGGTTCTTTTTACCTGTCTCGTACGAAGCCCGAGATTGAGGCTAAAAAGAGATTGACTCAACAAGAGAGTCCTTTATACTCAACAAGAGAGTGTTTTCTATCTCGTACGAAGCCCGAGATGGAGGCTAAAAGTGTTTGACTCAACAAGAGAGTATTTTATACTCAACAAGAGAGTGATTTAGTATCTTGTACAAAGCCCGAGATGGAGGCTAAAAGGAGATGACTCAACAAAAGAGTCTTTTATACTCAACAAGAGAGTGTTTTCTATCTCGTACGAAGCCCGAGATGGAGGCTAAAAGTGTTTGACTCAACAAGAGAGTCTTTTATACTCAACAAGAGAGTGATTTAGTATCTCGTACAAAGCCCGAGATGGAGGCTAAAAGGAGATGACTCAACAAGAGAGTCTTTTATACTCAACAAGAGAGTGTTTTCTATCTTGTACGAAGCCTGAGATGGAGGCTAAAAGTGTTTGACTCAACAAGAGAGTCTGAAAAGGTTAGCTCCGTTGGGGAGGATTGTTTGTACAAAGCCCAAGAGGAGGCTACCTTACCGCTAGGGATTCTGGATATCCTGAAGTGGGTCCAAGTGTGAGGAACTCTCATGAGAGAGACCGGGTTTTTGCCTATGCTTCAAGGGAACTTGAGAATGTCTTTGAGACTCAAGGGGTTTAGACTGTCCAAGTCTAGAGTTTTATCTTTTGTACAATGCCCAAGAGGAGGCACGAGCATTAAGGGATGAGTATCAACCCTACGATGACCAGATTTTTTGACGCTGGGAAGACTGCTCTAGCGAAGGATGACTAAGTTTTGTCTTATACCTTTAAGACGTCATCAGGGTCCTTGTATTAAGCCCAAGAGAAGGCATGAGAACTTCTAAGAAGCCGAAGGGTCCTTGTACAACTCCCAAGAGGAGGCGGGGATGCTTTTAGGAAGCCTGTGGATCCCCAAACCAAGAGAAGTCCAAGACATGCTATTCACAGAGAATATATCAAGCCAAGAAAGTTCTTAAATTTGGAAGAAACTCAAGAGATGCTATTCACGGAGAATAGATCAACTTTGGGGAGCAGAGTTTCTTTGACGATTTCTAAGAGTGACAGTCTGAGAAAGGGTTCACCGAGAATGCTGCATTTCACGTGTCCATATTGTTTAACCCCAAGTGGAGGGAAGACTGTATCTGGTAATCCTATGGGGGATCTAGTATTGACTATATTTAAGAGTGACCAACAGGCTTTACCTAGTGCTAGACGTAGTTGTCGGGGAAAACTCTAAAATAACTATACTAGTATTACATAGTTGATATTTGATGAGTATATAAGAGATTGTGAAAGAAGACTTACAGTGAAACAGCCCCACAATACAGTTATATACATATGAAAGCGATAAATGAAAGCGGGTATACACTTACTCAGTTGTAGAGCTTCCATGCTGTTTTGTCAGTAGTTCAACAAAGAAAACGTTGATAACAATATGATATTCAAAATCAAAGGAGAAAGTGCTTTAAAAAGCTTGTTGGGGCTTACATCTAAAGTAGAGGCCCAAGTTTTAACAGGGATTGCACTGTTGTTTTGAAATTGTACAGGGACTTATACAAGTGACTGAGGCCCAAAAAAGGTTTTCTGTATAAAGGGATGGGTCTTACACTCTCTCAAGAGGCCCAAAGATGTTTAAAGAAAAGGAATGAGGCTTATAACACTAGGGTAGACCCAGATGATTTGATTTTTTTGAACTGGCGATCACGCCGAGATTTCTTTTAACGCGGAGGGACTTATACAATATCTGAGGCCCAAAAGATTTTGGTTAAAAGGGGGTTGGGTCTTACACTCTATTAGAGGCCCAAAGAGGTTTATTTTTGTACAAGAGATGGGGCTTACAACTCAAGGAGATGCCCACGGATTTTTTTTTAAAAAGGCGACGATCGTGCCGAACTTTTTGATGGTGTCGGGACTTATACAATACACTGAGGCCCAAATCATTTTGGTTTTCAAAAAGGGTTGGGTCTTACACTCTACTAGAGGCCCAAAGATTATTTAAAGAAAAGAAATGGGGCTTATAACACGAGGGTAGGCCCAGATTATTTTCGTTTTGAAATGGTGATCGCGCCGAGATTTTGAAAACGTAGTGGGTCTTATACAATGGCTGAGGCCCAAAATGTTTTGGTTTTCAAAGGGGGTTGGGTCTTACACTCTATTAGAGGCCCAAATATGTTTGAAAAAGTTTGATGAGGTTTGAATTAATCAAAACCCT
Organism: Lathyrus tuberosus; assembly: GCA_022829125.1. Classification (NCBI taxonomy): domain Eukaryota; kingdom Viridiplantae; phylum Streptophyta; class Magnoliopsida; order Fabales; family Fabaceae; genus Lathyrus; species Lathyrus tuberosus. Next base: position 3,402,559 of record JALAZF010000478.1, on the reverse strand, counting down.
AATTTGTTTTTAAAATACATTTTAATTGAATAAAAATTCAATTAAAATGATTAAAATTGTTAAACATGTGTGAAAAACAAATTGTGATCTTGGATTAATGTTTCAAAAATCATGTTTATATCCACAAAATTATTGGAAATCAATTAAGTTTGGAAAATCAAGGGAGAAAAAATATTTCAAATGTTACGAACAAATAAAACATTAATTCTTTGCAAAAATATCAAATATATGAAATAAATAATATTTTTGGGATTTTTTGGTAAAATAAAATATTTTAACATTTTTGTGAATTATTAAAAAAAGAATCAACTCAAAATTATTAAAACTTAGAGAGAAATTAATTTTTGAATCAATTAAATAAAATCACAAAATTCAAATATTTGAATTTTCAAAAAGGGCGCCAAGAACATGGCAAGAACACGCGCCACCCTCTGTTTCTGCAGATTTGCATTTTCAATCCAATCTCACTGAATACTTGATTATATCATGCAATCTACATATCAATCTGCTGGTTTTCACCTCACGGTCATGTCTATGGTCTTTAATTTCATTTATTTTAAGCATGGAATAAGAAATCAAAGAGAAACCTCAAGAACCCTAAAATTTGCATGAAGGCTCAGAAATTCCATACACGATTCAAACAAATTAATTGATTGAGGGAAAACACTCTATGCATAATTATGAACATATGGCCAAATTATTGTGCAGCAAAAAATGCATGGATCATAGAGTTAGAAGAGGTCATGCTTACCTCTTGCAGCTGGTGATCGTGTTTTGTGTTAGGTGTGTTACAGCTAGGTTCCAATGATGTTGATAGCTTCCCTAGGTGCCAAGTTATGTGCTTGAGTGCTTGGAATGGTTTGAAACAAGCTGGAACTGAAGATGGTATCCCAACTGCAACTTGGTTAAAACCTTGAGCAGTTGGCTGGTGATTCTGAGAAATCAGTGTTCCAGATGTTGTTTAAGTGTTTGGATCACTTCTATATAATGTTTATGATGTGTGTGTGTGTGTGATTGGTTTGGTTGGAATTGCTCTCAAACTCAAAACCCGATAGTGACTTGCTTTGGAAGGAAAATTTGGAAGTGAGAAGGTGATTTTGAGGAAAACATTTGTTTGATGGATTTGGTGTACTCAAACTGATCACAAATGAGCTCTATTTATAGTATATCAAGTTTTTTTGGGAGCAATAGTGATTGGCAACTGCTGCAGAGGTTTGGCCAATGTTCATCAATGGGAATCCAAGTCTCCTCTAGCCATTGACTAGAGGTTAGAGCACAGAGTTGTGGTTCCATAGTTGTTGGATAAGTCTTGACTGAATTTAGTTGGAAATGGGTCAGTCCATGCCACCTTGGTGCATCCAATAAATGTTCCAAAACAAAATTGGAGTCTTGTCCCTCTTTTAGGCATTTCTAGGTTTGGCATGCTACTTTTGGTTCCAAGGACTTGGGAGGCTGATGGATCAGTGTTTGTCCCTCCTTGGTCCCCCCTTGAGGTGTTCAGATGGATAGATTTGCTTGCCCTTTACAAACTTTGAGCAAATCGAGTAAAACTCCCAAATCTGCCTTGCCATGACAGTTTGTAGCAAGGCATATTGGCATGGTCATATCTCATGGCTTAAGTGGAGTTTCATGGAGTTCTTGACCATTTTGGAAATCCCTCATATGATACAACATGTTTGTGATCATAGTTTGTCTTGATACTTTTTGTATCCAAGTGAAAAACCCCCTACTTTTGGAAAAAAAGCAAGACAGATTCTGACTTAGTGAAAATTTCACCAAGTGTTGGAAAAAGTGACATTTCATGTTTTTACCCATTTTGATCATTCCATAACTCAAAATCCATTATGAATTGGAATAAGGTGTAGTTGAAGCTTTTGTAGAGGGCCATGAGAGCTACAAATCCAGCTTTGAATGGGGGAAAATGGCCTTGTGGTTTAGGAGTTATAATCCTCCAAAGTTGGTACCCTAGCCACTTTGTTCCATAACTTAGAAAATTTCTAAGTTTTTTTTGGTTACCCCTTTTATAAGTTATCCCACTTTTCTTGATTTTTCTTAATTAATGATGATTCCAATCACACATTAACATCATTTTAGGGTTAAAGAATCATAATTGTGAAAAATCTCAAAAAGTCAAAGTTTGACTTTTGTGCACAATTGACTTTTTATCAGATGAATTCCAAACTGTGCGATCCTCTATGAAATCAAGTCCTTGACCTAAATCAAACTTGATGGATTGATTTCATAGTTATTATAGGGTGTATTGAATCATGTCTTAGGGTTTGGGAACATGTCCCGGTCAAAAGTCAAAGATACAGTTGACTTTTTCCGCGAAACCCTAACTGTGGTTCTGATGAACTTAAAACTTGGGAATCAAGCTTCTTAGACCAATCCATTGTTGCAAATGGATCAATGTGGTGTATTAGTAACCCTCAAATCCTCTCTTGAGGTTTTGGCTCATGATTTGTCCCAAAATTCAACTTAGGGGTGAATTAGGTCAAGAAACCCTAATTCCTAATTTTTTATGAATGCATCCCCTGAGGTTTAATTGACTTGATGATTGGGTCCATGATGTTCGATGGAGTATATTAGGTTGTGCTTTGAAGCATTGGCTCATGCCTAGAGGAAAATTTCCATCTGGAGGCCCTGGTCGACTAAAACCCTAATTTGGTGACACTGGCGATCCTGAGGCTTAATCCACTTGGAAGGGAGCAGCCTTGTGCTTAATCCTTGAAATAGGAGTCCTCTTGATCCATTGTGAATGTTTGAAAGGTTTAGACAAGGTAAGATCATGTCATTCTTTGATTGATCCTTTGCCTAAAGCTCAGAGAGGGCTTGAAACCCTAATTATTGTTTGTAGTGAATGCTCACCCATCTTTTGGGAGACTGATGAGGTATGATGGTTTACCCATATTGTGATGATGATTTTCCCAATGATGGGAAATCTTAGTGGTCAAAATTTGGGGTATGATAGTGGCCGAGCAACAAGCGGGATCATCTTTCTTCGTACATGCTCAAACCAACCCAAAAGAGCATTGTAAAGCTATTGTTACTAGAAGTGGGAGAGAGTTGGGAGAAGGAGAAAAAAAATGAGAAAATTGTTGATGTATGAATTGAGAAGGCTGTGGAGGAAGAGAAAGATAATGTGGTAGTAGTTAAAAATAATGATAAGGAAGAAGTTGAAAATAACTATGAGAATTTAGTTGAAAAAGATAACCTTGAGAAGGAAAAGATAGAAGAAAAGAAGAAAGAGTCAAAAAGGGGATGGAGATAGTGAATCCAATTCCTATTCAAAACTTACCTTACCCTCATGTGCCCACCAAGAAGGAAAATGAAAGGCATTACACTCGTTTAATGGATATATTCAAACAATTGTAAATCAACATTCTATTTGCCGAAGCGCTTGAACAAATGCTGAAATATGCTAAGTTCATGAAAGATATTCTTACAAAGAAGTGAAGATATTCAGAGCTGGAAACAATTATCCTTGATGAAAGTTGTAGTGCTATAATCCAAAGAACTCTACCAAAGAAAGAAGTCGATCTGGGGCGTGTCACTTTGCCGGTAACAATTGGTGATGTCTATGTTGGCAAAGGCTTAATTGATTTGGGCTCAAGCATTAATCTAATTCCATTGTCTATTGTGAAGAGGCTTGGGAACATTGAAATGAAAGCAATTCAGATGACGTTACAATTGGCCGACAAATCCACAACTCATCCTCATGGATTGGCTCAAGATGTCTTGGTTAAGGTTGATAAATTTTTCTTTCCGGTTGACTTTGTTGTGATCGATATGCACGAAGACGAAGATGCTTCATTGATTCTTGGACGCCCTTTTATGAAGACCGCTCGAATGGTGATTGATGTTGATGACAGTCTTATGAAAGTAAGAGTTCAAAATGAAGAAGTGAGTTTTAATCTTTTTGAAGCAATGAAGCATTCGCAAGATAAACATGATAGTTTCCGTATTGATGCAACGGAAGAAGCCATAATGGAAGTCTCAAAGCAAGTTCATATATTATCTCCTTTGGAAAGAGCTTTTGGTGACTCATTTGAAGTATTTTCCGATGAATAAGAAAGGGCACTTAGAGAGTGTTTGAAGGAACTTGAATCTTTAAAAGAGTTACAACCATGGGAAAGTAAAACGGAAGAGTTGAAGAAAGAGGTGAGTGATGATAAGTCTCAACTTGAATTGAAGGTGTTGCCTTCTTATTTGAAGTATGTGTTCCTTGATGACGGTTGTAACAAACCGGTTATCATTAGCAATGTTTTATCCGACAAAGAGGAAGACCGTTTGATTCAAGTTTTGAAGAAGAACCAACATGCTATAGGTTGGGTTCTTTCCGATCTAAAGGGAATTAGTCCGGCCTATTGCATGCACAAAATCTTATTGGAAGAGGACTTCAAATCGGTAGCCCAACCACAATGTTGTTTGAATCCTACTATGAAGGAAGTGGTGAGAAAGGAAGTTGTTAAGCTATTGGATGCCAGAATGATTACCTGATATCCGATAGTCTGTGGGTGAGTCATGTGCAATTTGTGCCCAAGAAGGGAGGAATGATCATTATTAGAAATGAGAAAAATGAATTGATTCTGACGAGAACTATAACGGGTTGTAGAATGTGTATCGATTATAGGAGGCTTAACACCGTTACTAGAAAATATCATTTTCCACTTCTGTTTATGGATCAAATGCTTGGGAGATTGTCGAGTCAAGAGTTTTATTACTTCTTAGATGTCTATTCTGATTATAACCAAATCTCGGTTGATCCGGAAGACCATGAAAAGACGGCGTTCACTTGTCCCTTTGGAATTTTCGCTTATCGAAGGATGCCTTTTGGCTTGTACAACACACCGACAACATTTCAACGGTGTGTACATGCCATTTTTTCTGACCTTATTGAGAAAACGATGGAAGTGTCCATGGTCAACTTCTTCATGTTCAGAGCGTCTTTTGATCTATGCTTGAAAAATTTGAAGACCGTTCTTGAACGGTGTCTGGAAACGAACTTGGTACTAAATTGGGAGAAGTGCAACTTCATGGTAACAGAGGGGATTGTGCTTGGCCACAAAGTCTCCTCTAAAGGTCTTGAAGTGGATCAAGCTAAAATTGAAGTGATCGAGAAGTTGCCACCTCCAACCAATGTCAAAGGCATTCGGAGTTTTCTAGGCCATGCAGGATTTTATAGGTGGTTCATCAAAGACTTCTCCAAAGTTGCAAGACCTTTGAGTAATCTACTCAACAAAGATAAGTCTTTCTCCTTTGATGATGAATGTTTAAATGCCTTTCAAATTTGAAAAGAGAAACTCATCACCACACCCATAATTGTTGCTCCAAATTGGACTTTAAATTTTGAATTGATGTGTGATGCTAGCGATTATGCCGTTGGTGCGGTGCTTGGGCAAAGAAAGACCAAAATTTTTCATACTATACATTACGCGAGTAAAGTTCTAAATGAGGCACAAGTGAATTATGCCACCACAGAAAAAGAATTACTCGCTATTGTGTATGCTCTCGAGAAATTTTAGTCTTGTCTGATTGTTTCAAAGGTTGTGGTCTACAGTGACCACTCAGCCATTAAATATCTGCTTACCAAGCCAGATTCGAAGCAAAGGCTCATCCGGTGGATCCTTTTGTTACAAGAGTCTGATTTGGAAATCCGTGACAAGAAAGGGTCTGAAAACTTTGTAGCATATCATTTATCCCGGTTGGTCAATGTAGAGGTAACACACCGGGAAAATGAGGTCCGAGAAGAATTTCCGGATGAAAAATTTTTTTGAGTACAAGTTAGGTCGTGGTTCGCAGATTTTGCTAACCACAAAGCGACCAGATTTATACCGGAGGACCTAACTTGGAATCAAAGATGGAAATTCCTCTCGGAAGCTAACTTTTATGTTTGGGATGAGCCATACTTGTTTAAGTTAGGAGGTGACAATTTGTTGAGGAGGTGTGTCACTCTTGATGAAGCCAAAAGTATCCTTTGGAATTGTCACAACTCGCCATATAAAGGGCATTACAATGGTTTAAGAATGTCCACAAAAGTCCTCCAATCGGGCTTTTATTGGCCAACATTGTTCAAAGATGCCAACTTCCATGCAAAAAGTTGTGACACATGCCAAAGAAGTGGCGGGATTGGAAAAAGAAATGAAATGCCCTTGCAAACAATTTTAGAAGTCGAGGTTTTCGGTTGTTTGGGTATTGATTTTGTCGGACCATTCCCACTATCTTTTTCAAACGAGTATATATTGGTTGCGGTTGACTATGTTTCCAAGTGGGTGAAAGCAATTGCGTCACCGAGGGCCGATGGCAAGACGGTGATAAATTTTTTAAAGAAAAACATATTCTCCCATTTTGGCACCCCTCGTGTGTTAATTAGTGACGGAGGTTCACATTTTTGCAATGCACCGTTCGAAAAGGTCTTAAAGCATTACAGTGTAAAGCACAAGGTTGCAACTCCCTACCACCCGCAAACCAATGGTCAGGCCGAAGTATCAAATAGAGAGGTAAAAAGGATTTTAGAGAAGACTGTGTCAAGCTCGCGAAAATATTGGTCGCAAAAGTTGGATGAGGCTTTTTGGGCGTATCGCACCGCTTACAAAGCTCCAATCGATCTAACTGCTTTTCAAATGGTTTATGGTAAGACATGTCATTTACCCGTTGAATTGGAGCATAATGCTCTTTGGGCATTAAAACTATTAAATTTTAATCCGAGCTTGGCCGGCGAAAAAAGGAAGGTTCAATTACACGAATTGGAAGAAATGAGAAATAATGTGTACCACTCAAGCAAGCTCTATAAAGAGAAAGTGAAAGGCTATCATGACAAGAAGGTTTCTCAGAAAGAATTTTGGGTCGGCCAGATGGTACTTTTATTCAATTCCCATTTGAAACTGTTTCCGGAAAAATTAAAGTCCAAATGGTCTGGGCCGTTTTTGATCAAGGATGTCAAGCACTATGGTGCCATAGTTATTGAGGACTTGCAAAAGAAGGAAAGTTGGACTGTAAATGGACAACGGCTGAAAATCTATCTCAGAGGAGAAATCGATAGAGAAAATTGCGCAGTGTTTCTAGATGATCTTTGAGATTATCTTGGACCGTCGAGCTCAAACGACGTTAAACAAAGCGCTAGTTGGGAGGCACCCCAACATTGTAAGTTTTTCTGTTTTTCTACTATTTTTATATGTTAAGTTGTTTAGAATTCGTGTAGTGTGGTAGCAGCTGCAGAAAAGAATTTCAAAATTCTGTCATGTTCGCTGGCTAGTTCGCTTTGCGAACCTGGGGTGAGCATTCGCTGACCAGTTCGCATTGCGAACTTAGCGAGACAACCAAATGTTTTTCTGCTGCCACCTCATTAAAAAATGAGTTTTTTTAGTATGGGCCAGACACTTAGGCCCATGACCCATCACTTTTTCTGATTGTGAGTGATAACCCTACACTCTATTGGTCATTCCCACTCTCTCATAAACTCTCACAAACACTAACATAAGTATTTTGAACTCACATTTCCTCTCTGTTCCTATCTCTCTCTCAAGTTTTTCCAAGTGTTAACAAGTCCAGGTTTGATGCTACTTCTCTCTATTAATTTGTGTTAGACAATGTGGTTAGGTTAGTTAGGTTGAACATTAGAGATAATTTTATTTTAGGTTTTAAAAGTGTGTGCAATTCACCTCTGTTTTAAGGTTTGTTTGTTGTTGCATGTTTAATTTTATGCAAACTTCATAATAGAGGTTGTATTGTGAAAGAAAGTCTAATGTTGGAAAAGTTAGAAGCTGTTAATTTTGAAATGATTTGCAGGTTCGCTGACCAGTTCGCTTTGCGAACCTGGCGCTAACATTCGCCAAAACTTCGCTTATCGAATCTGGGGCGAATGTTCGCCAGGACTTCGCTTTGCGAACTTTACGCGAACAAACCAGATTTCTGATTTTTTTTTGCTGTTTCTATTCGAAATTCTGATCTACTGCTTTGTTCCTTATCTAATGGACTGTTTTGATGGCTGGTTGTTGTTTTGTCTGATGGTTTTTGCAGATGGCTCCAAAAATTAATCCTTCCAAAAAGAGAAAGGCCGCAGTCACTTCAAGACCAGTTCCGATTCAGTTCTACAACACACGTTTCTGAGGGGTGAAACAGGCTGCAAGGTACTTAACTTTAGAGAGAAGGTCGATCTTACCTGAGAAAAGATTCAATTTGAACCCACATGGCAGCTATCGGACGGTAGCTGGACTACTTGAAAGAAAAAATGAGGGTAGTTGATTACACCGGTGGATTGCTATAACGTGGAGATGATACGGGAATTTTATGCTAATGCCCTCCCGGATGATGGGAAGGAATTTGGATGGAAGACCATGGTTATGGGAACAGAGGTGCTTTTTGATCAGGAAATTATTAATGAGGTTCTTGGGAACCCACTTCCATTGAGAGAAAATGAGCTAGACACCTGCCACAAGACTTTGAGACTAGTTTGAGACACCGACAAAATAACCAAAGACCTTTTGCGTGAAGGCAAACAGTGGAGTTGAACCCATCTGGGGTTCCACGCCGATACCATCGTGAGGACATGTGTCCTTTGGCCCAATTGATCTTACTTTTGGTTCTTACCAACATTAAGCTAAAGTCACATACCTCAACCATTACCATATCCCTTGCCCATTTGGTCCACAGTATCATGTTGAATGTCTAGATTGATATAGCCAGGATAATTGCTAATGAGATGAAGGATATTGTGGAAAGGGGCCTTGGTTCAGCTTTGAGGAAGAACTGTCCCCTTTCCTTTTCCTATCTAATTATGACCCTTTGTGTGCATGCGGGGGTTAATGTCCCCGCACGTCGTCAGATAACCATCCCGGCTGCCATTGATGACCGTTATGTTGAAAAATTTTGTAAACCAAAGGGGCTTCAAGGTGAGTCTTCAGGTGCTGGTGTTGATGCCGACACAGGTGCTGGTAATGGGGCGAGTGGATCTGGTTCTGGTTCTCAAGGTTATTATCCATCTCAGCAGGAAATATGCCAGTACAATTGGGACTGGATGGCGGCTTCTCAGTGCGCCATGATGGATTTAGATGATTCGATGCAGGTACTACAGCTGTAGATTCGCGAACCCTCTGTGGATCACTCTTTGATGACAAGGGAGCAATTCCTTGCTCATGCTGGTTGGCTTGAGGCCAGACCAGTTTTTGGAGGGGGAGGGAAAGCAGCTGGTGACCCTAAAGAGGATGCTGATGCAGAGGATGGTGATGATGAGCTTGTGGGCGTGTCTGGATCTGAGTATGGTTCTGAGGAGGAGGAGATTGAGGTTTTCGGTTCCGAGTTCGAAGAGGACTGATTTTGTTGTTATCATTTTGTACTTCCTTTGAGCGTCAAAGTGAAGTTTTTTATGTTTTCTGTTATTATGCTTTATGTATCAGTTTGTAGTATTGTACTTTATCCACTAGGTGGATTATTTTGAGATTTGATGTACTTTGTACCCTTATGAGGTACTAATTACTTTTATTGGTGTTTTCACACCAAAACACTATTATGATCTTAGTAGTAATATTTTTTTTCAGTAAATTATTCTGTTTTCAATTTTTACTATTCTTTTTTTATTGTTGTTAAGAATTGAATTCTTTAGTTAACGAATGTTCAACTCTTAAATTGTTGGTATGCTTATTATTATATTATGTTGGTATTCTTGTGGGAATTTAATGTTTCCAACTTTTGGAAGTGGTTTTGAAAGAAACTTCTAGGTTGGTGATTGTTGTCTATCAAAGAAGATTCTTCCAAGATTGGAGGGCAATGATAGTATTTTAAGCATGTTATTGTTGGCAAGGTACATAGTTACCTATTTCTAGAATTTAGAATGTTTTAGAACTTTTTGTCTTTGTACAAATGAAATTTTGTTTCTTGTTACAACTTTATTGATTGCTTATGTCACTTAGGTCCAAAAACCACAATGGTGAGAAACCTCCATGATCTACTAAATGCATAGGATTGATGATGAATTTTGTTTTATACATTTAATCCATGCTTTATCTTGTGATTTGTGTGATTTTGTGGAAGCATTAGAAATGATCAAGGCATTTGTTGATATTGAGCACAACCATTTCCAAACAGTGATTTACCCGTGAGTAGTGAGTATTTGTTAACCCTATGAGCCTAAACAATTTAGATCTCGTTTAGTGACGAACTTTGTGTGTACATAATTTGAAAATCAAGTTCATCATTGAATTTTTGAGAGTTTCTAAATTTTTTTTCTTCTTGAACCTTGGAACTTTGTTGTTATTGATTTCAATCAAGGAGCATTCACTTAAGGTTTAGTTGAAAATAAGTTGGGGAGAATGAGAAAAAAAAGAAGATTGGTAAATTGCTCAAACTTTTGAAAAATTTCAAGCAAGCATGAAAATAATTTTTTTTTTTGTGAATATGAATGTAGAAAAAAAAAAGAGAAAAAGAATGCTTGCTTGATTGAGAAAAATAGAGTCCAATAATTGTGCATAAGGAAGTTTGAGAAGGTTGGTGATAAAGGAATGAAATTGGTGAATGAAGTTGAGATGTTTGTGAATACCTTGATTAGTGAATGTTCTTGTGCATCGGAAATTTCGATTCAATGGCCTTAAGAAATGTCCCTTTATTGTTAACCCGACCAAGCTACAACCTTAAAAGCCCTTAGTGATCATTTTGCTTCCATGATTTCTTTATTGATCGATTAGATATTGTATGAATTGCTTTGTATTTGCATCATTTGTCATTTGAACGAAATTGCCCCGCGTTTGTAAGTGCATTTTTCCTTCAATCCTTTTTCGAAGAGGAGTGTTAAAGTGATATGAGCATGATATTTTAGTTGTTACTTGAAACATTGTCTGATATTTGTTTAAGAATCAAGTTCTTTTGCATTGTCCGATTCTAGGAATTTGTAATTGTTACTTGTTTGCAATTGTTGTTTATTTGAGCCATTTATCTTTTCTTGGTTGATTCAAATGCTTGAGCAAATCCTCTTGTTTTCAATGAGAGGCATACTTTGCTTGAGGACAAACAAAGAGTTAGTTGGGGAGAGTTTGTTAGATGTCAAACATGACTAATATTACTTGTGAATACTCGATATTTTTCAACTCTTGTATGACAAATTATGGATTTTACTCATGAATTGTTGTTATTCTTCAAACATTGTGAATATACCATTGGTGCTTGTAATATGTGTGTTATTGTGCAGAAAAAGGCACTAATTGATCAAAGATGTAACACACAAGAAAGGATCCAAGTTGCTAAAGAAAGGAAGAAAACTTCAGCATGTTCGCTTTACGAACTGCCAGCGAATGTTCGCTTTGCGAACAACTGGCGAAGCTCCAGCAATGATCCCAGGAATTGGACAATAAGAAAAGGGACCAAAGTTCGCTTTGCGAACTTCCCAGCAAACGTTCGCTAATTCATCGCCCAGCAAAGACCTGGCGAAGGACTCCTTGGATGAGGCAGTAGTAAATGGGGCCTAAGTTCGCTTTGCGAACTTGTAGGTGAATAGTTCGCTTTGCGAACAAAATTTTGCATTGCGAACTTATGCAGACAAACAAAGGCGGTTGAGCTTATCAGAAGGCACTTCAGGTGCCAAATTCATAGTTCACTGGGCGAACAAAAAGTTCGCACTGCGAACTTGTCTGATTTCAACTGTACTATTTAAGCATTGTATGTATTTTCTTGGGATCATAACTTCACTTTATCACACCAAAACCTATTTTTCTGATATTTCTTCATCTAAGAGAGATTCTTCACATAGAGAAGCTGGATTTGTATCCGATCTCGATTCTTCGACGCGGATGCTTTTTCATCTCCTCACGAAACTTGTTAAACAAGCTACCATGAATATGTGTAGCTAAACACATCTTGTGTCAAGATTAGTGGTAGGTAATCCTTTATTTTGTATGTTTTGATCTTGATTGTAGTGTGTGAACTTTGTTGATGATAAATATAGAAGAAAAACTTTGTTTATATGGTTTATATTTTGTTTTAGTTCATGATTGAGAAATATGTTCTAAAAATTGACCTAAGTTTCAATCCATTAATAATCACGAGGCTAGAGATAGTTTTGAAAGTTGATGTTCATAAATATTGATCTTGAATGTTATCATATTGGTAGTTTGAGTGAGATATCATCAAAGAATCAATATGATAAATCCCACAACAAGTGCACCTAGTGACTTCACTGAGATGGTGAACATGGGAGTACACCTTGAAGAAGCAGTTCGAGAAGGTCGATTGGTCAAGGACGCAGAGCCATCTAGTAGTAGCAAAAGGTATGGAAACACTTTCCAAAAGAAGAAAGAGCAAGATATCAGCATTATATCACATGGTAAACAAAGATGAAGATACAAACCTCGGCAGGTAGCAACGGTATCTCCTATTATCAACTCAATGCCAGTTCCGACATGTCAACCACAAATTTCTCAAAATCGGCAGAATCAACAACCACAGTATCAGCAAAGGCAGCAATAGCCTCTTCAGCAAGCTCGCCCGCAACACAACAACAACAATCGTACCTTAAGATCACCAGGTTTTAATCCTATCCCAATGCCATGTGCGCAGTTATTCCTAGTTTTACTAGCAAAAGGACACATTCAAACCAGAACTCCTCCCGCCTTTCGTGAAAATCCCCCTTATTGGTTCAAAGCTGACCAATTATGTCCTTATCATCAAGGAGCACCGGGGCATAACATCGAGAATTGTTTTAGTTTTAAATCCGATGTACAAAAACTTGTCAAAAGTGGAGTTTTGTCTTTCAAAGACACTAATTCAAATGTTCAAAGTAATCCGTTACCTCAGCATGAGAAAGCATCTGTCAACTTAATTAACAAAAGTTTTGAAAACAGTTGTCAGATTCAAGATGTGCGCTTACTAGGAACAAATCGGGTGAAGATGCATTGTAGACAAAGTACGACCAAGTGCCACCTCACAACTATCATCAGAGTAATACTTGTTCCAAAGATAACCAAGGGTGCAACATTGTACAGACAGCCCTTCAAGAACAAATGGATCTGGGTTAGATCTAAGAATACAGAATACATGGAGTAAACCTTGTTTACAAATGTACCTGTATCATTCATAATTTTGACATTCGCGCAATGAATTTAAATCTAGTTGTGATGCACTCCAGACAAAGTCAACATTATAATCTGCCATCGCACGACTACATCGCTTGCCCAATTTGTTCAAAAGGTAATCAAGGATGTCTTTTTGTGCAAGAGGCTCTCCAACGTCAAATGGATCTAGGGTGGATCCAAGACTATCACGGAAGGAACGATCATAAGATCAACATGATTGATGAATGTCCAAACAGAGTTCAAATCTTCGACATTCGCCTAGTGAACACAAGTTTGGTAGAATTACATGCCAAACAGGTTCGGCTTGGCTTTGTAGCATTACACAATTATCAAGATTGTAAAGTTTGCTCTGAGAATGATCAAGGTTGCACGCTCGTACAAAGAACTCTTCAACACTTATTAAATCACTGGTGGTTCCCGATATACCAGAACACAGAAACTCATCAAGTCGACATAGCTGATGAAGGCCCTAGCAGACACGAAAGCTGCGACATTCACTTATTAGAAACAGACTTGGTAAAAATGCATTGCATACAAAGTGGATACGGTCAAGTACTTCCCCACAATTATGAGCACTGTGGGATATGCTCATAAAATGACCAAGGATGCTACCTTGTACGAGCAGCTCTCTAGAATTAGGTAGACCGAGGAGTGATCTTACTAAATAGAATGGGAAATCACCAATCAATCAATATGGTACAAGATTGCCTAGGGCAGTACGCAGTTCATAATGTCAAACACATTGATACATCATTAGTCAAATTTCACAAAAGCCTGTGTGGACTTAACAACTTTGGTCCAGAACACCATGATCATTCAGCTTGTACAAAATGCCGCAGAAGCCAACATGGTTGCCTCCGCATCCAAAATGAGATTCAAGGACTATTAGACCAAAGGACCATCATAGTCTTTAATGAAAGAGAATCCATTAATTACGGATTTGATGGAGATGTCTTCACCATAATTCCTCTGCTTAGTAAACTGAAGCGCTTGGAGATCCCTTTAGACAGTGGAAAAATTCCTGATATCCCCAGCAAAACCCCAGATATATACCAAAATCAGATGTTGAGATGATCAACGGAGAACATGGTATTGAAGGATGTCGTGTCCTCCCAATTCATTAGAAACAGATACTCTGATGAAAGATAACTTTGGCTACAGCTTGGATGATCCCACTGATGATTTACCCATTTGGGAGCCTTACATGGAAAATCCAGAATATCAAAGCTAGTCTGAGAATGTATATTTTCCAGATGCCCTAAAAAAGGATTCATCTATTCCTTCAGAAGCATGGAGGCCTTACTCAGAAAATCCCAAACATATCAAACATTGCCTCAATGAAGTCGCAAGGATTGCTGGACGGGAATTTATCAACTTTGCACTACCAGAAGTCAATGTCATCGAGGAAGACAATCCCTCAGAAACTTGGGATACCTTGGGACAACCAAGCAGAAAGTTTAACTTTCTAGTCAAGTATACTGCTCCCAAATGCTCTCGCATCATGATTTAAGACATTCAACCCACGAGATGAGGATATCCTCATGATCAATAGGAAACATGTGAAAATGCAATTGAAACTTTTTCTGCTAAAAATTATGCATGGGAAGAAGACTCTAGTGATCCAACTTCACCAGAAATCAGTGTCATTACTAAAGACAATCCCGAAAGGAAAATACCAGACTTTGTAATCCACAAAGGAGTTCAACGCAATTGGGTAGCTGTTGATGTCCTGAATGTTGTTCACATCTCAAAGTAATTGCCTTGTCTTTATTTTGACCTCTCACCTCGCCTGAGTGAAATGATGTTTTATAAGGCATCATTTCCCGTAAATATTTCCTCTCTGCCTCGCCCAAGACAGACGAGTTTTATTTTATAGGGCTTGTGTTTCAAGAATCAACAAATCATAAATAAAGATGTCATTCTGAATTCCCGCATTTGTTGTTATTTTCGCTTTTTTCTTTTTTCTTTTCAGAAAATGGTAATCCTAAAACAGAAAAAAATAACAAACATTTTCAAAATACCTGGACATAACTTTTTGCATTTTTTATCTTTTCTAAAAAGAATCATCAATCACATTATGCAGATTAATTGTTAAAAACCCCGTTGAAACATATGATCCAATGCCTTCTCCCAACTTTGAGTTCCCGGTATTCGAAGCTGAAGAAGAAGAGGTCGAGGAAATTCCATATGAGATGTCCTGACTACTCAAATAGGAAGAAAAATCCATTCAACCCCATTGAGAGCCATTGGAAATAATTAATTTGGGTTCAGAAGAAGAAAGAAGAGTAGTTAAGATCGGAGCTCTACTCAGTTCAACTGTCAGAAGAAGTTTGGTACAGCTTCTCAAAGAATTTCCTGATCTGTTTGCTTGGTCATACCAAGATATGCCAGGATTGAATATTAACATTGTAGAACATCATTTGCCATTAAAGCCAGAATGTCCGCCAGTCAAAAAAACGTTGAGAAGGACTCATCCAGATATGGCCATTAAGATCAAGGAAGAAGTCTAAAAACAGATCGATGCAGGCTTCCTTGCCACTTCAGAATAACCTCAGTGGCTAGTCAACATAGTGCCAGTTCCCAAAAAGGACGAAAAAGTCAGAATGTGTGTAGACTACAGGGATTTAAACAAATCAAGTCCAAATGAGGACTTCCCCTACCACGTATTGACATGTTAGTCGATAGCATTGCAAAATTCAAAGTTTTTTCCTTCATGGACGGATTTTCAGGCTATAATCAAATTAAAATGGTGCCAGAAGACATGGAAAAAACCTCATACATTATCAAAGGGAAATGACAACTCAGTTTCATAACATGATGCACAAAGAAATTGAAGTATATGTGTGTCACACCCTAATTTTTAACCCTAAGATCCCCGTTTTTCCCTTTGCATATCATTTTAGGCCAATCATTCGTGCATGACTAACCACTTTATCTAGCTTTGTCTGTTTGTTTCTCTTTCGAGGACAGGTGCTGCTGCAGAAGATTCAAGGTCCTGAAGGTTGTACTGTGTGTGTGATTGTGGAGCTTCTCTGGTCTTGTGAGATTGTGCCTGTTGTACCCCAAATTTTACCCCTTAGATGTCATAACATCTTGCACTTACATTTAGAGATCAACCATCTGTGCATTGTTAACTAACCACCGTACCTTGCTAGTTTGTTCTTTTTTGCGAAAGCCAGGGTTTGTACAGGAAAGAGAATATAAGTCAATAAGCCAGGATCTCACATGTTTCAAGGTCTCCTAAGACATTCTTTGGCTCCATACAAGCACCACAAGATTCACCTAGGCCTCAAACTAGGGTTTTATCAGCAACAGTCAACCACTGCCCTTGATTCTGATCAAGACATGTTTTCAAGCTTTGGGACATGATCCCACATGATACTGGACATCCTTAGAGGCCATCTATGGACCTTGGAAGAGATTGAAAAAGCAGGATCCTCAAAGATCATCCATTGGAATTCCTGAGGAAATTAAGGTTTTAACCGAAGAAATCGAGCCCCGATTCTGACGGTTTTGGACCAAAAAGAAGCATCCGAACCATGTCTCATTTTTAATGTGATTGACCATTGACTGAGGACACGAGGAATCGGCACTTGTAAATTTTATCTTGTTTGAAAAAGAAAAGAGAGAAAAGAAAAAAAGAAAGAAAAGAAAAAGAAAGAAAAAAAAAGAAAGAAAGAAAAGAAAAAAGAAAGGAAAAAAAAGAAAAAGAGAAAAAAAAAAGAGGAGAACATCTCATGGCGCCCACCATGAGTGTTCTGTGGCGCCTGCCACTTGCATGGCGCTAGCCATGTATATGGCGCCTGCCATAGGATTTTGTGGCACTTGCCACAACTTTTCAATCTTCACTAAAAAAAAGGTTTATTTTTAATTTAAAAAATACACTTTATACGAAGCCAACCAGACAAGTGGATGCAAAGTTCATCATGACAAAAGAAAAATCTTTTCAGTAAATTTTGTTTACGTCTCTTCAGCATAATCTAGTCCTTGAGCCTACTTCTGAAATTAAGACTCTTTGAACCAACTACTGACACTTGCACGATCTTTTGAAATAAAGCAAACTCGGCCTTGCTGCAAGCTTCTCGTTTTCTCCTATAAATAGGGCACCACACTTCAGTATCAAAGACACCAGGTTCACCCAAAGAATGGGCTGAATACTCTCCATACTTTTCTCCCCCAGTTACTGTGATAATTCTGAGTTTTGGCACGAGAGTTTTTCGGTTCGAATTTTCCACCATCAGTAGCTGTGGCATTTTGAGGAAAAATATGTTTGTCCATTTTTACAAAGACGTATTTGTGAAGAGGCAGTGGACCGTCACCACTAGGTAACCTTCGCATCTCCGTTTCATTTCCGTTTCGTCTTGTTTTCATAATATCATAATCATGTTACTGTTATGTTCATACTAATACTTGATTCCGGAATAAATGTTAAATGTTGTGTGTGGTTTTTGTTATGATTTTATGTTATGCTTGTTACTTAAAAGAAAAAAGAAAAATAAAAAAGTGTAATTCACGGCACCCGCCACCCATTTTGCAGGCACTTGTTGAGAGTGAACAGTGCCTGCCATTAAGAAAAGGGGCTTTTTTATTTCATTCATGGTAGTGGCGCCTGCCACACTTTCCATGGCACTGGCCATGAAAGTGTGGCGCATGCCATGCTTAGCTTTGGTGGCCATGGTGCCTGCCACAATGTTGTGGAATCTGCCACACATTGTGTCAATTTTAAGTGGCGACTGCCACTTCAACCTTTTTCCTTTTTTTTTAAATTTATTTATTTCAACTACCATTTTGTTATTTTTTTTGTAAAAACTAAAAAACAGAAAAATATGCATTGGCTTTATGTTAACTCCTGAGTTTGTTTTTTTTCTTAAAGAAAATCATCAACCGATTCTTGAAGCTTTTTTAAGATTTTTCTTTGAAGTGTTTTGCAGTAATATGTGAATGTGAGAATGTTTATTTGAAAACTATTCTGTGACTTTATCACTCACCATGCCACTGACTTTAAAACTGGAAAATGTCATCTTTGCTTTATCCATGTTCATCTGTGAAACTTAAGTTGGTTAATGTTTACTATTTTTGAACCATTGAACTCATATTTTTCACTCAACTCGTGTTCTCAAGTTGTTTCCCCCTCTTCCAAAGGAAAGTCTTTCTATTGACCTCATAGTCATAGAAAGCTCATTACCAGCTTTGACCTCATAGTCATAGCCACCTACCAGCCTTGACTTCACAGTCATGGCCACCTACCAGTTTTGACCTCATAGTTATAGCCACCTTTCCCTTGGCCTCATAGCCATTCAACATCTTATAACTTAGAATTAGGATAGAGTTCTTAAACTCTATGTGAACTCATCATCTTGAGCATTCACTTCCCCATCATAACTTAGACTTAGAGAGTTTCTTAAATTCTATATGAGCTCATACTCATTCCCTTTGGAACTTTGGCCATAGTCAATGGTTCCTCTCTCACCCTTAGTTAGGTGAACTACGGTTACTCTGATTCTTTAGTCAGATACGTAGGCAGAAGATGCGACGTCTTGGCGAGCAAACTTAGTGTACATACCTTAGGTATTTACCATTACCATTAGCATATTCCCTTAGCAAGCAAACATAACATAACACAAACTAAACAAGAGGTTCCTGTAGAGTACTACAGATACTTAGGGTGCTAATACCTTCCCTTAGTATAACCAACCCCAGATCCCCGATCTCTTAGCTGTGTCTTCACATGGCGCAAAAGGTATTTCTTTCTTTACCTTTTCCTTTGGATAAATCAAAGCTCGGTGGTGAATTCAAAGAAATGTGATGCAAGTTAATTAATAGCTTGTTATCCGATTCTCACCGCAACAGAAATGGCGACTTCACTAGGGATATCTAATAATTTTGAGGGTTAAGCCCACCTTGTTATGTTTGTGTTATTGCATGTTTTGCTTGCTTATTTCTGTATATCTCTGTATACCTGTTTGGCAGGGTGCTGCTATTGAGTGGTGAGATAAGTCTTAACCCAGACTTGAGAGCACATATATGATAGGATTATGGTGTAATCAATAGTCGGTTGTCGGGAGTAGTCCTAACAATTTATGGCATATGATGACCACGCTCAGTTGAGGTCCTTTGGGATTGTTGATGTCTGATGTGAGTAGTCGCATTAATGTCACTCTTCCCAATTTGAGAGCTAGTGATTCTGAGGACCGTAGTTACCTTCACCCCACTTGGCCTTTTAGGATGTAGTGTGATGGCTATGAGGGAGTAGTCCCAAGTAGTTGTTACGCGATACTACACTCAGACGAGTTTATCTTGAGAATATTATTAACCCGCGTGAGCAGTCACGTAGGCCGATAATATCCGAAGGATTTACGTAGACTCTGGGAACTTCTTAGAACCCTGTGCTACAGTTGATAAACCCTATTACACACCTTTTGGGATGGGTAAACCATGGCTCCATGCTCGTGATATTCAAACATAAGCCGTCTTTTGTTTACTTGTACATATTTATGAATACCTGTATATGTGTGTTTGTGCATACATTCATTCATTCATGATATCCCTTTGGTTTCAAGGAACTTAGGCGTTCTTTCCTTTGCAAAGATCATGGATGTTAAAACAAAACTTTTCAATTTTCCAAAAATGTTTGCAACTTGCTTTTGAGCTTCTTGAAACCATTTGGCTTGCATTAGCATTGTATGCGAATGTCATTGCATTTGAATTGCATTTGCATGTCTCAGCCTCGAGTCTCATCCGTCCTTTGTCTGTAAACTAGTTTGACTTCCCAAAGCCAGTATTGGACTTAAGGTAGCTTGTGAACGATCATGAACTCAGAAAAGCAGAGCCAGTTTGTGACCAGAGCAGATTTTGACTTGTTGAAAATCAGTTGGTGGAAGCTATGACAGCCTTAGCAAAGAAAGATGACAGCATTCAAAGGACTTCTGTGAACGATGTTGCCCAAGCTCAACCTGTGCAGATTCCGGTTGAAAATCAGGTTATACAAGAACATGCCATTGTCCGAGATGGACATTCCTCTTCTATTGATGTTATGGAATATCGTAGTTTCACATTCTCTGAGCCTGATTCCCAAGAGGTAGTCCCTGTGATGAAAACCTAGGACCCACGAGACATTGAGATTATGGAGAAATGTCGTGCCTTGGAAGAAAATCTTGATGGCATTAAGAGTCGTGCCACTGCTGATCTGAATGCTTTGAACATTTGTTTGGAACCCGACCTTGTAATGCCACCAAAGTTCAAAACGCTGAAGTTTGAGAAGTACAAAGGGGATAGCTGTCCAAAACAACATTTGGTGATGTTTTACAGAAAGATAACCTCATATGTTCGCAATGACAGGCTTATGGTCCACTGTTTCCAAGACAGTCTGAGTGGGGCATCACTAAGTTGGTATATGCAGCTAGAAAACAATCACATCCAATCATGGTCAGACTTAGCCTATGCCTTTGTGAAGCAGTACAACTTCAATCTTGACTTGACTCCCAGTTGTTTGCATTTGCTAGACTTATCTCAAGAAGACAATGAATCCTTTAAAGGATATGCTCATAGGTGGAGAGAAATAGCAGCTCGCATCCAACCACCACTTTTGGATAGGGAATTAGTTGACTGGTTCGTGGATACTTTGCAAGGTCCATACCGTGAAAAGCTATTTAGCTTTGCGACATCAAACTTTTCTGACTTGGTAATAGCTAGAGAGCGCATTGAAAGCGGTCTCAAGAATGGAAAAATCCGAGGCATCTCAAACATCCATGCTAGTGAGAGTGAATCAATTGTCAGTTCTCAAGAAAAATGGGAGAAAGAAAGTAATTCCACTTGGAAATCTTCGACATTTCAGCCCCGACGTTCATGCAACTCAAGTGTTCAGAGTCAGCAATCTTTTGGGTCTCAGTGTCAGATACCATCCTCTCCACAAAGACAATATTCTTCTCCGAATCAAAGACCTCCTCAGTATCAACGGTCCTACCGTCATCAATCGCGTCAGCATGCACGACATCCTTCACCTAATCAAGCGGATTCATCAGACTCTGAAGTGGAAGAAATTGCTGAGAGTGGATGTGAAGATGATCCTCATACTGATCTCGACAGTCAACTCTGAATATGATCATCTCGGTTTGGCAAATCAAGAAAGGAAAGCCTAAGGCTGACATTCCTTTGTTGTTTCAGCATTTTTGTTGTATTTTCCTTTGCATACTTGAATTAATTCTTCTTATAAGCATTGTTGTACTTTCAAATTGGCAAAATTAATGAAATGTTTATGCATCTTTTTGGGTCAATCCATTCGTGTTCACTCATTTTTTATAAAAACAAACAAAAAGAATTTTTTGTTACTCCACTTATCAAATTGTTGTTAAGCAAAGATTGGGGAGGATGATGAAAATATTTTATCCATAATTGTTGTGGTATGCTTTTGATTAAACCTTGCTGATGATGTAAGGCATTGTTTCAATTCCCAAACACTGGAGAAATAAGGAAGATAATCCCTCGTTAACCCTTCGAGCCTAGAAGTAGGAGTTTCCTTTCCTTACACAAAAAACCCGTGAATCTCAACTTTGGGGCAGGGTAGTTCTCAGTTTAACTTGGTTATGCACTCGAATACAAGCGCTTCATGCAAGACACCAGTCAGCTCTCTCAAATCAAGTGAATAAATGTTGTACAAGTTTGTTCCTCCAAGCAACAAATAAGGATGGATCGTTGAGAAATCCTTAATCAAAGAATGAGCCGAGTCCATTTCAAGGCAAAAGCCAAGAAAGATGGGAAGCCTAAAACTTTGCCTTATACAAGAAGGCTTGTACAACAGCCAAAAGAAGAGGTCTCATAACCTCAACAAAGAAAAGACGAGGTCTCATAACCTCAACAATCAAAGAAGAGGTCTCCTAACCTCAAGCAAAAAGAAGAGGTCTCATAACCTCAACAAAATGAGGTCTCATAACCTCAGTGAAGAAAGACGAGGTCTCATAACCTCAACAAAGACAAAGAAGAGGTCTCATAACCTCAACAAAAACAAGAAGAGGTCTCAAAACCTCAGCAAATAAGGATAACCAAATGTTACAAGGGAGTAATGACTATCCAAGGTGTCTGGATCTTCATCAATTATCATCAATTCATTCATAGCCTATAGGAACTTGAATGTATAACTTGAGTTAACTGAGAGTAAGATTGGAGTTCATCACGAAGATTGGGTGGGACAAATAAACTTTAAGCCTTTATCTTTTGTTTTATAAACCGTGAACCAAGCCACGTTACAACCCTTAAAAGACCTAATTGAAGTAAGGTTGTTTTGAAAGCATACTACAGCAAGGTTGATTAACCTGACTCCTAATGATCTTTTCTATTTGCATGTGTTGATCACTTCATCTGTCATTCTGTAAATGACTAGATCCACTTTGCTTTTGATTCCACCGTGTGTGTTTCATCAATAAAACTTGATTTCAAAACCTTGCATGAATGTTGCATTAAAATTGCTAATTCTTAAATGAACAATACTTGTTTGCAAGACAATTCAATATCAAAGAACTCCTAACAAATGCAGCCAGCTAGGGAATTCGACTTGATAAAGGAAGCTCAGTCAAGGATAACCAAGCGGAAGGATATGCCATTCCACCATCCCAAGAGTTGATTGTAGCGAGCGATTTTGGACGCGGTTCTTAAGCGCTGTCGCTCTCTGGGTTAGTTTACTACAGGTCGATTCATTTTTTATCCTATTAAAGTTGATGAAGGAAGGGAAATAGATGTCTCCAATTAACCCTGCTTGCATACTGAGTTTAAACAGCGGTCTGTTAGGTTACGGATGCGATCAATGTGGTGGGGCCTTTCTTGTGTTATTTTGACAGAATGATAGGTTTTTGGCGGGGAACAAGGATTAGGATGTTAGGACTGATGCTTTTTGAATGATATATGAGAGTATGGGATTTTAGGTCTTTGTTTAGTGTGCTCGCTATGATTTTTCTTTCAATCTTATGCCTACGTATTCCTGTTTACCGAAAAAGGGAAATCAGAGCGTTCGTAGTTCCTCCTATTCTATGGGAGGAAATGGTTGTTTTGGTGTCTTGTTCAAAGCCCAAGACGTGAAGCTTAAAGGTCTATTTGTATCTTGTTCGAAGCCCAAGATGTGAAGCTAAAGGTGTTGACTTTAGAGAGAATTTGTCATCTCTAAAGAGGGGTTTGTATGTCACAACTGTTTATAAAGGAGAATCACTTTAACCGGGATTTGTGAATCCGGCAATGCCATAACTTCCTTTATAGGGGATTTTAACCTGAAGGAGAAGAATTTAACTCAGTGTAGAGCAATTCTATCTTTCCTTAGGAATTTCTCATGCTAAAAGAGGGACAGTGGCATGGATGTAGATGATCCAGAGGCTTGCCGCTTACAGCGATTAGATGAAGGGAAAGGAGTTGATTTTTGTGTACTGTGAACGAGGCACAACTTTGATGCTAAAAGGTTGATTGGATCAACCAGTGGTTTTCTTATATAAAGCCTAAGAGGAGGCTAATATGTGTCTCGTAAAAAGCCCGAGAGAGAGGCTAAAAGGTTTTGACTCGACGATGGAGTCTTTTGGTATCTCGTATAAAGCCCGAGGTGAAGGCTATTTGACTCAACAAGAGAGTTTTTTGTATCTCGTACGAAGCCCAAGATGGAGGCTGAAGATGGTGATTGACTCAACAAGGGAGTCTCTTATGTGTCTTGTACAAAGCCCGAGAGAGAGGCTAAACATTGTTTGACTCCGCTGGGGAGAATCATTGTATAAAGCCCAAGAGAGAGGCTAACTTCACTGGAGAAGGATCATTATACAAAGCCTAAGAGGAGGCTATGGTTACTGTTTCAGTTGAGTGACAGGTCCAGTATACTGATTTAAAGAGAAAATCAGTTCTTATATGAGCAACACTGTACTCAAGGGTTTGATTCGAGGATCCGGGTTATTCATGTTCTTTAAGGAAGTGGGAAATCCGAAGGGTATTGAGACTGTCCAAGTCTACAGGATTCCTTCCTATTTAACGAAGGAGTCACTTGAGAATGTCTTTGAGACTCTAGGATATTAGACTGTCCAAGTCTAGAGTTTCATCTTTTGTACTATGCTTTGAGAAACAGTAGTAGACTCTTTGAAAGGACTGTTTTATGCAGATGATTAAGTTCTGTTCCTCTACCTCTAGGAGGTCGTCGGGACAATTTGTACGAAGCCCAAGAGGAGGCTGGAAACTTTTAAGAAGCCGAGAGGTCCTTGTACGAAGCCCAAGAGGAGGCTATCATTCCCAGAGGAAGAGATCATTATATGAAGCCTAAGAGGAGGCTGTGAATACTTATAAGAAGCCGACGGGTCCTTGTACAAAGCCCAAGAGGAGGCGGGGTTGCTTTTAGGAAGCCTGTGGGTCCTTGTACGATGCCCAAGAGGAGGCCGATGCTTTTAAGAAGCCCGTGGGTCCCCAAACCCCGAGAAATTCAAGACATGCTATTCACAAAGAATAGATCAAGCCAGGAAAGTTCGAGAATTTGGAAGAAACTCAAAGATGCCATTCACGGAGAATACATTCATCTCTGGGAGTAGAGTTTCTTGACAATTCCTAATGAGGATAGCCGAAGAGAAGGCTGTATCTGGTGATCCTATTGGGGATCTAGTTGTCTATTTCTACGAATAAACGAAACGGCATCACCTAGTTCTAGACGTAGTTGCCGGGGAAACTCTAAATATCTATACTATTATTACACAGTTGATATGAGTTTATGAAAGAAGACTTACAGCAAAACAGCCCCACAATACAGTTATATGTATATGAAAGCGGTAAATGAAAGCAATAACCACTTACTTGGTTGTAGAGCTTCTGTAACGCCCCGTTTTGCCAATTTTGTTCATTGAGTCGTTTTGATTATTTTATTATTATTTTATTGTATTTTCGACTTTTATGTGAAAATATGTTATTTTTCGGCGGGAATATATTTTATCGCGTTTTGGGATCGTTTGCGAGAAATTTGAGTGTAGGGGTATTTTGGGCATTTGGGTGTATTTTGATTAAGTTAGAATAAATAGAAAAGTAGTAAGAAAGAAAGAAAAAGAAAGAAAAACCAGAAAAATAGAGAAGAAGAAAAGAGAAGAGAAAGAAGAAAAGAGAGAAAAAAACTTGTGAAGGAAGAAATCAATCTCCCGACTTTCTTGAACGCGAATTTATCGGGTAAGGGTACGAAACTCGATTATACTATGATTGTGTATGATTATGTATGTTTTGTGTGGATGTTTTGGTTGGTTTTTCCATATGTTTCCGTTTATGCCGTATTTGACGAAATCGATAGAAACCAATGTTTTTACGGTCGAAAAGTCGTATAAATACATGTGTTGGTTGGTTATATGTATGTGAGCTGCTGTTTAAAGTTTCATGAAGTTCGGTTATGTTTTGGTTAGTTTTCGTTATGTTTCCGTTGTTTTGTCCGTTTAGGTCGAATTGTAAGAAATCGATAAAAAAATGATGTTTTCACGGTTAGAATTCGAAATAAATTACATAGTTGTATCGAGCAAGGTTAGGTCGTCGTATGTCGTGCTTTTTATTCGATTTGGTGATGTTAGAAAAATCTGGTTTTTGAAAGGTTGGAATTTAATCGAAAAATCGAACGTCGTAGAAATTTCGTTTATGTGTTCTAAATTGTTCTTATGTATTTGGTGGTTGAGCGTATATGTTTGTTTCGGTGAAAATGTTCGATTTAGTCGAGTTTCCGGGCATTTTGGAGAAGGGACAGCAATGGTGTATTTTGAGAAAATCTGGTTTTTGAGGAAAAACAGAGTTATGTATCGATACATAACAGCTATGTATCGATACGAAATGGTTTATGTATCGATACATAACCCCTATGCATCGATACATACTGTGAAAATGGGGAAAAACAGCATTTTCACTACAGCATGTGTCGACACATGCGTGCTATGTATCGATACATGAGGTCTTTTTGTATCGATACATAAAGCCTATGTATCGATACATACTGTGCTGAACCATAAAATTCTGGTTTGTCGGGGAAACTTCGGAAATTCATATCTCTTGAACCGTAAGTCGGTTTTGGTCCCCGTTTGAAGCGTTGGGAAGCTAACGAGATGTTCTTTCTAGGAAAAATAGTTTTGAGGTTTGAACCTAGTCCAATCGGTACAGTTTTTTCGAACCGTTTCGTAGTGTCGGGCGTACGGTTTATGTTTTTACGTTATTTTGAAATATTCATATCTTCTTCGTTGTTTATCCGGTTTAAGTGTTCTTTATATGGATGTGAAGCTAAAAATACGTTCTATGATTTGGTGAAGAAATATATTATTTTTAGCCGACTTTTGGCCGACTTTACCGATTAATCGTGAATAGTTGTTTTTGATGAGATGTTGTGATGATGATTTGTGGCCGAAAGGCAAGAAAATGCTATGTGTGATATTTGATGATATATGCATGATTGTTGATGTGTGTGAGCATGCAATGTGAAAGTCATGAGTCGTTGTATGCCAAGCATCATATTGTGCATTGTTGAAACGTCCTGAGTGACGATTTGATTCTTGAGGGAATCCACTATACCATCGTGTGCCTCAAAAATACGAGGCGTTGCCTGAGGACTTAAAGCGATATGTATAGACGATTGTGGGCTCCTTTGGAGACTTAAAGCAATCCTTAACGTCGTGTGCCTCGAAAATATGAGGCGTTGCCTGAGGACTTAAAGCGACGGGTGAACATCGTAGGCCCGACGGGGAGTTACTTGAGATTCTTAGTAACGAGCGATGGTTCCAATAGTTCCTGAGTGAACTGATGATGAGACATGAGACATTGGAAGTCGGTACCGCATGGCATGTGCATAGAGTCGTTGTGTCTGTCTATGTGCATTGAATAAATCATGAGTCATTTGTGCATGAATTTGTGAATTCGATTTAATGAGATGGAATATGTGTGATTGTATTGTGAATGATTGATGGGTAGTGGTATTTGACACTTGTGAATTGTACTGTGTGTTGTTATAATTGATCTGTGTGTTTTGGTGGTGAGAATACGTTATTGTGCAATTTTTGTGTTTATATATATAATTTTATGCAATTATATTATGGTTGTTTTTCTCACCCTTCTGCTATTTTATAACGCTCTATGAGGCGTTGCAGATTAGAGTTGCTGGAGGTATTCTTTTGTGAAGCGTTGCGTCTTCATTATTTTGGTGGGTCGGCTCTGATATGTGACTCCGGGTAGCATAGGGTGGCCGTGTGTGATTGTTTTGTTTATCTGATGATATATTTTGGCTGTACATGTATAACTTGATGTATGACGGACAAGTTTATATGTATATATGTATATGTGTTATTCAGATTTTAGATCTTTCCGCTTTAATTCTAATTTCTGAAAAGTGGGTGTAAGGAACGAAGTTTCCTCTGTATGATTGTTACCCCACGTTGCATATCTAAATGAGCATGTGTTGCATGTTAGTTGTTTGGTTACTTTGATGTGATTCTCCCTTTCTATGCCATGATAATTCAATTATACTCTGATCAATTTTCGAATTTTCTTTCTACCGCTTTAATTGCGTGTTAATTGGGGGTTATAGATTGGGGGCGTCACAGCTTCCATGCTGTTTGGTTAGTTGTTCAACAAAGAAAGATTGAAAATAATAGTATATTCAAAATCAAAGGAGAAAGTGCTTTGAAAAAGAAAGATTTGGGGCTTACAGCTCAAGGAGAGGCCTAGGGTATTATCAGTGAGCGCACTGTTTGAATTTGTACAGAGGGACTTATACAAGTGACTGAGTCCCAAAGATTATTTTCTGTACAAAGGGATGGGTCTTACACTCTAATAGAGGCCCAAAAGTTTTAAAGAAAAAGAGTGGGGCTTATAACACGAGGGTAGGCCCAAAGTTTGTTTTTCCGTTTGAAATGGCGATCGCGCTGAGATATCCTTTTAACGCGAAGGGGCATATACAATATCTGAGGCCCAAATTTGTTTTTGGTTAAAAGGGGATTGGGTCTTACACTCTATTAGAGGCCCAAAAGTTTTGAATGGGTCTTATAGCTCGAGGAGAGGTCCAAAGTTTGTTTTTCAACGGATGATGATCGCGTCGAACTTTTTGAAATACAACGGGACTTATACAATAAGTGAGGCCCAAAAATAGGTTGTATTTACAAAGGGTTGGGTCTTACACTCTATTAGCGGCCCAAAAATTTTGAATGGGTCTTATAGCTCGAGGAGAGGCCCAAAGTTTATTTTTCAAAAGGCGACGATCGCGCCGTTTGTTTTTTACGGCATCGGGACTTATACAATACACTGAGGCCCAAAAATGATTTGGTCAAAAAAGGATTGGGTGTTACACTCTATTAGAGGCCCAAAATTATTTTGAATGATTTATGAGAGTTGAATTAATCCAAAAACCCTAATTTGTTTTCAAAAATGTATTTAATTGAATAAAAATTCAATTAAAATGATCAAAATTGTTTAACATATGGAAAACAAATTGTGATCTTGGATTAATGCTTCAAAAATTAAGTATTGACCTACAAAATAATTAGAAGGCATTAAAAGTTGCAAAATCAAAGTGGAAAAAATATTTTAAATGTTAAAAACAATTAAAACATTAATTCTTTGCAAAAATATCAATTATATAAAATAAATAATATTTTTGATATTTTTTTGGGAAAATAAAATATTTTAACATTTTTGTGAATTATTAAAAAAGGAATCAACTCAAAATCATTAAAACTCAGAGAGAAATTAATTTTTGAATCAATTAAATAAAATCACAAAATTCAAATATTCAAATATTGGAAAATGGCGCCAAGAACAAAGGCAAGAACATGCGCGTTTTTCAGTTTTGCCCAGATTTGCATTTTCTATCCAATCTCACTGAATACTTAATCATATCATGCAATCCACATACCAATCAACTCGTTTCAACCTCACGATCATGTCTATGACAATTAATTTCATTTAAATTAAACATATAACAAGAAATCATGAAAAATCCTCAAGAACCCTAATTTCTACATGAAGGCTAGGATTTTTGATACACGATTCAAACAATGCAATTAATTGAGGGGAAACATTCCATGCATGATTATGAACATATGGCCAAATTATTGTGCAGCAAAAATTGTATGGATCACAGAGTTAGAAGAGCTCATGCTTACCACTTGCAGCTGGTGATCGTGATTTGTGTTGGAGGTGTTACAGCTAGGTTCCAATGATCTGGATAGCTTCCCTAGGTGCCATGGAGTGTGTATAAATGCTTGGAATGGATTGAAATGATCTGGAACTTGAGATGGTACCCCAACTGCAAATCTGTCAAGAACTTGAGCAATTGGCTGGTGATTTTGTGAAATCTGTGTTCCAGATGTTATGTGAGTGTTTTGATCACTTCTATATGATGTATGTGAGGTGTATGTGTGATTGGTTTGGTTGGAAAAGCTCTCAAACTCAAAACCCGATAGTGACTTGCCTTAGAAGGCAAAATTGGAGTGAAAGAAGAGATTTTGAGGAAAACATCTATCTGATGGCCTTGGTGTACTCAAACTGATCACAATTGAGCTCTATTTATAGCAGAGCAAGTTTGTTTTGCAAGGAATAGTGAATGGCAACTGCTGAGTAGGTTTGGCCAATGTTGGCAAATGAAAATCCAAGTCTCCTCTAGCCATTGACTAGAGGTTAGGGCACAGGCTGCTGGTTCCCTTGGTCTTGGATAAGTCTTGACTGAATTCAGTTGAGAATGGCTCAGTCCATGCCACCTTGATGCTTCCATTGAATGCTTCAATCCAAAATTGGAGTCTTGTCCCTATTTTGGCAATTCTAGATTCAACATGCTATTTCTTGTTCCAAAGACTTTGGAGGCTTGGCTCAGTGATTGTCCCCTTTAGATTCAATCCTCAGATGTGTCCAAGTGGATAGGAGCATTTGGATTTGGTTGATTTTGGCAAATTGACCAAAAGTGTAAAAATCTGCCTTGCCTTGGCAGATTTCAGCAAGGCAACTTGCCAATGTCATATCTCATGACTCAAATTGAATTTGGTAATGTTCTTGGCCATTTTGGAAAGCCCTTACATGATACAACAATTGTTTGAACATGTTTAGTTTTGATCTCTTTTGAATCCAAGTGAAAAATCCCCCTACATTTGGTAAAAAGTAAGGTAAAATCTGACTTAGTGAAATTTTCACTAAGTGTTGGAACAAAGTGACTTTTCTTGATTTTGATCACTCTATAACTCAAAATCCATGAGGAATTTGGACATAGGTCAGTATGAAGCTTTTGTAGAGGGAAATGAGATCTACAAATCAAGCTTTGGATGGAAAAAAATGGCTTTGTGGTTTAGGAGTTATGGTCCTCCAAAGTTGGCACATTAGTGTCACTTTTTCCATAACTTAGAAATTTTTCTAAGTTTTTATGGTTACCCCTTTTACAAGTTATCCCACTTTCTTTGATTTTTCTTGATGAATGATGATTCAAATCATACATTAACATCATTTTAGGGTTAAAAATCCATTTTGGTGAAAAATCTCAAAAAGTCAAAGTTGACTTTTGTGCACAATTGACTTTTTATCAGATGAATTCCAAACTGTGCAATTCTTCATGAAATCATGTCCTTGACCTAAATTAAACTTGATGGACATGTTCCATGGGTGTCATAGGGTATATTGAATCATGTATTAGGGCTTGGGAGCATGTCCTGGTCAAAAGTCAAAGTTACAGTTGACTTTCCTCGCGAAACCCTAATTGTGGTGCAGATGAAATTGAGACTTGTTGCTCAAGCTTCTTGGATTAATCCATTGTTACAAATGGATCAATATAGTTCATTAGAGACCCTCAAACCCTCTCTTGAGGTCTTGGCTCATGATTTGTCCCAAAAGTCAACTTAGGGGTGAATTAGGTCAAGAAACCCTAATTCCTGATTTTTGAAGAATGCGTCCCCTGAGGCAAAATTGACTTGATGATTGGTTTCATGAGGTTCCATGGAGTATATTAGGTTATGTTTTGGATCTTTGGCTCATGCCCAGAGGAAATTTTCCATCTGGAGGCCCTGGTCGACCAAAACCCTAATTTGGTGACACTGGCGATCTTGAGGCTTGATCCACCTAGAAGGGAGCATCCTTGTGCTTAATCCTTGAAGTGGGAGTCCTTTTGATCCATTGTGGATGTCTGAGAGGTTAGACAAGTTGAAGATCATGTCATTCCTTGATTGATCCTTTGTCTAAGAGCTCTGAGAGGGCTTGAAACCCTAGTTTGATTGTAGTGGCCGCTCACCCATCTTTGGGGAGACTAATGACGTACAAAGGTACATCCATATTGTGCTCATGATTTTCACAATGATGGGAAATCTTAGTGGTCAAAATTTGGGGTATGACAGATGCCCCTATTTAATCTTCTTGGACCTGAAGGTGTGAATGACGTAGGTATTCGGGCATTCGGGGTGCAAGAGGATTAAATATCGGAATAACCGAAATTTTGATGGTGGTTATGAATGGTAGCTTACGCATTCATCTTTTTTAGCTAAGCGATGATGCTTAGAAAATGTAAACTTCCCCTCGATCCTAGTTTCCTACCAAGGAACTGGTCTAAGTTGCGGAAACAAACTTCCCCTCGATCCTGGTTTCCTACCAAGGAACTGGTCTTAGTTTCTTATGTAAACTTCCCCTCGATCCTGGTTTCCTACCAAGGAACTGGTCTCAGTTTCTGTTGTGAACTTCCCCTCGATCCTGGTTTCCTACCAAGGATCTAGTCTTAGTTTCTTTTGTCAATAAACTTTATTGACAAGGGACGCTATTCGTAGCGGTTTTCCTCAAACTTCTCGCCGAATTTTCCTGGAGAAATGCCATTTGATAGAAAAAGTTTTGATGTCAGACTTGCTGGAGAACCCAGTCGTCTGAGTTGTAGAGGTGCACAAACTTCTCTGTTGGAGATGCCATTTATTGACTCTATTTGGGGAAAGCAGGTCTCTTGAGAGACTGCTGTCACTTGGGATCTTACATCATACTTTTCTCGGGATCTTCCCGGAGAAATGCCATATGATGGGGTCCAATTTTGAGGTGCCGATGACCTTTTCACCAGCGGTTTTTCCGGAGCGAAACTGACGCGCTACCGAATCTCTGATTACGAGGCTTTCTCTGTGGATTTTCCTTAATCCGGGAAAGCAAGGATATCATCCTCAATGGCGAAGAGTGATGTTGACTGAAGGTTCTCTGGTTCTTCAGAGGTTCAAGTTATCAAAGTGGTCGAGTGCCGACTCTAATCCAGAGATACACTAGAAGCGAGATTGTCCAAACGTAGCATTTCCTGACGAAGCAAGAACTGACAACTCGATTGAGAGGACTGTTATCACTAGGGGACAAGACCAACTAGAGTGATAGTGATGCAATATGAATATGAATGCAAATCAAATGCATGATGTATGTATGTTTATGCTGACAAAACTGACGCAACACACAAACTAAAAGATGAACATGACTGGATACTCGGCCACAGTGGGGCATGTAGAAATATCACTGGTTCAAGATATCAATTATGTCTTGCTTAGGAGAGATATTCCCTGTGGGGAATACCGTTGGTCAGGATTAGGAGATAAGAACTCGGCCGAAGAGGTCAGATGGAATAGTCGCATCCGACACTGTTGATCCTTCACTCAGGCGCACTGGCGTAGAAGGAGTACTTTGTTTCTGCACTTTGAAGTTCGCCTACTTCTGGAGAAGCGGTTGATGCTCTTTTGATGTTCAACAGTCAAAAGAAATTGCCATCTTTATTTTAAAGCAGAAAAAGTTTTACAAGTAAAATCATTTTTGTTTTATTTCAAGAATCATTAATCATGTTAACAACGTCGTTCTGTAAAGCTAAAACAAATAAGAATTACAAACAAAAGCACAAGGGCTCAAATTTTATTGATAAGACGGAGATCAGCCAAACGCGTGATTCCAAAGAGTATATACAAAGCTAGAAAATGGTAATTTACAGGGAAAAAAGGCTACGTTGAAACATAACGACCGCCATCCTCCTACCAACTTTGAATTCGGGACATCCTGAGCTTCTGTCGAAGATGACCTTGACTGGAGTTTTCCTCCAATGGACGGTGTAACTGCTGCTGAGGGACTTGCCTCTGTTGAACATAGTTACTTGCCATTATCCCTAATTTTTGCCTGGATTGTACTTTGATGTTTCCAATCCATCGGGATGATATTTTTCATGTCTCTAATTTTTGCCTGGACCGCCCTTTTCGGGTTTTCAATCCACAGAGACTCTTTTTTTTTTTTAGTTTAGGTGAAGTATTTCTTAACTACATCAACATTCGTGGGGTAGGCAAATTCCTCTCCGTCCATGGTTGCAAGTCTCAAGGCGCCGCCTGAGAAAGCTTTCGTGACCACATAGGGGCCATCATAATTTGGGGTCCATTTACCCCGAGAATCAGTGAGAAATGATTGTATCTTCTTGAGCACGAGGTCTCCTTTTCTGAAGACACGAGGTCGGACCGTTTTTTCGAACACCTTCTTCATTCTCTGTTGATATAATTGACCATGGCATAGTGCCGTTATTCTCTTTTCTTCGATCAGATTCAGTTCGTCGTGTCGGCTTTGACACCATTCAGCTTCGGTGAGCTTAGCTTCCATCAATACTCGGATTGACAGGATCTCTACTTCTATGGGGAGCACTGCTTCCATGCCATACACTAGAGAGAAAGGGGTTGCCCCTGTTGAAGTTACGGACAGATGTGCGATAGCCATGAAGGGCAAAGGGCAGCATCTCGTGCCAATCTTTGTAGGTTACAACCATCTTTTGAACAATCTTCTTGATGTTCTTGTTAGCCGCTTCTACCGCTCCATTCATCTTGGGTCGGTAGGGAGATGAGTTATGGTGTTCGATCTTGAACTCAGCGCACAACTCTTTCATCATCTTGTTGTTTAGGTTAGATCCATTATCCGTAATGGTCTGGCTTGGAACACCATAACGGCAAATAATATTGTTTTCGATAAATTGGACCACCACTTGTCGGGTTACATTGGCGTACGATGCTGCTTCGACCCACTTGGTGAAGTAGTCAATGGCTACCAGGATGAACCGATGTCCTTTCGAAGCCTTGGGCTCAATCATGCCACTCATGTCGATTCCCCATATGGAAAAAGGCCACGGGGAAGAGAGAACTTTGAGATGCGTTGGCGGTACATGGATTTTTTCTGAGTATATCTGACACTTGTGACACTTCCTCATGTACTTGTAGCAGTCGGATTCCATGGTCAACCAGTAGTACCCTGCTCTTAGAATTTTTCTCGCCATTGTGAGTCCATTGGCATGAGTGCCAAAGGATCCTTCATGAATTTCTTTTATCAGCATGTTTGCTTCTGGTTTGTTAACACATCGGAGCAAGACCATGTCGAAGTTTCTCTTATAGAGTGTATCACCGCTCAGGAAGAATCTGCTTGCCAGTCTTCTGAGGGCCTTTCGGTCCTTTCTAGATGCCCCAGGAGGGTACTCTTGTTTCTGAAGGAAGCATTTGATATCGTGATACCAAGGTTTGTCGTCTATGACTACTTCAATCGTGAAAATGTAAGCGGGTCTTTCAAGGGGCATTATGTCAATCTTAGGTAAATCGTTCCATTGACCTACACTAATCATGGAAGAGAGGGTGGCTAATGCATCAACCATGTGATTCTCTTCACGAAGGATATAATGAAACTCGATTCTGTTGAAGAAGGGTAACAACCTTCTCGCGTAATCTTTGTAAGGAATCAATCCTACTTGCAGCAATAATCCGACCATCACACAAAGTCGCGACCAGTATGTGTTCCACTCTCCTTTGATCTGATTAATAACCAGGGCTGAGTCGCCGTATACGTCCAAGTTCTTGATCCTTAAGTCGATCGCTTCTTCGAGACCCATGATACAAGCTTCGTATTCTGCCTCATTGTTTGTGCACTTGAACGTAAGTCTAGAGGTGAAAGGAATGTGGGTACCCTGAGGTGTTATGATGATTGCCCCAAATCCGTTTCCATAATGATTAATAGCTCCGTCAAAGATTAGTCCCCATTGGGAACCTGGTTCTGGCCCTTCACTGGGTAGCGGTTCATCGCAGTCTTTCATTTTTAGATGCATGACATCTTCGTCTGGGAAGTCAAATCCAACCGATTCTTGATCGTCAATCGGTTGATGATCCAAATGATCAGCTAAAACACTTCCCTTAACAGCTTTCTGAGCATGGTACTCGATGTCGTACTCTGATAACAACATCTGCCAACGGGTTATCCTTCCCGTGAGAGCGAATTTTTCAAAGACGTACTTGATTGGATCCATTTTGGAGATTAACCAAGTAGTGTGACGAATCATATATTGGCGAAGACGTTTGGCTGCCCAAGCTAAAGCACAACAAGTTTTCTCATGCATAATATACCGAGTCTCGCAGTCGGTGAACTTCTTGCTCAAATAGTAAATGGAAGACTCTTTCCTTTTTGTTTCATCCTGTTGGCCAAGTACATAACCCATAGAGTCTTCCAAGACTGTTAAGTAGATGATCAGTGGTCTTTCTTCCACTGGAGGTGATAGAATCGGTGGGTTCAACAGATATTCCTTGATACTGTCGAAGGCGGTTTGGTAATCTTCTGTCCAAACGCAGTCCTGATTCTTTTTTAGTAATTTGAAAATTGATGTGCACGTCGCAGTCATGAGGAATATAAATCTGGAAATGTAATTCTAACGTCCCAAGAATCCCCTGACTTGTTTTTCAGTCCGCGGAGAAGGCATTTCTTGAATGGCCTTGACCTTGTCAGGATCAACCTCAATTCCTTTCTGGCTGACGATGAACCCTAAAAGTTTCCCTGAACGGACACCGAATATGCACTTGTTGGGATTCAACCGAAGTTTGTACTTTCTCAGCCGCTCGAATAGCTTTGACAGGTGGGTCACATGCTCCTCCTCTGTTCTAGATTTGACAATCATATCATCGACATATACCTCGATTTCCTTGTGTATCATGTCATGAAACAGAGTAGTCATGGCCCGTTGATAGGTTGCCCTGGCGTTCTTCAAACCAAATGGCATTACTTTGTAACAAAAAGTGCCCCATGGTGTGATGAATGAAGTTTTCTCCATGTCTTTCGGCGCCATTTTTATCTGATTATAGCCCGAGAATCCATCCATGAAAGAGAAGACTTTGAACTTTGATGTACGATCTACCAACATGTCAATGTGTGGTAAGGGAAAGTCATCCTTTGGACTTGCTTTGTTCAGATCCCTGTAGTCTACACACATTCTGACATTTCCGTCCTTTTTCGGAACGGGTACTATGTTGGCTAACCATTGAGGATATTCTGATGTGGCAAGGAAACCCGCGTCAATCTGTTTCTGGACTTCCTCTTTGATTTTGATGGCCATGTCCGGGTGAG
Organism: Lathyrus tuberosus; assembly: GCA_022829125.1. Classification (NCBI taxonomy): domain Eukaryota; kingdom Viridiplantae; phylum Streptophyta; class Magnoliopsida; order Fabales; family Fabaceae; genus Lathyrus; species Lathyrus tuberosus. The sequence goes on along the minus strand of JALAZF010000478.1, from coordinate 3,366,164 downwards.
TGCGTCTCAACCTTTGCTTTACTGGCGGACATTCCAATCTTAACGGTAAATGATGTTCGACGATGCTGGTATCCAACCCTGGCATATCCTGATAGGACCAAGCGAATACATTGGGGAAATCTTTGAGAAGCTTTATCAAACTCTCTTTGGCAGTTGGACTGAGCAGTGCCCCAATCCTGATTTCTTTTCTCTCCTTTTCTGAACCCAAGTTGACTGTTTCTAGCAACTCTTTGTGGGGTTCAATGGATCTTTCCTCTTGTCTGAGTAGTCAGGAGATCTCTTCTGGAATTTTGTCGTCATCTTCTTCTTCAGCCCCAAATACCGGGAACTCAAAGTTGGGAGAAGGCATTGGATCGTATGTTTCAACGGGGTTTAAAACAAGCAATTTGCATGACGTGATGATTCGTGTTTAGAAGAGATAGAGAAAATGCAAAAGTGTGTGCAGTGTTTTATTTTACTGCTTGTTTTTATTTTTAATTGTTTTTTAGGATTACCATTTTCTGAAAAAGCAAAAAGAGAAAACAGCAATTAATGCGGAAATTACAGAACGACGTTATTTTATTAATGAACAAGTCGATCCTTAAAACTACAGCCCTATAAAACAAAACTCTGTCGCTTCAAAGCGAAGAGGGAAATTTACAGAAAGCGAGCCCTATCAAAACATCTGTTTCACCTGGGCAGGGTGAAAGGTTAAAAGATGGCAATTACTTTAACTGGTGAATGACCTTCGGAACATCGATAGCAACCCATTGGCGGCGAACTCCTCAGTGAATCACAAAGTCTGGTACCTTCCTTGATCTGTCTTCAGAAATAACGCTGATTTCTGGTGGAGCAGGATCGTTGGAATCTGTCTCCCAGGCAGAATTGTCGTAGGAGAATTCCTCTGTTGCATTTTGCATAGCATTTGTGCTCTCAGCTGTATCTCCCCATCCAGTAGGCTGGATATCCCAAACGTCTTTGGAACTGGAGGAGTCATCTCTCTCGATGACGTTAACCTCAGGAAAAGCATAGTTGATGAATTCAAGTCCTGTAAACATTGCGAATTCATCTTCATGTTGAGTAGTTTCTGAATGACCTGAGTGTTGATCCCATGACATGGTGGGGACACAGGTATTCTGTTCAATGACAGTCAGCTGATTTTCATCATTCGGCTGACTTTCTTGCCCCAAGTCTCCTGGGTAAGGCTTCCACATTGGCAGGCCATCCATCGGGCCATAGTAGTCGTGGTCAAAGTTGTCTTTCATCAGAGTGTCTTCCTCTAATGAATTTGGCGGAGCATGACATCCTTCCGGATCACAATCTCCATATATCATTTTGACATCTGACCGTGGTATAAATCTCGGACTCTGTACGGGATAGCAAAATGGTATAGGCACCTCTTCCTGAGACATATAACCGTCCTCGTTAAGGTAGGACTTCCATTCTTCATCTGTGTCAGAGGGATCTTCCTCATTGATAGCATGTACTGCTTGAGACACTGGGTGAAGGAAACCTCCACTGTGGAAGAAGTTTTGAAGGGGATGAAGACTTTCATCGTTGGCAGCTGTCCGGGTACAGGTTGTAGAAAAACCAAGACCCTTCTTTGTTGTATTGCTAGTAGGAATGACAAGCTGTCCCCATCCTATCGTATCGGTACTCTCGACTGCTTTGATAGCATCGTTGTATGAAGAAATGGAAGTTCCTTCTTTAAACTGATTGTTCTTGCTCACCGACAGTGCTTGGAATTGCGTTCCAATTATCCCTTCTGGCTCTACACTAGCAGATGATGACAAGTTACTCACAAGCAAGGCTTGTTCCCCACAAAGGGTGACAAGTTGATCGTTCTTGACAAACTTTAGCTTTTGGTGGAGGGTCGAGGTGACCGCTCCAGCCTGATGTATCCAAGGTCTTCCTAATAAACAACTGTACATTTCCCGGATGTCCATGACCTGGAAAGTGACTTGGAAAGTGTGAGGACCGATAGTTATGGGAAGATCAACTTCGCCGATAACCGCTTTTCTGGATCCGTCGAATGCTTTGACGAAGACCTCGCTGATTCTCATCGGAGGGCCTTTGAATGATAATTGCATCAAAGTGGACTTCGGCATAACATTCAGGGCTGACCCTGTGTCTACCAGTACGCTGGCTAAAGCATCGTCCTGGCAGTTGACTGTGATATTGAGCGCCATGTTATGACGGTGACCCTCTTCAGGTAATTCCTTATCACTAAATCCCAAATTATTGCAGTAAGTGATGTTAGAGACAATTCTATCGAACTGTCTGATTGTTACATCATGTTCCACAAAGGCTTGCTCCAAGACTTTCTGTAGAGCCTCCATATGCGCTTCTGAACAAAGTAACAGTGATAACACAGAGATCTTTGAAGGAGTTTGCAACAGTTGATCAACAATGTTGTATTCACTCTTTTGGATGAGCTTCAGCATCTCATCATCATTTTTGGAAAGGTCGGGATTACTGGATTGACCGACTGGTAGATCAGGAGCTTCCGTCTGAAGTTCCTTTTCTTTGTTAGGTTCCCCAACCCTTCGGTTGAAGATTCTGCCACTCCGTGTTACACGACTAATGTCTGCAATATTCACGACGGAGGGTAATGGAATTTCCATTCCATTTTCAATGGTTGTTGCACCGTATTTGTAAGGGATAGCCTTAGTTGATTCATATGGTAATGGTCCCGGCAGATAGATGACTACGGGAGCCCTATGATTTTTCTGACCATCGTAAATAATCTCGATCCATTCCCGGTTGGGAACTTTAGATTCGTCAAGTAGAGGGATGATGGCAAAAACATCCCTGGTCCTATGATGACCAGAGATTACAACAGCATCCTCGACTTGATCAGTAAGGTAGTTCAGCGTCCAGTTGATGGGTCTAAAACCCAGATATGGACGAATCTTCCACGATCCACCTGACCCTGAAGAGCTGCTCTCACAAGGTAACACCCTTGGTTACTTTCCGAACAGACGCTACAACGGTCGTAATTGTGTGGTGGCACCTGACCACGCCCACTTTGAATGCAATGTAACCTCACTAGGTTACCTTCCATTGATCGGACATCCTGACTCTGACGCCGAGTAGGATTCCTATTACTGATACTAATTTGATGAGTATCTTCATCCATGTAGATTGGCATCCACCAGTGATTTAACAAGTGCTGAAGTGCCTCCTGGACAAGGGTACAACCTTGATTGTTTTCACAACCCGCTTTACAGCTGTGATAATTATGTGATACCAGGAATCCAAGTCCGACCTGTTCAGCATGTAACTCTACCAGGCTGGTATTCATCACGCGAATATCAAAGATCTGAACCATGTTGATTTGATAGGAATTCCTGTCATGGTAGTCTTGGATCCATCCAAGATCCATCTGACGCTGGAGGGCCTCTTGTATGAAAGAGCATCCCTGTTTGTTTACCGAGCAAGTCAGACAAGAACTGTAATCGTACCGCGGCAGATTATGATACTGGCTTTGCCTTGAGTGTATTGCCACTAGGTTGACATTCATTGCATGAATATCGTGGTTCTGAATGATGTTAGAATTTGTGTAGACCATGTTAACTCCACGAACTCGGTGCTTTTGGATCCATCCGAGATCCATCTGTTCTTGTAGAGCTGCTTGCACCACAGAACATCCTTGGTTGTCTTTAGAGCAGATATCACACTGGTGATAATTATGAGGTGGCACATGGCCATATCCACTCTGTCTACAATGTATCTTGACCAGATTGGTTTTCAACAAGAGTACATCATGAATTTGATAGACGTTGTTAGATTCTCCTTCTATCAAATTGACGACAGCCTTCTCGTGTTGAGGCAGCGGGTTCGTAAGAACATTAGGATTGGTATCCTTGAAGGATAAGACCTCGTTCCTAACAAGTTTTTGCACGTCGGATTTGAAATTGAGACAATTCTCAATGTTATGCCCTGGTCCTCCTTGGTGGTAAGGGCAAGTTTGATCCACCTTAAACCAGAAAGGCGGATTTTCCGGTACTGTAAGAGGGGACTTAGTCTGAATGTGCCCCTTGGCTAGCAGTAATGGAAACAGCTCTGCGTACGATACGGGTATAGGATCAAATCCTGGTGGCCGTGTTGTACGGTTGTTGTTGTATTGGGGACGAGCCTGCTGAAGAGGCTGTTGTGTCCTTTGCTGATCAGGTTGGCTCTGCGCAACCTGAGGTTGATACGTAGGAATAGGCGCGGGGCTGATAGCAGGAGTTACAGCTGCTACTGGTTGATAACGTCGCCTTTGCTTTCCGAGAGAGATATTCCCAATATCTTGCTCTTTTTTCTTAGGGAGAGCACTACCGTATTTTTTAGTACCGCTCGTCGATCCAATGTCTTTTACCAAACGTCCTTCTCGAACGGCTTCCTCAAGACGTACGCCCATGCCCACCATCTCGGTGAAATCACTGGGTGCACTGGCAACCATTCGGTCATAGTAAAATGAACTTAAGGTCTTTAAGAAGATCTTTGTCATCTCTTTCTCCTCAAGAGGTGGACAAATTTGAGCGGCAATTTCACGCCACCTTTGAGCATACTCCTTAAAGGTTTCCTTGTCCTTTTGCGACATCGATCTGAGTTGATCTCTGTCGGGTGCCATGTCCAAATTGTATTTGTATAGTTGGAGGAAGGCAGTGCCAAGATCTCTGAATGTGCTGATCGTAGTACGGTTTAAACCCATGTACCATTTTAAGGCGGCACCGGTTAAACTATCCTGGAAGTAGTGAATCAGTAGGTCCTGATCCTCCGTCTGAGCTGACATCCGCTGAGCGTACATCACCAGATGGCTTTGAGGGCAAGAGTTACCCTTGTACTTTTCAAAGTCGGGCACTTGGAACTTGTGCGGGACTTTCACATTGGGGACCAAGCAGAGGTCTGCGGTGTCCTTTCCAAATAAATCCTGACCGGGAATGGCTTGCAGTTCCTTCTGCATTTCCAAGAACTGTTCCTGGAATTCATCCATTCGGTCAAACATAGTTTCCTTCTTACCAGAAGGTATCGGTGGAATCTGTCCTTCCGGGACAGTGTGCACCACAGGGGTGGTACCGTGACTAATGCAGTGAATCTTGGCATTTCCCGAAGTTTGTAACCTTCAGGAGTCCTCAGTATGCCCCTGGCATCTTCGCTTTCCCGAAGTTTGTAACCTTCAGGCCCAGCGGCTTCTGTTGAGATTCCCTGATCTTCAGCGATCGGCGGAACATATCCTTCCGGGATATAGTTAACAGGCATGCCCTAAGGACGATCTTTCGGCATTTTATACCTAGGATCAGACTTCTCCACTATGGGCGTTGAGGTGATCTCTGAGATCACAGTTCGTTGTAGCTGAGCTTCTGCCATGGGTTGCATGTCGTTACGAAGTTTTCTCATATCCTCTCTCAGAGCGTCGATCTCTTCCTTCAACTCTTTATTTTCTTCCTCAAGATCATCCATCTTTTTCTGACGATTGGCCCGAGTATTATACGAATGAGACAGTTTGACTCTAGAACCGAGACACAAACGCGAGATTCGTAGGTAAGAAGAATACGTGACGTGAGAATGATGAATGCAATGATTATATTAATTGTTTTTTTTTGTTTAATCAAAATAAACTTCGACAATTAGATTGCAAATATCAAACAGTGGGGGAACCCCTTTTTATTGAATTTAAAGGATTACAGAAATGGAAATACAGTAGATTACAAGGTGCAGAAACAGAAACCTAAGCTAATGGGTCCCAAGTCCTCTCTGAAGAGAAATCGGGTGCTGACTCTGGTACTTTCCTTTTCTTTGACCGGGGCTCTTGGGCCGTTGTCGGGTTGTCATTCCTTTGCCAAGTGAAAGGAGCGAGCAAATTCCTTTGGTCATCTTGATTCTCCACAGCATGTTGCTCCAAAATTTCAATCAGAGCATCTTTCTCTTTCAGTAATTGCTGTATTTTGATGCACTCTAGGTCGAGGGTGTGGTACTTGTTCTTCCAAGATCTCCTCTCCTTTTGAACTTTGTTGAGAGTAACCTGAAGCTTTTCTGTTTCCGTCATGAAATACATGACAGATTCCTTTGGCGGAAGAATTCCGTGACGCGGATAAGGCATTTTTAGCTTGAGAGCTCGAGTTTGTACCCAATGGAGATAAGGCTCCACCGAGACACAGTCCAGTTTTCCTAGAGACTCTCATCCTTTCTTATGAACATGTTTCCAAGCGTGCACTATTTCCGTCTTTAGTGCTCTGTCATTTTCTCCTTCCTTGAAGAAAAGACCTTCCAGATGAGCATTACGCGGGACATGCCTCATTGGGTATCCAAATTGACGACAAACCAATACCGGATGGTAGTTGATTCCTCCCTTAGTTCCTATAAGGGGTATGTTGGGGAAGTTTCCACAACGATCAATGATCCTGATCCCATCATAAATCCTATTACACCAATCTATGTCAGAGTTGGTAAGAGACATGATCTTCTGCAACCAGCGCAAGGCACTCTTATGATCCCAAAAAGTAGCAGACTTAGGCAAATGGGAGATAAACCATTTGTAAAGCAAAGGTACACAACATGTGATCTCCCCTCCGCTGTACAAATTCCCTAAGTGTACAGAATGATACGCATCCGCGAGCAAAGTCGGCACAGGATTTCTAATGAGAAAAACCTTAATAGCGTTGATATCGACGAAGTTATTAATGTTGGGCAACAGAAATAATCCGTAGGTGAGTAAGACAAAGATGCTTTCGAAAGCAGTCTCGTTCCCTATACTAGCGAAGTACAGAGCTTTCTTTGTTAAGAACTGGGCTGGCAAACCTTGTATGCCACCCTTGGTAGTCATGTGAGTCTTGACTTCTGACTCATCCAAATGAATCGCTCTTGTAATGGTCTGATCCTTTGGAATTTCTTCCAGTCCAGAAAATAGAGCTCGATCAGTGATGTGTAGATCCATCAGATGAGAATATTCCTCCAGCGTTGGCGCCAGCTGGTAATCCGGGAATGTGAAGCAATGATAAACCAGATCGTAGAATTGAACGAGTGCATCCATGATTCCCTGAACATATGGACTCTTAATAGAGGTAGCAAACCTCCGTACTTGGCTCTAAAAGCCTCCTGGTTTGTGATCATTCTCGCCAAACCTCTCAAATCCTCTAGTTTTGGAATCTTGAAGGTATACTTATGAGTTCTCCTTCTACCAAAATCCATCAGCGCAATCTTTTTCTCTGATATTTGCAATCACAGTCTTAGTTTAATTTGAAAAATAGAGAGACTAGAAGAGAATTCTTTTTTGAATGTTTTAATATTTTTTAAATGAATGCATGAATGCAGCACACAAAAACATAGAAAAAACATGGGGTCAAAGGGTCGTTGTCATGAAGTCAAGGCTCTACCCATCCCCAAAGGTTTATACTAAAGTGATTTTTGTACATGTACTCATTATCATCAGCTCCTCCCAGGAAAGCAAAACAACAAGCGGATCGCCAGCGAGTTGTAGAGCAATCTTAGAGTAAGTGCCATTCACCGAGAATAGATCACCAGCCTCAAATGAGGGTAGTATCGCGTAACAACTATTTCCGATAGTTTCCGCACTACAAAAGGGTTTGGCTCCTCAGCTTCTCAGACATCACAATCGGCCCATTGCCTAAGAGATGGAATGGGTTGCATTAGTCAGCCTCCACTGAGGTTGATGGTCGACCTCGTCGCCATCACTTATCTTAAGTGTATACTCAATCTTTCCACATGCGGCATCACACGCATTCCCATTAGCAGAAAAATAAACAGGTATAGCAATTAGGAAAAGCAGTATATATATTTGTCCTAAACATCCTAGACCTTTAAAGCTATGAACCCTAAGTTCCTGACAGAAAATGGGTTCCCCGACGGAAGCCCCAATCTGTGGTATTCACACAAGTGAAGAGAAAAAAGGTTAGCTGGCCCCACGGTGGGCGCCATTTTTCTGTAGCGAGCGATTTTGGACGTGGTTCTTAAGCGCTGTCGCTCTCTGGGTTAGTTTACTACAGGTCGATTCATTTTTTATCCTATTAAAGCTGATGAAGGAAGGGAAATAGATGTCTCCAATTAACCCTGCTTGCATACTGAGTTTAAACAGCAGTCTGTTAGGTTACGGATGCGATCAATGTGGTGGGGCCTTTGTTGTGTTATTTTGACAGAATGACAGGTTTCTGGCAAGGAACAAGGATTAGGATGTTAGGACTGATGCTTTTTGATAGATATATTAGAGTATGGGATTTTGGGTCTTTGTTTAGTGTGCTCGCTAAGATTTTTCTTTCAATCTTATGCCTACGTATTCCCGTTTACCGAAACAGGGAAATCAGAGCGTTCGTAGTTCCTCCTATTCTATGGGAGGAAATGGTTGTTTTGGTGTCTTGTTCAAAGCCCAATACGTGAAGCTTAAAGGTCTATTTGTATCTTGTTCGAAGCCCAAGATGTGAAGCTAAAGGTGTTGACTTTAGAGAGAATTTGTCATCTCCAAAGAGGGGGTTGTATGTCACAACTGTTTATAAAGGAGAATCACTTTAACCGGGATTTGTGAATCCGGCAATGCCATAATTTCCTTTATAGGGGATTTTAACCTGAAGGAGAAGACTTTAACTCAGTGTAGAGCAATGCTATCTTTCCTTAGGAATTTCTCATGCTAAAAGAGGGACCGTGGCATGGATGTAGATGATCCAGAGGCTTGCCGCTTACAGCGATTAGATAAAGGGAAAGGAGTTGATTTTTGTGTACTGTGAACGAGACACAGCTTTGATGCTAAAAGGTTGATTGGATCAACCAGTGGTTTTCTTATATAAAGCCTAAGAGGAGGCTAATATGTGTCTCGTACAAAGCCCGAGAGAGAGGCTAAAAGGTTTTGACTCGACGATGGAGTCTTTTGGTATCTCGTATAAAGCCCGAGATGAAGTCTATTTGACTCAACAAGAGAGTTTTGTGTATCTCGTACGAAGCCCGAGATGGAGGCTGAAGATGGTGATTGACTCAACGAGGGAGTCTCTTATGTGTCTCGTACAAAGCCTGAGAGAGAGGCTAAACATTGTTTGACTCCGCTGGGGAGAATCATTGTATAAAGCCCAAGAGAGAGGCTAACTTCACTGGAGAAGGATCATTATACAAAGCCTAAGAGGAGGCTATGGTTACTGTTTCAGTTGAGTGACAGGTCCAGCATACTGATTTAAAGAGAAAATCAGTTCTTATATGAGCAACACTGTACTCAAGGATACTGACTTAAGGAAGTGGGAAATCCGAAGGGTATTGAGGCTGTCCAAGTCTACGGGTTTCCTTCCTATTTAATGAATGGGTCACTTGAGAATGTCTTTGAGACTCAAGGATATTAGACTGTCCAAGTCTAGAGTTTCATCTTTTGTACTATGCTTTGAGAAATAGTAGTAGACTCTTTGAAAGGACTGTTCTATGCAGATGATTAAGTTCTGTTCCTATACCTCTAGGAGGTCGTCGGGACAATTTGTACGAAGCCCAAGAGGAGGCTGAAAACTTTTAAGAAGCCGAGAGGTCCTTGTACGAAGCCCAAGAGGAGGCTATCATTCCCGGAGGAAGAGATCATTATACGAAGCCTAAGAGGAGGTTGTGAATACTTCTAAGAAGCCGACGGGTCTTTGTACAAAGCCCAAGAGGAGGCGGGGTTGCTTTTAGGAAGCCTGTGGGTCCTTGTACGATGCCCAAGAGGAGGTCGATGCTTTTAAGAAGCCCGTGGGTCCTCAAACCCCGAGAAATTCGTGGCAGACTATTCATAAAGAATAGATCAAGCCAGGAAAGTTCGAGAATTTGGAAGAAACTCAAAGATGCCATTCACGGAGAATACATTCATCTCTGGGAGTAGAGTTTCTTGACAATTCCTAATGAGGACAGCCGAAGAGAAGACTGTATCTGATGATCCTATTAGGGATCTAGTTGTCTATTTCTACGAATAAACGAAACGGCATCACCTAGTTCTAGACGTAGTTGCCGGGGAAACTCTAAATATCTATATTATTATTTCACAGTTGATATGAGTTTATGAAAGAAGACTTACAGTGAAACAGCCCCACAATACAGTTATATGTATATGAAAGCGGTAAATGAAAGCAATAACCACTTACTCGGTTGTAGAGCTTCCATGCTGTTTGGTTAGTTGTTTAACAAAGAAAGATTGAAAACAATAGTATATTCAAAATCAAAGGAGAAAGTGCTTTGAAAAAGAATGATTTGGGGCTTACAGCTCAAGGAGAGGCCCAGGGTTTTATCAGTGAGCGCACTGTTTGAATTTGTACAGAGGGACTTATACAAGTGACTGAGGCCCAAAGATTATTTTCTGTACAAAGGGATGGGTCTTACACTCTAATAGAGGCCCAAAAGTTTTAAAGAAAAAGAGTGGGGCTTATAACACGAGGGTAGGCCCAAAGTTTGTTTTTCCGTTTGAAATGGCGATCGCGCCGAGATTTCCTTTTAACGCGAAGGGGCTTATACAATATCTGAGGCCCAAATTTGTTTTTGGTTAAAAGGGGATTGGGTCTTACACTCTATTAGAGGCCCAAAAGTTTTGAATGGGTCTTATAGCTCGAGGAGAGGCCCAAAGTTTGTTTTTCAACGGATGATGATCGCGTCGAACTTTTTGAAATACAACGGGACTTATACAATAAGTGAGGCCCAAAAATAGGTTGTATTTACAAAGGGTTGGGTCTTACACTCTATTAGAGGCCCAAAAATTTTGAATGGGTCTTATAGCTCGAGGAGAGGCCCAAAGTTTATTTTTTAAAAGGCGACGATCGCGCCGTTTGTTTTTTATGGCATCGGGACTTATATAATACACTGAGGCCCAAAAATGATTTGGTCAAAAAAAGGATTGGGTCTTACACTCTATTAGAGGCCCAAAATGATTTTGAATGATTTATGAGGATTGAATTAATCCAAAAACCCTAATTTGTTTTCAAAAATGTATTTAATTGAATGAAAATTCAATTAAAATGATCAAAATTGTTTAACATATGGAAAACAAATTGTGATCTTGGATTAATGCTTCAAAAATTAAGTATTGACCTACAAAATAATTAGAAGGCATTAAAAGTTGCAAAATCAAAGTGGAAAAAATATTTTAAATGTTAAAAACAATTAAAACATTAATTCTTTGCAAAAATATCAATTATATAAAATAAATAATATTTTTGAGATTTTTTTGGGAAAATAAAATATTTTAACATTTTTGTGAATTATTAAAAAATGAATCAACTCAAAATCATTAAAACTCAGAGAGAAATTAATTTTTGATTCAATTAAATAAAATCAAAAAATTCAAATATTCAAATATTGGAAAATGGCGCCAAGAACAAAGGCAAGAACACGCGCATTTTTCAGTTTTACCCAGATTTGCATTTTCTCTCCAATCTCACTGAATACTTAATCATATCATGCAATCCACATACCAATCAACTCATTTCAACCTCACGATCATGTCTATGACAATTAATTTCATTTAAATTAAACGTATAACAAGAAATCATGAAAAATCCTCAAGAACCCTAATTTCTGCATGAAGGCTAGGATTTTTGATACACGATTCAAACAATGCAATTAATTAAGGGGAAACATTCCATGCATGATTATGAACATATGGCCAAATTATTGTGCAGCAAAAATTGCATGGATCATAGAGTTAGAAGAGCTCATGCTTACCACTTGCAGCTGGTGGTCGTGATTTGTGTTGGAGGTGTTACAACTTGGTTCCAATGATCTGGATAGCTTCCCTAGGTGCCATGGAGTGTGTATGAATGCTTGGAATGGATTGAAATGATCTGGAACTTGAGATGGTACCCCAACTGCAAATTTGTCAAGAACTTGAGCAATTGACTGGTGATTTTGTGAAATCTATGTTCCAGATGTTATGTGAGTGTTTGGATCACTTCTATATGATGTATGTGAGGTGTGTGTGTGATTGGTTTGGTTGGAAAAGCTCTCAAACTCAAAACCCGATAGTGACTTACCTTAGAAGGCAAAATTGGAGTGAAAGAATAGATTTTGAGGAAAGCATCTGTTTGATGGCTTTGGTGTACTCAAACTGATCACAATTGAGCTCTATTTATAGTAGAGCAAGTTTGTTTTGCAAGGAATAGTGAATGGCAACTGCTGAGTAGGTTTGGCCAATGTTGGAAAATGAAAATCCAAGTCTCCTCTAGCCATTGACTAGAGGATAGGGCACAGGCTGCTGGTTCCCTTGGTCTTGGATAAGTCTTGACTGAATTCAGTTGAGAATGGCTCAGTCCATGCCACCTTGATGCTTCCATTGAATGCTTCAATCCAAAATTGGATTCTTGTCCCTATTTTGGCAATTCTAGATTCAACATGCTATTTCTTGTTCCAAAGACTTTGGAGGCTTGGCTCAGTGATTGTCCCCTTTAGATTCAATCCTCAGATGTGTCCAAGTGGATAGGAGCATTTGGATTTGGCTGATTTTGGCAAATCGACCAAAAGTGTAAAAAACTGCCTTGCCTTGGCAGATTTCAGCAAGGCAACTTGCCAATGTCATATCTCATGACTCAAATTGAATTTGGTAATGTTCTTGGCCATTTTGGAAAGCCCTTACATGATACAACAACTGTTTGAACATGTTTGGTTTTGATCTCTTTTGAATCCAAGTGAAAAATCCCCCTACATTTGGCAAAAAGTAAGGTAAAATCTGACTTAGTGAAATTTTCACTAAGTGTTGGAACAAAGTGACTTTTCTTGATTTTGATCACTCCATAACTCAAAATCCATGAGGAATTTGGACATAGGTCAGTATGAAGCTTTTGTAGAGGGCAATGAGATCTACAAATCAAGCTTTGGATTGAAAAAAATGGCTTTGTGGTTTAGGAGTTATGGTCCTCCAAAGTTGGCACATTAATGTCACTTTTTCCATAACTTAGAAATTTTTCTAAGTTTTTATGGTTACCCCTTTTACAAGTTATCCCACTTTCTTTGATTTTTCTTGATGAATGATGATTCAAATCATACATTAACATCATTTTAGGGTTAAAAATCCATTTTGGTGAAAAATCTCAAAAAGTCAAAGTTGACTTTTGTGCACAGTTGACTTTTTATCAGATGAATTCCAAACTGTGCAATTCTTCATGAAATCATGTCCTTGACCTAAATCAAACTTGATGGAAATGTTCCATGGGTGTCATAGGGTATATTGAATCATGTATTAGGGCTTGGGAGCATGTCCTGGTCAAAAGTCAAAGTTACAGTTGACTTTCCTCGCGAAACCCTAATTGTGGTGCAGATGAAATTGAGACTTGTTGCTCAAGCTTATTGGATTAATCCATTGTTCCAAATGGATAAATATAGTTCATTAGAGACCCTCAAACCCTCTCTTGAGGTCTTGGCTCATGATTTGTCCCAAAATTCAACTTTGGGGTGAATTAGGTCAAGAAACCCTAATTCTTGATTTTTGAAGAATGCATCCCCTGAGGCAAAATTGACTTGATGATTGGGTTCATGAGGTTCCATGGAGTATATTAGGTTATGTTTTGGATCTTTGGCTCATGCCCAGAGGAAATTTTCCATCTGGAGGCCCTGGTCGACCAAAACCCTAATCTGGTGACACTAGCGATCTTGAGGCTTGATCCACCTAGAAGGGAGCATCCTTGTGCTTAATCCTTGAAGTGGGAGTCCTTTTGATCCATTGTGGATGTCTGAGAGGTTATACAAGTTGAAGATCATGTCATTCCTTGATTGATCCTTTGTCTAAGAGCTCTGAGAGGGCTTGAAACCCTAGTTTGATTGTAGTGGCCGCTCACCCATCTTTGGGAGACTAATGAGGTACAAAGGTACATCCATATTGTGCTGATGATTTGCATAATGATGGGAAATCTTAGTGGTCAAAATTTGGGGTATGACATTGATGAATCAGGGGCAGAACTCTTCAAAAAATTTAGAATATTGGGGCAAGTTTTCTTGAGGTCATCTTATGACAAGTTTAGACTCCATGACCTACCAACAAGGGGCAAGTTTGTTCCCCAGCTGTTTCTACCACAGTCTGAGTACTTTGTATTGGAAATACAGTTGAACAAGGGCAACTTTGTTCCCCAGTAGTCAACAACCAGGCTGAAGCAAAAATCCAAGGACCTTGTTGTGTAAATGCAGTTAATCTAGGCAGTTATGCCAAAATTCATGAATCTCTCCAAGAGTTTGAAGATATTGTGTGCCAATTCTTTTGTAAAATCCTCTTGATATTTTCTTCAGACATACCATGTACTCTGGGGGCAGATGAGTTATAAAGAACCACTCAGCTTTTGTGACATTCTTTGCTCGCTCCTCATTAAGCTGTCTCTTCAGCTAATCTTGGCAAATTTTTCAGTAAAGAAAGCAGTTCATGATGGCAGTCCTAGTGAAGTCATGACGCTATACCCCAAGTGGATCACTTTTTCCCCAGAGGAGTTTGTAATCTTGAGGTAGAACCGATTATGCAAGTTCATCCCCATTGATGGTCCAATCTGGTGAGGTTGGCTAGGTATCCTTATCGAGATGTTAATTTCATCTCCAGTCTCGCTTCTCTTTGTCTGTTTTGTCAGCATAAGCATGACATACACGCATTCTCATATGCATAACATCTTAGCATCTCTGCTACCCTATCTTCCTGGTGTTTACCTATCTTTGTTCATTGTGGCGTTTATCTCCCCAAGTGACTGGGTTTGTCAATTCTCTCCAATAGAGTTGTCAGCCCTAGGCATAAAGTGCTCTTCCTTTCTGAATACCCCACGGTGATCGGTTCTCGTGGATGATGGTTGGTTCAGTTATCTTTTTCCATGCATGTATAAGATAAATCCACATTTGAGCTCATTCCTCAATGGTTAGAGTCTTGTTTGACCGTTTCTTTCTAGTTGTTCCTAGATCAAACTTTGGTCCCTGGCAGGATTAGGTTGCTGAACCCATCTTTGAACGTGCATTTATTTTGCACCGTGTCTCGCAGGAAGAATCTTTTACAGATCCTCATTGAAGACATGATCCTTTCTCCAGCAGTGTTGTAATTTCAACATCTCCTTGGAATTTATACCCAACAACAAGTGGCAATCTCCTTGAGAAGCTTGTTTTGCTATCATCACCTTTACAACGATAAGTGGCAATCTCTCTCATAAGTATCTTATCTGTCCTGGGTTTTATTCAAACTTCTACAGTTACAAATGATGTTACCTTCAATCAGTAACTTTCCATCAACCTGTTTGATGTGATCCCTATTTGAGTTATGCCTTATCGTCAAACCTTTTGATGACGCGAACCTTCAAATATGCTTTGTTCCTTGCCGTCAAACCTTTTAATGATGTGAACTTCAGATATACTGTTGTTCCTTGCCGTCAAACCTTTTGATGATGTGAACCTTCAAATATGCCTTGTTCCTTGCCGTCAAACCTTTTGATGATGTGAACTTCAGATATGCTATTGTTCCTTGCCGTCAACCCATTTGATGATGTGAACCTTCAAATATGCGTTGTTCCTTTCCGTCAAACCTTTTGATGATGTGAACTTCAGATATGCTATTGTTCCTTGCCGTCAAACCTTTTGATGATTTGAAACTTCAAATATGCCTTGTTCCTTGCCATCAAACCTTTTGATGATGTGAACTTCAGATATGCTATTGTTCCTTGCCGTCAAACCTTTTGATGATGTGAACCTTCAAATATGCCTTGTTCCTTGCTGTCAAACCTTTTGATGATGTGAACTTCAGATATGCTATTGTTCCTTGTCGTCAACCCGTTTGATGATGTGAACCTTCAAATATGCCTTGTTCCTTGCCGTCAAACCTTTTGATGATGTGAACTTCAGATATGCTATTGTTCCTTGCCGTCAAACCTTTTGATGATGTGAACCTTCAAATATGCCTTGTTCCTTGCCGTCAAACCTTTTGATGATGTGAACTTTAGATATGCTATTGTTCCTTGCCTTTAACCCAGTTGATGATGTGAACCTTCAAATATGCCTTGTTCCTTGCCGTCAAACCTTTTGATGATGTGAACTTCAGATATGCTATTGTTCCTTGCCTTCAAACCTTTTGATGATGTGAACCTTCAAATATGCCTTGTTCCTTGCCGTCAAACCTTTTGATGATGTGAACTTTAGATATGCTATTGTTCCTTGCCGTCAACCCATTTGATGATGTGAGCCTTCAAATATGCCTTGTTTCTTGCCGTCAAACCTTTTGATGATGTGAACTTCAGATATGCTATTGTTCCTTGCCGTCAAACCTATTGATGATGTGAACCTTCAAATATGCCTTGTTCCTTGCCGTCAAACCTTTTGATGATGAGAACTTCAGATATGCCTTTCCGTCAAACCTTTTGATGATGTGAACCTTCAGATATGCCTTATTCCTTGCCATCAAACCTTTTGATGATGAGAACCTTCAGATATGCCTTTCCGTCAAACCTTTTGATGATGTCAATCTCCAGATATGCTTTATTCCATGTCGTCAAACCTCTTGATAATGTGATCCCTGCTTTGGTTTCCTTGCCGTCAAACTTTTTGATGATGTGTTCTAAGCTCAGGTTTTGTACCTTCGGATATGGTTTCCTTGCCGTCAACCCTTTTTGACGATGTGAACTTTGGTCAGATATAAACCAAAACATCAGGTCAGCTGTTGAACCTCAACCCAGGCCCAACTCATATTGGTGTCCAGAGTCCAGTCCTTGCTGGTAAACCAACTCATATTGGTGTCCAAAGTCCAGTCCTTACTGGCAAACCAACTCATATTGGTATTTTTAGGCCTAACTCATATTGGTGTCCAGAGTCCAGTCCTTGCTGGCAAACCAACTCATATTGGTGTCCAAAGTCCAGTCTTTGCTGGCAAACCAACTCAAATTGGTATCTTATCCAACTCAAATTGGTGTATACTGACATGTCACTTCTGAGTCCAATCATTTTTGGCACTTTAATCTGGTTCCCAGCAGAGGTTCACTCATTATCAATATCTCTTTGAAAGTCCTCGTGATTGATCATTTGGCGCACGCAGAGTATGTCTCTGTCTTTTCTGGCTTTTCTTGAAGATCCCGTTTGAACTCTTCAGTATAAGAGATCCCCAGAAAATCTTTTTGGATATCTATCCTTTTTTATCCCCAGTGGAGATCATGTCTTCTTTCTGGTTTCATGCCCAGTAAGAATGTGTCTTATTTCCCCAGTGTCGTCCGGTCACCTGTGAACCTGTCGTCCATATCCCTGGATCTTTCCTTAGTGAAAAACACCTCTCTGGCTCCTATCCCCAATGAGGATCTGTAGGGTTTCCCCCTTTATTTTTTTCCATCCCCAGTGTTGCCTCAGAGTCTTCCCAGTGAGTCTCTTTTATTGGTCAGCATGTATCCCCAGTGAGTCTTCCTTGTCGATACTAACCTTTATCCATCCCCAATAATGCTCATCTGTGGTGGTTTGCTCTTTATTTCTGGTGTCTTGTTTGTCTGCATCTTTGCACTATCATCATATCATCATACTATCAGTTTTTGGCATGTCAGCATTCATGTCTGTTGCTTGTCCTTAGCATCTGCATTCCATCTAAGGGCAAAATTTTTGGTTTGCTATATTTAAATACCTTTTCACCTTGATGCCCCGAGGATTTCCATTCCTCGCACCATCTGGTAAAGCTATTTAAATAGGGGCAACTGTTGTACCCCAAATTTTACCCCTTAGATGTCATAGCATCTTGCACTTACATTTAGAGATCAACCATTTGTGCATTGTTAACTAACCACTGTATCTTGCTAGTTTGTTCTGTTATGTGAAAGCCAGGGTTTGCATAGGAAAGAGAATACAAGTCAATAAGCCAAGCTCTCACATGTTTCAAGGTCTCCTAAGACATTCTTTGGCTCGATACAAGCACCACAAGATTCACCTAGGCCTCAAACTAGGGTTTTATCAGCAAAAGTTAACCACTGCCCTTGATTCTGATCAAGACATGTTTTCAAGCTTTGGGACATGATCCCACATGATATTGGACATCCTTAGAGGTCATCTATAGATCTTGGAAGAGTTTGAAAAAGCAGGATCCTCAAAGATCATCCATTGGAATTCCTAAGGAAATTAAGGTTTTGACCGAAGAAATCGAGCCTCCGATTCTGACGGTTTTGGACCAAAATGAAGCATCTGAGCCATGTCTCATTTTTAATGTGATTGACCATTGACTGAGGACACGAGGAATCGGCACTTGTAAATTTTATCTTGTTTGAAAAAGAAAAGAGAGAAAAGAAAAAAAGAAAGAAAAGAAAAAGAAAGAAAAGAAAAAAAGAAAGAAAAAAAAAGAAAAAAGAAAGAAAAAAAAGAAAAAGAGAAAAAAAAGAGGAGGAGAACATCTCATGGCTCCCACCATGAGTGTTCTGTGGCACCTGTCACTTGCATGGCACTAGCCATGTATATGGCGCCTGCCATAGGATTTTGTGGCACTTGCCACAACTTTTCAATCTTCCCTAAAAAAAGGTTTATTTTAAATAAAAAAAATACACTTTATATGAAGCCATCCAGGCAAGTGGATGCAAAGTTCATCATGACAAAAGAAAAATATTTTCAGTAAATTTGGTTTACGTCTCTTCAGCATAATCTAGTCCCTGAGCCTACTTCTGGAATGAAGAATCTTTGAACCAACTACTGACACTTGCACGATCTTTTGAAAAAAAGCAAACTCGGCCATGCTGCAAGCTTCTCGTTTTCTCCTATAAATAGGGCACCATACTTCAGTATCAAAGACACCAGGTTCACCCAAAGAATGGGCTGAATACTCTCCATACTTTTCTCCCCCAGTTACTGTGATAATTCTGAGTTTTGGCACGAGAGTTTTTTGGTTCGAATTTTCCACCATCAGTAGCTGTGGAATTTTGAGGAAAAAGAAGTTTGTCCATTTCCGTTTCATTTCCGTTTCATCTTGTTTTCATAATATCATAATCATGTTACTGTTATGTTCATACTAATACTTGATTCCTGAATAAATGTTAAATGGTGTGTGTGGTTTTTGTTATGATTTTATGTTATGGTTGTTACTTAAATGAAAAATGAAAAAAACAAAAAAGAGTAATTCATGGTACCCGCCACCCATTTTGCAGGCAGTTGTTGATAGTGAACAGTGTCGGCCATTAAGAAAAGGGGCTTTTTTTATTTCATTCATGGTAGTGGCGTCTGCCACACTTTCCATGGCACTGGCCATGAAAGTGTGGCGCATGCCATACTTAGCTTTGGTGGCCATGGCGTCTGCCACAATGTTGTGGCACCTGCCACACATTGTGGCACTTTTAAGTGGCGACTGCCACTTCAACCTTTTTCCTTGTTTTTTAATTTATTTATTTCAACTACTATTTTGTTATTTTTCTTTCTAAAAACTAAAAAACAGAAAAATATGCATTGGCTTTATGTTAACTCCTGAGTTTGTTTTTTTTTTAAGAAAATCATCAACCGATTCTTGAAGCTTTTTTAAACCATTGAACTCAGTTGGTAAATGTTTACTGTTTTTGAACCATTGAACTCATATTTTTCACTCAACTCGTGTTCTCAAGTTGTTTCCCCCTCCTTCCAAAGGAAAGTCTTTTTATTGACCTCATAGTCATAGAAAGCTCATTACCAGCTTTTACCTCATAGTCATAGCCACCTACCAGCCTTGACCTCACAGTCATGGCCACCTACCAGCTTTGACCCCATAGTCATAGCCACCTTTCCCTTGGAATCATAGCCATTCAACATCTTATAACTTAGAATTAGGATAGAGTTCTTAAACTCTATGTGAACTCATCATCTTGAGCATTCACTTCTCCATCATAACTTAGACTTAGAGAGTTTCTTAAACTCTATATGAGCTCATACTCGTTCTCCTTGGAACTTTGGCCATAGTCAATGGTTCCTCTCTCACCCATAGTTAGGTGAACTACGGTTGCTCTGATTCTTTAGTCAGATACGTAGGCACAAGATGCGACGTCATGGCGAGCAAACTTAATGTACATACCTTAGGTCTTTACCTTTACCATTGGCAGATTCCCTTAGCAAGCAAACATAACATAACATAAACTAAACAAGAGGTTCCTGTAGAGTACTACAGATACTTAGGGTGCAAATACCTTCCCTTAGTATAACCAACCCCCGACCCCCGATCTCTTAGCTGTATCTTCACATGGCGCAAAAGGTTTTTCGTTCTTTACCCTTTCCTTTGGATAAATCAAAGCTCGGTGGTGAATTCAAAGAAATGTGATGTAAGTTAATTAATAGCTTGTTATCTCACCGTAACACTGCCCTCACCCTTTTTGATCCCTAAACCACTACCAAACCTTTCTTCCTTCAGATTTTTCAAAAATCTTTCCCCCACAGAATACCAAGTCCTTTCACCCTCTGATATGGAAGTTGGTCCTTAAAGACTGGCCACTAGATGTGTGGTAAAGGTATATTATGAGATGTTCTCCCCCCTCTGTTAGCTCCTCAAGACTTAAGAGATGTGATTGCTCTGTGTTTTAAATAATGGTCCATCAAGGAAATTTCACTTTGGAAGGAATTAGACGTTTGGATTTGAAGATGTAATTTCAAGTCCTTTGTGTCACAAGATTACAAGCTCAGGTTGAAGTGCCCACGACTCTATATCATATGATTCAAGTATGAAGCTCATGCCATGGTTTCAAGAAGATATTTGTATTCTTAAAACTGTCAGGTATTCTTCAAGCGATTTTGAAAATCATTGGAAATTAAAATGATCAAGATATTTTGACCATTACTAAAGTTTGAAAGCCTCACAATTCCTTAAGTTCTTGATTGTTGCCATTTAGAGGCGAATGCTATTATGTCATGCTTGACTAGGAATCTTAATCCGTATCACCACATCAAACCATTACAAGGGCCTATGATTCGTACTTTCTAAAAACACATAGGAAGACATGTATATCCTTTACAAATGCAAATTCATCTTGAAATCCAAGGTTTAAGAGATTTGAAATTCGAGAGTTAAAATGCAAGGATTAATTTAAAAACCAAGGGTTTGAAAATAGAATTCATGAAGTTATCAAGAGTAAAACTTCAAGTTCATGTTTAATTTCAGATTTTGATGCAAAACATTTTAGAGGCATAATATGTTTCAAGGTTTACAAGACAAATTCCGTTTGACTTCAAACTCAAGTTGTTTAAATTGTCTATACCTTGGTTAATCTTAAAGCAAAGCCTAAATTCGTTTTGAAGCTACGATTTGCAAAGTGAAGTAACATGAAGGAACAACTGCACAATTGCTTGTTCAGCAAAGCATGGCTCAGATTAATCACGAATTCAAGATCATTTTCTAGACGTTCTAAACAACATGTTCAACGTTAGTTCCTAATTAGAAACTCTGGGAAATATGCAATTCAAAACCCATGCTCCACGTATATAATAGGTTTTGGTAAGCAATTTGGACGAGGAAAATTCTAAGCCCCATTATAAGAAGTTCACGCTAACCATGTGAATAAAATTTTATAACTGAAAGTAACCAACCATGTTTGGGCATTTGAAATACATTACATTGCTACTATCCTATCCAAGTTTCCAAGTTTCTATAGCCTAGTCACTATTTTTGCAGTAAGAGATCTAGATATCCTGAATCATAGACAACAAAGTTTGGCCTTGCAAAATAGTCGTTCTGCGTATGTTTCAGCCACGAGCTAGATTAACGTTTTGAAATAACCGACCATTAAACTTGCCAGGGGAGATTATTGGTATGTCTCCTACACGTCACAGCCTTGTCAAAGGTATGTTTTTCACGGATCAGATTGTGTTCGAAAGGTTGTGACATCCTGCAACAAGAACAATTCCAAGTGTTGAGAACAGTATTCAAGTATTTGCTTCAAAGGGATCAGAAACGCAACAATAAAACTCTTTCTAATGCATCATAGGATATTGGTCGTACCTTAGGAAATTTGGACAGGCTGTACGCAATCTGAACCATGATGATTGTGAAATTTCTCTAAAACCATCTGCACTCAAACATCTTCATCGAGCTTCTTGAATCCAAGCTCCTTCCTTGTTGCCATAAGTACATGAAAAGAGGAAAAGAGACAATGTCAAGCAAAGTACAAGGACTGGAAATATAAGATTCAAGACTCAATGTTCAAATTAAAAGGAGCATTCAAATTCATTCCTAACAACATCTTCGAAGCTTCTGCCAGCAACAGCGGTGCGACCAAGCTAGTGAAAATCTCGTTGATTCTAACAGTAAGGTCTTAAGTGACTGCACTAGCCAAGTTCAACCAAGCATCATCCTGTAATCTGAAGGAATTGGTTTGATTACCTGAAGAGAAAAAAGGGGAAAAGTATGAGCAGCAGCAATAATAATTCAGTGGCATGAATGAGTAAAAGATAAGCCATTTCGTGAACCAAAACAAGGTATGCATGAGCTGGAGCATATGATTAGTGAGAAGATACAAGCTACAATAGCCAAAGCCAGATCAATCTTCGTGGTTTGCGACGATTTGACTAAGGATGAAGATGATTTCCACATGAAATAGAGTGCATTCCTATAAACTCAAGGCTCTGACAATGCGAAAGAGTTTTTTTTTCACTGCCCGGAACTGGAGCTAACTGTTGAATCTTCACTTGATTTGAAGATTCTTTGATGAACCATCGTGACACAATGTGCTTGCTGCTTCAGTAGTTATTAATTCCACTGTAACTAATACACTAAGAAAATTTAATCAAAACTTGGTTTTGTGAGCATCTCAATAACGTAAAAAAGCATTGGAAATGTTTGCAAATTCAAAGCTACAAACATGAAGATCCGCGGTAACCACACACATAAGTAATAGGCACTGCAAAAGGTAGAAACTCACGTAAAATTGAAGGGCAGGAAAGCATTGAATGGGACTCACACAAGTTTCCAAATCACAACACAAAACCAAACAATCTATTTCATTTTTAGACATGTTTCGGACATGCTTTAAGACTTTCCAAACAAAGTAAAACATAGATCAGACACATTCAATACTTTCCAAAACACCTGCAAGCATATCAGGACTAAAACAGAAAGTTGTTTATCAGCTTTTCAAGACAGGTTTGAGACAGTTTTTAGACAACGTCAATTTCTTCCCAAAATAATTTTTCACTGTCTAAGACTCCAAGCCTCTATAAAAGGGCAGCTTCAAGTTTTAGAGAGGAGGACACATAAACCAGATACAAAGATTGAGATAAAAAACAATTACCACGATACAAATCCATACACACCCGAGAATAAAATTCATCCACACATACAACATCACCAACAATCCACATACAATGCACAATAGCAAACATTCGCACATCACAGCTTAGCAGCACGATTCAAAACTTATACAAAGATACACACCAGAACATCAAATTATTCACACTAGTTGGAAGAGGCGAATTGGGAGTTATCATAAAACACATACAATAATCTCGCCATAAACAAACACATGCAAGGCAGGATATTTGCAGAACATCAATATTCACTGAAGTCTACAATAGCAATTCAACAACAACAACAGAAGTAGTCAGAAGAGGGTGATTAAGAACAAGGAGAAAGAGAATACCTGAGCTGAAACCCTTGTTATTTCCATTGTGCGGAATACCTCCTCTTTTTTTTGTTTTCATTTTGTTAACACGCTTGTAATATGTAACCACATCCAAAAATAGTGAAATCGAGGACTTTAGGGTTTCGGTGGGGTGGGTTATTTGTGTCTTGTTGTTCAGACATAGGGTTTTGATGCTTTATGGAGGAAACGATTGGGCGGGGCGGCGAATTTAGGGTTTCGTTGAAACCTGTCATAGAGAGGCAAACTGAGAGAGAGTTGAGAGATGTTGGGACGAGAGAGAAGAGAGTTTGAGTATTGCGCTCGGTTCTATTTCCCTAGCGATCACATGCACACCAATAACAGTCCTAGAAGATTCCATGGATTGTGTGTTGGGTCAACAAGACGAAACAAGAAGAAAAGAATACACGATTTAGTACTTGAGCAAGATATACACGGATTATGAAATTCAATACACTATGCTCGAGAAAACTTGTTGTGCTTTAGCTTGGGCTGCAAAAGGTCTTTGCCAGCATATGATCTGTCATACCACTTGGTTAATCCCCGAAATGGATCTGATCAAGTATGTCTTCGAGAAGCCTGCGTTGACTGGAAGAATTTCCCGTTGGTAGATGTTGCTATCAGAATACGACATCGAGTATCATGCTCAGAAAGTTGTCAAAGGAAGTATTCTAGTTAATCATCTGGCTTACCAACTAATTGACGATGATGAATCAATCAGATTTGAATTCCCAGACGAGGATGTGATGTACTTAAAGATGAAAGACTGCGATGAACCACTACCAGACGAAGGGCCAGAGCCAGGATCCCAATGGGGATTAATATTCGACGGAGCTGTCAACGCTTATGGAAACGGATTTGGGGCAATCATTATTACACCTCAGGGTACCCATATTCCTTTCACCGCCATATTGGCATTCAAATGTACAAACAATGAGGCCGAATATAAAGCTTGCATCATTGATTTCGAAGAAGCTATCGACTTAAGAATAAAGAACTTGGACGTGTATGAAGACTCAGCCTTGGTTATAAATTAGATCAAAGGAGAGTGGGACACACCGCCAGACTGGACTAATTCCTTATAAAGACTACGCAAGAAGGTTGTTACCTTTCTTCAACAAGATTGATTTTCATCACATTCCACATGAAGAGAACAACATGGCTGACACACTGGCTACTCTATCCTCCATGATTGATGTGAATCGATGGAATGACGTACCCAAGATTGACATAATGCGCCTTGGTAGGCCCGCTTACATATTTACGGTTGAAGCAGTCATCGACGGCAAGCCTTGGTATTACGACATCAAGCTTTTCCATCAAAGACAAGAATACCGGCCTGTGGCATCAAGGAAAGATAGGAAGACTCTCAGAAGACTGGCTGGAAACTTCTTCCTGAACAATGATGTACTCTACAAAAGAAACTTCGACATGGTTTTACTCAGATGCAAGGACAGCACGAAGCCAACATGCTAATGAAAGAGATTCACGAACGATCCTTTGGCACTCATGCCAATGGACATACAATGTCAAGAAAAATTCTAAGAGCAGGATATTATTGGCTGATAATGGAATCTGATTGTTACAAATACATGAGGAAATGTCACAAATGTCAGATTTATGCCGACAAGATTCATGTGCCTCCAACACTTCTCAAAATTCTCTCTTCCCCATGGCGTTTTTCCATATGGGGAATCGACATGATTGGCATGATTGAACCCAAAGCTTCAAATGAACATCGCTTCATCTTGGTCGCTATTGATTATTTCACCAAATGGGTCGAAGCGGTATCATACGCCAATGTAACCAGACAAGTGGTCGTCTGATTTATCAAAAATAACCTCATATGCCGTTATGGTGTTCCCAGCCAGATCATTACTGATAATGGATCAAACCTAAACAACAAGATGATGAATGAATTATGTGCTGAATTCAAAATTGAACACCATAACTCGTCTCCCTACCGGCCTAAGATGAATGGAGCGGTGGAAGCAGCTAACAAAAATATTAAGAAAATCATTCAGAAGATGGTCGTGATTTACAAGGATTAGCACAAAATGCTCCCATTTTATCTACACGGTTATCACACATATGTTTGCACTTCAACAGGGGCAACCCCTTTCTCTCTAGTATATGCCATGGAAGCACTGCTCCCCATAGATGTTGAGATCCCGTCAATAAGAGTCTTGATGGAAGCCAAGCTAACAGAAGCTTTATGGTGTCAAAGCAGATTCGATGAACTGAATCTAATCGAAGAAAAGAGGATGATGAATTTATGCCATGGCCAGCTCTATCAATAAAGGATGAAGAAAGTTTTTGATAAAAAGGTCTGACTTCGGGTATTCATAGAAGGCGACCCCGTACTCAAAAAGATCTAATCTTTCCTCAGCGACTCCAGGGGAAAATGGACTCCAAATTATGATGGCCCATATGTTGTTAAGAAAGCCTTCTCAGATGGTGCCCTAAAAATCATAACTATGGATGGTGAGGAATTCACTCTACCTACAAATATAGATGCAGTCAAGAAATACTTCGCCTAAAAAAACAGCTCGCTACGTTGAAAACCCGGGAGGGTGACTTAGGCAAAAAAAGAGCGTCTCGGGGGATTGAAAACCCGAAAGGGCGGTCCAGGAAAAAATTAGAGACATAAACAGAAAATAATCATCCCGATAGATTGAAAACCTAAAAAGGCAATCTAGGAAAAAGTTAGGGATTTATGGCAAGTAACTGCATCCAAAAAGATTAGATCATCTCAGGAAACATCATCTATCAAAGAACTTTCAAGCAAGTCACTTTCAACGGAAGTTCAAGAATACTGGGAATTCAAAGTTGTTAGAAGGATAGTGGTCATTATGTTTCAATGTAGCCTTTTGCCTTTAAATTACCATTTTTCTAACTTTGTAATGCTCCATGGAATCACACTTTTGGCTGATTACCATCCTATTAATGAAAATTTGAGCCTCTGTGCCTTTTGGTTGCAATTCTCACTTTTATTTTGCCTTGCAAAATGACATTTTATTTGATTTCCATTCTTGAGACAAAAAAAAAATCAATTTACTTTTGCTTTTAAAATAAAGATGGCAGTTTCCTTTGATTTATGAAAATAATAAGGAATGACAACAGCTTCTCCGAGAGTGATTAAAACCTCGAAATGCAAAATCAACTACTCTTGTGATCAATCTCGCAAATATCCCCGAGTGGCGGATCATTACCTTAAAATAGATAAGATTGGACATCTTATTCATCCCCAGTAAGGGTCGAGTTTCATTTCTTCTACTAAATGAATGTTGGAATCAAGATGAAGATTTGATCCCTTTCCCCCCAAGTAAAGTGCTACCTCCATGAATTAAGGCAAGATCTAGTTCTTTTCCCTGACAGGGTTTTACCACTAAAAACACCAGTGATAACTCTGTTCCCCAGAGTGGCCGAGTATCTGATGCGTGAATTTCGCAAGTATACAAAACGCGTCAGAGTAATACAAAAGATTATCGATCCACAGAGACCAAATATCAATCTATCGATTACTATAGTTACGGTGTTTATCTAAGGCAAGTAAATTCAGGGATTTATAAGTGCACAGTAAAAGTAGAGTGAAGCAAAGTACAAAGATATAAAACTCAAATAAAAGCAACTGGCTTGAATGTAATTCACACAGTCAAATAGCATTCCAACGCATGTAACAGAACTAACTATGGGCAATGTTTTCCACTTTATGAAAAGAACTAATTTAACGGGAACTGTCGCTTTCGCGTATTCAGAACCGAGTTTAACCTTTAAACAAACCCTCTTATTGTCACTTATAAAAAGGCGCGTATTGCGTTAAAGTGAAAAACCTATTTTTAAGAAATATAGTTCTAGACTTAGTTGAAAAGTATTTTGATCTGAAACTTTTAAACAAAAGAGGTTCATACGAACCGGATTTTAAACCTACAAACGCGTCCGAAAATAGTTCTAAAATCGTTTTTCTAAAGCATTAAAAATTCCTACTTAACTGTGCAAAGCACTGTCGCTTCCTTTGTACAGTTAAGACTAACCAAGTTTATCTAAAGGTTGGACGGCTTTCGATCTTACCCAACAGAAATTAAGTGCGGAAAACTCGTGTTAAAAACCAAAATAGCCCCCTAAGTGTTTCTATCAATGCATTATGCGAAATGATACTTAAACCGTGATCCTTACATTCTAACCTTTAAGATTTAGCCAGACATGGAAATGTAAACAAACATATTTAATTTTATCATGTCAAGTAAAGTATTTTGAAATAAAAGGTTTTGAAAGTAAATAATGCGAATAAAGTAAAGCGGATGCGAGAAATAAATAAAGTAAAGCGGATGCGAGAAATAAATGAAGTAAAGCGGTGCGAGAAATAAATGAAGTAAAGCGATTGCGAGAAGTAAATGAAGTAAAGCGATTGCGAGAAATAAAGAGAAACCTGCTCCAATCGGAGGCTTTAATTCTGAAAACAACTGGAAAATAACTGGAAAAGGAAATGGCGGCAGGATTAACTTCCACCAAGTGCTCCAAACTCGATTACAGACTCGATCACACAAATGTGATAACTTCCCGATGTGAGAAGATTATCACTTACAAAAACTCGATTATTTATGCCTAAGGTGTTTGCAACTAAGTTTGGATGGATTGAAATAAACAAGAAGCCTCTATTTATAGGCTTAGGAAAAGGTATGAAAGGACAAGGATGCCCTCCAACTTCTTTTGGGAGGGAAAAAGCCCGTCAAAGGTGGCGCCCGCCACCCCC
This sequence comes from Lathyrus tuberosus, assembly GCA_022829125.1. Taxonomy (NCBI): domain Eukaryota; kingdom Viridiplantae; phylum Streptophyta; class Magnoliopsida; order Fabales; family Fabaceae; genus Lathyrus; species Lathyrus tuberosus. The sequence goes on along the minus strand of JALAZF010000478.1, from coordinate 3,337,955 downwards.
CTATGGCGCCCACCATGTGAACTGGGGAAGAAGGTGGTGGGAGACGTGGCAGTTATCAGCAGTTGAGTCCTCTCCAACTTGTGGCCTACCCCATGGCGTCCGCCATGTTGGGTGCCACATGTGCAATTCCTTCAAAAGTTGGCTTTTTGCTCGATTTCCTTCATTTCTTCGTGGATGGCTCTGGAAACACCTAGAATATGAAAACAAGACAAAATACAAGCATAATACAAGAAAAAAATAATAAAAATCCTAAGAAACATGTGCGATTCGAGTCAAAAATACGGTGTGATTCGGTGTTATCAGTATCCGGAGAAACATAACTCCGAATTACACCGTATTTTTAACTCGAATTGCACATGTTTCTTAGGATTTTTATTATCGTTTTCTTGTATTATGCTTGTATTTTGTATTGTTTTCAGATTCTAGGTGTTTCCAGAGCCATCCATAAAGAAATGAAGGAAATAGAGCAAAAAGCCAACTTTTGAAGGAATTGCACATGTGGCACCCAACATGGCGGGCGCCATGGGGTAGGCCACAAGTTGGAGAGGACTCAACTGCTGACAACTGCCACGTCTCCCACCACCTTCTTCCCCAGTTCACATGGCGGGTGCCATAGGGGGTGGTGGGCGCCACCTTTGACGGGCTTTTTCCCTCCCAAAAGAAGTTGGAGGGCATCCTTGTCCTTTCATACCTTTTCCTAAGCCTGTAAATAGAGGCTTCTTGTTCATTTCAATCCATCCAAATTTAGTTGCAAACACCTTAGGCATAAATAATCGAGTTTTTGTAAGTGATAATCTTCTCACATCGGGAAGTTATCACATTTGTGTGATCGAGTCTGTAATCGAGTTTGGAGCACTTGGTGGAAGTTAATCCTGCCGCCATTTCCTTTTCCAGTTATTTTCCAGTTGTTTCCAGAATTAAAGCCTCCGATTGGAGTAGGTTTCTATTTATTTCTCGCAATCGCTTTACTTTATTTATTTCTCGCAATCGCTTTACTTTATTTATTTCTCGCAATCACTTTACTTCATTTATTTCCCGCACCGCTTTACTTTATTTATTTCTCGTAATCGCTTTACTTTATTTGCATTATTTACTTTCAAAATCTTTTATTTCAAAAGACTTTACTTGACATGATAAAATTAAATATGTCTGTTTACATTTCCATGTCTGGCTAAATCTTAAAGGTTAGAATGTAAGGATCACGGTTTAAGTATCATTTCGCATAATGCATCGATAGAAACACTTAGGGGGCTATTTTAGTTTTTAACACGAGTTTTCCGCACTTAATTTCTGTTGGGTAAGATCGAAAGCCGTCCAACCTTTAGATAAACTTGGTTAGTCTCAACTGTACAAAGGAAGCGACAGCGCTTTGCACAGTTAAGTAGGAATTTTTAATGCTTTAGAAAAACGATTTTAGAACTATTTTCGGACGCGTTTGTAGGTTTAAAATCTGGTTCGTATGAACCTCTCTTGTTTAAAAGTTTCAGATCAAAATACTTTTCAACTAAGTCTAGAACTATATTTCTTAAAAATAAATTTTTCACTTTAACGCAATACGCGCCTTTTTATAAGTGACAATAAGAGGTTTTGTTTAAAGGTTAAACTCGGTTCTGAATACGCGAAAGCGACAGTTCCCGTTAAATTAGTTCTTTTCATAAAGTGGAAAACATTGCCCATAATTAGTTCTGTTACATGCGTTGGAATGCTATTTGACTGTGTGAATTACATTCAAGCCAGTTGCTTTTATTTGAGTTTTATATCTTTGTACTTTGCTTCACTCTACTTTTACTGTGCACTTATAAATCCCTGAATTTACTTGCCTTAGATAAACACCGTAACTATAGGAATCGATAGATTGACATTTGGTCTTTGTGGATCGATAATCTTTTGTATTACTCTGACGCGTTTTGTATACTTGCGAAATTCACGCATCAAGTTTTTGGCGCCGTTGCCGGGGACCAATTTCGTCAAATTTTGTACCATGTTGTTACACCGTCTAGACTAAGGTGTTACCTACTGGTCAATGCGAAGAACTCGCAGCAACGGTAGTCTTATAGATCCTTTAGCGGAACCTGAACGTTACGCTCGCGCACGTCTCTTACTTCGTAGAATTAAGGAAAATATGGCCGAGAACCGTAACCAAAGACCCCTTAAGGATTTTGCTCAACCATCTGATGACGAACCCAGTTCTAGTATAGTTAACCCTAATATTCTTGTTAACAATTTCGAACTAAAACCCTCCCTATTACAATTAGTACAGCAAAACCAATTTGCGGGTCTCCCATCTGAGAACCCAAATCAACATCTAAAAGTCTTTATCTAATTAGCAGACACTTTTAAAACCAATGGTGCTAGCTCTGAGGCGATTCGTCTAAGACTATTTCCTTTCTCCCTCAGAGACAAAGCTCTTACATGGTTAGATTCCCTTCCAGCCAACTCTATAACAACTTGGGAAGACCTTAGGAGAGTTTTCCTTGCTAGATATTTTCCCCCAAGTAAAACTGTCGTTTTTAGAAACCAAATAACCAGATTCACTCAAAACCAAGGTGAATCGCTCTTTGAAGCTTGGGAGAGATATAAAGACCTATTAAGAATATGTCCACATCATGGTCTGGAATCATGGCTAATTATTCATACCTTCTATAATGGACTTCATTATAACACTAAGATGACCATCGACTCCGCCGCTGGTGGCGCTCTGATGAATAAACGTTACCCTGAAGCTTGCGCTCTCAAAACCGTTATCAATGGGGAACAGAACGAGCGACAGTGGAGAAGAAAGAAGCCCAAGGAGGAATACATGAGATAAGTTCTATAGACATGATACAAGCCAAAATGGACGCTTTGGCCCTTAAGGTCGAGCATATGTACGCAAACCCTGCCATTGCAGCAGCAGTTTCTTCGGAATGCGAATTATGTGGAACCAAAGGACACCAATCAGCGGATTGCAATCTGTTGAATGAAACTAAATCAGACCAGGTCAACTATGCCCAAGGGAACCCATTTTCAAACACTTATAACCCTGGATGGAAGAATCACCCAAATTTTTCCTACAAAAACAATAGCCCTATCCAAAACCCTGCACCTCCGAGACCACCTGGTTTTCAAGCCCATAGACAAAACCAACCTATGCAAGCTGTGCCACCTAAGCCGAACCTTGAAAAAATCATGTAAAATTTCATCTCAGCTCAGACCCAGCAAAACAAAGAATTCCTGAACCAAAACATTCATGTTAATGAAATGATTACCCAGCTAGGAACTAAGGTAGACCAAATAGTCACCCACAATAAGATGCTTGAAACCCAGATCTCTCAGGTAGCTCTAAAACAAGCTCCCGAAACCACACCCGGAGGACAGTTTCCTGTACAAACTCAACAAAACCCCCGAGGTCAAGCCAATGCAGTTACCTTACGAAGTGGGACCATTTACGATGGATCGGTTAACCCGGCATTGAATGAACCCAAAATTTCTAAGAAAAGCATTGTGCCCACGGACGAGGTAGAGGAACCAGTGGAATCTGAAAAGCAGAAAGATCAAGGAGGAGCTATAAACAAAACTTACGAGCAACCCCCGCCATACAAACCTCCGATACCATATCCACAAAGACTTAAACAAACCAAGATCAATAACCAATACCAGAATTCATTAAAGTCATAGAGAAACTTCATGTGGAAATCCCTTTCACAGAAGCCATCACCCAAATACCGTCTTATGCAAAGTTCCTAAAAGACATCCTTACCAACAAACGTAGACTTGACGATCCAAAACCTTTGGAATGCAATTCCATTTCCGAAAATAAACTTGCTAAAAAGGAGAAAGATCTTGGAAATTTCTCCATACCTTGTATTTTGGGAAGTCATGTCATCGATAAAGCTTTCCTGGACTTAGGAGCTAGTGTGAGCTTAATGCCCCTAGCAGTTTGTGAAAGGTTAAAACTTGGAGAATTACAACCTACTAATATGTCTCTTCAATTAGCTGATAGATCTGTCAAATATCCAGTAGGCATATTAGAGGATGTCCCTGTTAGGATTGGTCAGTTGTTTATCCCTACTGATTTTGTTGTCATAGACATTAAAGAAGATGACGACATCCCAATCCTCCTAGGTAGACCATTCTTCTCAATCGCAGGAGCCATAATAGATGTCAAGAAAGGAAAGTTGACTTTTGAAGTAGGTGATGAGAAGATAGAATTCATTCTGTCAAAGTTTCTCATGGCACCAGTATTGGGAGACGCATGTTATGCCATAGACGTCATTGATGAATGCATTAGGGAACTAGAAGAACCTATAGAAACAATTAAATAACCTTCAACCCTCATTAGGGAAGATGATGGACTTATAGAACCCTACATCGATGATAACCTTCACGAATGTTTATCCCTTACCCCTGATCCAATACCATGCTCCAAGAAACCAACTTTAGAACTCAAAGAATTACCCAAGAATCTAAGATATGAGTTTTTGGACGAGGAAATGAACCGTCCAATTATAGTCAGTGCTACCCTGGGTCAAGAAGAAACAAACCAACTCTTAGATGTTTTGCGAAAATATCCCTTAGCCTTAGGATATAATATCTCTGACCTAAAAGGTATAAGCCCATCCATGTGTATGCACCGGATTTTACTTGAGGAAGATTCAAAACCCTCCAGAGAGCATCAGAGAAGAATAAACCCTATAATGAGTGATTTTGTTAAGAAAGAGGTTCTTAAGTTGCTAGAGGCAGGTATAATCTATCAGATCTCAGACAGTTAGTGGGTGAGCCCTGTGCATGTAGTACCTAAAAAGGGAGGCATCACAGTCGTGCAAAACAAGAAAGGCGAACATGTAGCAAAACGGATAGAAGGAGGATGGCGTATGTGTATAGACTACAGGAAGTTAAACAAAGCAACTAGGAATGATCATTTCCCTTTACCATTCATAGACCAAATGTTGGAACGTCTAGCCAGATACTCTTACTTTTGCTATCTAGATGGATATTCGGGATTCTTCCAAATTACCATTCACCCAGAAGATCAAGAAAAACGACCTTCACGTGCCCTTACGGAACCTTTGCCTATAGACGAATGCCATTCGGCCTCTGTAATGCTCCAGCTACTTTTCAGCGTTGCATGATGTCAATCTTCGCTGACTACCTTGATGGAATTATGGAGGTATTCATGGATGATTTCTCGGTATGCGGATTTGATTTTAAAAACTGTCTTGTTAACCTTGAGAAAATCCTGAAAAGATGTGCGGACGTAAACCTCGTGTTAAACTGGGAGAAATGTCACTTTATGGTTACCGAAGGTATAGTTTTAGGACACATAGTATCTGAAAAAGGTATTGAAGTAGATAGAGCTAAAATAGAAGTCATAGAAGACCTTAACCCACCTAAGACCATTAGAAAAGTCCGAAGTTTTCTTGGACATGCTGGTTTTTATCGGCGTTTTATCAAAGATTTCTCTAAAATAACCAAACCTTTAACCGGCCTTCTGATGAAAGATGTTGAATTTAACTTTGACGAGAAATGCATTGAAGCATTTAACCTCTTGAAGCAAGCGTTAATTTCAGCACCCATTATGCAACCCCCAGATTGGACAGAACCTTTCGAGATCATGTGCGACGCTAGTGATTATGCTATAGGAGTTGTTCTAGGTCAAAGAAAAGATAAAAAAATTGCATGTAATCTATTATGCTAGTAGAACCCTAGATGTCGCTCAGCTTAACTACACAACAACTGAAAAGGAACCCTTAGCTGTAGTTTTTGCTATAGACAAATTTCGATCTTATCTGGTTGGAGCTAAAATCATAGTTCACACTAACCACGCTACTATTCGTTACTTACTAAGCAAGAAAGATGCCAAACCTAGGTTACTTCGATGATCCTTTTATTGCAAGAGTTTGATCTGGACATTCGAGATAAGAAAGGAATAGAGAATGTAGTTACCGATCACCTTTCTAGACTTGAGTACCTAAAACCAGACTTAGTCTCTATAAATGACGATTTTGCCTATGACAGGTTAATAGCTAAGATAGATGCCATTGAAGAAAATGACCTGGATCCTTATAAAAACCCTGGAAATTCCTTAGCAATAAGTAGTGTACCATGGTACGCAGATTTTGTCAACTACTTAGCCGCTGATATTATGCCCCCTGACCTTAACTATCAACAGAAGAAGTTCTTTAGCGATGTAAGAAATTTCTATTGGGACGAACCACTTCTTTTCAAGAGAGGTACAGACGGAATCTTTCTTCGTTGTGTTCTAGAAGAAGAAGTAAGAAATATTATAGAACATTGTCACTCTGCACCCTACGGAGGACATGCTAGCACTTCTAAGACACACGCTAAAATTCTTCAAGCTGGCCTTTTCTGGCCCATCATGTGGCGTAATATTAATGCTGGTATAGTTAAATGTGATCGGTGCCAGCGCACTGGGAACATCTTGAGATGTGACAAAATGCCCTTAAGGAATATTCGGAAGTAGAGCTCTTTGACGTTTGGGGTATCGATTTTATGGGGCCATTTCTGTCCTCATTAGGTAATAAATATATCTTAGTAGTTGTTGCCTACGTGTCTAAATGGATTGAACCCATAGCCTCACCCACAAACGATACACGAGTGATGATTAAGCTGTTTAGGAACTATATATTCCCTAGATTCTGAGTACCTCGTCTTGTTATAAGCGATGGTAGATCGCACTTCATATCAAGGATTTTTGACAAACTGTTAAGTAAATATGGAGTTAAACATAGAGTAGCAACACCTTACCATCCACAGACTAGTGGCCAAGTGGAAGTATCTAATAGGGAGATAAAACAAATCCTAGAAAAAACCGTTTCTATATCCAGAAAGGATTGGTCTCAGAAGCTACAAGAAGCACTATGGGCCTATAGAACTGCCTTTAAAACCCCTATCGGAACGACCCCTTACCAGTTAGTCTATGGAAAATCCTGTCACCTACCCTTCGAGTTAGAAAACAAAGCCTATTGGGCAATTAAAACCTTGAATTTAGATTAATTAGCTGCTGGTGAAAAACGTATCCTCGACATTCATAAGTTAGAAGAACTCCGTCAATCCGCCTATGAAAATGCCATTATATACAAAGAAAGAACCAAAGCATGGCACGATAAAAGAATTATAAAAAATGATTTTAATATAGGCGATCCAGTTCTCCTCTTTAATTCTAGGTTGCGGCTTTTCCCTGGAAAACTTGGTTCAAGATGGACAGGTCCTTTTGAAGTTTCTAAGGTCCTAAAATTCGGAGCAGTTGAGATTAAGAATAACTCTTGTAGTCCATTCATTGTAAATGGACAAAGGTTAAAACATTACGAAGGAGGCGACATTCCTATTGACTACTCCAGCCACACCCTGATTGATTCACCAATGCCCACTTCAGACACATGAGTTCTACTCGTCAAGCTAACGACGTTAAACAAGCGCTGCATGGGAGGCAACCCACGGTTTTATTTATTTTTCCTTATTTTTCTTTATTTTCCTTTTTATTACTTTTTATGTCTTATATTTTGTTTTAAGTTTTAAATATTTATCTGTATAAACTGACCTTCTCTAATATGTATGTTTTTCAGGTCTTTTTCTCTAACCTTACTTTTCAGGATGCAGACCTTCGATGACATGCATGTTACCTTCAGAGACGATGCTCAGAGGCAGCGCTACCTAGTCCTCTATCAGCGCCCTATGGCACCTACATGCTATCCTGATTCGGCTTGCATGGATGTTTTGGGTATTGAGCCCAGTATACGGTTTCTTTGTAGCCAGCTCCAGTGGGACGAGTATGCTGATGAGATGCACTCGACCTACAGGAATCTCACCCTGAAGTTCCTCAGTTCGTTTAGATATGAGTCGTGGGTTGATCAGGTCGGGCGTGTTACTTTCAGGTTATTCGGGACAGAGTATGCCTTCACCTAGAAGGGGTTTGGTGATTTGTTAGGCTTCCAGACCATTCCTGATGCTATTCCAGAGTTGCCTATGGGATATTTTATGAGTCGAGACATCGACAAATTCTGGAACGACATCACAGGTGGAGGGGGTCCTGATCCTATTACTCAGCTATCTCCTATCATTCATAATCCAGCTATGAGATACTTCTAGATGATCCTAGCACACACCTTCCTGGGGAGAGCCGACCTTGACATCCATGTTAGCGAGGAAGAGATTTTCTTCCTCTTCTGCGTAAATCAGTCGCATCCAGTTGCTTGTGGGAGTTTTCTGCTTGACAGCCTTGAGGGTACAGCCAGATCTTCCGAGGGGATTATTCATGTAGGAGGGACAGTTACACATATTACTACTGCTTTGGGGCTTACGAGCAAGCTACTTCATCTGACCCCTTATTGCGGGTACACCACATTGGACATCGATTTCTATTTAGACCGCGGGTTGATGAGGAGAGATTCCTTCCATCCCGGCCAGTTCAAGCTACTGATGGATAATGAGACTATACATTTCTTCACCCTGCCAGATCCCATGATGACTAGTGTGCATGACCAGGCCAATTAGAGTTATGCATTATAGGGTTTTGGTGAGACTGTTGATGAGCCCAGGACTCCACCAGTACCAAAGTACCATCCTACGCCACCATCTCCCAGGATTACTGTGCTATCTAATAATCATTATTTGTAGAGGCCTGACTTATAGACGCAGGTTGTTGAGCTTCGTATGGAGACAGCTAGACTCAGACAGGAGGTCGCAGATCTCACTTTGCAGGTCCAGGTATCTGATTTGACCCATGGGACTGAGGCAGATTGTTTATATCAGGAGATTGCTGGGGATGGACATGAGACTGATGATGAGTTTGACCATCATGAGCAGTCTCCTGGTCATCCTATGTCACCCCATGTATCACCTACACACACTGCACCATCTTCTTCTCACCCATCTGCAGGTACCGTTCCTGGTTTCTATATCACTGAGCAGATGTGGCGCGAGCAGCTGGCTCGAGAAGAGAAGCGTGACGACTTGCTAGCTGCTATCCAGCAGCAACTTACCAATAACATGAACTTTATGCAAGAGTCACAACAGCAAACAAATTGTTCCATCCAGACCATCATACAATCTCAGGCTGCCCTGAACACCATATTCGACGAGTTCGCCGCTTCACAGAGCTATCGTCGCCGTAGCAGATCCCGACACCCTAAGCGCTCACCGCACAGTGACGGGAGTACCAGTAGCATGTTGTAGACTCACCAGGTTACATCTTCTCTACCTTATTTTGAAACATTGGGGACAATGTTCGATTTAAGTGTGGGAGGAGATTTTATTCGTTTTCTTGCAATTTTATTTCCTTTTATTTTTACTGTTTTCTAGTTAGTTTATCTTATTTTAGTTTATATGCATGTGCTTGACGAGTCATCTGTAGAGTGTATCCTTATTTTCCCATTTCTTTAGCCATACCAAAAATTTTTGACAAAAGAAAAGTGAATCATTTTGAAAAAATTTGGGCTTTAAGACAGGTTCGAGTTAGGATGCGGATGACTTGGGAAATCTTCTTGTAACATCGGTATCGTTTTTACACCGTAAGCTTCGTGAATATAAAAATTGACCTCGATACCCATATACCATGGCCTTAATTGTCTTTTTAATAGGTCCTTAGTTGTTTATCCCAGCAGTCAGCTCCAGCCTAAGCATACTCTACGTAGGGGATCGATGAATATAAGTGAATGATCTGTATGTTGTGCTTTATAGAAAATGCAACTCGGGATAGGTGACCCTCACAAGGTCACTTAACTCACAAAAGTTGTAAAAATTTGAAAAACAAAAAAGGAATAAAAAGAGCAAAAAGTTACCCATTGTTAGTTGGTTCAGAGGTGTCTGGTGCTGGACTTGGTAGGGCGGGTTATGATCCGATCCCCCACAACTACAATAGGGTCAATAAAAGGGGTTACACCAGTTTGTGAACCAGAGCCGCTGTGCTTGAGATCAGAATCACTAACCGGTCACTTTACTATGAGACTGTACGGATAACGGGCTTAATGTGATTGCGCCGGAATGAAAAGGATCCAAGAAATGCACAAGGTAGGCCTAGGTACAATGGGGTAGTATTGATTTGCATAGGAACGAAGCTTATGTCCGTGTCTGCGGAAAAGTGTGATTACGATATCCTTGTTTCATCTAGTTAGTACCTATCTCTTCATCCTGATTTGAACATAGAAGCCCTTTTAGCCCAAATCATTCGTTGATATCACTTCTTTCTGTCATGAGCCTTAGAGTGTTTTGCTTGAGGACAAGCTAAGGTTTAAGTGTGGGAGAATTTGATAACACCGAATCCCACCATATTTTTTACTCAAAAAGCACATGTTTCTTAGGATTTTTATTATCGTTTTCTTGTATTATGCATGTATTTTGTCTTGTTTTCAGATTCTAGGTGTTTCCAGAGCCATCCACGAAGAAATGAAGGAAATCGAGCAAAAAACTAACTTTTGAAGGAATTGCACATGTGGCACCCAACATGGCGGACGCCATGGGGTAGGCCACAAGTTGGAGAGGACTCAACTGCTGACAACTGCCACGTCTCCCACAACCTTCTTCCCCAGTTCACATGGCGGGCGCCATAGGGGGGTGGCGGGCGCCACCTTTGACGGGCTTTTTCCCTCCCAAAAGAAGTTGGAGGGCATCCTTGTCCTTTCATACCTTTTCCTAAGCCTATAAATAGAGGCTTCTTGTTCATTTCAATCCATCCAAACTTAGTTGCAAACACCTTAGGCATAAATAATCGAGTTTTTGTAAATGATAATCTTCTCACACCGGGCAGTTATCACATTTGTGTGATCGAGTCTGTAATCGAGTTTGGAGCACTTGGTGGAAGTTAATCCTGCCGCCATTTCCTTTTCCAGTTATTTTCCAGTTGTTTTCAGAATTAAAGCCTTCGATTGGAGCAGGTTTCTCTTTATTTCTCGCAATCACTTTACTTTATTTATTTCTCACAATCGCTTTACTTCATTTATTTCTCGCACAGCTTTACTTCATTTATTTCCCGCATCCGCTTTACTTTATTTATTTCTCGCATCCGCTTTACTTTATTTATTTCTCGCATCCTTTTTATCTTTATTTATTTCTCGCACCACTTTACTTTATTTATTTCTCGCATCCGCTTTACTTTATTTATTTCTCGCACCGCTTTACTTTATTCGCATTATTTACTTTCAAAACCTTTTATTTCAAAAGACTTTACCTTGACATGATAAAATTAAATATGTCTGTTTACATTTCCATGTCTGGCTAAATCTTAAAGGTTAGAATGTAAGGATCACAGTTTAAGTATCATTTCACATAATGCATCAATAGAAACACTTAGGGGCTATTTTGGTTTTTAACACGAGTTTTCCGCACCTAATTTCTATTGGGTAAGATCGAAAGCCGTCCAACCTTAAGATAAACTTGGTTAGTCTCAACTGTGCAAAGGAAGCGATAGCGCTTTGCACAGTTAAGTAGGAATTTTTAATACTTTAGAAAAACGATTTTAGAACTATTTTCGGACGCGTTTGTAGGTTTAAAATCCGGTTCGTATGAACCTCTCTTTTCTAAAAGTTTCAGATCAAAATACTTTTCAACTAAGTCAAGAACTATATTTCTTAAAAATAGGTTTTTCACTTTAACGCAATGCGCGCCTTTTTATAAGTGACAATAAGAGTGTTTGTTTAAAGGTTAAACTCGGTTTTGAATACGCGAAAGTGACAGTTCCCGTTAAATTAGTTCTTTTCATAAAGTAGAAAACATTGCCCATAAGTAGTTCCGTTACATGCATTGGAATGCTATTTGACTGTGTGAATTACATTCAAGCCTGTTGCTTTTATTTGAGTTTTATATCTTCGTACTTTGCTTCACTCTACTTTTACTGTGCTCTTATAAATCCCTGAATTTACTTGCCTTAGATAAACACCGTAACTATAGGAATCGATAGATTGACGTTTGGTCTCTGTGGATCGATAATCTTTTGTATTACTCTGACGCGTTTCGTATACTTGCGAAAACCACGCATCACAAGGCATCTAAAGAGAAATTTTCATCTGGGCATGAGCCAAGGTCCCAATATATGATTCAAGAAGATCAAGAGAACCATAAGAGTCCATTCACAAGTTTAAAATGACTTCAAGAGATGCATCTATCAAAAATCAGGAATTAGGATTTCTCTGCACCAAATTCATCTGAGACCCAAAGTCAAAGTTTGACTTTTTGTCCAAAACTGTTCATCATAAGCCATTATACAAGAAAACATGATCCATTGTTGCATTTGAACAAGATTTGATCAAGAAATAAAGTTACTTGTAAAAGGAGCAAAGTTGAAGAAATTGAAAATTTCACTAAGTTATGAAAAAAAATTGTTCAAGTACCCAACTTCCAAAGGCCATAACTTGTGATCCAAGCAACCAAATTTTCTGTTCCAAAGTTTGAATGATAGATCTCATCACATACTACAAAAGTGCTAGACTAAGCCATAATCAATAAATGCTTGGATTTTAAGTTATGAAGTGATCAAAATAAAATAAAAAATGAGTTTTAACACTTAGTGAAATTTCTACCAAGTTTTTCAGCATGAATCATCAATTTTCAAGGACATTTTTCATTATGATCCAAGTTGAATCAATGCAAACTATGAACATCAATGTTGCAGTACATCATATAAGCTTTCCAAAAAGTACAAGAACATACTTTAATTCAACTATAGCAAGAAGTTATGAACCTCACATCATGCCTTGATACAAACTGATTTTTCTAGGCAACATTGGTGCATAAGTTGCATCCCACGATTTTTAGCCAAACTTTGAGTGACTAGACAAGACTAATCCTTATCCAATTCAACAAGAATCTTAGCTAATCATGGAGAACCTGCAAGTTTAGGCCATAAGTCCAGAATCTAGCCCTTTGAAAGTCATGAAACATCATTGCTAGCTTTGGAACTTAAGTTTTGTTTGCAAGCTTTACTGTGGAACATTGAATCAGAAAGAGATAAGCCACACCAGTCAATATGAGTCAAGAAACATGAGTGTTCAAACCTGCAAATATGGTTGGAGTCAAGATAATATTTAGGCCAAAGAAGACTTTGGTACCTTGACATTTAAGTTAAAGGCTACCTAGTAATATCCATTGGATAATAGAGTGACCCCTCCTCAATTACTATTCATCCAAAACAAATTACTTCCCCTATAAATAGAGGACATCTCTGATCGGTTCAAAGACACCAAAACAACTCTAAGCATTGTTTTCTCACTTTCACTCTTTCATATCAAAGTTCCAATTTTCAAAGAGCGAAAATCGAATTTCTCAAACCAGAGCAATTCCATCCAAACCAATGATCCTAACGCCTCACATACATCATATATGAGTGATCCAAATACTTAAACATCATATGTAACATCAAATTCATCAAGATCATAGTTCATCCCAAGCAATTTGCAATTGGATTCAAGCCCATCAATCCAGAAGGTTTCAATCCATTCCAAGCACATCAACACACTCTTTGAGGTCCAAGGAAGCGGTCCAGATCATCAAAACACTTATGTAACACCTACAACTGAGGATTCGAATTCCTCTTGCAAGGTAAGCCTGAACTTTTCAAACTCCATGAATCATGCATCATAAATGTTATTTCAAGTTACCAACATGTTTCTTGATGCTCATAGATCATTAACCCTCAATCAATTGCTACTTATCGTTCATGTATGGAATTTCATATTAGTTTTTGCATAGTTAGGGTTCATCTGTTCATCACATAATAACTCACTCCACATTTTAAATAATGAAATTAAATGGTATCATCGTGTTCCTTGTTCAAAATCGAGCAATTTTCATGTTTACATCGTGCAATTTCATTACGAATTGAGTGAGATAGGATGGATTTTGCATCTGGCTGGCGCGAGGAAGAAAAAGATGTTCTTGGCGCTATTTTTCAAATATTTGAATATTTGAATAGTTTCTTATTTTCATAATTATTTTAAAAAATTAATTTCTATATTCAATATTAATTATTTTCAAATGATTTTTTAACAAATATCATTCACATATTTAAATATTATATTCACCAAAAAAATCAAAAAAATATTTTTTATTTGATATTTATTAATATATTTAAAAATATTATTATAAATTGTTTTAAATATTTTAAAATAATTTTTGTTCTTGATTTTTCTTAAACCAGATTGACTTCAAATATTCATGTGAATAAAACATCTTTTTATAAACCTTAATCATTGTTCATGACATGGTTAATGGATTCATTTGATAATTATACCATTTTTTATTGATTTTTCTTTGAAAAAATATCTTAAAAAAGAAAATCAGGGTTTTTACTTTGATTCAATCTTTCAAACTTCATAACAACTCCTTGGGCCTCTATTAGAGTGTAAGACCCAACCCTCTTTGTAAATAAACAAATCTCTGGGCCTCTTCTATAGTATAAATCCCATTGTGCTATTTAAAATCACGGTGCGATCACTATTTTCATAACAATCTTTGGGCCTCTGTTAGGAGAGTAAGTCCCAACCCTCTGTACATAAACATTGTATGGGCCTCTCCCTTAGTATAAGACCCAACACCTTTTGTAAATAGAAAATCTTTTCGCCTCATTCATCCTGGGCTTTATACAGGATACAAATAATCATCTGGGCCTCTCCCCGAGTATAAGACCCAACACCTTTTGTAAATAGAAAATCTTTTATCCTCATTCATCCTGGGCTTTGTACAGGATACAAACAATCATCTGGGTCTCTATTAGAGTGTAAGTCCCTCCCATCCTTCTCAAAACTTTCTTCAATTTCTCAAAGCTTTCAATCTTTCAAATCTCAATCTTCAACTCTCATCAAATACAACCTTAGTGGCATTCAAATCTCTTAAAATCTTGGGCCTCTGTCAAGAGTGTAAGACCCACCTCCTTTTCTTTTCTTTTCAATAAATCATGGGCCACTGTCAAGAGTGTAAGACACAACACCTTTGTATATAGAATAATCTTGGGCCTCTGTCAAGAGTGTAAGACCCACCACCTTTTCTTTTCAATAAATCATGGGCCTCTGTCAATAGTGTAAGACCCAACACCTTTGTATATAGAATAATCTTAGACCTCTGTTTAGAGTGTAATACCCAACACCTTTGTGAATAGAATAAAACAAACAAATAACACATTCAAAAACCCTAAAGGTGCCAAACCTCCCATGAATTCAAACATGTCATATCAATGTCTATACTTGTTAATATTCAATCATGTTTGTTCATATTCTGTTAAGTTTCTCTTGACATTTACTTCATCCTTAGTTTAGACATAGGTCAAACAATAGGATCCCTTCAATCACAACTTAGTTCAAACAACTAGTTCCCTGGCCTCCTCTTAGGCCTTATACAAGCATAATTGCCTCCTCTTGGGCATCATACAAAGAATCTCCCCAGCAAGATAGCCTCCTCTTGGGCTTCATACAAGGAGACTGTGGAAGTCTCATTCAATCCTCTAGCCTCATCTTGGGCTTCATCCAAGCATCACAGCCTTCTCTTGGGCTCTATCCAAGCATCATAGATTCCTCTTGGGCTTCATACAAGGACCCTCAGGCTTCTTAAAAGCATCAATAAGATCTTTTAGCCTCACCATCTTGGGCTTTGTACAGGATACAATAAATTTTTTTAGCCTCATTCATCCCGAGCTTTGTACAAGATACAAATAAAATCCCCAAAAGAGTCAGTCAAACCCTCAGTATTGAGCAAGTCTCTTCAAACTCCCTCAACAGTCATTAGCCTTCTCTCAGGCTTTTATACAAATAATTTCTACAGCCTCAATCTTGGGATTTGTACAAGACAGATAAAACTCCCTAGTTGAGTTAATATTTTTTAGGTTTATATCTTGGTCTTCAATTAAGACACCTAAATAAATTAATCTCCTCACAGATGAGACCTTAAGCCATCTCTGCAGGAAGATATATCTTATAATCACTGCAATTCAAATCAAACAATCAAAAAACAATTTTCCAGATAATGGCTATAAGTGGCATACATGTTGATTCAATATCCAAGCTGGAGTCCCTCTTTTATCATGGTTCGAAAAATTTTCTTTCATCTAAATTGATGTAAGTGGCACTCTTGTTGATTCTATATCCAAGTTAAGGTCCCTCTTTTAGCTTGTAAAGAATTCATAAAGGAAAAAGTGGCATTGCTTAACACAAAAAGTTTAAAGCTCTTTCCCTTATGACATCACTCTCAATTAATTTTAGTGAATAGGTGAGCTATCTCCCTTAAAGATGACAATTTGTCAAATCTTTCAAACATTTTTTAGCTTCATCATCTTGGGCTTTGAACAAGATACAAAAAAAACTTTTTCCTCCCATAGAATAGGAGGTACTATGAATGCTCTGATTTCCCCAAGTCTCTTTATGGGAATACGTAGGCATAAGATTGCAAAATCTTAGTGAGCGCACTAATCAAAAACCTTAGGTCAAATACCTTCCCAAAAACAATAAAAAACCATAAAAACAACAAAAATATTTCCTCATCTTTCACAAAGGAGAAACTTTCCCAATTCAAAAGTAGAAATATATGCAAACAAAGGTTCCTATAGATTACTATAGATACACAGGGTGTTAATAGCTTTCCTCAGTATAACCAACCCCCGATTCCAGATCTCTTAGCATTTGTTTGAAAGACATTTGCGAGCAGGCTTAGTTTACGATATCTTCCCCTTCCTTTTAAACATCATAGGATAAATATTAGAAATCAGAAAGTAGTACGAAATGCGGTAGTGGTCGCGTCACAAAACCGGAGCTGAAAAAAAATGGTGACTTCACTGGGGAGTTTTATCTTCTAGGAGGGTTAAGCCTTGCATTGCATTTTTTTACTGTTTATTTTCTTTCTCATTTGATATGATTTACTGTTTTCCATTATACTATCTGCTTATTTTCCATACTTGTTAATTTACTGTTATCCGGGAATGTGATTAATGCATATGTGGTGAGTCAAAAAATCCTCAGTGTGATTGAGAGCATATTTTAAGATAGGAGGTGGCAGACTCAAGAAGGCTTATAGGGAGTGAATCCCAACCAAGCTAACTTGAAAGTCCACCAAATCAGTAGAGGTACCTTTTTGGAATTACTGATGTTAAGTGAGCAAGTCGTGAAAACATTACTTTTTCCACTGAGCACCCGTGAAACTGAGGATTAATAAACATTTAACCATTCGGCCATTTGAGGACGTAGTGCGGTGAATATCGGGAATAGTTGATACGTGATACTACACTAGAATGAGATCCAACTTAGGGATATTACAACTCCCATGAGTCTGTCGGTTTACTGGTAATATTCTTAAGAGGGGTCAATGATTTTGGGAACCTTGTTAGAACCCGTTCTACAGGTACAAAAAGAACCCCTAATACATACCTTTGGGATGGGTAGATCAATGGCTCCATGCTCATGACAATAAACCCTTAAACCCATATTTGCATCAATGCATTTATTAAGATTTTTCAACTTTTTTCAAAAGAACTAAAAAAAATAGGGTGTTGCAAATATCAGAAATCATGTTATAGATTTTGGTAGAAGAAAAACTCAGAAGTACACCTTCAGAAGTCCAAGACTTGAAGACATGAGAAATTTGGGAAGGTTGATTACTAATCCTAAAGCTTTCAAAGCTAAGTATGGGGGACTCTTATCCCTTTTGAAGGTCAACATGGTGGAAGAAGTCCTATCTACATTGGTCCAGTTCTATGATCCAGTGTACCACTGCTTCACATTTCCAGATTATCAGCTCACACCAACATTGGAAGAGTATTAACATCTGATTGATTTACCTATCACTAATCAAGATCCATTCTCTGGACTGGAAGAAATTCCCAAAGATCAAACCATTGCAAGGGCACCTATTTGGAAATATCAGATATCAAAACCCACATGACCACCAAGGGAGGAATTCAAGGCTTACCAGCTAGGTTTCTGTTGGAAAAAGCCCTATACTTTTCCAGCATAGGAAACATATTTTCTTTTGAGGATATCTTTGTTCTACTCATCTATGGGTTATTCCTTTTTCCCAACATTGATAATTTCGTCGATATCAACGCTATCAAGATATTCTTAATCAGGAACCCGGACCCAACTTTGCTTGCAGATGCTTACCACTCAGTGCATCTAAGGAATTTGTACTAGGACGATGCTTTATCCAGTGTACTCGTAGACACAGGTCCATCCCTGAACGTCATGCCAAGGTAAACTCTGGTACGATTATCTTTTCAAGGCACCCCCATGAGAGGCAGTGAAATCATAGTCAAACCTTTTGACGAATTCAAAAAGATAATTATCGGTGAAGTTGACCTTCCTATAACTATTGGTCCCCATATTTTCCATGTCATGGACATTCGAACAACATACAGTTGTTTATTGGGACGACCTTGGATACACGAAGTAGGAGCAGTTACTTCAACACTTCACCAAAAGTTGACGTTTGTAAAGAACAACAAGTTGGTCACAGTATGCGGGGAACATGCTTTAATTGTAAGCAAACTATCGTCATTCTTATATTTAGAGCCAGAAGAAGTCATTGGAACTCAGTTCCAAGCACTCTCTGTGAGCAATGAGAATCATCAAGAAAAAGGAATGTCAATTTCCTCATACAAATACGCTCTCCAAATAATGAGAAACCATAACATAAAAAGATGGGGGCAAGTTGTGATTCCTGTTGATAACAACACAAGAAAAGGTATCAGTTTTTCTCCAGCATTTACCAAGACTACAAAAAAGGATGAGGCCGCTCGACCTATTCTAGATTTCTTCCACAGTGGAGGTTTCCTCCACCCAATTTCTCAAGAAGTCCACACCATCGAGGAAAATGATTAATTCGATACAGATGAAGAATGGAAATCATATTTCAACAATGAAGGATATATATCTCAGGAAGAAACATACATTACATTTTGCTCTCTGAAGCAAAGTCCCAGATATATACCAAGATCATATGTCAGAATGATCTACGGAGATTGCAATCACGAGGGATACCGTGCTCCACCCAACTCATTGGAAGAAGATACTCTGATGAAAGACAACTTCGATTACAACTCATATGATCCCATGGATGATTTTCCCATTTGGAGGGATTACATAGAAGATTCAGGGCATAAGAATCAACCCGAGAATGCATATCTACTAAATGACTTTGAGAAAAATCCACTTGTACTCCCAGAGTCATTGAGACCTTACCAGGAAAACCCTGAAGATGTAAAACATCATGTTGATGAAGTTGCAAGAATCGATGGACAAGAATTTATCAACTTTGCATTTCCCGAGGTCAATGTCATTGAAAATGATGATTCATATATCCCCTCAGAAACTTGGGATACTTTGGGGCAGCCAAGCGGAAAATACGACTTTCTAGTGAAGTACACTGCTCCGGAAAGCTCTCATATCAGATATGAAGACATCCAACCATCTGGATGGGGAGACTCTCCTAAAAATGAAGATACTAATGAAAGAACAATAGGAAAGACCTCTTACGGTAACTCTGCATAGGAAGAACACTCCACTGATCCAACTCCGCCAAAAATTAGTACTATCACTAAAGACAATCCTGGAAGGAAAGTACCAGACTTTATGATCCACAGAAGAGTTCGTCTCAACTAGGTCGCTGTTGATATCCCAGATGTTGTACAAGTTTCAAAGTAATTGCCTCGTCTTTGTTTTGACCTTTCATTTTGCTCGGGTGAAAATGATATTTTATAGGGCTTGCTTTTCTGTAAATATCTCTCTTCGCTAGTTTTATTTTATAGGGTTTGTGTTTCAAGAATCGACAAATCATAAATAAGAATGTCATTCTAAATTCCTGCAGTCGTTGCTATTTTCACTTCTTGTTTTTTTTTCCAGAAAATGGTAATCCTAAAAAACAGACAAAATAAAAATAAGCATTTTTCAAAATACACTGCACACACATTTACATTCTCTCTATCTTTTCTAAAAAAGGAATCATCACCTTATGCAGATTATTTGTTTAAAACCCCATTGAAACTTACAATCCAATGCCTTCTCCCAACTTTGAGTTCCCGGTATTTGAAGCCGAAGAAGAAATGGACGAAGAAATTCCAGATGAGATCTCTCGATTACTCAGAAATGAGGAAAAGTCTGTTCAACCTTACAAGGAACCGTTGGAAATAGTCAACTTGGGTTCGGAAGAGGAGAGAAAAGAAGTTAAGATTGGAGCATTACTTCGTTCAACTACCAAAGAAGGCTTGATATAACTGCTCAAAGAATTTTTAGATGTGTTTGCGTGGTCCTACCAAGACATGCCAAGGTTAGATACCAAAATCGTGGAACATCACTTACCACTGAAGCCAGAATGTCCTCCGGTCAAACAAAAATTGAGAAGGACTCACCCAGATATGGCCATCAAAATTAAGGAAGAAGTGCATAAACAAATCGACACAAGTTTCCCAGCCACCTCAGAATTTCCTCAATGGCTAGCCAACATAGTGCCAGTTCCCAAGAAAGACGGAAAATTCAAAATGTGTGTAGACTACAGGGATTTAAACAAAGCAAGTCCAAAGGATGATTTCCCCCTACGACACATTGACATGCCAGTTGAAAGCACAACACAATTCAAAGTCTTCTCCTTCATGGATGGATTCTCGGGCTATAATCAAATCAGAATGGCACCAGGAGACATGGAGAAAACTTCATTCATCACCCCATGGGGCACCTTTTGCTACGAAGTAATGTCGTTTTGTCTAAAGAACGCAGGAGCAACTTATCAAAGGGCTATGACAAGTCTGTTTCACGACATGATGCACAAAGAAATTTAAGTGTATGTCGATGACTTGATTGCCAAATCTAAAATAGAAGAAGAACATGTGGAACATCTATCGGAGTTATTCCAGCATCTGAGAAAATACAAACTCCGCTTGAATCCCAATATATGCACATTCGGTGTTCGTTCAGGAAAGCTCTTGGGATTCATCGTCATCCAAAAAGGAATTGAGGTTGATCCTGACAAAGTCAAGGCCATTCAAGAGATACCTTCTCCTAAGACTGAAAAACAAGTAAGAGGATTTTTGGGACGTCTGAATTACATCTCGAGATACATATTCCTCATGACCGGGACATGCGCGCCAATCTTTAAACTACTTAGAAAGAACCAAAGTTGTATATGGACAGTGTCATACCTCAAATTTTGACCACCAAGATTTCCCATCATTGTGAGAATCATTAACACAATATGAATGTACCATCAGGCCTCATTAATCTCCTCAAGAATTATTGAGCCTTCACTATGATAAAAAATTAGGGTTTACATCCCTCTTTGAGCTTAGACAAAAGATCAATCAAGAAATGACATGATCTTCAACTTGTCTAACCTCCCAAACATCCATGAAAGATCAAGAGGACTCCCACATCAAGAATCAAGCACAAAGTTGTAGCATTCCAAATGGAAGGAAGCTTGAAACATCGAGTATCACCAAATTAGGGTTTTGGACGACTGGGACCTCCAGAGTGAGATTTTCATAAGAGGATGAGCCAAGACTTCAACATATGACTCAATATGATTAAAATAACCCTAGGAGCCCTTTTACAAGGTCAAATCACCCTCAGAGAATGCATTCTTTAAAAGTCGGGAATTAGGTTTTCGTCGCGCCGAACTGCTTCGGAGCCTAAACTCAAAACATGACTTTTTTGGAAAAAATGGTCCTTATGACTCATATTTTCATAAAATATGATTTATAATGTCATTTGAACAAGAATTGATCAAGAAATCGTGATAACTTGTAAGAGGGGTAATCTTGAAAAAATTGAAAATTTCCTAAGTTACTAAATTTGGATGGTTTTGGTGCTAACTTCCAAGGACCATAACTCTTGATCCAAGCAGCCATTTTGAGTGATTCAAATTGTCTTGTACAAGACAGATTTGTGCATTTTTGCTCGAATTGGTTAGATTAGGCAATTACAAGCCTTGTCATCCATTTGGACACCTCAGAGGATAACATCAAAGGGAAAATATTTGGTCCACAAGCCTCCCAAGTCCAAGGATCTACATGTAGCTATGTGTCACCTAAAAAGGCTAAAAAGCTCAAAGACTCCAATTAAGCTCAAGACATTGCCGACTGAATTGAGTCAAGATTCATCTTTGAACCAAAGGACTCATAGTCTGCTACATTGACTCAAGTCAATGGTTAGAGAAGACCAAAGATTCTATTTGATCAACATTGGCCAAGGGACTGCCCAAGCCTCCATTCACTATTGATGCTAAAACAAACTTGTTGCACTATAAATAGACATCTATTGTGATTAGTTTGAGTACACCAAAGCACCCAAACTGATGCTTTACTCAAAATCTTTCTTTCACTCCAAAAATTCCTTCATTTTCAAGTCATTATCGAAATTTTCATTAGAGAGCTATTCCATCACCACCAATTGTTCTAACATATTCCCTACATCATATATGAGCTGATCAAACACTCCTCACACTTCTGAAACATCAGGATCATCATCTCAATTTCTCACTTGGACTAATTGCAGTCACAGTTAAGCCAGCCTATCCAAAGCGTTCCAAAAACATCCTGAAGGGTGCAACACAATCCTTGAGGCCTAAGGAAGCTATCCAGATCGTTATTTCACTTCTGTAACACCTCTACCATTGAAATCGATTCCTTCTTGCAGAGGTAAGCCTAAAACTTTCAAACTCATTAATGCATGCATCATAAACATGTTTTCAAGTTACCAATGTGTTTCTGAATGTTCATAGATCATTTTCCCTCAATCAATTGCTACTTATCTTGCGTGTATAAGATTTCATATAGCTCTTTCATTTTTTAGGGTTCATCTGATTATAACATATTATCTCTTGATTCTTTGAATTTAAATGAAATTGAGTAATGCCATTCTATTCCTCGTCCAAAATTGGTCAAGTTTCATTTTTAACATCTTCCAAAATGGTTGAGAAATGAAGGAGATAACTTGCTTCATGCAAGTCTGATGTTGGCCCAAGGAAGAAGATGGCCATGGTGCCATTCTTCAGAATCAAACTAGTTTTAGTATATATTATTTCATTGCCACTATATATTTGAATTGGCATTGCGCCCCAGTGGTTGACCAGCTGGTTTTGTGTGTGTAGCGAGCAAAGGGTCTGGGGTTCGAATCCCCCTCGCCCCAGACCTTTTGGTTTTATTTTTTGAACCATTTTAAAAGGTTGCTTTCATATATTATTCACTTTTACCATTCTCCATCAGCCCACGCACATGGCTCAGATGGTAGAGTTTTAAACTCTCCGCCCCAAGGGCGTGAGTTCAAACCTTGGGAGGACCATCCCATATTTTTTACCACTTTTCTTTTTCATTTTTCTTCACAATTTCTTAATAACTTCCAAAATTAATTTCTCTCTCAATTTTTAATGTTTTTGATTGGTTCTTTTTTTTTTAATTCACAAAAATGCTAAAATATTTTATTCTACAAAAAATCTCACAAAAATATTATTTATTTCGTATATTTGATATTTTTGTAAAGAATTGTTTTTATTTGTTTTTTTTGCATTTTAAAAGTATTTCTTTCTCTTGATTTCTTTTGTTCAAATGATTTTCAAACCATTCTATGAATGAAACATGATTTTTCAAACATTAATCCAAGATAACAACTTGCCTTTCACACATGTTTGATAACTTTGATCATTTTAATTGAATTTTTATTCAATTAAAATGCATTTTTAAAATCAAGTTAGGGCTTTGATTATCTTTCACCCTTATAAATATTTTCAAACATTTTTGGGCCTCTAATAGAGTGTAAGACCCATCCCTTGTCACACAAAACCTTTTTGGGCCTCAGTCATTGTATAAGTCCCGATACGATTTCAAAAATCTCGGCGCGATCGCCATTTTCAAACAATTTTAATCTGGGCCTCCTCTTGTGTTGTAAGTCCCATTTTTCTTCATTTTCAAACACTTTTGGGCCTCTAATAGAGTGTAAAACCCAACTTCCCTTTGTACATAAATAATTTCGGCCTCAGTCATTGTATAAGTTCCAATATAATTTTCAAAATAACGGTGTGATCACTGTTTTCATCTGGGCCTCTCTTTGAGTTGTAAGCCCCATATCTTGTATAAAAATAAACTTTGGGCCTCTAATAGAGTGTAAGACTGACCTATTTTGTAAATACAATAAATTTGGGCCTTGGTCATTATATAAGTCCCTCGTGATTTTCAAAACTACGACGCGATCGTCCCCTTTTCAAAAGAATTCATCTGGGCCTCACATTGAGTATAAGCCCCAAACTTCTTTTTAAACAACTTTCCTTTTTGATTTAGATTCAAATTCATAATTGTTATCGAAACTCCCTTCAATTTCTTGAATAACTAACCATGCAGCTGTGTTTATAACACTGGAAGATTACTCGCCTGTAAGTTCTACCAGCTTTCTTTTACATATTTTCTCATGTATATATATATATATATATATATATATATATATATATATGCTTATACACTTGCTTAGAGTTTTCCCCAGCAATTAGGTCTAGGATTAGATCAAACTAGTGGTCACTCTTTCAACACAGTCAAAACTAGTTCCCTGTAGGAAATTCCAGATACATTTTTGCCTCCTCTTGGGCTTATACAATATGGAACAGAGAAAGGCATTATTCCCAGTGAAACTTTTCTCAAGACTATCACTACTAGAAATTTGTCCAAGAAATTCTTTTCCCCAGAGAGGATTAATTCCCGGTGAAACCTCTCTTGAATTTCTTCAAACCCTAGAACTGTTCACTAAAACAAGGATTATTCCCGGTGAAACCTTTCTTGAACTTTTCTTAGGTTTGGACCCACAGGCTTCCTAAAAGCATCCCCAACCTCCTCTTGGGCTTTGTACAAGGACCCTCAGGCTTCTTAGAAGTTCTCAGCCTCCTCTTGGGCTTAGTACAAGGACCTAAAAAACCTCCTATAGGTATAGGATAGAACCTAGTCATCGTTTGTTAGAGCAATCCTCCAAAGAGTCAAAACATCAGACCAGTTTAGGGTTGATTCTCATCCCTTAAAAACACTAGCCTCCTCTTGGGCATCATACAAAGATCATTCTCCAGTTAAAAAATAAACCCCTTCATACCAGTAAACTTGGAATGTCTTATCTCCTCTTGGATCTCAAATAAACCCTAAAGTTTCATGAAAGCACAGGAAAAACCCTGATTAATCACCAGCAGAGTTAAAAATCTTCATAGGTTAAAAACCTAAAAACTTTCACTCTAATTTCCCCAGCTAGGGTCAAATTACTATCAATAAACCCTCAATCTGAACCTCAAGGCATCTGATATTTCAACTCTTCTGCAATCCTCAGCAAGAGTTGACTCCCCAATTTAGACATGTCTCTGAAACTCAATAATCCTCAGCAGAAGCTAGCCTCCTCTTAGGCTTCGTATAAGAAATTCCCCAACCAGCCTCCTCTTAGGCTTTGTATAATAATCATCCCTCAGCAGTTTTACCCTCAATCTTGGGCTTTGTACAAGACATATAAACATTCTCCAGCTGAGTCAATAACTTTAGCCTCAATCTTGGGCTTTGTACAAGACAGATAAAACCCCTCCACCGTGGAGTCAATTCTTTTTTTAGCCTCAATCTTAGGCTTTGTAGAAGACTGACAAAATATTCCCCAAAAGAGTTAATCTCCTTTTCAGCCTCAATCTTGGGCTTTGGACAAGACTGAAATAAAACTCCCTAAACAGAGTCAACCTTTTAGCTTTAACCTTGGGCTTTGATCAAGGCACACAAAAATCAACATCCTCTCAGAGGAAATCAAAAATCTCTCTGTAGGAAGACATTTCTCTGTACCATCACACATCAAAATAGACAATTAAACAAACCCTAATCTTAGATAACTGCTGTAAGTGGCACACTTGTTGATTCAAAAATCTAAGCTGTAGTCCCTCTTTATCCTAGTGAAAACCTTCTTTCATCTAATTGCTATAAGTGGCAAGCCTCTGGATTATTTTCATCCAAGCCAATGTCCCTCTCTTAGAATGAAAGATTCCTAAGGAAAAATGGCATTGCTCAACACTGAGTTAAGGTTTTCTCCTTCAGGACAAATCGCTCATTAAGGAAATTATGGCATTGTTGGACTCCATACATTCCAGTTAAAGTAATTCTCCTTTATAATCAGCTACCCAACAACTGTGATAAATAGATGAGATATATCCCTTTAGAGATGACAAATTCTCTCTCAGTCAAAAAACCTTTTAGCTCCAATCTTGAGCTTTGAACAAGACACAAATACTCAACCCTTTAGCTTCAATCTTGGGATTTGAACAAGACACCAAACATCTTTTTCCTACCATAGAATAGGAGGAATTACGATTGCTCTAGTTTCCCTATTTTCTTTAACGGGAATACATAGGCATAAGATTGCAAAATCTTAGCGAGCACAAATATCAAAAACTTTAGGTCCAGTACCTTACCAAAAACATCGAAAAACCTGAAAAAACAAAAAATACTCTCTCAAACTTTCCCAAAGGAGAAACTTTCCCACTTTATGACAGGTAAACACCAGTAACTAGATAACAGAAGAAAATGCTAAACAATCTATGGATAACCATATATAGGATGGGTAACTAACAACTCCCCATTGTATAATCTAACCCCGGACCCCCCAATATCTTAGCATTTAATAAAGAAAACATTTGCGTGCAAGGTTAGTTTTAGATAGCTTCCCTTTCCCTTCCAGCTTCATAGGATAAATAAGAAATCAGAAAGTAGCACCCAATTCCAACCAAATGCGGTAAGGTGGTCGCGTCACCGACAAAAATCGCACGCTACAGACAGAGGATTGTCAAAAAGCTTTTGATAGCATCAAAGAATATCTTCTAAAACCACCTATTATGTCCCCTCCAGTGGAAGGAAGACCACTGATCATCTTCTTAATAGTCTTGGAAGACTCCATGGGTTGTGTGTTTGGCCAACAAGATGAAACATAAAAGAAAAGAGTCTGCCATTTATTACTTAAGAAAGAAGTTCACGGACTGTGAAACTCAATACACTATGCTCGAGAAAACTTGCTACGCTCTAGCTTGGGCAGCTAAACGTCTTTGCCAGTACATGATTTTTCACACTACTTGGTTAATCTCCGAAATGGATCCGATCAAGTATGTCTTTGAAAAGCCTGATTTGACGAGAAGGATTGCCCATTGGCAGATGTTGTTATCAGAATACGACATCGAGTACCATGCTCAGAAAATCGTCAAAGGAAGTGTTTTAGCCGATCACTTGGCTCACCAATAGATTGAAAATAATGAATCAATCAGATTCAAATTCCCATACAAGGATGTGATGTACCTAAAGATGAAAGATTGCGAGGAACTGCTACCAGACGAAGGGCCAGAACCAGGATCCCAATGGGGACTAATATTCGATGGAGTTGTCAATGGAAATGGAATTGGGGCAATCATTGTTACGCCACAGGGTACCCGTATTCTTTTCACTGCCAGATTGGCATTTGAAGTGTACAAACAATGAGGCTGAATATGAAGCTTGCATCCTGGGTCTCGAAGAAGCTACCGACTTAAGGATAAAGAACTTGGATGTGTATGGAGACATAGCCCTAGTTATAAATCAGATCAAAGGAGAGTGTGACACACGTCAACTTAGATTGATTCCTTACAAAGACTACGCAAGAAGGTTATTACCCTTCTTCAACAAGATTGATTTTCATCACATTCCTCGTGAATAAAACCACATGGTTGATGCATTAGCTATCTTATCCTCCATGATTAGTGTGAATGGATGGAACGACGTACCCAAGATTGACATAATGCGCCTTGATAGGCCCACTTACATACTTGCAGTGGAAGCCGTCATCGATGACAAACCATGGTACTATGATATCAAATGCTTCCTTCAAAGACAAGAATACCCACCTGGGGCATCCAGAAAAGATAGGAAGATTATCCGAAGACTAGCTGGCAACTTCTTCCTGAATAATGATGTGCTATATAAAAGAAACTTTGACATGCTTTTACTCAGATGCGTGGACAGACACGAAGCAAACATGTTACTGAAAGAGATTCATGAAGGCTCCTTTGGCACTCTTGCCAATGGGCATACAATGTCAAGAAAAATTCTAAGAGCATGGTATTATTGGCTGACAATAGAATCTGATTGCTACAAGTACATAAAGAAGTGTCACAAGTGTCAGATATACGCCGATAAAATTCATGTACCGTCGATGCATATCAAAGTTCTTTCTTCTCCATGGCCTTTTTATATATGGGGAATCTACATGATTGGCATGATTGAACCCAAAGCCTCAAACAGACATTGGTTCATCCTAGTAGCCATTGATTACTTCACCAAATGGGTCAAAGTAGCATCATACGTTAATGTGACCAGACAAGTGGTGGTCCGATTTATCAAAAACAATCTCATCTGCCGTTATGGTGTTCCAGGCCAGATCATTACTGATAATGGATCGAACCTGAACAACAAGATGATGAAGGAATTATGTGTTGAGTTTAAAATTGAACACCATAACTCGTCTCCCTACCGGCCTAAGATGAATGGAGCGGTAAAAGCAGCTGACAAAAATATCAAGAAAATCATTCAAAAGATGGTTGTGACCTACAAAGATTGATGAGATGCTACCATTTGCTCTTCACGGTTATCGCACATCCATCCGCACTTCAATAGGGGCAACCCCTTTCTCTCTAGTATATGGCATGGAAGCAGTGCTCCCCATAGAAGTAGAGATACCATCAATAAGAGTCTTGATGGAAGCCAAGCTAACAGAAGTTGAATGGTGTCAAAGCAGATACGATGAACTGAATCTAATCGAAGAAAAAAGAATGGCGGCTTTATGCCATGGTCAATTATATCAACAAAGGATAAAGAGAGCTTTCGACAAAAAGGTCTGACCTCGGGTTTTTAGAGAAGGCGACATCTTGCTAAAAAAGATCCAATCATTTCTCACTAATTCCAGGGGCAAATAGACTCCAAATCACGATAGCCCCTATGTTGTTAAGAAAGGCGGTGCCTTGATACTCGCAACCATGGATGGAGAAAAGTTTACCTACCCCATGAATATTGATGCAGTCAAGAAATACTTCGCCTAAATAAATTAATAAAAGAGCTCCTCGGTGGACTGAACACCTGAAAGGGCGGTCCAAGAAAAAATTAGAGACATAAACAGAAAATAATCATCCCGATAGATTGAAAACCTGAAAAGGCAATCTAGGAAAAAGTTAGGGATCTACGGCAAGTAACTGCATCCGACAAAACTGAATCCTCAGAAGTAACGTCATCTGTCAAGAAATCCCCAATCAAAGTCACCTTCAACGAAAGCACGATAATACTCAGAATTCAAAGTTGGTAGAAGGATAGTGGTCATTATGTTTCAATGTAGCCATTTTCCCTTTAAATTACCATTTTCTAAACTTTCTAATGCTCCATGGAATCACGCATTAGGCTGATTACCATTCTATCAATAAAAATTTAAGTCTTTGCGCCCTTTGTTTGCAATTCTCATTTATTCTACTTTGAAAGATGACATTTTGATATGATTAACATTCTTGAAACCCAAAAATAAATTTACTTTTGTTTTCAAAATGGAAATTATGAATTTACTTCTGCTTTTAAAATAAATATGGCAATTTCCTTTTGATTCATGAACACAAGAAGGAACATCAATAGCTTCTCCGAAAGTAATCAAACTTTAAAACGCAGAATCAAAATATTTCTTGTGATAAGTATATCCTCGAGTGGAGGATAAATTACTTCCGATTGATAAGTTGGAACATCCCATCTATTACCCCAGTAAGGGTCGAGTTTTCATATCCCCTCAAACAAACGCTGGAATCAAGATCAGGTTTCTATCCCAGTGAAGATGGCTGGTTTACATCCTGAGTGAATCGCACACTCAAAGATACAACAGAGTTGCCACCAAACTTTATTTAGTCCCAAAGGACAGGGAAAATATCGATAAAACCCAAGGGGGAGAGAAACGGGATCCGTGGGTCGGTTATGCGAAAGGAAGGTACTAGCACCTAACGCATCTGTCGTACTCGACGGGAACCATTTCACTTGCTTCTAGGCTTAGATGGGTTATCTATCTAAAGGCTTCTAGCTAAAAGAAAAAGGAGAGAGAGAGAAAGCGGAAAAAGAAAAGAAAGAAAGAAAGGTGCTCGCGGAGGATTGTGGCCCTCGTGCCTACGTACCCTCATAGTGCAATGAGGAAATCAGAGCGCCATAGTTCATGGAACCAGGAGATAGAAAGGAAAGAAAGGAGGAAGACGGAAGAAAGGTGGAAGTGTGCTCGCCGAGATCATTGCGATCTCATGCCTACATATCATACATTCAAAAGAATGCAGAATCAGAACTTCCGTAGTTCGTGGAACCGAATGGAAAACAAAACAAGAAAGAAACCAGGAGACAAAAGAAGTGGTGTCAAAGCCAAGAGCAAGAGTGAAAGAAAAACTCTACTGGGGAAGACCACACAGTAAGAGCGATTGCAAAAGAGACTAGAAAAAGCATGGTGTCAAAACCGAGAATAAAAGAAACTCCACTGGGGATAACAAAGAGAATAGGTGTCAAAACCCCGAAAGTAAGGGCACGGGGAATATAAAGGACTCCGCTGGGGATCCACATAAAGGGATGGTGTCAAAACCAAGGAAAAGGGAGACTCGGTATATTAACTGGCAAACAGTGGTTAACCGAAGAAAGAGAGTAAGACCCTGGCGGGGAAAAGAAGCTGGTGTCAACAGTCAGACTGTGATAAACCAAGAAAGAGAGTGATGAACCAAGAGAAGGTGTTTGACTCTGCAGGGGCCATCGGTATATAATTGATAAACTGTGGTTAACCGAGGACACAAGGATTATAACTCTGTGGGGATAGAGAAGCATTGGTTTTAACAGAGAAAATTGTGATTAACCAGAAGAACGGGTGTAGGACCGATCGAAGGTCGTAACCCAAAAGGGGTGTTGGTAATGAATGAACAAACAGTACTTGACCAACGAAAGAGGGTATTGAACCTAAAGAGGTTACTAGCCCAAGGGTGCAATTATTCGAACCAATAAAGGTTGCCAACTGTTGGGGATTCGGTTTTAACAGGAGAACTGTGATTAACCGAGAAAAATGAGTGATTAACCAAGAGAAGGTGATTAACTCTAAAAGGGCTTCTGTATTTTAACAGACGGACTGTGGTTAACTGAAGAGACGGGTGATTAACCAAGGATAGGTGATTAACCCAAGGAACTCGGTATGTTAACAGACGGACTGTGATTAACTGAGAAGACGGGTGATTAACCAAGGATAGGTGATTAACCCAAGGAACTCAGTATGTTAACAGACGGACTGTGATTAACTGAAAAGACGGGTGATTAACCAAGGATAGGTGATTAACCCAAGGAACTCAGTATGTTAACAAACGGACTGTGATTAACTGAGAAGACGGGTGATTAACCAAGGATAGGTGATTAACCCAAGGAACTCAGTGTGTTAACAGATAGACTGTGATTAACTGAGAAGGTGTGCAAATTGGTGTTTTAACTAACAGACAATGGTTAACCAATCAAAGGGAGAAGAACTAAAAGACGGTTACGAACTCCACAAGGGATTCGGTATTTAACAAGAGTACTGTGTTTAACCGAAGAAAGAGAAAAGACTCTCCAGGGGAATCAATAGAACAATGATTGACCTCAAGAAAAGAATAGGGTATTGAAACGAAGATAGCTTGCTAACCCAATGGACACTAATCTTAACCAAGAAGTAAAGTGATTGATCAAAAGAGAGGTTGAAAGAGATAGGAGTGAAAAGTGATCAAGGATCGAAAGAGATCGCAAAGAGAAGAGAATGATCAGGGATCGACTCGACTGGGGAACAGAAGCACACTACCGCCTGGAGATAGAGGTGACTAAGCCAAGCACAGGGTCATTCGTCCCCTACCTGAAGTAGTCAGGATAAGAGTAGGAATTATCCCTTCTCCTTCCTTCTCTAACACACAGGGTGAAATGCGGAATTTGAAACAGACGGCACAACAGCTCCAAGTTGTATAGTGCTCCTGCGTGGAGAAACGGACAGCGTAACAGCTTCACTTTGTACAGTGCTCCGATGTAGGGCGTAGCGCGAAACTCCTAATCCGCGGGGGAACGAGTGAGAAAGTGTACCACCCCCATTCTAATACCCCCAGGCTATTAAAGCGGTAAATAAAAATTTGAAATTTCATCAGAGTATATTTGAAAACATGGCATAGACAGGGAGCATCACATCAATTTGAAACCCACATAACATACAACACCTGCTCATTAAGATATGCAACGGTGGGGTAGCAATCAACAGAGGAACTCAGTTCCTTACACCCACATATCAGATTTTAGAATAAAAGTGGAAAATCTAAAACTGAATAACATATATACATCATGAAAGTTGTCATACACCAAGTTATACATGTACAAGTCAAAAGATATATATACATAATACAAGAATAATCACAACACGGCCACCCTAACTACCCGGTGTCACATATCAGAGCCGACCGACAAAAGAATGAAGACGCAAAGCTTCACAAAAAGACCTCCAGCAGCTCTAATCTGCAATGCCTCATAGAGCATTATAAAACAGCAGAAGGGTGAGAAAAACAATCATAATGCCGTTGAGTAAAATTATATATTAACACAAAAATACACAAGTATAAAGTTCTCACCACAAATGCACCACAATCGAATAAAACATAACATAGTACAATTATCAGGTATTCATCACCAATACCCGTCAATCACCCATAATACACTCCTCATCAACACAATTATACATATTCCATCAAATTATCACATTCACAATTAACATACACATTTAATCCATGATTATGCAAATACACAGAGACCGACACAACGACTCTATGCACATGCCATGCGGTACCGACTTCCATTGTTTCTCATGTCTCATCACCAGTTCACTCAGGAACTATTGGAACCATCGCTCGTTACTGAGAATCTCAAGTAACACCCCGTCGGGTCTACGATGTTCACCCGTCGCTTTAAGTCCTCAGGCATCGCCTCATATTTTCGAGGCACACGACGTTATGGATCGCTTTAAGTCCCATCATGGGCACACGATCGTCTACAACCATCGCTTTAGGTCCTCAGGCAGCGCCTCATATTTTCGAGGCACACGATGTTATAGCAAATTCCCTCAGGAATTAAACCGCCACTCAGGACGTTTCCACAATACATATCATGATGCTTGGCATACAATGACTCATGACATTCACATTGCATACATACACACATTCATGATCATGCATTTATCATCAAATACCACACATAGTATTTTCTTGCCCTTAGGCCAAAATTCATCATCCACACAGGTATTCTTACCCCAACAGAGCACAAAATCCATACTACATTCATATTAACAGTACAGCGTACATTACACATCAAATTCACACAATTATAACAGCAAAAGTCGACAAAATGACACTATTCCCGATTTTTCGACATAATTAAATCGGCTAACAATTCCAAAATTCTCATCATCCAAAAGTACATTTCATAAGCTTTCCAACGATATAAATATCACTCAAATCGGAACTACGGTTCGAAAGATATGAATTTTAAAACAAAAGGAAAATTGTTTTCAAAAACCACCCACCGCCCGGCGAGGCATGCTCACCGCCCGGCGAAACGCGCTTCGCCTCTGCTTCGCCCGGCGAAACACAGGCGATACCAATCCTCCAAAATAATTCAAAGAGGCAGAAGCTTGGCACCTCTGCGCCTCTCGAACCGCCCGGCGAAAAGGACGCATCGCCCGGCGCTCAGGGCCTTTCGCCCGGCGCTCTGCACCAGAAGCAGAAAAATTCTGCTGCGTGAACATTGTTCCATACCTCCAATTTTTCCCATTTTCTTCCCCAAATCATTTCCAACAGCAAAACAATTACTAGCAATGGTTCATACACATACATAGATCATACAACACAAATTATATCGAATTCCGTCCGTGAAAACATCGATTTCTACTCGATTACACGATTTTGACCTATATCCGAAAAACTACCGAACGAGACAATACAACATGCAACCACACATACATAATCATACACAACAATAAGATAATCGAGTTTCACACCCTTACCCGATTAATCGATTCCTAGAACTTGTTCTCTTGATTTCCCAAGCTTTTCTCCAATTTCTCTCTTTTCTCTCTTCTCCTCTTTTCTTCTCTTTTCTTCTTTTCTTTCTTTCTTTTCTCTTCTACTATTTTTCTCTCTATTTCTATTTTTCTTTTCTTTACTAACTTAACAAAATACACCCAAATGCCCAAAATACCCTTACACTCAAATATCTCGCAAACGTTCCCAAAACCCGATAAAATATATTCACGACTAAAAATAACATATTTTCACATTAAAGTCAGAAATAAAATAATATGATAATAAAATAATCAAAAACGACTCAATTAAAATAAAAGACCAAAACTGGGGCGTTACAACTCTCCCCCACTTAGAAATTTTCGTCCTCGAAAATCTCACCTGAAACAAACAACTCTGGATACGACTCCCGCATCCGACTCTCCAACTCCCAAGTCAAATTACCCTCAGCAGCGCCTCCCCACGCTACCTTCACAAGTGCAATATCCTTGCCTCACAACCTCTTCACCTCGCGATCCAAAATCTCAACTGGTAATGCCTCAACTGTAAAATTCCCTCTTACCTCAACCTCATCCATCGGAATCACATGCGACGGATCCGGAACATACTTCCGAAGCTGTGAAACATGAAAAACATCATGCAAATTCGACAGATTCGGCGGTAACGCCACACGATACGCTACAGCACCCACTCTCGCAGATATCTGGTAAGGACCAATAAATCGAGAAGTAAGCTTCTTAGATTTCAAAGCACGACCAACACCCGTTACCGGCGTAACTCTCAGAAATACGTGATCACCCTCTTGAAACTCAAGATTCTTACATCTCTGATCATGATAACTCTTTTGTCTATCCTGAGAAGCCTTCATTTTCTCACGAATAAACTTTACCTTTTCCGTCGTCTGTTGCACCAATTCTGGTCCAACCACAGAACTCTCACCAGTTTCGTGCCAACACAACGGCGTTCGACATCTTCGTCCATATAAGGCTTCAAAAGGTGCCATTCCGATACTAGAATGGAAACTGTTATTATACGTGAACTCAACCAATGCAAGATAACTGTCCCACGTACCACCTTGTTCCAAAACACACGCTCTCAACAAATCCTCCAATGACTGAATAGTTCTTTCGGTCTGACCATCCGTCTGCGGATGATAAGCCGAACTCAACCTCAATCTAGAACCCAAAGCCTTCTGTAAACTTTCCCAAAATCTCGATGTAAACCTAGGATCTCGATCAGAAACAATACTTAAAGGAACCCCATGCAACTTCACCACCACACTGATATAAATCTCAGCCAACCTCTCCAAAGAAAAACTGATGTCAATCGGAATAAAATGAGCCGATTTAGTCAGCCTATCAACAACCACCCAAATAGTATTATGCCCACGCTGAGTGTTCGGTAACCCCGTTACAAAATCCATCGAAATGCTATCCCACTTCCACTCAGGAATATCCAACGGTTGCAACAAACCACTAGGCCTCAAATGTTCCACTTTCGATTTCTGACAAGTCAAACATGCATACACAAACTGAGCCACATCTCTCTTCAAACCAAACCACCAGAAAATCTTCTTCAAGTCTTGATACATCTTATTCGCTCCAGGATGTATACTCAAATTACTCCGGTGTCCTTCCTCCAAAATCATCCTTTTCAACTCCGAATCATCCGGAATACAAATCCGTCCACGAAACCTTAAAACACCATTAGAATCCACTTGAAAATCACTATTCGCATCTCCTCCCCCAACCAACATCAAATCCATAAATTTCAAATCCAACTTCTGTTTCTCACTAACCGTCATCAGAAAATCATTAGTAACCTTCAACATCCCAAGCCTTACACTATCCGAAGTCACTTCACATACCAAACTCAAGTCTCTAAACGATTCCAAAAGTTCCCATTCCTTAACCATCAAAGCCGACATATGCAACGATTTCCGACTCAACGCATCAGCTACCACATTAGCTTTACCAGGATGGTAATTCAAGCCAAAGTCATAGTCTTTCAAGAATTCCAACCACCTACGTTGCCTCATATTCAATTCCTTCTGATCAAACAAATACTTCAAGCTCTTGTGATCACTAAAAACTTCAAACCTCGCACCAAAAAGATAATGCCTCCAAATCTTCAACACAAAAACCACAGCCGCTAATTCAAGATCATGAGTAGGATAGTTTTTCTCATGAACTCTTAACTGCCTTGAAGCATAAGCTACAACTTTACCTTCCTGCATCAGAACACCACCCAAACTAATTAAAGAAGCATCGCAATACACAACAAATGGTTCATTAGGATTAGGTAAAACAAGAATCGGAGCTGTCGTCAATCTCCTCTTCAGCTCACAAAAACTTTCTTCACATTGAATATCCCAAATGAATGCTTTGCCCTTACAAGTCAACTGCGTCAAAGGAAGAGCAAGCTTAGAAAAACCTTCAATGAACCTCCGGTAATAACCAGCCAAACCCAAAAAGCTTCAAATTTCAGTAACGGATCTAGGAGCCTCCCATTGTAGAACTACTTCTACTTTAGATGGATCCACAGAAATACCGTTACCCGAAATCACATGTCCAAGAAAACTCACTTCCGATAACCAGAATTCACACTTGGACAATTTTGCAAAAAGCTTCCTCTCCTTCAAAACTTGCAAAACAATACGCAAATGTTCCGCATGTTCCTCACGAGACTTAGAATAGATTAAAATATCATCAATAAACACCACCACAAAACGATCCAAATGCTCGTGGAAAATACGATTCATGTATTCCATAAACACACCAGGCGCATTAGAAACCCCGAACGGCATCACAGAATATTCATAATGACTGTATCGTGTCCTAAAGGCCATCTTCTGAATATCTTCTTCCTTCACCCTTATCTGATGATATCCGGATCTCAAATCAATCTTACTAAACACACAAGCACCAACCAACTGATCCGTCAGATCATCAATCCTTGGAAGCGGATATTTGTTCTTAATCGTCACTTTGTTCAACTGGCGATAATCAATACATAATCGCATACTCCCATCTTTCTTTTTCACCAACAAAACTGGAGCACCCCAAGGAGAAACACTTGGCCTCACGAACCTCTTTTCCAACAACTCACTTAACTGCTTTTTCAACTCCACCAATTCAGATGCCGACATTCTATAAGGTTCCATAGAAACAGGTCTAGTACCAGGAACTAGATCTATCGAAAATTCAACCTCTCTCACCGGTGGCACATCTGAAATATCATCAGGAAACACCTCAGGAAATTCGCACACAACAGGAAACACATCAAGAGAAACTTGACTATCCACTGTTAATGAAGCAAACAACCCAAACAACTGAGCTTCATCTGCCAAAAGTTTCTTCAACTCTTTAGTAGACAAGAAACTCGAGTCTTCATCTCCCTCAAGAGAAAGAAACCTTACAAGCTTATGATAACAATCAATGTGCACCCGATTGAATTGCAACCAATTCATTCCCAACACCACATCTAAACCTTCCAACGGTAAACACACCAAATCCATCGCAAAATCTTTACCATAAATGGTCAAAGGACAACTCAAACACACCAAAGAAGTAGTTACTGACCCCATCGCTGGAGTATCAATAACCATCTCACCATCCATCAAAGACAACACAAGATTCAAACGCTTCGCGCACTCAGACAAAATGAACGAATGAGTCGCTCCAGTATCAATAATAGCAACTAAAGGCGTACTATTAATAAAGCAAGTACCTCGAATCAGACGATCTGCACTTGAAGTCTGAGTCCCTGCCAAAGAAAACACCTTGCCACTAGTCGGAGCTTTCTTCTGATTCGGACACTTCGAGCTAATGTGACCAGGTTCCCCACAATTGTAACATTTCACCACATTCTTCCTTTTACAATCAGCCACAACATGTCCTTCACCTCCACAGTTAGAACACTTATCCAAATTCTTCCTACACTCGGACTGACGATGTCCCAATCCACCACATCTAAAACACCTCGGAGCATTAGACATACCACCTCCACCTGACCTTCGATCAAAAGTACCCCTTTGTTTACCTTTATCCGCCGGTGTTACATACGGACCACTACGAAACTGCTGCTTCCCTTTCCTGTCACTTACACTTTTGTAGTGAGTAGATCGAGCCTTACTATCCTCATCATAAATCCTACAACATTCCACCAAATCAGCAAACCTCCTTATCCTCTGGTAACCGATCGCCTGTTTTATCTCAGGACGCAATCCACTTTCATACTTCACACACTTAGAGAATTCCGCGATCGCTTCAGCATAATGAGGATAAAACTGCACCAGCTCAACAAACTTAGCGGTATAATCCACAACAGATATATTACCTTGCTTTAGCTCCAAAAACTCAATTTCTTTCTTTCCTCGAACATCCTCGGGAAAATACTTCCTTAGAAACTCCCGGCTAAACGCTTCCCAAGTGATCTCTTCGTCCTCCGCAGCTTCCAACACCTGACGAGTACCGACCCACCAGTCATCTGCTTCTTCCTGTAACATGTGAGTTCCCAGTCTCACCTTACTGTCCTCATCACAATCCATCACCCTAAAAATCCTCTCAATATCTTTCAGCCAAATTTGCGCTCCATCAGGATTATGTCTCCCTTTGAAGACAGGTGGCCTATTCTTCCTAAACTCATCATTCTCCCCAGCATTCGGTGCACCCTGCACAGCACGAGCCATAGCCTGCATAGCAGCAGCTAAAGCAGCATCGTTCCTTCCAGCCATATTCTGTTCACTTCCAATAACAGAAACAATGGTTAAACCAACAGCTCAACCAACCACAACGACCAACAAGGACTGACACAACTGATACAAACTGGCACAAACTGGCTCTGATACCACTTAATGTGACGCCCCCATTCTAATACCCCCAGGCTATTAAAGCGGTAAATAAAAATTCAAAATTTCATCAGAGTATATTTGAAAACATGGCATAGACAGGGAGCATCACATCAAATTGAAACCCACATAACATACAACACCTGCTCATTAAGATATGCAACGGTGGGGTAACAATCAACAGAGGAACTCAGTTCCTTACACCCACACATCAGATTTTAGAATAAAAGCGGAAAATCTAAAACTGAATAACATATATACATCATGAAAGTTGTCATACACCAAGTTATACATGTACAAGTCAAAAGATATATATACATAATACAACAATAATCACAACACGGCCACCCTAACTACCCGGTGTCACATATCAGAGCCGACCGACAAAAGAATGAAGACGCAAAGCTTCACAAAAAGACCTCCAGCAGCTCTAATCTGCAATGCCTCATAGAGCATTATAAAACAGCAGAAGGGTGAGAAAAACAATCATAATGCCGTTGAGTAAAATTATATATTAACACAAAAATACACAAGTATAAAGTTCTCACCACAAATGCACCACAATCGAATAAAACATAACATAGTACAATTATCAGGTATTCATCACCAATACCCGTCAATCACCCATAATACACTCCTCATCAACACAATTATACATATTCCATCAAATTATTCCATTCACAATTAACATACACATTTAATCCATGATTATGCAAATACACAGAGACCGACACAACGACTCTATGCACATGCCATGCGGTACCGACTTCCATTGTTTCTCATGTCTCATCACCAGTTCACTCAGGAACTATTGGAACCATCGCTCGTTACTGAGAATCTCAAGTAACACCCCGTCGGGTCTACAATGTTCACCCGTCGCTTTAAGTCCTCAGGCATCGCCTCATATTTTCGAGGCACACGGCGTTATGATTGCTTTAAGTCCCATCATGGGCACACGATCGTCTACAACCATCGCTTTAGGTCCTCAGGCAGCGCCTCATATTTTCGAGGCACACGATGTTATAGCAAATTCCCTCAGGAATTAAACCGCCACTCAGGACGTTTCCACAATACATATCATGATGCTTGGCATACAATGACTCATGACATTCACATTGCATACATACACACATTCATGATCATGCATTTATCATCAAATACCACACATAGTATTTTCTTGCCCTTAGGCCAAAATTCATCATCCACACAGGTATTCTTACCCCAACAGAGCACAAAATCCATACTACATTCATATTAACAGTACAGCGTACATTACACATCAAATTCACACAATTATAACAGCAAAAGTCGACAAAATGACACAATTCCCGATTTTTCGACATAATTAAATCGGCTAACAATTCCAAAATTCTCATCATCCAAAAGTACATTTCATAAGCTTTCCAACGATATAAATATCACTCAAATCGGAACTACGGTTCGAAAGATATGAATTTTAAAACAAAAGGAAAATTGTTTTCAAAAACTACCCACCGCCCGGCGAGGCATGCTCACTGCCCGGCGAAACACAGGCGATACCAATCCTCCAAAATAATTCAAAGAGGCAGAAGCTTGGCACCTCTGCCCCTCTCGAACCGCCCGGCGAAAAGGACGCATCGCCCGGCGCTCAGGGCCTTTCGCCCGGCGCTCTGCACCAGAAGCAGAAAAATTCTGCTGCGTGAACACTGTTCCATACCTCCAATTTTTCCCATTTTCTTCCCCAAATCATTTCCAACAGCAAAACAATTACTAGCAATGGTTCATGCACATACATAGATCATACAACACAAATTATATCGAATTCCGTCCGTGAAAACATCGATTTCTACTCGATTACACGATTTCGACCTATATCCGAAAAACTACCGAACGAGACAATACAACATGCAACCACACATACATAATCATACACAACAATAAGATAATCGAGTTTCACACCCTTACCCAATTAATCGATTCCTAGAACTTGTTCTCTTGATTTCCCAAGCTTTTCTCCAATTTCTCTCTTTTCTCTCTTCTCCTCTTTTCTTCTCTTTTCTTCTTTTCTTTCTTTCTTTTCTCTTCTACTATTTTTCTCTCTATTTCTATTTTTCTTTTCTTTACTAACTTAACAAAATACACCCAAATGCCCAAAATACCCTTACACTCAGATATCTCGCAAACGTTCCCAAAACCCGATAAAATATATTCACGACTAAAAATAACATATTTTCACATAAAAGTCAGAAATAAAATAATATAATAATGAAATAATCAAAAACGACTCAATTAAAATAAAAGACCAAAACTGGGGCGTTACAGAAAGCTCTAAAGGAAGCCTAAAGAGAGGAAAGGGGAAGATCAACTAATTGAAACATGTTTCGATCAATTAATCAATGGGAAAAGCCATGCCAACAATTTTCCAAAGAGAATGAAAATTCATTAAGGCAAAAGGTGCGAATTATTGATTATGCAAGATTAAGCTCATCCATAAAGAATGAACTTAATGCAAA
The DNA here is from genome assembly GCA_022829125.1 of Lathyrus tuberosus. Taxonomy (NCBI): domain Eukaryota; kingdom Viridiplantae; phylum Streptophyta; class Magnoliopsida; order Fabales; family Fabaceae; genus Lathyrus; species Lathyrus tuberosus. Next base: position 3,296,576 of record JALAZF010000478.1, on the reverse strand, counting down.
ACCAAGAAAGGGAGTACAAAACAGTACCAAATGATCAACAAAATGCAACACAAAATCATGTTATTGTGATCAAAGAAAATGCAAGAATGATTGCATTCACATGATGCCAAAATATGAACAACTTGACTAATCGAAAGTGTACGACAAAAGTTCAAGCATGAGCTTCAAACATAAGTTAAATGACATTTAAAATATCCATAAAATCAAGCATGATAATCAATGGAAGCTAAGATGAAGAAAGCATGGCAAACACACTTGAAAATGCAAGAAAATGGCCATTCTGTACAGTGGTAACCAGTTACAGCATATATGCTAACCGGTTACATGCTTGAAAATGCGGTTTTTAGTGAAAATTGCACTGTGTAACCGGTTACAGCATATCTGCTAACCTGTTACCACTGAGACAGTGGCAAAAATAACAGAAAAAACAGCTTTTCAAAAGTGATTTTCTACACTTAATCACTTATGCCAACCACCACATGCTAGGGCATGAATTTGTGCACTACAATTACATCATGTAAGGGAAATTAAACACAAATTACAAGCATTAATCATGGAGATTAAAGATCAAGCAATTGCATGATAAATTAAATGGAAAACGATCGAAATTACGACGTAAATGCGCGGAAATGATCGAAACAGTGAGTAAAGTAAGATTACCAACCCACAAGCCGGGGGTTTGGCTTGGTAATTATTGTGAATGAAATGTAGAGAGAAAAAGCCAAGAAAACCAGAGAATTCTGCTCTTACACTTTGAACCGTAGCGCAACCGAGCAGACTTTGACGAAAACTCTGAAATGCAAATTATTTCCGAAGAAGCTTGAAGCAAGCACTTGAGATGAATTCAAAAGCTTATAGAACTCCAGAAACTCAAGTATAATAGATAATGATGAAGATAATCAAAGAAAACTGGGGATTCCTCAATTGCATTTCGAATCATAGCGAAACCGAGCAAACTTCGACGAAAACACCAAAATGAGAATTATCACCGAAGAATCTTGAAGTGATCACTTGAAATGAATCCAAAAGCTACTGAAGCTCCACAAAATTCAGTAGAATGGAAAGATGATGAAGGCTAAGCTCAAGAAAAAGCACTTTCAAGGTGAAAATAGCTTTTCTTCTATGGTGAATTAAGAGCTTTAGTGAGGTTTGGTGAAGAAGATGAAGAGGAATGTGTAGAAGTTGCAGAAAAATGCAGAGGAGAATGAGAGAATTGAGAGTGAAGAAAGTGTGAATTTGTGTGAATGATTGTGGAGGAGTTGCAAAATGGTGAAGCTTGGCTTATATAGAGTTTAGGTATGGAGTGTGGGAGCTTTGGACTTTGGTTTGGACTTAGCTTTGGGAGGTTTGGAGTTAGGGTTGGAGTTAGTTACACTTGACTCATTGAGTCAAGGCGGTTAACTCGGTTAGTTAGGATCAACTCAGTAACAATCCCAATGCAAGCTTCCACATCCAAAGGTTGACATGCTTGTAAATTAAGTAACATGGTGCTCTTAATTTAAAGTGATGCATTAAATAAATGTAAGGGAAATGTCTTGAATGGTCTTGAATTGTCTAGAATGTTCCACATGCTTCCAGAACTATGTAGAATCCAAGAAAAAGTGAGTACAGAGTTGTTGTCCCAAAAATGCAGCAGAATCTACAACTTTGTACGTGGTAACCGGTTACTGCATATGTGATAACCGGTTACTTGCTTGAAAAATGTAGTTTTTAGAGAAAAATACACTGTGTAACCGGTTATCAGTTATGCTTTAACCGGTTACTTCAGCCAAACTTTCCCAAATTTGCTTGGAAAATGATGCTGAAGTCCTGGTTTCAGTTTTCCACCTCTTGTTTTGATGAGTAATCATGGAAACCCTTATTTTGAGCTTGTTTTTATGATGTAATGATCTTGTAAGGATGCGATTAACCGGGCTTGGAAACCCTGAATACTTCTGCGACCAAAATCATAAATAAAAAGTGTGAATGCATATGCCAGCGATGCAAATGTACATGCTTATGCAAAAAAACAAAAAAGGATGTCAAATTTTGGGTTACGACAGTTGCCCCTATTTAATCCGCTTGGACCTGAATGTACGAATTGCGCTAACTTTTCGATGATTCGAGGTAAAAGGGGATTAAATAAAAAGAGTATCTCGAAAATTTGGCCGACGGAGACAAAAAGAGAGGTGCGAGTGCAGAGAGTTGATAGGTGCAAATTTTGGCTGAAAAACTGCTGAGATGAATCAGGCCAAAAGAAAAGGAGTATGCTAGATGCATATGCTAAGTATGTGTTGTTCTACATGATGTTTGGTATCATGCAATGCAAGGATGCAAGTTAGGATGTAGTGTTGTAAGTTGGGCAGGTTCAGGACGATCCCGAGAGTAAGGGAAGAACTTTGGGTGGACCAAAGAATTGAAACAGCTCTCGAAGGATTTTCCAGGAGAGAGCTAGACATTGGAAGAAAAAGATGTGCAAAATGAAAACTGGATGTTGAAAAAGTTGGCCAGACGAGAACTAGAATTTGAAGAGACAAGTCAGGCGAGAACTGACTATCAGAGGAGAACTGGCTTTCGATTGGGCATGTTTGAACCTGCATGGCGCAATGCTCTATGTTGATGATTATGCTATGCGTTTGAGGATGCAATGATATGCGATGATGATTACTATATGCAGAATGCCAGTGATCATATTTTGAAGAGATGTCAAATATGCTTAAGCTAAGGCTCCATGCTAAGCCAAATGAATGATATGCATGAGTGAAGCAACATGATCAATGCATGAGAGTGGTCTATGCAATGATCCAAGTGCTTTTGTTGTGGGAGGCGGAAGAGTTAAGGTTAGGGTACAAGCCACAAAGACGTGATTCCCCGACACCGATTTCAGGATCAGCAGTTGTTGATGCCTCATTGCTCTTGCCTTAAAATAGGGAGAAAACTTGTACTTTGGTAGCTCGATTCTGCCCCAGTCTGTTGGGTATCTGCATGAAATGCCCCAGTCACGAGCTGAGAAGCAGTTGTGCCATATGATGATCCTGATTTACCTTGCCCCAGAGTATCGGAATAATATGCCCCTGATTAACCGTCTCTTGGAGAGGTTGACCTCTTATGCTCATGAGGTGGCCTGCCTCGGTAGGAGCTCTGAAGTGATTTTTCCCCTGTCTGATCGATATTTGGAGGAATGCCCCTGACCAACTGATCTTTGAGAGATTTGCTGAATCTCGACGTGATTGGCTCGGATTGACTGAATCTCGAAGTGGCTAGGCCCAATGGATTTTTCCAGTCGTTTTGCCCCTTGAGGTGATCACACCTTCCATTGTGGAGACTTCTTTGATGTCAAGTGCTTGTTCGCAAGTAAAAAGTGTTGGCTTTGAAAATGATAATGTTAACGCTATACATATGTCAGTTTTGAAATCCAAGTATGCTCACTAAGATTATGACATATAGTGAATGGATCACCAATTAGAATGCCATGTCAATATCAGCACAAATGATAAGCAAATCGTTAGGAGTCAGCTTTGACATGATTTTACTGTCGTATGCTTTCAAAATAAACCCTGCTTCGATTAGGTCTTTTGCATGTTATAACGTGGTCTGGTTCACGGTTTAAGAAAGAAAGGATATAAGGCTCAAAATTATTTTACCCCGCCCATTCTCCTTGATGTTCTCTAGTCCTACGTTCAATTAGTTTGACACAAGCGTTCACCTTTCAAGGATTTTGAATGGTAGATGCGATGGTAGAGGAACCGACGAGAGTTTTGGAGCGGCAGTGACTCACCTTTTGTTTTTGTCACATGTGATCACACGAACTTGTTCTTATTGAGGATTTCTCCCTTTTTTTTATTCTTTGTTTTGTTCTTTATGTTTTCCCTAATTTTTGCGTAGACTGGTTATTTTGAAATTGCAGTCTACCGGGACGCCCTAATTTTTGCCTAAGTCATTTTCTTGTGACTTAGCGGGCTTTTTGTTTTTTTGCTTTTTTTTTCATTGGCTTTTGTGATTTTGATTTTTTTTTCCTGAACAAAATCGTGTGACATGTGTTTGATTTGTAAGGTGAGTTGTGACTGCCTCATTCCTTTGGTCGGTGAGGGATAACCATTGTGGATTTGTGATTTTTCCGACCTCTTGCGAGGGATAGGATGTGGTTGATCCTCAGCATGGGGTACTCCTCTTTTGAAATTTGAACGCATGGTCAAACTAACTGAAGACTACCCTGCCCCTGGTTAAGATTGAGGGTTTTATGTGTACAGAAAGAAACTCCTACTTCAAGGCCCAAAGAGGTTGACTAGGGATTATCTTCCTTATGCCTCAAGTGTTTGAGGATTTGAACAAATGCCTTACATCCTCAGCGGGGTTTTATTCAAAAGCATACAGACAGTGATCTCATGTCTTTTTGATTTCATCATTCTCTTTTTGATTTTGCTTGATCAAATGTGCGATACATATAAAAAGTATAAGTGAACACGAATGAATTTATTCAAAACATGCATATTCATTTCATTATTATTATCATCTGAAAACAAACAAGTTTTACAAGTGAACAATGCTTGACAAACAAAATATTACAAATGGAAAAGATGGAATGACATGATGATTGCCGATGTTGAGGAAGTGGTCACAGGCTTATTCAAGGGATTTTTTTGCGATCTTGGCTCTTACACGGACAAGGAATTTCCGTTCACCCACAGATTCTCACCTTGAATGGTTAAGTGCTTCTTGTCAATCAACTGTTGGACTTTAGCTTTGAAAGCGTTACACTCCTCAGTCAAATGTCCAGCCGACCCAGCATGATATCCGCACTGCACATTGGGATCATACCCAGGTGGGAATGGTTTTGGAGGGGGCTTCAGAGCTTTGGGAACCACCAGCGAGTTCTGAACCTGATGTGGGAGAAGTTGATTGTATGTCACGGGAATTCCCTCGTCCTATATTATTCCGGGGCTTGTACTTGCTCTGGCGCTCTCAGCCTTGGGCTTGCTGATTATGAGCCTGAGGATGCTGTTGATGTTGGGTTGCGGCAACATGCAAGAATGAATAGTATGGCGTAGGAGCCAGAGGTGCTTGAGAATGAACCTGACGAGTAGCGTATTGTGGAAACACTTGAGCAGGATGCATCAAACCAGGATTACCCGTCTGATTAACAGTCTGACCCAATTGGATCCCATACGGAGTATAGGGTACCCCAGGATAAGTAACTATAGGTACAACAGCAGAGGGTGCCCCAAGATAGGCAAAAGGCATTCCAGAGGTAGCAGACTGAAGACCTTGGAAGGGGTATTGCCCAACAGGTTGAACAACTGGAGGAATCTGCACATGAACAGGAGGACCTCTATTCTTAGCTTTGGCAGATGTTTCAGCAATCATAGGTGCAGAATTCTGGCAAGGCTTCTCTGTAAAGCAAAGCAATTTCTGATCGAGGAGCTCTTAGACTTTGTCCTTAAAGACAACACAGGTTTCTGTAGAATGCCCCACATATCCAGCATGGTATCCACATGTGGAATTAGGATCATGCTTAGGATGATAAGGAAACTTGGTCGGCTTGATTTCTTTAGTAACAATTGCCCCAGCATGAATCAGAACAGGCAGTAGATGCGTGTAAGTCACGGGAATTGGATCATGACGAGGACGTCTCCTTCCTTGATTGTTGTTCCCTTTGTTGATTTGCTTACGCTTTTGTTTCTGATTGCCTTGAGTGATCTTCTGATTAGGCAAGGGGTGAACTGGCAGGTTGCTTGCATCCACATTCATGGTCTTGTCCACTTTTGGTCCATTCTGGGCTTGCTCATCCATCACAACCTGATCAGAGGGGTTCATTGTCATACTGTCCAGAAGTATTTCCACAACCATGTCAACCTTGCGTTCTTTGTACATCGTGCTCTCATACCCAGCTTGTTCCATGATTCTTTGGCTTTCGGTGTCGAAGAATCGTTGTCTTTGGGCTGATGAAGGGAAGAAAGTGAGCTTTCTCGGGTTTGAAGGTATGCAATGCAAATGTATGTATGCATATGTTGTTTATGCAGATGGCATGCAAATGAGATATGCAACACCCAATGATGCGAAGGTTAGATGATGCAAAAGTTTAGCATACATATGATGATGCAATAACTCATGCTCGACAATGCGGTATATACAATGATGCCATAACTCTAGTTCAAAAATTCGACATACATATGATTATGCAATAACATTATGCGATAACATTATGCAATAATGTAAGTTAGAGATGCAATAGCTTCTGGATAATCTGCCCATGTAGCTCTGTGTAGATGGGAAGATCTAACGCGCATGAGAGAACAAAGGTATGAAGTGGCTTGTTTTCCTGCAAAACCCATCCCCCTCACAGGTGTGATCTAGACACAACAAGGTGATCCCTAGGAAGGTCGCCCAAACCATAGGACTCAGAGTGAAAACCCCCCGCTGTAGTGAATTCTCACATGACGGAAGTATTCTCAAGCGAATCACGATATGGGATATGGCTCTCGTGATAACCCAACATGCAAAACGCAGGCCTCACGACTATCCACGTTCTAGCCTATGTGTATACTAGGCCCGGTGGTAGGACCTTTCTCTCCAATAATATCTACCCATCCCAACAACAACAGAAAATAGCAGATATTCAGAATATATAGTATATGAATATTTAAAGCAGTAAAGATATGCGATAAATAAACATAAAGTTAAAGCAAGTAAAATAAAGCGAGTAAAGCGCGAAAGATAAACACCCAAGCAAGCAAGAGAGCAAACAAAACTAGGCGAGACCCTTCAAGGGATGGACCAGCAAGAGGTTAACCAGTCCCCAGCAGAGTCGCCAGCTGAAGATGGTTGGTTTACATCCTGAGTGAATCGCACACTCAAAGATACAACAGAGTCGTCACCGAACTTTATTTAGTCCCAAAGGACAGGGAAAATATCGATAAAACCCAAGGGGGAGAAAAACGGGATCGGGGGGTCGGTTATGCGAAAGGAAGGTACTAGCACCTAATGCATCCGTCGTACTCGACGGGAACCATTTCGCTTGCTTCTAGGCTTGGATAGGTTATCTATCTAAAGGCTTCTAGCTAAAAGAAAAAGGAGAGAGAGAGAGAGAGAGAGAGAGAGAGAGAGAGAAAGAAAGGGGAAAAAGAAAAGAAAGAAAGAAGGTGCTCGCGGAGGATTGTGGCCCTCGTGCCTACGTACCCTCATAGTGCAATGAGGAAATCAGAGCGTCGTAGTTCAAGGAACCAGGGGACATAAAGGAAAGGAAGGAGGAAGACGGAAGAAAGGTGGAAGTGTGCTCGCCGAGATCATTGCGATCTCATGCCTACATATCATACATTCAAAAGAATGCAGAATCAGAGATTCCGTAGTTCGTGGAACCGAACGGAAAACAAAACAAGAAAGAAACCAGGAGACAAAAGAAGTGGTGTCAAAGCCAAGAGCAAGAGTCAAAGAAAAACTCTACTGGGGAAGACCACACAGTAAGAGCGATTGCAAAAGAGACGAGAAAAAGCATGGTGTCAAAACCGAGAACGAAAGAAACTCCGTTGGGGATAACAAAGAGAATAGGTGTCAAAACCCCGAAAGTAAGGGCACGGGGAATAGAAAGGACTCCGCTGGGGATCCACATAAAGGGATGGTGTCAAAACCAAGGAAATGGGAGACTCGGTATATTAACTGGCTGGCAGTGGTTAACCGAAGAAAGAGAGTATGACCCTGGCGGGGAAAAGAAGCTGGTGTCAACAGTCGGACTGTGATAAACCAAGAAAGAGAGCGATGAACCAAGAGAAGGTGTTTGACTCTGCATGGGCTATCGGTATATAACTGATAAACAGTGGTTAACCGAGGACACAAAGATTGCAACTCTGTGGGGATAGAGAAGCATTGGTTTTAACAGAGAAAACTGTGATTAACCAGAAGAACGGGTGTAGGACCGATCGAAGGTCGTAACCCAAAAGGGGTGTTGGTAATGACTGAACAAATAGTACTTGACCAACGAAAGAGGGTATTGAACCTAAAGAGGTTACTAGCCCAAGGGTGCAAGTATTCGAACCAATAAAGGTTGCCAACTGCTGAGGATTCGGTTTTAATAGGAGAACTGTGATTAACCGAGAAAAATGAGTGATTAACCAAGAGAAGGTGATTAACTCAAAAAGGGCTTCAGTATTTTAACAGACGGACTGTGGTTAACTAAAGAGACTGGTGATTAACCAAGGATAGGTGATTAACCCAAGGAACTCAGTATGTTAACAGACGGACTGTGATTAACTGAGAAGACGGGTGATTAACCAAGGATAGGTGATTAACCCAAGGAACTCAGTATGTTAACAAACGGACTGTGATTAACTGAGAAGACGAGTGATTAACCAAGGATAGGTGATTAACTCAAGGAACTCAGTGTGTTAACAGATAGACTGTGATTAACTGAGAAGGCGTGCAAATTGGTGTTTTAACTGACAGGCAATGGTTAACCAATCAAAGGGAGAAGAACTAAAAGACGGTTGCAAACTCCGCAAGGGATTCGGTATTTAACAAGAGTATTGTGTTTAACCGAAGAAAGAGAAAAGACTCTCCAGGGGAATCAAAAGAACAATAATTAACATCAAGAAAAGAATAGGGTATTGAAACGAAGATAGCTTGCTAACCCAATGGACACTAATCTTAACCAAGAAGAATGGTGATTGATCAAAAGAGAGGTTAAAAGAGATAGGAGTGAAAAGTGATCAAGGATCGAAAGAGATCGCAAAGAGAAGAGAATGATCAGGGATCGGCTCGACTGGGGAACAGAAGGACACTACCGCCTGGAGATAGAGGTGAATAAGCTAAGCACAGGGTCATTCGTCCCCTACCTAAAGTAGTCAGAATGAGAGTAGGAATTCTCCCTTCTCATTCCTTCTCTAACACACAGGGTGTAATGCAGAAGTTGAAACAGACGGCACAACAGCTCCAAGTTGTACAATGCTCCTGCGTGGAGAAACGGACAGCGTAACAGCTTCACTTTGTACAGTGCTCCGATGTAGGGCGTCGCGCGAAACTCCAACTCCGCGGGGGAACGTGTGAGAAAGCTCTAAAGGAAGCCTAAAGAGAGGAAAGGGGAAGATCAACTAATCGAAACATGTTTCGATCAATTAATCAATGGGAAAAGCCATGCCAACAATTTTCCAAAGAGAATGAAAAATCATTAAGGCAAAAGGTGTGAATTATTGATTATGCAAGATTAAGCTCATCCATGAAGAATGAACTTAATGCAAAACCAAGAAAGAGAGTACAAAACAGTACCAAATGATCAACAAAATGCAACACAAAATCATGTTATTGTGATCAAAGAAAATGCAAGAATGATTACATTCACATGATGCCAAAATATAAACAACTTGACTAATCAAAAGTGTGCGACAAAAGTTCAAGCATAAGCTCCAAACAGAAGTTAAATGACATTTAAAACATCCATAAAATCAAGCATGATAATCAATGGAAGCTAAGATGAAGAAAGCATGGCAAACACACTTGAAAATGCAAGAAAATGGCCATTCTGTATAGTGGTAACCGATTACAGCATATATGCTAACCGGTTACATGCTTGAAAATGCGTGTTTTTAGTGAAAATTGCACTGTGTAACCGGTTACAGCATATCTGCTAACCGGTTACCACTGAGACGTGGCAAAAATAACAGAAAAAACAGCTTTTCAAATGTGATTTTCTGCACTTAATCACTTGTGCCAACCACCACATGCTAGGGCATGAATTTGTGCACTACAATTACATCATGTAAGGGCAATTAAACACAAATTACAAGCATTAATCATGGAGATTAAAGATCAAGCAATTGCATGATAAATTAAACCGAAAACGATCGAAATTACGACGTAAATGCGCGGAAACGATCGAAACAGTGAGTAAAGTAAGATCTACCAACCTATAAACCGGAGGTTTGGCTTGGTAACTGTTGTGAATGAAATGTAGAGAGAAAAATCCAAGAAAACCATAGAATTCTGCTCTTACACTTTGAACTGTAGCGCAACCGAGCAAACTTCGACGAAAACTCCGAAATGCGAATTATCTCCGAAGAAGCATGAAGCAAGCACTTGAGATGAATTCAAAAGCTTATAGAACTCCAAAAACTCAAGTATAATAGTATAATGATGAAGATAATCAAAGAAAACCAGGGATTCCTCAATTGCACTTTGAATCGTAGCGAAACCGAGCAAACTTCGACGAAAACTCCAAAATGAGAATTATCACCGAAGAATCTTGAAGTGATCACTTGAAATGAATCCAAAAGCTACTGAAGCTCCACAAAATTCAGTAGAATGGAAAGATGATGAAGGCTAAGCTCAAGAAAAAGCACTTTTAAGGTGAAAATAGCTTTTCTTCTATGGTGAATTAAGAGCTTTAGTGAGGTTTGGTGAAGAAGATGAAGAGGAATGTGTAGAAGTTGCAGAAAAATGCAGCGGAGAATGAGAGAATTGAGAGTGAAGAAAGTGTGAATTTGTGTGAATGATTTTGGAGGAGTTGCAAAATGGTGAAGCTTGACTTATATAGAGTTTAGGTATGGAGTGTGAGAGCTTTGGACTTTGGTTTGGACTTAGCTTTGGGAGGATTGGAGTTAGGGTTGGAGTTAGTTACACTTGACTCACTGAGTCAAGGCGGTTAACTGGGTTAGTTAGGATCAACTCAGTAACAATCCCAATGCAAGCTTCCACATCCAAAGGTTGACATGCTTGTAAAATAAGTAACATGGTGCTCTTAAATTAAAGTGATGCATTGAATAAATGTAAGGGAAATGTCTTGAATGGTCTTGAATTGTCTAGAATGTTCCACATGCTTCCAGAACTATGTAGAATCCAAGAACAAAGTGAGTACAGAGTTGTGGTCCCAAAAATGCAGCAGAATCTGCAACTTTGTACGTGGTAACCGGTTACTGCATATGTGATAACCGGTTACTTGCTTGAAAATGTACTTTTTAGAGAAACATACACTGTGTAACCGGTTATCAGTTATGATGTAACCGGATACTTCAGCCAAACTTTCCCAAATTTGCTTGGAAAATGATGCTGAAGTCCTGGTTTTAGTTTTCCACCTCTTGTTTTGATGAGTAATCATGGAAACCCTTATTTTGAGCTTGTTTTGATGATGTAATGATCTTGTGAGGATGCGATTAACCGGGCTTGGAAAACCTGAATACTCCTACGACCAAAATCATAAATAAAAAGTGTGAATGCATATGCCAGCGATGCGAATGTACATGCTTATGCAAAAAAACAAAAAAGGAGGTCAAATTTTGGGTTACGACACCCAGTAGAGTATTATTTTCAAGAATCGAGATAGAAACATGAATCCCTTCCTCCGACAGGCTGATACGTTTGGAAAACACCGATAAAAAGTTATCACTCCCCAGAAGTCGCATTTTGTTACTACCAAGAATATGAAAAGTTCAGAAGCAGGAATCTGTTCCCTCAACAGATCAGTGATACTTTTATTCCCCAAAGAGTCTGAGTATCCCATTATGCTCATCACCAGTCTGTATGTCATGTCTATTTTGTCAGCATAAGCATTTCATACATACATCATGCATAATTGATTCATATTCATATTCATTTTGCATCTCATATTTCAATCACTTTGGTCACAAGTGATAATTGTCCTCTCTCCATTAGAGTTGTCAGCCTTAGGAAGAAAGATATATTCTTTCTAAATCCACACTGAGTTTGATCCTCGTGTAAGATTTTCCTTCAGTTTTCATTTCCACACTTAGATAGGATAAAATCCCACTTTGAGTTATTTCCTCATCGGGAAATATCTCGTCTAAACAATCTCTCTCTCCAGTTTATTCTTGGATTGAAATCATTCCTCGACCACTTTGATAACTTGACCCTCTGAAAGGCAAGAAGACATTTAGTTATACACCTTTGGAATTTCACTCTTTGCCATTGAAGATGATATTTTGCTTTCCCGAATTAAGGAAAACCCCCCGCAGAAGCTTCTCAACAAAAGACTCTTGGCAATATGGACATCACATCCTCCAAGAAATCCCTGCCGATCGACAAACAGAGAATTCTATTTTTGCCTTATAAATTCCCTAATAAGTCGACAAATGGAAGCCTCTCCCCGAGAAGTTTGTCCTACTTTTCAAGGAAGTCATCAGCACCTCAAAATTAAGTTACATCACATGGTATCTCTCCTAAGAAGTCTCGAAAGAAAGTATGATGTAATTTCTCCAGCAAACGGCGTCTCCAACCTAGAAGTTTGCACACCTCTGCAGTTCAGACAAATAGTCCTTACCAACAAGTCTGACATCAAATCTTTACTCATCCTATAACATCTCTCTGAAGGAGTCTCGAAGAGAGATATGATGAAGCATGTTTTTCCATCAAACGACATCTCCCCAATAAAATCTCAGCGAGAAGTTGGATGAAAACCATCACAAATAGCATTCCTTGTCAAGAGAAGAACTTGATGAGAAGAAACTGAGACCAGTTCCATGGCTGAAGACCAGGATCGAGGGAAGGTTTATTTCAAAAGAAACTGAGACCAGATCCAGGGCTAAAGACTAGGATCGAGGGGAGGTTTATTTCAAAAGAAATTAAGACCAGTTCCATGGCATAAGATCGGGATCGAGGAGGGGTTTATTTCAAAGGAAATTGAGACCAGTTCCATGGCTGAAGACTAGGATCGAGAGGAAGTTTCACCCTTTTCTAAGTGGCATTACTTAACAAAAGAAGATGGATGAGTAAATTAGATACACATTCACATCCACAATTAAAATTCCAGGTATTCTGATATTTAATCCTCTTTTACCATGAACGTCTGAATATCTTCGTCATTCATACCTTCAGGTCCAAGAAGATTAAATAGGGGCATCTGTCATACCCTAAATTTTGACCCTAAAACTTCAAATCATTTGTGCAAATCATCACCACAATATGGATGTACTTTCATACCTCACTAATCCTCTCAGATTGTTGAGTGTTCACTCTAGCCAAGAATTAGGGTTTCAAGCCCTACAAAAGATTCAGGCAAATGATCAATCAAGAATTGACATGATCTTAAACTTATCAAGCCTCTCAATCATTCATGAAAGACAAGAAGTCCTCAACATTAAGAATCAAGTACGAGATTGCATCATTTCAAGTTGATCAACCCTCAAGATCATCAGTGTCACCAAATAAGGGTTTTGGTCGACCAAGGCTTCCAGAGGGAAATTTTCATCTGGGTATGAGTCAATACCTCAAGATATGTTTCAAGGACCTCAAATACATCATATTATTCCATTCATATGATTGGATTGATTTAAAGAACTTGATTCATAAATAATGCAAGAATTCAAATCCATCTGAGCCACAAACTAGGGTTTTGATGAAAAGTCAACCATACCTTTGACTTTTGGCCAAGACATGATCTCAAACCTTGGGATATGATTCAAGACACTCAAATATACCCTTGAAGTCCATTCATAAGTTTTAAATCACCTTGGGACATCCATTCATTGAAAATCAGGAATTAGGGTTTCTCTGCACAAAATTCATCTGAGACCCAAAGTCAAAGTTTGACTTTTTGGACAAAAATGTTCATCATGAACCATTATACAAGAAAACATGATCCATTGTTGTATTTGAACAAGATTTGATAAGGAAATCAAGGTAACTTGTAAAAGGGGCAATGTTGAGAAAGTGAAAATTTTCACTAAGTTATGAAAAAGTGTTTAGGTACCCAACTTCCAAAAGCCATAACTTCCAAACCAAGCAACCATTTTCTTGGATCCAAAGCTCAAATGATAGATCTCATCACATGCTACAAAAGTGCTAAACTGAGCCATGGTAAAAAAATGCTTGAATATTAAGTTATGAAGTGATCAAAATCAAGAAAAGTATGAAATGAACTTCAACACTTAGTGAAATTCTGCCTAAGGTAAGATCAGTCAAAACATCAAAATATGGAGGGATTTTTCACCATGATCCAAGATGAATCAAGTCCAATGGTGAACATCAAAGTTGAAGTACATCATCCCAGCTTTCCAAAGAGCCCAAGAGCATGAGAAATCTCCACTTGAGCAAAGAATTACGGAGGTTTTAAGACACCTTGTTGTTAGACGATGGCTAGGATCTAGAAGGGGGTTGAATAGATCCTTCAAGTTTTACACGCAAATGGCTTTCCAAAATTTGGTTTTAAAAATTTGATGGAAGCGGCCACTGAATTACGTCTACAACGAACCTCTACTAGAGGGATTGGATATGCACGACAATATTGGGAATGAATTATGGATGATAAAAATTCAAATTGATTAACACAGTTCAAACGCAATCAACAATGTTTTATTTGCTTGATAGTTAATCCAACCCAACGAGGTAAATCGGCAAACAATTAATTGTGAGTACGTTTGATTTTGCATTGAAACAAAATTATCGAACACTTGGTGTGCGTTAACACACTAAGTGCAGATTTCAAAGTAATGTGATGTTGAGCTGCTCCTAAATACAATCCAAGGGATTGTATCAAATTTACAAAACAATTTAACAGCTCAATATAACACTAGCTTAGAAAATTTCGATCAATTTAAACTTCGCAAATTCGAATGATATCAAACGTAAAGAGTTAAGGGAGAGAGAGAGAACAAACACGATTTGATTTGGCAATTCCCCAATCGTCCTCGCTTTGGGTACCTCTGCCCCCAATTCCACAATTGGAATTGAGATATATATATATATATATATATATATATATATATATATATATGTTTCTTTTTGCAAATTGTTTATACAAGAGAAGAACTATGAACATCCAAACTCTCAAACGTCTTTGATTGTTGATGCAGAGTCTTCTCTCCCCTTGATTCAAGACGAATCAAGTGCCTCGAATTCGGTTGAACACGTCACCGTCCCAAGCTACTAGACTGCAAGAAACCACCGTTCTTCAGTCCCCATCACTCGGCCGACTTCAATTCTCCGCAATTCGATCCCCAAACCTTTCTTCTACGATCCTCTGACTCTAGCTACTAAACCAAAAGAATCCTATGTTCTTCGGTTACCTTCGCACGACTGAATCCCTGTAGCACAAAAAGGTTTGTGCCAAAACCCCCCCAAAATCACTTTGATTCTTGGAGGATAAAACCTAAGGTTTTATTCAAGAAACACCTACCAATTCTACACCCAAAAATGAAGATCACAACACTTCCTAATTTTGAACGTTATCACTTCAAAACAAGGGACAACACAAGCAAAAATGATTATGTGTAATTGTTGGTTGACTCAAGGATGAAGATGAAGAGAAAGATTGGTATAAATTTTCACGTTTCTTATTCTTTTGATCTGTGAGAGACCCAACTATTTATAATGAATAACACAAATGACCAACAAAAAGAAATAACAGACAAAATTAAATGCAGAAAAAATTGGTTCAAGCAGCGTGCGTCGACCGCCCCACACGTAGGGGTCGGCGTGAGTTATCCCGTAGGGGTATCTACGCAAGTTTTGACACCATGCGTCGACCCATCAGGACCTTGCGTCAACGCAAGCCTGCAAATTTTGTAGAAATTTAAGTTTCCAGAATCACGCGTCGACTCATGACTCCTAGGGGGTCAGCATGTGCTTTCCCGAACGTTTCAAAAACTTGCTTAAACTAGCATGCGTCGACGCATGCTTACTTTGGGTTGACTCATGACCTGCATATTTTTCAAAAATCCATTTTTCTACACATTGTAGCTGACCAAGACTAAGACAAACATACTAAACATCAATATTATGATCATGCGTATGTAATTTTAGGTAAGACCTCTTCCTATATGTTTGGACGCATGAAAAACGATGGTTAGATGCAATTTTCCCGACAATGAAGTGATACCGCTCAAATTACAATCTAATGACACTCTTATTGGTTGACATCATTAAAACCAAAATAGATGAGAGACCTTAGCCCTCACATACTCCCCCTTTTTTATGATGGCAACCCTGTATGTCTTTCTCTTGATTGGTAATTTGAGAACGGAAAAACTCCCCCTTATCTTTAACACTTTAACCTCTGCTGCTTTAATATTTTTCTGCTGCTAGTAATCTTCTCCCCCTTTGACAACATCAAAAAGAATAAAAGAAGGTGGTCAAAGAGATATCATCATAACAAGTAATGGTTCATTCACCAATTTGCATAAAGCTACACTAACAAGCATCCACATATGATACGGTTAATGCAATACTATAACGAAATAGATACGGAACATAAGAAACAAACACAATTCATTCCATAGTTTAAGACATAAAGTCAAGAACAACCAGAAATATAGTTCAAACTAAAAACAAACCAAAATAACATGCAGTCTAAAGAACAACACATACAATTAAAAACACAAGCAATACAATGCACTAATAATGATGAAGCTAATTTCTATGGCCTCCTCCCCCTAAATGGGTGACCTCTTCCTTGATAATAATGGTCTGGTGGTGGCAAGTCCTTTACGGAACGATTCAATTCGATGACCGTGCTGTTGAGAATGTTGAGGCTGTTAGATAGATTTTGAGTTTGAATAGCCATAGCATTTTCCAAATGTGTGAATCTGGTCAGGGAGGCATCAGCAAACCGAGTGAAATCCTGTGTATGAGCAGCAAACCGATTTGACAGTGTAGTAAGCCTCTCCTGCTGAGTAGTGTACCTCTCATTTTGTAATTCCTGGAATTCTTCTCGTTCGAGGTTCATTTGGTGCAACATGGCCAGGATTTCTTCAGAGGCCTGGAAATCTTGCTCTTGCTGTGGCTGCGGAGTCATAGGTATAGAATATTCAGGCTGTTGCCAGTCATATTCGTCACTTTGCTGCCAACCATAGTTTGAAGGGACATAAGCATCCCCAAGAACAGTCCAACTGTTGTTCTGCCATTGACCCCAGCCTTGCTCATTAGAATTCTCCTCTGGTTGAGAATTGTCCATCCATGCTTCATTCTCTTCATCCACCATATTCACATCAGGATTACCCATCCATGCCGCATTATCTTGATTGGCATTCACATGGCCTTCAGCAATGTCTCGGTTGTCAGGATTATTAGGAAAAGGGTGAGATAATCTAAATTTGTAGATGTACTCATTTTCAACCGGATCCCAAGTATAACCCATCATGGTGAGAGTCTTTTGTTGAAAGCGATGCTCGGATGAAACATTGACATATCGCATGTTCGAAATAAAGATCCCAGCCTTATCCAAGATGTTTTGAATACATGATGCATAGCCTAAAGTCGTACCTTTTGTGGAGTCGCGAAGGGCAAACATACGGTATGTGAAGTAATATGGACAGTTAATCTTAATCTTGTTCTTCAGAATGTAGATAAGATGAACCTCAGCTTTATCCACTCTAGAGAATCCACCTTTCTTGGGTCGCAAAATGTGTGCAACAATCCACTGCAGAATGCGCTCAGTAAACTTTAGATGACCTGTTGTAACATTCTTCGGAAACAACTCGCTTGATACAACATCATCTGAGTATGGTTCACGCAACATAGAATTCAAGGCAGTTTTAAACTCATAGTTTTGAACAAAGGTGGTGTCAGTCACTTGAGGAAGATTTTCATCAGTTTCCAAATTGAACAAACTAGTCCACATAGTATTGTTCATAGAATGAGACTCATTATTCATAGAGTACGTAAAATCCGTACCTTCAAATTTTCCTTCAATCCCGCAATAGAACAAACGCACCAGATCACAGTTGAACTTATCATCACATTCAAGAAATTCACCAAAATTTTGGGCATTTATAATGTCAATTACCTCCTCGATGAGACGATAGTCGGGAGCCATCAAGGGGTAGTATGTGTGTTGTCGAATAACAGCACGGTTGCGAAAATCATCATTGAAAGACTTAGACAGAGCATTGGAGAGTAGAGACATAGTAGTTACCAGAGTTGAAGAAGTTCTGGCTCTTGAAGTTGAAGCTCTTGTAGATCGTTTGCTAGTGACACGTTGAGAAGCCCAAGAACGATAAAATGATGACATGCAATGAAAGGATATTAAGTGCATTGAAAGTATATAGTAAAGTGTAGAGACACTAGGTCGGCGCACCCGTTCCCCAAAAAAATTTCAGAATTTGTCAAGTATGCGTCGACCCAAGCATTGGATGGGTCGGCGCAAGATGACGTGTTTTTGAAATTTTTTTAAAAAATAGAGATGCGTCGACCGTAGGTTGGCGCGCGCTGACCCGGTTGTTTTCATTAAAATATTTTCAATTCATGAGTCGACCCATGGCACTCTTAGGTCGACTCATCCAAGTGAAACAAGGAAAAAATTTTAAATTTTGCAACCAAAAGTCCCAAAATAGGATAAATAAACATGCAAACACATAGATCAATCATCCAAATGAATAATATATGCTAACATATGTAATAAACATCAATTTTTAAAGCACTTATCATGGTACACACAAAAGAACATTACGAAGCGGAACGATATTACCTTGATCATGATGAAAGATGAGAGCCCTCACATATAACTCAATGATTTTTGCATTGTTAGTCAACAACATAAACAAGCATATATATATATATATATATATATATATATATATATATATATGTGAAGAGTAAATATCTTTAAGAATTATCAAACACGATCCAAAATATCGAGAGCGTCTAGTTCCCTACAGATGTGAAAGAAAGGCTCAGTAGCTAGTGGTTTTGTAAAGATGTCAGCAAGTTGATTTTTAGTATCAACATGCTCAAAGACCACATCACCTTTCTATACATGATCCCTAAGGAAATGATGACGTACTTCGAGATGTTTGGTGCGTGAATGTAACACGGGGTTCTTAGTTAGGTTTATTGCACTAGTGTTATCGCATAAAATGGAAATACGTTCAAGTTTTAAATTGAAATCGAGCAATTGTTGTTTAAGCCATAAGACTTGAGCACAACAACTGCCTGCGGCAACGTATTCCGCCTCAGCTGTTGATAAAGAAACGGAAACCTGTTTCTTGCTATGCCAACTCACCAAGGAATTTACGAAAAAGTGACACGTGCCACTAGTACTTTTCCTATCCAACTTGTACCCGGCAAAGTCGGAGTCGGAATAACCAACTAAGGAACAAACACTACCTTTGGAATACCACAACCCATACTTTGGAGTACCGGAAAGGTATCGAAGTATGCGCTTAACTGCCTTTAGGTGGGATTCCTTGGGACGTGCCTGATACCTCGCACACATGCATACACTAAACATAATATCGGGACGTGATGCGGTAAGATAAAGAAGAGATCCAATCATACCTCGATACTTCTTTACCTCTACATCCTTACCATGTTCATCACGATCAAGATTGGCACATGTAGGCATAGGAGTATCTATAGCCTTGCAGTTTAGCATGTCGAAACGTTTGAGAAGCTCAAAACAATATTTGGTTTGACTCACAAACGTGCCCTCTTCGAGTTGTTTGATTTGCAATCCGAGGAAATAGTTGAGCTCCTCCATCATGCTCATTTCAAACTCTCCCTGCATCAAACTAGAAAACTCCTTGACCAAGGTCATATTAGTAGACCCAAAAATAATATCGTCAACATAAATTTGTACCAAAATTAAGTGTTTTCCTTGACGTTTAATAAAGAGGGTTGTGTCAACCTTGCCTCTTGAATACCCTTGATCAAGTAAAAATCTGCTTAGATGTTTATACCAAGCCCTAGGGGCTTGTTTAAGTCCGTATAAAGCACGTTTAAGTTTGTAGACATGATCGGGATATTCGTGGGATTCAAAACCCGGAGGTTGGGCAACATAAACCTCTTCATTTATGTATCCATTAAGGAAAGCACTTTTAACGTCCATTTGGAATAATTTGAAGTTCTTAGTGCAAGCATAAGCAAGTAAAAGGCGTATAGCCTCGAGTCGGGCAACCGGCGCATAAGTTTCCTCATAGTCGATTCCTTCCTCTTGGTTATAACCTTGCGCAACAAGTCGCGCTTTGTTACGTGTTATAACTCTGTTTTCATCAAGTTTATTTCTAAATACCCATCGGGTGCCGATTACTCGATGATCTCGCGGAGGGGGGACAAGGTCCCAAACCTCATTTCTCCTGAATTGATTTAGTTCATCTTGCATTGATAAGAACCAATGCTCATCGAGTAATGCCTCCTTTGCGTTTTTAGGTTCAACTTGTGACACAAAAGCGGAGTAATAACAAAAGTCACTAAGTTTAGAGCGAGTGGTTACTCCCTTAGAGATGTCACCGATGATATTGTCGATTGGATGGTCTTTGGAAGACTTCCATGCTAGAGGAAGGTCATATTCATTTGTTGGATGATCCTCCTCACTCTTCATAGGTTGGTGATCCTTTTCCTCCTCAATACGCACTACTTCAGGCTGATCAATTCCCTTATCAGTGTCCTTGAGTATATCTTCAGAAGATGCACCTACACCATGAAAAGAACTACCTTCTCTGGCATTTCTCGGATAAGACTCGTCAAAAGTAACGTGTACCGACTCTTCAATAATTCGTAACCTTTTATTATATATTCTATAAGCTTTACTTGACTGAGAGTATCCAAGAAAAATACCCTCGTCGGCCTTGGCATCAAACTTACCAAGTGTCTCTTTTCCATTGTTTAACATGAAACATTTACAACCAAAGACATAAAGGTGAGAGATATTTGGCTTACGCCCTTTTAAAAACTCATACGGTGTCTTGTTTAGAATAGGCCGGATGAGCACCCTATTCAAAACGTAACAAGCCGTACCAATGGCATCGGTCCAAAAGTATTTTGTAAGTACACTCTCATTGATCATAGTTCTTCCTAATTCTTCCAAAATTCTATTTTTACATTCCACAACCCCGTTTTGTTGAGGGGTACGTGGTGCGGAAAAATTATGATCAATTCCATGGGATTCACAAAATGCTTCAAATAAATGGTTTTCAAACTCACCCCCATGATCACTTCTAATTGACACAATGTTCATGTTTAAATTGTTTTGAGATAACTTAGTAAATCTCTCAAAGGCCGGAAAGGTATCACTTTTATTTGCTAAGAAAATGGTCTAGCAAAACCTAGAAAAATCATTGACTATTACAAAACCATAATAGTTACCACCTAGGTTTTAACCCTAGATAGTCCAAAGAGGTCCATATGGAGGAGCTCAAGGGGTCTCATAGTTGAAACGATGTTTTTAGATTTGAATGAGATCCTTGTTTGCTTCCCCATTTGGCAAGCATCACAAAGGCGTTCCTTTGTGAATTTGATTTTGGGCAAACCGATGACTAGGTCTTTAGAGACTATTTTGTTAAGCAAATCAAAATTGATGTGAGCCAACCGTCTATGCCACAACCATGAATCTTCATTCATAGTGACTAGACACTTGTCTCCACTCAACGATACCTCATTTAAGTCTAGCATATAGACGTTGTTGACCCTCAAGCCCTTAAACACATTCTTTTTGTCACTATCTTCAACTATGCAACAATCTTTTGAAAACGATACTTTATAATTCTTATCACATAGTTGGATAATGCTCAAAAGGTTGTGTCTAAGGCCTTCCACAAGAAGCACATCAGAGATAGTAGTAGATGAGGGGTTACCTACACTACCTTTGTCGAGAATCTGTCCCTTGTTGTTATCTCCGTAGGTGACAAACCCCTTTTTCTTCGCCACAAAGTCGATGAAAAGAGATATGTCTCCTGTCATATGTCTTGAGCAGCCACTATCCAGAACCCATCTTCTTTCGGTGGTCTCAAGACTTTGTACCTACAAAACAATCAAGGGAGAGTAGGTACCCAATTCTCATTGGGTCCTTTGCGGTAAGTGAAACCAAGATCGCACTTAGGTAACCATTGATAAATGCCTTTTGGAACAAGGAATCTTCTAAAACGACATTTAGCAATAGTATGCCAGGCTTGCAACAATATAGGCAATCACGGTTCATTTGGAATTTACCTTTGCTATCTCTATCTCAAATCATATACGTATACTTTTGATAAGGATTGTTCATACTTTCTCGATAATGTGATCGATCAATAGCAAACATAATTTTAGGCTTAAGAGCCTTGTCTAATTTGGTCATAAGGGTTCTCACCTCTTTTTGCCAAATAGGAAAAGTATCACAGCCCCCAAACTTGAACCATGGAGACTTATTCTCATCAATCTTAGCTTTCGATGCATCCACCATGGAGTTTTTAAGAGCTTCATATTTCCTTTCGGAATCGAAAACCTTTTTCTCCAAGTATTTAAAAATCTTTTTGTTTGAGGCTAAGCGTTGAAAAGCTTCCTTAGCCTCGTGGTGCAACATATCAAAAGCCTTTTGTAATTCTAAATGAGACATACTTTTAGAATGATCATATTTAGAGTGTTTTACCTCTTTCTTCTTGTTGTGACGTGCCATAAGACATAGATTAACGGATTCACTTTCATCACTTGAGATGTCCTCTTTTTCCGACTCGCTGTCGCTTTCCCAAGCGATGTATGCTCGTCTAGATTTGTTTGACTTCTTATGTTGACGGCTCTTATCCTTGTCCTTATCCTTGTCTTTCTTAAGTGATGGACAATCCGGCTTGTAGTGCCCAGATTTTCCACAGTTGTAACACGTCCCTTTAACCTTGCCATTCTTATTTCCTTCATTTCTAGATTGCCTCTTAAATTTTACTAGATTTTTATCCGAGTGTTGAATCTCATTCTTCCGAACATACCTATTGTATCTCTTCACAAATAGACTCATGTCATCATCGGAGTCATCACCTTCGTCATTGTTGGTTTCATCATCACTTTTCTCTTTTGATGTGGACTTTAAACAAGAAGCCTTAAGAGCAATCAATAGACTTCTTTTTCGTATCTTTTGTTTTCTCCTTCTTTATACTCTTTTCATGTTTATCAAGGCTAATGAGCACTTGCTCATGCTCATCGAGTTTTCCAAATAGTGTGGTGAGGTCTAGAGTAGCTATATTATTGGCCTCTTTGATCGCGGTGACCTTCGGCTGCCATTCCCTGTTAAGACACCTCAAAATCTTATTAGTAGCAACCTCGTTTGGAATTGGTTTACCAAGTACATGCAATTTGTTGATAATGTAAGTAAATCGTTTTTGTATATCCGCAATGGTTTCCCCTTGCTTCATGTAAAAAAGATCGAACTCTTGCATTAGTGTGTTAATACGAGCCATTTTAACATCAT
This sequence comes from Lathyrus tuberosus, assembly GCA_022829125.1. Taxonomy (NCBI): domain Eukaryota; kingdom Viridiplantae; phylum Streptophyta; class Magnoliopsida; order Fabales; family Fabaceae; genus Lathyrus; species Lathyrus tuberosus. The sequence goes on along the minus strand of JALAZF010000478.1, from coordinate 3,273,511 downwards.
TAGTGCCTTCGTGGGCTACTAGTAAAGCATCCCACATGGCTTTGGCCATTTCACAATGAGAGACTCGATAATATTCGTCAACTCCCAAAGAGGAGATCAAAATATTTTGAGCCTTCCAATCATAGTTGTACTTTTTCTCGTCCTCCTCATTCCATTGGTCTTTGGGTTCGGGAACGACAATGCCCTCGGCATTAGTCATTGTAATTTGCATTGGACCGTTTAAAATAACGTTCCAAACCTTCCGATCAATGGAATTTATGTGGACGCGCATACAATTCTTCCAGTAGCTGTAATTCTCGCCTGTAAAAACTGGAGCTCTATTATAAGCCCCTTTAGGTTCGTTCGCCATATTCCAAGAAGTTTACCGAAGCACCAGATAAATCGGAGCTCATGATACCACTTGTTAGACGATGGCTAGGATCTAAAAGGGAGGGTTGAATAGATCCTTCGAGTTTTACACGCAAATGGCTTTCCAAAATTTGGTTTTAAAAGTTTGACGGAAGCGGCCACTGAATTACGTCTACAATGAACCTCTACTAGAGGGATCGGATATGCACGACAATATTCGGAATGAATTATGGATGAGAAAAATTCAGATTGATTAACACAGTTTAAACGCAATCAACAATGTTTTATTTGCTTGATAGTTAATCCAACCCAACGAGGTAAATCGACAAACAATTAATTGCGAGTACGTTCGATTTTGCGTTGAAACAAAATTATCGAACACTTGGTGTGCGTTAATACACTAAGTGTAGATTTCAAAGTAATGTGATGTTGAGCTTCTCCTAAATACAATCCAAGGGATTGTATCAAATTTACAAAACAATTTAACAACTCAATGTAACACTAGCTCAGAAAATTTCGATCAACTTAAACTTCGCAAATTCGAATGATATCAAACGTAAAGAGTTAAGGGAGAGAGAGAGAGAGAGAACAAACACGATTTGATTAGGCAGTTCCCTAATCGTCCTCGCTTTGGGTACCTCTGCCCCCAATTCCATAATTGGAATTGAGATATATATATATATATATATATATATATATATATATATATATATATATATATATATATATATATATATATATATATATGTTGCTTTTTGCAAATTGTTTATACAAGAGAAGAACTATGAACATCCAAACTCTCAAACGTCTTTGATTGTTGATGCAGAGTCTTCTCTCCCCTTGATTCAAGACGAATCAAGTGCCTCGAATTCGGTTGAACAAGTCACCGTCCCACACTTCTAGACTGCAAGAAACCACCGTTCTTCAGTCACCTTCACTCGGCCGACTTCAATTATCCGCAATTCGATCCCCAAACCTTTCTTCTACGATCCTCCGACTGTAGCTACTAAACCGAAAGAACCCTCTGTTCTTCGGTTACCTTCGCACGGCTGAATCCCTGTAGAACGAAACGGTTTGTGCCAAAAACCCCCAAAATCACTTTGATTCTTGGAGGATAAAACCTAAGGTTTTATTTAAGAAACACCTACTAATTCTCAACCCAGAAATGAAGATCACAACACTTCCTAATTTTGAACGTTATCACTTCAAAACAATGGACAACACAAGCAAAAATGATTACGTGTAATTGTTGGTTGACTCAAGGATGAAGATGAAGATGAAAAGAAAGATTGGTATAAATTTTCACATTTCTAATTCTTTTGATCTGTGAGAGACCCAACTATTTATAATGAATAACACAAATGACAAGCTAAAAGAAATAAAAGAAATAACAGACAAAATTAAATGCTGAAAAAATTATTTCAGGCAGCGTACGTCGACCGCCCCACACGTAGGGGTTGGCGTGAGCTATCCCGTAGGGATATCTATGCAAGTTTTGACACCATGCGTCGACCCATCAGGACCTTGCGTCGATGCAAGCCTGCAGATTTTGCAGAAATTTAAGTTTCTAGAATCATGAGTCGACTCATGACTCCCAGGGGGTCAGCGTGCGCTTTCCTGAATGTTTCAAAAACTTGCTCAAACTAGCATGCGTTGACGCATGCTTACTTTGGGTCGACTCATGACCTGCATATTTTTCAAAAATCCATTTTTCTACACGTTGTAGCTGAACAAGACTAAGACAAACATACCAAACATCAATATTATGATCATGCATATGTAATTTTAGGTAAGACCTCTTCCTATATGTTTGGACGCATGAAAAACGATGGTTAGATGCAATTTTCCAGACAATGAAGTGATACCGCTCAAATTACAATCTAATGACACTCTTATTGGTTGACATCATTAAAACCAAATAGATGAGAGACCTTAGCCCTCACACTTGCTGCAACTGTTTTGCCAAGATCAGATTGGCCATTTCTTATGGTACACGACTGTTTTGTCAAGTGCAATGATCATGTTGCTAAGCTAATTCAATGTGACCAGGTTGAGTCACAACAAACCTGCAGGATTGGGTCAAGGGGTCAAGAGATATCTCAAATTGGATTTATGGATTTTGTCACATTATGCCTTGAATTCAAAGGCATTTATGTGCAATAGTACACATTTAACAACGATACTCCTTTCAGTCAAGATGCTCACATAAACAACAATAAAAATGACCGAGGAATGTGGAATTGGTCAATTGGTAGTTGTGCTATTTGGAGGAGCTATTATACCTTGCATGAGAAGTAATGACACAAGTCCAAAACCATTGAACCAAGCTCTTATCCTTCAAGTTGTGACTATCCATCCAAGAAAAATCCATTTACCTATAAATAGAGGTCACATTGCCTCATTTCAAACACACCAAAACAACTTCAATCCTTGCTTTCTGAAAATTCAGTTTTGTTCCAAGTTTCAAACTTTCAAGTGAGGGAGAAATCAAATTTCTTAAACCAGAGTAATCCCATCCAAACCAATGATCCAAACACCTCACATACATCATATATGAGTGATCCAAACACTTAAACATCATATGTAACATCACATTCATCAAGATCATAGTTCATCCCAAGCAAGTTGCAGTTGGAGTCGAGCCCATCAATCCAGAAGTTTTCAATCCATTCCAAGCACATCAACACATTTCGTGAGGTCTAGGGAAGTTGTCCAGGTCATCATTTCACATCTGTAACACCTACAACTAAGGATTCAATTTCCTCTTGCACAGGTAAGCCTGAACTTCCCAAACTCCATGAATCATGCATCATTTTTTATATTTCAAGTTACTAACATGTTTCTGCATGTATATAGAATGTTTTCCCTCAATCAATTGCTATGTATCAATCGTGTATAGGATTTCACATTGTTCTTGCAAAGATTAGGGTTCATCTGTCCATCACTTAATAACTCACTCCACACTTAAAAGAAATGAAATTAATTACCACCAATGAATTCCTTGTTAAAAAATGAGCAACTTTCATGTTTACATCTTTTAAAATCATTACGTATTGAGAGAGATAAGAGAGGTTTTGCAAATCTGATGATGGTGGTGTGCGCGAGGAAGAGGAAGATGGCCTTGGCGCCATAATTCAAATTTTTTATTTTTTTTATATTTTTAATATTTTCATATTATTTTCAAAAATTATTTTTTGTATTCAATTTTAATTATTTTAAAATGAATTTTCGCATAAATATCATCCACCTTTTTTAAAAAATTTATTCACCAAAAAAATCAGAAAAATATTTTGTATTTGATATATTTTTAATATATTTAATATATAATTTTTAATTGTTTTAAAATAATTTTAATTTTTGATTTTTTCTATCTAATTAATTATTTTTAATCCCAATTTTTTCACACATATCATTTAAATACCCTATTATTTTAATCCACAAAAAATCACAAAAATAATTTTATTTTGATATATTTTTAATATATTAAAAATATTATTTTAAATTGTTTAAAATATTTTAAAATGATTTCTTTTCTTGATTTTTCTTAAACCAAAATGATTTTAAATATTCATGTGGATAAAATATCTTTTTCATAAACCTTAATCATTGTTTATGACATGATTAATGGATTCCTTTGATAAATTATATATATATATATATATATATATATATATATATATATATATATATATATTATTGATTTTTCTTTGAAAAATATCTTAAAAAATGAAATTAGGGTTTTACTTTGATTTCAATCTTTCAAACTTCATTTTAATATCAGCTGGGCCTCTATTAGAGTGTAAGAACCAACCCTCTTTGTAAATAAACCACTTCATGGGCCTCTGCTATAGTATAAGTCCCATCGCACTTTTCAAAACCACGGTGCGATCACTATTTTCACAACAATCCTTGGGCCTCTATTAGGAGTGTAAGTCTCATCCCTTTGTACATAAACTTTGTTTTAAATAATCATTTGGGCCTCTGATAGAGTGTAAGACCCAACACCCTCTTTTGTAAATAGAAAATCTTTTAGCCTCATTCATCCTGAGCTTTGTACAGGATACAAAAAATCATCTAGGCCTCTATTTAGAGTGTAAGACCTAACACCTTTGCTTCTCTCTTAATTAAGATCAAGTTATCTTCAAATTCAAAATCAATTCAAAATTTTCTTCAATTTCTTCAAAAACACTAATTCAATCTTGAAGAAGGCATCTAATCAATCACAATACACTTGGGCCTCTATCCAGAGAATAAGACCCACTACCTTTCTCAAATTAACTCATACTTGTTTATATATTTGTTCATATATCTGTATATATACTTGTACATGTCTTGTTAAGTTTCTCTTAGCATTTCAATCAGTATAATTTAGTTCAAACAACTAGTTCCCTCTTGTACAAACGAATTCTTCTCCCCAATACAGTCAGCCTCCTCTTGGACTTTGTTCAATTTACTTAACCTTGAAACAGTTCAATAAAAAGAGGATTATTTCTCGGTGAAACCACTTCTTTAACACCTTTAATCCTGGGACAGTTCAACAAAGAAAGGATTATTTCCCGGTGAAACCTTTCTTGAACTCTTCCTAGACTTGGAAAGTCTCAATCCCCAGCCTCCTCTTGAGCTTCATACAAGGATCCACAAGCTTCTAAGAAGCATCTTCAGCCTCTTCTTAGGCTTCATACAAGGACTCACAGGCTTCCTAGAAGCATCCCCAGCCTCCTCTTGGGCTTCATACAAGGACCCTCGGGCTTCCTAAAAGCATAGGATAGATCATAGTCATCTTTATCAATACACCAATTCCCAGGAGAGTCAAAACCTTTAAGACATTCAAACTCGTCCTTTAAGTATCTTATGATCCTAAACAAGGTTTGGTTTTCATTTTAAAATCCCCAGTCAGGGTCAGGTTACAACCAACTAATCCCCAAAAGAATCAAAACCTTTGTGGCTTTTAATAATTCAACTCTTTAAAGCAAGAGTTAGTTCCCTTTTTGATTCCTCAGAGCAGTTTGAACCTTCTCTTGGATTTAAATTTCCTCAGCAAGAGTTAATCTCCACTTAAATTCCCTTAGCCTCCTCTTAGGCTTCAAATAATGATTTCCCCAGCCAGCCTTAATCTTGGGCTTTGTACAAGACAGACATAACACTCCCCCAGTTGAGTCAGTTTTCAACTTTTTTTTCAGCTTCAACCATGGGCTTTGTTCAAGGCACAAAATTTAACATCCCCACAGATGAGACTATGAGTCCTCTCTGTAGGAGGATATTTCCTCTATACATCACATTTCAAAACAAACAATTAAAACCTTTTCCAGATAATTGATGTAAGTGGCAGACTTGTTGATTCAAAATCCAAGCTGGAGTCCCTCCCTTATCATGGATAAAGTTATCTTTCATCTAAGTGATGTAAGTGGCAAACCTCTGGATTCTATATATCCAAGTCAATGTCCCTCTCTTAGCATGAAAAGATTCATAAAGGAAAAAAGTGGCATTGCTCTACACTGAGTTAAAGCTTCTTCCTTCATGACATTTCACTTCTCCTATAAAGGAAGATGTGGCATTGCTGGATTCTACACATCCCAGTTAAAGCAACTTCCCTTATAAATTATTCAATGTTTGTGATGAATAGGTGAGATATCTCCCTTTAGAGATGACAAATTCTCTCTCTCAGTCACTCTTTTAGCTTAAATCTTAGGCTTTGAACAAGACACAAACACTCTTTTAGCTTTAATCTTGGGCTTTAAACAAGACACAAATACTCTTTTAGCTTCAATCTTGGGCTTTGAACAAAACACAAATACTCTTTTAGCTTCAATCTTGGGCTTTGAACAAGACACCAAACAATTTCCTCCCATAGAATAGGAGGAACTACGAATGCTCTAATTTCCCCAGGTCTCTTTATGGGAATACGTAGGCATAAGATTGCGAAATCTTAGTGAGCACTGTTATAAAAAATCTTAGGTCAAGTACCTTCCCAAAAACAATAGAAAACCCTAAAACAACAAAAACATCTCCTCAACCTTCACAAAGGAAAAACTTTCCCAATCAATAGCAAATGGATTTAAGCAACCGAGCAATTCAACAGTAGAAACATATGCAAATAAAGGTTCCTATAGACTACTATAGATACCATGGGTGTTAATAGATTCCCTTTGTATAATCAACCCCCGATTCCAGATCTCTTCGCATTTGTAAAGGAAAACACTTGCACGTAGGGTTAGTTTAAGATATTTTCCCCTTCCTTTTAAGCTTCATAGGATAAATATAGAAATCATAAAGTAGCACTAAAAGCGGTAGTGGTCGCGTCACAAAAAACTGGAGCTACACTGAGATGAAGTTGGGACAAGTGTCATCAGTTAGGACCAATAGAGTAGCTAGCAGACTCTGAAGAGGTCAATTATCATTAAGAGAGACAGACCAATATTAGTAGTTTTAAGAAAGGATATTTTGGTAACTCTAATATTTGGTCAATAGGTGTTAGATGACACAATATCAATTGGGGATATTTTATACCATTGGATAATATTATATATTATATGCTATATATAAAATTGGTGGAAAGAAAAAGAATAAAAAAGAAAAGGAGAAAGAAAGTTGGTAAGAGAGAAAGAAGACAAGAGAAAGAGGGAAAGAAGAGGAGAACTTGTGGGAAAGCTTGGATTCATCATCAATTCATCAATTCATCAATTCATCTTCTTCTTCGAAGAGGTGAGTTCCATTAGATAGCATAGTATTGGGAGGGGGGAATATGAGAATATGACGGGTTAGGGTTTTGTGTGAAAGCATGCTAAATGGAATTGAAATGTTGTTTACATGATGATTTTGATGAAGTTCATGCTAATATATGTTCCTATGAGTGTTTGGATGTGTATTGTGAAGTTTGGGTATTAGAGTTTGGGGTTTTTGGCCATGGTCACACCCATCCACACGCTGCTGGAAATTCTGGAAAACGCATAGCTCGCACTGCGAACCCCAAGCCAACGTATTAGCCTGCTACGCTCGCACTGCGAGCTAGCAGCGAATTGAAGACAAACATTCTCCTGGCCTTCACACAGCGAGTAGAGAAGGATTTTTCCTCTGCCATAATTTTTCCAGTTTTGCCCAGAGTTCGCACAGTAAACTCAAGGAGAAGGACCTCGCCCAGGCTTCGCACTGTGAATCATGCAATGTACTTCATGTTTTGTTTTCTTCATAACTTTGGAACCGTAAATTGGATCGTGGCACAGTCAGATGGCTTTGAATTTAAAGAATGTGGAATATTATGTGAATAGGTGTAGATGAACGCCTAGTGTTGTGTTGAGCACTATGTGATTGGTTTGATCTTTGGTGAGGGGCTTGGCTCTGAAAGACCTATCTATTTTGTGATCACAAATTAGCCAAGAATGTTGTAACACCCCCAATCTAATACCCCTAAAACTATAGCGGTAACAAAATTCAAAATTTCATCAGAGTATATTTAAAACATTCACGGCATAGACCGAGGGGTCACATCAATTGAAACAAATGCACATAAACCTGCTCATAAAGATATGCAACATTCTCAGGTAGCAAATAACAAAGGAACTTAGTTCCTAACACCCACAATTCAGGTACAGAATAAAAGTGGAAAATCTGTACTGAATCTCATATATATATATATATATATATATATATATATCACATAAAGAGTTTGCCTGTCATATACAACATCATACATGTACAATCCAAAAGATACATGTATACATAATACAAATAATCACACTCGATCTCCTCGACTACCCGGTGCTACATATCAGAGTCGACCGACAAAAGAATGAAGACCTAATCTTCACAAAAAGACCTTCAGCAATCTAATCTGCAATGCCTCATAGAGCATTAAAAACAGCATAAGGGTGAGAAACACAATCATAATATAATTGCATACAATTATATATAACACAAAAATACACATACATAATATTCTCACCGCAACTTACGTCAGAATTCAAAACACAAGCATCACAAAGTATATCAACCAAGCACAATACACATATCGCCAACATATAAACATATATCAACTCATCAATTTCATTCACAATTCTCACACACAATCAATCCATTCACGATTTATGCAAATGCACAGAGACCGACACAACGACTCTATGCAATGCACATGCGGTACCATCCATCCATCATAATTAAATCGGCCAACAATCTCAAAACCATTTTAATAAGAAAGAATAACTCATAGGCTTTCTAACGCACCCAACCGCACCCCAATCCGACTTACGGATCAAAAGTTAGGAAGAAAACAAAATTACACAAACTACCATGTTCGCTAGGCGAACCCTCTAGCGAGTATTCGCTACCACCTTCGCTAGGCGAATGTCCAGCGAAACCACTATCAGATAAAAGCATACACAAAGTTCGCTAGGCGAACCCCTTGGCGAACCAAGGCAGCAACAACCAGAGCCAAAAAGATACAATGTTCGCTAGGCGAACAACGTTAGCAAACATTCGCTGACCTTCGCTAATTGGTTCGCTAGGCGAACCCGCGAAAACTCATTCGCTACTGCTTCGCCCCAGGTTTGCTAGGCGAACCAAGGAAAACCCAGAAATTCTACAGCGCTGTTTTGAGGTCCAAAATCATATTTTTCACCCAAAAACTCTTCCAACCCAAAACAAACATCAACGATTGTTCATACACACAGTGTGATCATACAATACAGTTTATATCGATTTCCGACCGTGAAAACATCGATTTCTACTCGTTTATCTCATTTCGACCTATATTTGAAAAACCTACAAAACTCCCACACAAACATACATAATCATACACAAACATAGTATAATCGAGTTTCGCACCCTTACCCGATTAAATCGCGTTTGAAAAGTCGGTTGAATCGGTTCCTAGATTTTCCAAGTTTCCTCTTTTTCTTCTTTTTCCTCTTCTCTTTCTCTTCTCCTTTTTCTTCTTCTTCTCTTTTCTCTCTATTTTTCTTTTCTTTCTACTTTTCTCTCTCTCTCTCTCTCTCTCTATTTCTATTTCTATGAAAAATATAATATCTACCCGACGAAAGACCAAAATACCCCTACACTCAAATATCTCGCAACCGTTCCCAAAATGCGACAAAATATAATCACGATGAAAAATAACATATTTTCCAATAAAAGTCAGAAATAAAATAATATAATAATAAAATAATCAAAACGACTCAATTAAATAAAACGGACAAAACTGGGGCGTTACAACTCTCCCCCACTTAGAAATTTTCGTCCTCGAAAATATACCTGAGACGAACAACTCTGGATACGACTCCCGCATCCGACTCTCCAACTCCCAAGTCAAATTGCCCTCAGCAGCGCCTCCCCACGCCACTTTCACAAGTGCAATTTCCTTGCCTCTTAACCGCTTCAACTCGCGATCCAAAATCCTCACCGGTAATGCCTCGACCGTAAGGTTCTCCCTTACCTCAACCTCGTCCATCGGAATCACATGCGACGGATCCGAAACATACTTTCGAAGCTGTGAAACATGGAACACATCATGCAAATTTGACAGACTCGGCGGCAACGCCACCCTATACGCCACAACACCCACTCTCGCGGATATCTGGTAAGGACCAATAAACCGAGAAGTAAGCTTCTTCGACTTCAATGCACGACCAACACCCGTTACCGGTGTAACTCTCAAAAATACATGATCGCCCTCTTGAAAATCAAGATCTTTCCTCCTTCGATCATGATAACTCTTTTGCCTACTCTAAGAAGCCTTCATTTTCTCACGAATAAGTTTCACCTTGTCCGTAGTCTGTTGAATCAATTCCGGTCCAATCACCGCACTCTCACCAGATTCGTGCCAACACAACGGTGTTCGACATCTTCGTCCATATAACACTTCAAACGGTGCCATTCCAATACTCGAATGGAAACTGTTATTGTATGTGAATTCAACCAACGCAAGATAACTATCCCAAGCACCACCTTGCTCAAGAACACAAGCCCTCAACAAGTCTTCCAACGACTGAATCGTTCTCTCGGTCTGTCCATCCGTCTGCGGATGATAAGCAGAACTCAACCTCAACTTAGATCCTAAAGCCTTTGTCAAACTTTCCCAAAATCTGGAAGTAAATCTCGGATCTCGATCTGAAACAATGCTCAATGGAACCCCATGTAATTTCACAATCACACTGATATAAATCTCCGCCAACCTCTCCAAAGAAAAACTGATGTCAATCGGAATGAAATGCGCCGATTTAGTCAGCCTATCCACAACCACCCAAATCGCATTATGTCCCCGCTGAGTGTTCGGCAATCCTGTCACAAAGTCCATAGAGATGTTATCCCATTTCCACTCAGGAATATCCAACGGTTGCAACAAACCACTAGGCTTAAGATGTTCTACTTTCGACTTCTGACACGTCAAACATGCATACACAAACTGAGCCACATCTCTCTTTAACCTGGACCACCAAAAGATCTTCTTCAAATCCTGATACATCTTGTTAGCTCCCGGATGTATACTCAAATTACTCTGGTGTCCTTCCTCCAAAATCATCCTTTTCAACTCCGCATCATCAGGAATACATATTCTACCTCGGAACCTCAAAACACCATTACTATCCACTTTAAAGTCCTCATTTTCACTTTTATCCCCAACCGTCATCAAATCCACAAATTTCACATCCAATTTCTATTTCTCGCTAACGGTCAACAGAAAATCATTAGTAACCTTTAACATACCAAGCCTTTCACTGTCATACGTCAATTCGCACACCAAACTCAAATCCCTAAACGATTCCAAAAGCTCCCACTCCTTAACCATCAAAGCAGACATATGCAACGATTTTCGACTCAACGCATCGGCTACCACATTAGCTTTACAAGGATGGTAATTCAAGCTAAAATCGTAGTCCTTAAAAAATTCCAACCATCTACGTTGCCTCATATTCAACTCTTTCTGATCAAACAAGTATTTCAAACTTTTGTGATCACTAAAGACTTCGAATTTTGCACCGTAGAGATAATGTCTCCAAATCTTCAACACAAAAACCACAGCCGCTAATTCAAGATCATGAGTAGGATAATTTTCTCATGCACTCTCAACTGCCTCGAAGCATAAGCCACGACCTTACCTTCTTGCATTAGCACCCCACCTAGACCAATCAAAGACGCATCATAATACACCATAAATGGCTCAGTAGGATTCGGCAAAATCAAAATCGGAGCTGTCGTCAATCTTCTCTTCAGCTCATTAAAACTTTCCTCACACCGAATATCCCAAATGAACGCTTGACCTTTACAAGTCAACTGGGTCAAAGGAAGTGCTAACTTAAAAAAAACCTTCAATGAACCTTCGATAATATCCGGCTAATCCCAAAAAGCTTCTAATTTCAGTAACAGATCTCGGAGCCTCCCATTGTAGAACTGCTTCTACTTTATATGGATCCACAGCAATACCATTACCTGAAATCACATGCCCAAGAAAACTCACTTCCGACAACCAGAACTCACACTTGGACAATTTAGCAAAAAGCTTTCTTTCTTTCAAAACCTGCAAAACAATACGCAAATGCTCTACGTGCTCCTCCCGAGACTTAGAATAAATCAAGATATCATCAATAAACACAATAACAAAACGATCCAAATGCTCGTGGAAAATACGATTCATGTATTCCCTAAACACACCTGGCGCGTTACAAACCCCGAACGGCATCACAGAATATTCATAATGACCGTATCGTGTCCTAAAAGTCATCTTCTGAATATCTTCCTCTTTCACCCTAATCTGATGATACCCTGACCTCAAATCAATCTTACTAAACACACATGCACCAACCAACTGGTCCATCAGATCATCAATTCTTGGAAGAGGATACTTATTCTTAATCGTCACCTTATTCAACTGGCGATAATCGATACACAATCGCATACTCCCATCTTTCTTTTTCACCAATAAAACTGGAGCACCCCAAGGCGACACACTTGGCCTCACAAACCTCTTATCCAATAATTCATTCAACTGCTTCTTTAACTCAACCAACTCAGATGCCGACATACGATAAGGTGCCATAGACACAGGTCTAGTATCAGGAACTAGATCTATAGAAAACTCCACCTCTCTCTCTGGCGGCAAGTCCGAAATATCCTCAGGAAACACTTCCGAAAAATCACACACAACAGGAAACACATCAAGTGAAACTTGACTATCCACAGTCAACGATGCAAACAACCCAAACAACTGAGCTTCATCCGCCAAAATTTTCTTCAACTCTTTGGTAGATAAGAAACTCGAATCTTCGTCTTCCTCAAGAGAATGAAATCTTACTAGCTTATGATAACAATCAATATGAACCCGATTGAATTGCAACCAATTCATTCCCAAAACCACATCTAAACCCTCCAACGGCAAACACACCAAATCCATCTCGAATTCTTTACCATAAATGGTCAAAGGACAACTCAAACAAACCAAAGAAGTAGTTACTGACCCCATTGCTGGAGTATCAATAACCATCTCTTCATCCATCGAAGACAACATAAGATTTAAATGTTTCGTGCACTCCGACGAAATAAACGAATGAGTCGCTCCAGTATCAATAATAGCAACTAAAGGCGTACTATTAATAAAATAAGTACCTCTGATCAAACGATCTGCATTAGTAGTCTGAGTTCCTACCAATGCAAAAACCTTCCCACCAGCTGGAGCTTGCTTCGGTTTCGGACACTTTGTACTGATATGACCAGCTTCACCACAATTGAAACACTTCACCACATTCTTCCTCTTGCACTCAGCCGCTACATGTCCTAAACCTCCACAATTGGAACACTTCATCATTTCCTTCCTGCATTCGAACTGACGATGTCCTAATTCACCACACCCAAAACATCTCGGAGAATTAGACACACCTCCTCCACTCGGCCTTCTCTCAAAATTCCCTCTTTGTTTACCTTTATCTCTCGGTGTCACATAAGGACTACCACAGAACTGTTGCTTTCCTTTCCTCTCGTTCACACTCTTATAGTGAGTAGAACGAGCCTTACTATCCACTTCAAAAATCCTACAACAATCCACCAAGTCAGAAAACCTTCGAATTCTTTGGTAACCAATTGCCTGCTTTATCTCAGGACGCAATCCGTTCTCAAACTTCACACACTTAGAAAACTCTGCAGTAGCTTCAGCATAATGTGGATAAAACTGCACAAGCTCCACAAACTTAGCAGTATAATCAACAACAGACATACTACATTATTTTAATTCCAAGAACTCAATTTCCTTCTTTCCTCTTACATCTTCGGGAAAATACTTCCTCAGAAACTCAATGCTAAACACAGCCCAAGTGATCTCTTCCTCTGCAGCTTCCAACCCATGACGTGTACTAACCCACCAATCATCAGCTTCTTCCAGTAACATGTGAGTACCCAGTCTCACCTTCTGATCTTCAGCACAATCCATCACTCGGAAGATTCTTTCTATTTCTTTAAGCCAAATCTGTGCACCATCAGGATCATATCTTCCTTTGAAGACAGGCGGTTTGTTCTTCCTGAACTCATCATTATCAGCACCATTAGGTGCACCCTGCACAGCCCGAGCCATAGCTTGCATCGCAGCAGCTAAAGCAGCATCATTCCTACCAGCCATATTCTGTTCATTTCCAATAACAGCAACTATGGTTAAACAAACAGCTCACCGAACCACAAAGACCAACAAGGACTGACACAAACTGACACGGACTGGCTCTGATACCACTTAATGTAACACCCCCAATCTAATACCCCTAAAACTAAAGCGGTAACAAAATTCAAAATTTCATCAGAGTATATTTAAAACATTCACGGCATAGACCGAGAGGTCACATCAATTGAAACAAATGCACATAAACCTGCTCATAAAGATATGCAACATTCTCAGGTAGCAAATAACAAAGGAACTTAGTTCCTAACACCATAATTCAGGTACAGAATAAAAGCAGAAAATCTATATTGAATCTCATATATATATATATATATATATATATATATATATATATATCACATAAAGAGTTTGCCTGTCATATACAACATCATACATGTACAATCCAAAAGATACATGTATACATAATACAAATAATCACACTCGATCTCCCTGACTACTCGGTGCTACATATTAGAGCCGACCGACAAAGAAATGAAGACTTAATCTTCACAAAAAGACCTCCAGCAATCTAATCTGCAATGCCTCATAGAGCATTAAAAACAGCAGAAGGGTGAGAAACACATTCATAATATAATTGTATACAATTATATATAACATAAAAATACACATACATAATATTCTCACCGCAACTTACATCAGAATTCAAAACACAAGCATCACAAAGTATATCAACCAAGCACAATACACATATCGCCAACATATAAACATATATCAACTCATCAATTTCATTCACAATTCTCACACACAATCAATCCATTCACGATTTATGCAAATGCACAGAGACCGACACAACGACTCTATGCAATGCACATGCGGTACCATCCATCCATCATTCTCAACACTAGTTCACTCAGGAACTATTGGAACCATCGCTTGTTACTTAGGATTACTCATGTAACACCCCGTCGGGCAAACGATGTTCCCCGTCGCTTTAAGTCCTCTTGGTATAAGGCGCACGACGTTTATGGATCGCTTTAAGTCCTCTTTGTATAAGGCGCACGATCCGATCGCTTTAAGTCCTCTTTGTATAAGGCGCACGATCGTCTATAATCATCGCTTTAAGTCCTCTTTGTATAAGGTGCACGATGTTATAGCGGATTCCCTCTAGAATCGATTCGTCGCTCACACCCACTAGGGAACACGACATCACAAGAATGCATATCATGATGTTTGGCATACAATGACTCATGACATTCAAATGCACACATATACACATCCATAATCATGCATATATCATCAAATACCACACATAGCATTTTCTTGCCCTTAGGCCGTAAATCATCATCACAACATGTATTCTCATCACACCACAGCACACAAGTCATACAACATTCATATCAACAGCACAGTGTACATTACACATCAAATTCACGCAATTAAAAAGGAAAAAGTCGACAAAACGACACTATTTCAAATTCCTGACATAACTAAATCGGCCAACAATCTCAAAACCATTTTAATAAGAAAGAACAACTCACAGGCTTTCTAACGCACCCAACCGCACCCCAATCCGACTTACGGATCAAAAGTTAAGAAGAAAACAAAATTACACAAACTGCCATGTTCGCTAGGCGAACCCTCTAGCGAGTATTCGCTACCACCTTCGCTAGGCGAATGTCCAGCGAAACCACTATCAGATAAAAACAGACACAAAGTTCGCTAGGCGAACCCCTTGACGAACCAAGGCAGCAACAACCAGAGCCAAAAAGATACAAAGTTCGTAGGCGAACAACGTTAGCGAACATTCGTTGACCTTTGCTAACTGGTTCGCTAGGCGAACCCGCGAAAACTCATTCGCTACTGTTTCGCCCCAGGTTCGCTAGGCAAACCAAGGAAAACCCAGAAATTCTGCAGCGCTGTTTTGAGGTCCAAAATCATATTTTTCACCCAAAAACTCTTCCAACCCAAAACAAACATCAACGATTGTTCATACACACGGTGTGATCATACAATACAGTTTATATCGATTTTCGACCGTGAAAACATCGATTTCTACTCGTTTATCTCATTTCGACCTATATTTGAAAAACCAACAAAACTCCCACACAAACATACATAATCATACACAAACATAGTATAATCGAGTTTCGCACCCTTACCCGATTAAATCGCGTTTGAAAAGTCGTTTGAATCGGTTCCTAGATTTTCCAAGTTTCCTCTTTTTCTTCTTTTTCCTCTTCTCTTTCTCTTCTCCTTTTTCTTCTTCTCTTTTCTCTCTATTTTTCTTTTCTTTCTACTTTTCTCTCTCTATTTCTATTTCTATGAAAAATATAATATTTACCCGACGAAAGACCAAAATACCCCTACACTCAAATATCTCGCAACCGTTCCCAAAACGCGACAAAATATAATCACGATGAAAAATAACATATTTTCCAATAAAAGTCAGAAATAAAATAATATAATAATAAAATAATCAAAACGACTCAATTAAATAAAACGGACAAAACTGGGGCGTTACAAATATCGGTATAGAAATAATGATGATTTTATGCCTTATGTGAGATGTTTATGCTTGATGTATTATACAATTTTTCCGTATGTGTTTATGCTTGAAGTATTATACTATTTTACCGTATGTGTTTATGCTTGATGTATTATACTATTTTACCGTATGTGTTTATGCATGATATATTTGAATGTGATTGTGTGATAACATGCTTAAAAGACTACAAGAATGGTGAGGAGACCCTTAATGTTAATTAATGAAATGAATTAGTAAGATGATTAGGTCGTGATGAATAACATAGATGGCAATGCTTGTGCAAGGATGCATATGTGTGTATCATTGGCAAGTAGTTGTCTAGTTGTGAGGATATCTTTGTATGAAACATGTATGGTCTATGTTGTTTATGGTTAAGGAGAATAGGATGCCTTTTGATTGTCAAATATAATCACGTTATCCTTAGTGATTACATAAGCGAATGGAGCCTACGGGTAATATGCTTGAGATGGCGGTGGTCCCATGGGAAGCGACGATTCGTAAGGTTGGTGTTATCCCTTAGAATCTGAATCCATTCGACGTTATGTTATGCTTTATCATGTAGTTGGAAACGATCCCTTGAGATGTGTCGTTCCAAGAGTTGAGGCCTATGTAGATCGCTCCTCTATAATGTATGCACTTTACTTTGACAAGTTTGATTCTTGTGTGTAGTACGAATGGAGCCTATGGGTGAAGGGTTGAGATGGGGGTGGTCCAATGGGAAGCGACGATTCATGTGGATAGCACCTTGAATCTGAATCCATTTTGTATGTCAAAGTACATTACAAGGATTCATGACCTGGCCGAAAGTCCTAGACGTAAGAGAGGACGGGAAAAGGGGATACCTTGGTATAGTTTTCGACTAGTGATTGTTTGAGTTAATGGACTCAAGAGGCATGTTTCCATACATTGCGAACTATGTGAACTCAAGTCTTATCCATTTCCCTTTTGACTTGAGATAAAAATTGGCTAGAACCTTATAGAGCCGAGTGAGTCCATAAGATAAGGGAACTCACTGAGATTATTATCTCACCCCATTATTGTTGTTATTTTCAAGTATTGTTTCCAGGTTTAGTTTACAAGTGGAGCTTTGCTCAGATGTTTCAAGAGAACCTTGGATTATGCTTATTTCCGCTGTGCATTATGCATTATGTATTCTGTATCTCGTACAATTAGGGATATTGTACCTAGATTTTATTTTTATTGTTTTGGAAACTTTCTGTATCTTGTACCATAAGTTGTCTTTTATGTTTTACAGATGGTCAAGTATATGTAATTTATGCCACTAGACACTTATGATTGGTGTCAGTACCAGATAATAACACTTGTATGGTATTATTCTAGATATATATTATACAGGGCGTTACATTTATTCTAAGTGAGGTTTTCATGCCAACCGAATGAGACAAGTATCTCTAGAATGTGAACACTATGTAACCATCAATCCTAATAGTCACGGGTTTAAGTTTCTAAAAAAGTACGTAGAGTCACGGACTCAACATGAAATTATTGCCGCCTGCAGAAAATTACTTGCCAGACAATAATATCCTCAAGAGGATCTACTTTAAGTGAGGTTTTCACGCCACCCCAACAAGACAAGTACATCCAGTAGGCTAACACTACACAACCATCTCCATATCTTATGTTTCTTCTCGAGACTCAAGTATAGAGCCTTTCTCACAATGTGTCTCAAGCAACCAAAATATCCACCATAGTACTTGAGAACTATACAATAGATAGGATGTAATAATAACACACAAGATATAAAGAAAAGAATGTATAAGAAAGCAAGTAAACAAAGTTGGCATTTATCTCAAATCAAGCTAAACTACGCTTGACCCTCTTAGACAGTCCCCAACAGTGTCGCCAGCTGTCGGGGCACGAAAAATACCATTAGCGTTCACACGCTCGAGATGATAGCAGAGTCGCCACCTAAGTTTATTTATTCCAAAAGGAAAGGGAAAATATCGATAAAGCCCTTAAAGAAAAAATAAAATGGTCGTCGCAGCCAAATTAGGGTTCGGGAGTCGATTATACTAGGAGAAGGTATTAGCACCCCTCACATCTGTTGTATTCAACAGGAACCATTTAGTTAGTTTTGCGAATAGAATCTTACCTTTTGTTATTTGTTTTCTTCTATTTATTAAACATGTTGAAAGGAAAAAGAAAAGGACTAAAAAAAGTTTTTATTATGGTGCATGACAAGATTGCAAGTCTTGCTCCAACGTATCCTCAGGTGCGATGAGGAACTCACAACTATGTAGTTCTTGCTATAAAACCCTGTATTTGTTAGTTTATTTTAGTGAACGAATGTTTAGGTCGCATTCTAGCGGTTAAATGTTGCCTGTATGCTCGCACGGGGGCGGCTTAAGCGTTAGTTTGTAAAATATTGTGCATTTGTGAAAATGTTTTCTATCGCGCGGGGGCGAGAAAAGATAAATTTCATTGGTTGAGTATGTATTTGAGTGGATGATGAGTACTTGAATGATAGGCTAAGTACGACCATAGTCCAAATACTCGGGACTAGGATATATAACTACGTCCAACTAATCTTTTTCATCCAAGTTATTTATGAAATTTGTGAGGCAAATTAAGTCACGTTTCCTTAACAGAAGACGAGTATTCGAACGAGAGGCTAAGTATGGTCATCATCCAAATACTTCGGACTAGGATGGATAATTATGTCCAACTAATATTTTTAGTCCACTAAATAATGAACTGGATTTGGTTATTTAATGTGTTTTTGAGTGGAAGACGAGTACTCAAACGGTAGACTAAGTATGACTATCATCCAAATACTTGGGGACTTGGAAGTTTAGTTACGTCTAACTAAACTTTTTCAACCGATTATTTATTGAGAAAAACCTTTCAAAACGCTTAAGTTTGAAAAGGATTTGATGAGATCACGTGTTTTGATTTTCTTTTGAAAATGGTTTGATTTTGATAATGAAAGGGTTTTGAATTTGATTTTTAAAAAACCTTGATGTTGATCAAGGATTTTATTTTGAAAATATTAATTTTAGTTATTAAATGATTTTATTAACCAAATAATGAAAATTAAATAATGTGATAAAAAAAAAACAAGTAAAAGGGAAGGGGTTCCTATAACAATGGTATGTGATGACTAAGCAAAAGGAAAATAGCTAGGCCCAACCAACAAACCAAAAGCAAGAAAAATGAAATAACAAATAAAAATAAAAACGCAACAAACTAAAAGAAATGGGTTGAGAAGACATATGGCCCAGGGCCAGAAGACCCAAAGGCGCTTGGCCCAGTTCAAGAAATCAAAGAGTCAAAGAAATGACTCTCATTCTGATCCGTTGGATCAACATGCCAAGGAGATCAAGCACGATCTAAGGGTAGACAATCAAAGGCGCATGGTATTAAGGTGGGGTCCCTGTACAGGGATCCATGGTCAACTAATTAAGTCACTGCAATTAAGGATGGATGGACCACCCACTCTCATTCTGATTTTTCTTTTCTTTCTCATCGATACCTTCTCTCTCCACTCTCTCATTAAAAAACACCCAAAATCAAACACGTTTTAAATTTTTGGATAAAATGGAGACAAAAGGAAGAACAAATGGATGATCGGTGATCTCTAAAATTCTCAAAAATGCATTGAAATCAAAAGAAACCAAAATAAAACCCTCTTGAATTTCTCTCCTGATCACAAATTTAGCGTAAAAATGATCAAATAAGTCAAGATAGGCACAAATCGCCCTCATCCCAATCGAAAACCTAAATTTCCCTTTTCAAATATTCTTCACAATTACAAATAAATTACAATAATTGAAAGCAGGAAAATGATCAAGATGTAAGGAAAATAGAGTAAACCAACATAATACTCAAAGGAAACGGAAGCGAACACCTTACAAGAACCTGGAATGTCCATATTTTCGGCGAAAACTCTGGCGAGCCTTCAGGTAAGTGAGTTCTTTACTCTTTTTGTTTCTTCTTTAACTAATATGTCTGCTTCCTTTCCTTCTACTATTTCTAAACGATGGATGTTTCTTCTCAATGTGCTAGGGAGATGATGAGACTGAGCTCGGAGTAATCAAGCTTCAAGGAGAAGCTCAAACACTCTTTAATGGAGGTTTGGTGAGGTTGTTTGGGAGTGGTGGCAGGGAATTTGTAGAGAGTTTATGCAAAGTTTAGGGATTGAATTGTGTGTCAAAATAGTTAGCTGAAGGCCTTATTTTATAGGAGCAAAAACGAGGGAGTGGGAAACTCGTGTGAGTGAAAATTTTGGAGTTGGGAGTTAGTTATGATGAAATTTTTTGGGGAAAACGTGTGCAGGGAGTTGTAATGAAAGCGTGAGTGGATTTCTTTTGAGGGAAAATTGGAGATGTTATGAAACTTTTGATCAAAGTGTGAATTGTGTGACTAGCTTTGGTGAAAGTGTGGCCAACGGTGTATATATGTAGAGATGAGGATCAAAGCTTGATGTATGGATGTATGTGAGGCGTAGGAGATGATGCTAATCAAGTAAACTTGTAACTCATATATCATGTATCACGAATTTATGTTTCAATAAAACAATATTTTTATTTTTATTTGAACCTATGTTTTTGTTTTACTTCAATTCCAATTCATGGTTGTGTATGTGATGTGTGATGATATTATAAAGTGTGGTGATGTGCTGCTTCTTTTGTTTTTTTCACGTTCATTTTAAGTCTTTTTTTGTTTTTTGGTTTTGGATTTGGTTTGAATAATGGTAAAATTAGGCTTGGCTTTATATGAATAATGAATGGAATTCAATTTTGTAAAAACCATTTTGGCTTGTGTTCAAATTTGGATGAAATTATATTGGGAAAAATGGAAAATTGAGTTTATGTTGCTAATTTTAATAATGAGGATGATGTGGTAATGTTTGAATAAAAAGTTTAATTTGAATGATGACGATGATATGAGATAAAAAGAAATTAAACAATGGATTTGGTTATATTGGTTTAGGATGACAATGCTATTGTAACTTAGGAATCGGCATGGTTATGGACTTTGATTTTGATGCATTTTATTTTATGAAGATAAGGTAAAATGTGGAATGCCTTGGATGAGAAAGTTGAATGTGGTATATGATTCGCTTATTTAATTTTGTCTCTTATTATGATGCACAAGATGATATAAATAATTATATATAAGTAATGAATAAAATAAACAATGGACTTTCTATTTCTTTTAAAAATAACTTTTTAATTATAAATGATGACAATACTAAAAATGTAATGAAATGAAAAGATGAAATTGGAAATGAACAAGTTAGGGGATTTTGCACAAACCCTTCTTCTTGCTTTTTATTTTGATCTTGATGTGGAATCTTCCGATGTAAGAAAACATCCCTCTAATGTCATGACTTAAAAATGCTAAATTAGGAAGGTAAATGGATTAAGATGCATATGCTAAAAATGAATTAAGACTTTTATCCAAATAATTCAAAAGATGCAATGTATGCAGTGGGGAATGAGAAAAATGAGTAGAGAAACTAGGTAAAGAAATTGGGGGGACAAAATTAGGGTATGTGTCATACCCTAAAATTTACCCCTAGATTCCATCATCGTTTTTATATCACCTAACACATTTTAGGTGTGTCATTCATGCATGGTTAACCCTCAAAATTATCAAAATACTTGTCTTGCTTTGCTTTGTTTGTGAATTAGGGTTTACATCAAGGAGATTATTGGTTGATCAATCAAGGTCTTGGATTAATCATCAATGTATAAAGTTCTCATGATCAAGAGTTTCACTACATCAACATTCAAGTGTATTGTGGCTTCATTACACGTTTATCAAGTTTCAAATTCATATGGTCCATAAATTAGGGTTTCTAAGCCAAAGACAACTGCACCTTTGACTTTTGACCAAAACATAATCTCAAGCCTTGGGCATGATTCAAGACACTCAAAGACACCTTTGGAGTCCATCCATAGTGTTAAAATAGCTCAAGAGGTTGATTTAATTGAAGTATGGAATTTGGATTTCATTTGATACAAAAGTCAACCACTAATCAAAGTCAAGTTTGACTTTTGACTTTTTGGTCAAACATGGACCTCTCAAGTCAGAGATCATGAAAACATGTGATTTGGATCATGATCAATCAAGAAAATCAAGGAAAACATCAAAAGATCAAGATTTGGGAAAATTAGGGTTTCATGATTTTTTCTAAGTTATAAAATTCTAAGATTTTTACTCAACTTTCCAAGCTTATAACTTCCTCATCAAGTAACCATTTTCTTTGCTCCAAAGACCAAAATGAAGATCTTGTTTCTTACTACAACTTTTTCCTAGGGGATGATTTCCCAAAAATGCATGAATTAAGAGATATGAGGCCATGAAGTAGAGGGCTCATTACTTTTTGAACAAAAACACTTAGAAAATTTTTCAACAAAATCTCCCTTGTCAAGTGACTCACGTTTTGGCCATTTTTCACCATGATCTGTTTTGATTCAATAAAAGTTGTCAGCATGAAATTTGTAGAGGATGTTTCAAGCTTTCCAAAAAGTCCAAGAACACAATTTTATCATATGTGAGCTAGGAGTTTCGAAGAAAGGAAGTTAGCCTTCAAAACTTGAATTTTGGTTCATGTTCATGGCAAATTCTTGTTGCAAATCCTAGCCAAAGCTATGCAATCTTGCTTTGCAGACCACATTACTTGTAAATCTCCCTCTAATAAGAAGTTTACACAAGTTTCTGATGCATTACCCAAATACTTGAGCCATTAACCAATTTGTAATGCCATTTATGGATTGTTTTGCAAGAAAGTTCATAATGTCATTTGCATAAAGTGACTTTAATCAAGAAGTCAACTTATCTTGAGCTCCACATTGTTTCTTCTACACACTGACTCTTCTTGGCACAGAAGAAACACCTCTGTAGCTTTCAACCACTCTAGAAAGGCATTGTACTATGCCTTGAAACCACAAGAACTCATGAAACTACCATTTTGAATCCAACTAAACCATTTGCACCAAACTTGGATTCTGCATAACCTCAATCCCTCAACTTTTCCCTATAAATAAAGGACATTTTCTCAGTCCAAAACACACAAGAATCACACAAGGAAACACAGAAAAACACCTTCACACCAGAATTTGCAAAGAAAACTCCATTGAAACCAAAAACCTCCACTTTTCACAAACTTGTCCAAAACATTCCATAGCTATAAAATCATCAAACCACTCATCCACACATATCTCAACCACATAACAAAGGTGTTCAGATCATCATCTTCATCAAAAACCCTCAAGATCAGAAAGTCAACTCTCAACACTCATTTTGTTGACTTTCTGTATATAGCATCCCAAATCTTCACTCAGACCTTTTCCAATCTAACCTAGCCTTCAAACACCCTTCACAAACATCCCACAAACTTTCCATAACATCATTTTGCAACTGTAACTTCATTTCCATCAAGATCAAATTCCCATATTTCACATTTGCAAGAGGGGTCGTGTAAGAAAGTAGAAGTTGTTTCAGTGCAAACTAAGAATCCTAAAAGCATCTTGGAGGTTCATAGATGATTTTTATATCATCAATCACCTTCTGGCAGTGATATTGAAGAAGCATTGGACCTACTCCAATAGATAAGTCCGTAACCACTGCAACTATGTGATTCTGACATCATTCTCATGCATTTTGATTACAAACATGTTTGCCATGATATATACGTCATTTACCCTATGATAATTGGTTTGTATCATTGTTGTATGTGATTTTCATCTTGAATTTATATTCTTGGGTTTTTTCTGGTTTATTTCTGATTACTTGAGCTATGTTGAAAATTAATGCAATTGATTATTTCCATTATGTTCCTTATGAAATTCCAAGCATTTTTCATTTTTACGCCATGAGGAAATATTGAGAAATGAGAGAGTTGAGTTTTTGAAAAGTTTGAAAATGGAGGTTGAAAATGAAGAAGAAGATGGTGCGCAGTCTGGGTTTTAAAACATGTTTTAATATTTGTTTTTGTGTTTCCATGTTACTAACAACTTGGGCATTGCACCATGGTGGTTGTGTGTTGTGTTTGTAAGGCTTGTGTGCATAAGGTCTGGGATTCGAATCCCCCTCGCCCAAAACCTTTTGTGTTATTTTTTTTTTTTTTTATATTTTTCATGATAACTTCATATCTTATGCAATGCGCGTGTAATATTTCAAAGCCAGACAAGTGGCCCAGTGGTTAAATTTTAAGCCTGCTGCCAAGGGTGCATGATTTCAAACCTCACATGTGACAAACCCTTTTTTTTATCACTTATGCACTTTATGATTTTTCTTCATTTTGTTTCAATCATATCTCACTATTTATTTATTATTTTGAGCTGATTTTTTGCACACCCATTATTTGTTATGCCCATTTTATGAATATGTCAAAAAATCCAAAAAATATTTTATTTTCAATCATTTTTATTTAGCCAAAGTAGGTGACTTTTTAAGGTGTGTTTAGGTCTTTATTCAAATTTCTTTAGCTTGTTTCTTGATTCCATTTGATCTTGATGATTGTTGTGAATATGATACACCTTGTTTGAACCTTTTTTAATGTTGTTAATATTTTTCAATTAGTTTTTTTCCCAAGTTTGGCACACTTTAATACTTGATTTTTTTTATGTGTGAATACACTTGAACTTTCAATGTTTAACCATGAACATTTGCCTTGCCTTTGATGTATGATGTAAATAAACTTGCTTACTTTCATACCACATTGAACCTTTGATGAACATTTGATCCATGATTGTTATATCTTTGATAACATGTCCATATTGTTTAAAGTTTTGATATCATGTCTTGGTTTGACTTTATGTTCATTACTTTCAAACCTTTTGAAATGCTTATACTTGTTGCAATCACAATGAACCCTTGACATAAACCCCTTGGTTATTACCCTTAAGTCTTAAACCATGAATATCGTGTTTTCATTATTAAGTGGTATCTTAAACTTGTCCATGATTATTTGAATTTCAACTTGTATTCATGATTAATTGGTGTTAGTGTTAACCCTAAACCATGTCACAATCTTGACCTTAGTTCATGCTTGCTCTAATTGTTCATACTTGAACTTTTCATCCATGATTCATATGTTGATATTATTATATCCATAACCATGTTATTGTTATATCCTCCCTTTATGATTGATATTGTTATATCCTTCATGTTCATTATGATGTTGTTGGTGTTGTTACATTTATGCCCATGCTCATATGTTGTTACTTATGTGTTTAGACTCCATGCTCACATGTTATTGTTATAAACATGCTATGATATGTCATACTTGTGTTGTTACTTTGGTCTTGTTAGAACCATGTCTCGTGTATGCTTTGACTAGGCATCATCTATATTTATGTGTTGTTTACCTTGGTTGTTACCATGATTATTTATGACTTTGTTAAGTCTTGTTTTAGATGTTGTCACATCTACCTTCATGTGTTGGTTGTTACCATGTTCATTTGAATTTATTATATCTCATGTGATCCTTTAGTTGATATCATATTTGAATAACATCTTTACCATGAGTTGTATGTCATGTTTGAACATCATCTTTGTCACTTATTATTCATCTTGATTAATGTCATGTTTGAACATCATCTCTATCACTCTTTATCCACTTTAGTTGATATCGTGTTTGGATGTCATCCTTTGTCATGTGTTGTTTACTTTGATATCATGTTTGAATATCATTCTTGTTCATCTCATCCATTATCACCCATATACTCCTGTTTATTTTGACTTTGTCAAGTCCTCCCCTAGTGATGTTAGCTTGTTAGCTCTCTTTCTTCTCTTTTCTTTTGTTTCCTAAATCCAAAGGAAAGATTTCTTTTTGTTGATATTATGTCATAAGTAGTATAACATTCCCTCAACTACCCCTTTTGAATTTGTCAAGTCATCAACCTTTCAACTTAGTCTTAGTTTAGAGTTTGTAAACTCTTTGACTTTGTTAAGTCATGTAAGTGTTATTGTTATAAACACTTACTTTCCCCTTTGGATCCTTGATCACTATTAAGTGTTCTCTGCCCGTAGTTAGGTGAACTAAGATTGCTCTGATTCCATCCTTGTTAGGATACGTAGGCATAAGACTGTGAAGTCTTGGCGAGCACACTAGTGAAATTCTGGTATAGCAGATCACTAAGATGCCGGACAGGATGTCATGACACTTGATCTCTGCTTCTCACGCAAGGATAATAAGGAGCAGAATACAAACAACAGAAAGCAAAAAGACACACAAGAAATGTTAACCCTGTTCGGTGAACAACAACACCTACGTTTGGGGGCTACAAAGCCAGAAATGAAATCAACTAAGCAGTATTAGTTCTAAGAAAAACTCCACCGTTTACAAATTGTCACCTAATCACTACACATTCTATATTTCTACCTAAGACACTCCTAGGTATGAGACCCTTCTCAATTCCCTTTCAATCACAACAATGACTGAACAATTACAACTCAATAAAATAGTTCAGCTCAAGTATTCACGCAATATAAGAGAGGCTCGCAAAAGTACAAACCCTAGTACTCACTAACAGCTCTGTATGTTCTCTGCACTATTCTAGGTTAAATCCATCCTGTTTATAACAGTAAACAAGACTGGAATTGGGCTTCATAATCGCAGCAATTTAGCTCCACAGAATCTTCCCCTTATTCTTCTCTAGAATAGTTTCTTCAATCCTAAGTTTCCTAAAGTGTATCCACGCTTAGAAATAACATCTTCCACTTAGAATCAAAATCTCTGATTCCTCAATCTTGGACGCCACCTAGGAAAAATAAACATTCCCATAAAAACTGGAAATCACAAAACCAAATAATAGTTATCACAAACTCTAACAGACAAAGATGTCGAATCAACATGATAGGACATATTGTCTAACATCTTAATCTTCAGTCAGTTCAACATGTTAGGAGATCTTGTCCAACATCTTTCTGTTAGGTTAGTTTTACCAAAATTGATGCCAACCTCAAAGGCTTAGACTCATCAATCTCCCTCTTTGGAAGATTTTGGCTAAAACTAACTAAAAGTAACTTGTAGACAAAAAAACCCCATTCTGAGGCAAGAAACAGAATATCAGAACAGCAGCGAAAAAAGAATCAAACATCTTGTTGTCTCCCCCTCAACCAGTTCCTTCTTCTGCAAGCATCATTAGCATACTCCCCTCAATGGTTAGCAGCAACAGCAGTTAGTAATGTTAGTAATACTCCCCCTTTTTAGCCATAATATGACAAAGGCAGAAAAACTAACAAAATACCCAAGTAAAAGCATAAATTATTAAAGTACACACCAAGCACAAAAAAAATTATCTTGGGCATCAAGCCCTTACAAAACCAAAAAAAAAAGATAAAAGAAGAAACCATTCAGCAGTCATATTCAGTTTCCTCATTATCCCCTTCCTCTTCTTCATCACCACCAGTGTCAACTTCAGTGTCCTTGTCTTGCTCAGCAGTTAAGGCTTGTATCAATTTCTCAAGTTTATCCTTCCTAGATGTACTGGTCTTGATGATGGCATCAAGCTCCCTGCAGGTCTCCTCCAGTTGAGTAATAGTTTCCTCCTTTGAAGTTGTAGCAACAGATGTTGGAGCAGATGTTGAAGCAATATCTGGAACACAACTTCCAGAAAATAGCTTATAGTGCAATGTCAAGGGAGACTCCCTCCTCATGACATTATCAACAGGTAGAAGAATCCCAGGATGTTGTTGAGGAATCACTCCACAGATGAGTGAAGGGAAGCAAATAGGCATCTTTACAGCAGAAGAGACAGTATGCTTCAAGATTTGTTCAAAGATGTATACACCAAAGTCAAATGACTTCCTTTTACCAACAGCATAGATGAACCTCCCAAGCCCAGTAGAAATGGTTGAGGTGTGATTTGTATGAACCCAGTTCACAATGCCAATCCTATGAAGAATGGCATATTCGACACTCAGGTTCCCAGCTGACAACTTCCCTTTGCTAGGCCAATTCTTCACAGTATTGCCAGTAATCTCCCTACACACCTGATCATCTATATCTTCAAACTTATCTTGAGGAACTTCGGATCTTTCAAGGAACTTGTTGATCTCAGCAGGAGAAAATGTCACAACATTTCCTCTCACATATTATACGTTCGGGTAATCTTCACTTTTTCGATCATTACATCCCTCTGGAATGTTTACCACAAACTCCTTAACCACTCTCTCATAGCACGAGCAAAATTGAGTGACATTCTTTAATAAGCCAGCAACTTCAATCAAATTCATCACTTTCTTACAATTGAGAGCATTCTTCCCCAATTCCCTCTCTAGAGAAACTCTCCAGTGGTATAAATACCTCCACCTGCTTACATTTTCAACATCAAGAAATGAGATGTTGTCCAAGGGAGCTTTAGGGAGGGTAGCAACCTTCTTCTTAGAGGTTGGTTTCTTAACAAGCATGATGTCCTGGACATCATGTTCAACATCAAAGTTTGATTCAGTATTAGATTTAGCTTTTCTCTTCCTTGACACCATAGCAACTTTACTCCATGGTTTATGTGGTCCAACCACAGATTTCCTAGGTATCTTGGTTGGAGTGACTTTAGCAGCTACACTCTTACCTTTTCTTGACTTTAGTCTCTTAGACACACTCGGGTGAACACTTTTTGCAATGATCTTATCATCAGAAGGAAGGTCGTCAACATTGATAACCCTGTCAACAACCTCTCCAACTGTATCCTTAGTTGCCTGTCCCTGAGATTCCTCTACAGATAGAGATGTTCCATCATCTGATCCAACATTTCTCACAACAGAATCAGCAAGGGTGTGAAGATTCCTTTCTGAAATTTCATTACCATCTCCTTCATCAATATCCTCATCAGCATTTCTCTTAGTCACCACCTCGGGTTCATCATCATGAGCTGAGTTGGTTGGCATAATCTGAGCTAGAGGTCTAGTGATTCCAGCAACATTCATTCTATCCCCTCGACTTATGATCTTATTCAATATTCGGTCAATCCTCTCATCCATGTTAAAAATTTCTTCTTCCTTCCTAGGGTTAGAAAAAGCATCAGAAGTGTTTGAAGGATTACCTGGGGGAATGTTCATAGATCTTCTTACAGGGAGTTTTCAGGCTTGCATGGCACAATAGCCAGGGAAACAACATCAATTGCATCTTCAGCAGACAACTCCTCAGGCTATACCCTAGTAGCGGATGTTGTAACAATATCTTTCTTTCTCGCCCTTTTTGACGATTGTTGTTGAGACATCGTAGAGTGAGCGGAATTGGATTTTTCTTTAAACTGGAAGATGGAGGAGTTTATGGATAATAGTGCAGAGTGAAGGTATCGTGCGTGAGAGCGGTTTAGGTTGATTTGAAATGAATGATTTTGAAACCATGCATACCCTTGAATAGTGTTCCCACACATTAATTGTTCCAAACCTTCAAACAGGTAAAACCATTATTTGCCTTTCAACATCTTTTCCTGGATTTTTATACCACTAGTAAGGTTCAAGTTGTCACAAAATGATGTCACGATATATTGTGTGACATCATGCCAAAACAGCACCTGTCTCATTCCTGTGAACTGAGAGCAACTATTCTCTGTTGTTATTCCTTCAGTTTCTATGATTGAGTCATCAGTGACAACATAAGAGTATCTTTTCCCTTCAAAGTCATCAACCATAGAGACCTTATGAAGGAGGTTCTCAATTCTTGAGATAGTCTGATGTTGCAACCTCCTATGTGACATCTTGGTTAACTTTCCAATTTGCCATTCATCAATGTTCAGATCTGAGGCATATTTCTGACGCTTCTCATTTGACATTGATGGGCATTCTGTCTGTAAAGATGTCCATACATAGAAATTGTTCTTTGATCTGGCACCTTTCATGATAATCCTATCTTTATCATGCATAACCAAACATTCAGATTTGATAAAGTTGACTTTTAGACCTTGATCACACAGTTGACTGATGCTAATCAAATTTGCAGTCAATCCCTTGACAATCAGCACATTGTCAAGTCTAGGATTCCCAGCATGGTCCAATTTTCCAACCCCTTTAATCTCTCATTTGGATCCATCTCCAAAGGTGACATAGTTGGATGCATGAGGTTCTGTATTCACCAAATAGTTCTTGACACCAGTCATGTGTCTTAAACAACCACTATCAAAGTACCACTTCTCTTCAGCAGACCCTTTTAGGGAGGAATGAGCTATTATGGCCACAGACTCATTCTTGGGACTCCACTTCTTTCCAGCATTACCAGCCCTGGGATAGCCATGTAGCTTGTAGAAATAAGGTTTAATATGACCATACTTACCATAATAATGACATTTCCAACCTTGCTTCATTTTGCCTGAAGTATTTTTCTGATGTCTGTACTGATGTTGAAACATTCTTTTTGACACCTTAGGATTTTGTCTTCTTTTGGGCTGATCAGAACTGCATTTTGGATCTCTATTCTTGCTTATCATAACTTGATCATCGTAACCAAGTCCTCTATCATCTCCATCATTCCTCCCAAATTGTAGTATCTCATCTAGCACATCAGAACTACTGTTGAGCATTCTAACAGTTTTGGTTACATTGTCAAGTTTGGAGTTGAGCACAACAACTTCGTCTTTTAGATCAGAGATAATACCAAGATATTTCAATCTTTCAGCCTCGAAAAGCATAATAATCTTATGTTGATCCTCTCCTAGCTAACAGACTTCAGCACATCTTGTGTACAGCTCCTTGGAAGAGTTGATCAGATCATTGTATGAGAGATCTCCAATTTCTGATTCTATATCAGAGTTAAATGCCCCTGTAAGAGCAGAAACCTATTTAGGTGATTCTTCATCACTTGCAGAATCATCTTCAGACCAAGATGTAGTTAAGCCTTTCTTTTCTTTCTTGAGAAATGTAGGACACTCATATTTAATGTGTCCAAATCCCTCACATTCAAAGCACTTAATCCCTTTTCCTTTGCCATCTTTCTCTTCATACTTGGAGTTCCTTCCAAAGTCATTCCTTTTATGGTTGTTGCATGGCGGAGTCTTGAAATTAGCTCTTGACTCTCCCTCCATCCTCTTCAGTAATTGACCGTACTATTTCCCCAGAAACACAACAGCCTTAGACATCTCTTCTTTGGAATTTGTCTTACCTTCATCTCGGTTAAACACCAAGGCTAAGCTTTTCTTTTTCTCAGTCTTCTCATTCAGTGCCATTTCAAAAGTTTGTAGGGAACCTATGAGTTCATCAACCTTCAGGGCATTGATATCTTGAGCTTCTTCGATGGCTGTCACCTTCATGTCAAACTTCTTAGGAAGAGATCTTAGAATTTTCTGGACAAGCTTTACTTCTGGAATCTTTTCTCCAAGATCACTTGAAGTATTGGCAATGTCCACAATATTCATATGAAATTCTTGAATACTTTCATTCTCCTTCATCCTCAAGTTCTCAAACTTGGAGGTGAGAAGTTGAAGTCTTGAGGATTTTACTCTAGAAGTTCCTTCATAAGCAGTCTTCAAGATTTCCCAAGCATTCTTTGCAATAATGTAGTTCTTGATCAGCCTGAAGATGTTCTTGTCCACACCATTGAACAAGGCATTCAAGGCCTTGGAGTTACCTTGAACACGCTTGTCATCTTCATCACCCCAGTCTTCCTCTGGTTTTAGCTGATCAGTAATCTTCCCATCTTTGTCTTTAGCCTTAGGTCGATCCCACCCTTTGACCATAGACTTCCAGGCTTAACCATCCATGGACTTAATGAAGGCCACGATGCGCACTTTCAAATATTCATAATTGGATCCATCAAATATGGGTGGTCTATTCAACATTCCTCCTTCTTTATCCATTGAATTAGAAAGTATCGTCCCTGAATCTCACCCAGATACAGAGCAGGATGCCTGCTCTGATACCAATTGAAATTCTGGTATATCAGATCACTAAGATGTCGGACAGGATGTCGTGACACTTGATCTCTACTTATCACACAAGGATACTAAGAAGCAGAATACAAACAACAAAAATAAAAAAGACACACAAGAATTGTTAACCTAGTTCGGTGAACAACAACACCTACGTCTGGGGGCTACCAAGCCAGGAATGAAATCCACTAAGCAGTATTAGTTCTAAGCTAAACTTCGCCGTTTACAACTTGTCACCCAATCACTACCCGTGCTATATTTCTACCTAAGACACTCCTAGGTATTAGACCCTTCTCAATTCCCTTTCAATCACAATAGTGACTGAACAATTACAACTCAATAAAATAGTCCAGCTCAAGTATTCACGCAATACAAGAGAGGCTCACAAAAGTACAAACCCTAGTACTCACTAACATCCATGTATGTTCTCTGCACTATTCTAGGTTAAATCCATCATATTTATAACAATAAACAAGACTGGATTTGGGCTTCAGAAACGCAGCAATTTAGCTCCACAGAATCTGCACCTTATTCTTCTCTAGAATAGTTTCTTCAATCATAAGTTTCCTAAAGTGTTTCCACACTTAGAAACAACATCTTCCACTTAGAATCAGAATATCTGATTCCTCAATCTTGGAAGCCACCTAGGAAAAATAAACATTCCCATAAAAACTGGAAATTAGAAAACCAAATAACAGTTATCACAAACTGTAACAGACAAAGATGTCGAATCAACATGATAGGACATCTTGTCTAACATCTTAATCTTCAGTCAGTTCAACATGTTAGGACATCTTGTCCAACATCTTTCTGTTAAGTTAGTTTTACCAAAATTGATGTCAACCTCAAAGACTTGGACTCATCAACTAGCAATAAACCTCCTTAGGTTCCCTATCTCATAAAACCCCAAAATAGAACATTTCTAAACATTAGCAAGCAAATTACCATAACACAAATACTTTCAAGAGGTTCCAATAGGATACTATAGATATTTAGGGTTCTAGTACCTTCCCTTAGTATAACCAACCTCTGAACCTTTGATCTCTTTGCATTGTTGTTACATTGCACAATTAGGGTTTTATTCGATCTTTTCCCTTTCCTTTGTATAAATTAAAGTTCGATGGTGAGCATTCAATGTTTTGTGATTCAAGTTAATATAATATCTCGATATCCGATTCTCACCGTGACAGAAATCGCGACTTCACTAGGGACACCCAAGAGGGTTAAGCCTATCTTGTTTGTATTTATTATTTCTTGCTTGTATTGTTTTATTTTTCTCAGGGTGGTGACCTTTGTGTGGTGAGGTAAGTCTTAACCCAGACTTGAGTGTACATAAATAAGATAGGATTGTGGTATAATTAAAAGTTAGTGGTTAGGAGTAGTCCTAACATGATTAACATATGATATAATCATGCTCAGTGGATACCCCTTTGGGATTACTGATGTCATGTGAGTAGTCGTATTGTCATTACTTTTTCCGACCTGTGAGTCCGTGAAGCTGATGACCTTAGTATCCCTTCACCCCTCTTAGCCTTTTTAGGACATAATGCAGTGATTATCCAGGTGTAGACTTGATGTAGTTGTCATGCGATACAACACTTAGACGAGTTTATCTTGAGAATATTATTAGCCCGCATGAGTAGTCGTGCAAGCCGATAATATCCGAAAGATGAATTGATGACTCTAGGAACTTTGTAGAACCTGTTGTACAGGTATAATAAACCGATAGTACATATCCTTGTGAGAGGGTTAAACCTTGGCTCCATGCTTGTTGTTGACCCTTAAACCTGTGTGTAACCTTGTTTGTGTGCATTGCATCAAACTACATTCATGCATTCATGAAAACATTTTTGGTTTCAAGGAACTTAGTTGTCCATTTCTTTGCAAAAATAAATAGGTATTATGGACTATGGGAAGAGAAACACCAAGAAGTACAACTTCAAGAAAACTGAAGTGATAGAGTTGAGAAACCTAAGGGTTATGGTTTCCAGTCCTGAGAATTTCAAAAAGCATTATGGGAGACTTTTGGGTATTATCAAGCCCAAGATGGAAGATGGAGTTCTTGACACACTTTTACAGTTCTATGATCCCCTTACCATTGCTTCACATTCCCAGATTACCAACTTGTCTGTACTTTGGAAGAATACTCATATTGGGTTGGTCTGCCAATGTTGGATAAGAAGCCTTTTAGTGGGTTGGAAAAGATTCCCACACCTCAAGACATTGCAAATGCCATTCACCTAGAAGCATCTAAGATCAAAGCTAATCTTACTACCAAATGAGGAATCAAGGGTTTGCCTTCCAAATTCTTGATTGAGAAAGCCACTTTTTAAGCCAAGGAAAACAATATGGACTCGTTCAAAGCTATCCTCGCACTACTCATTTATGGGTTGGTTTTATTCTCAAACATTACCAATTTTGTTGATGTTGATGCTATTTGAATCTTTTTGATTGGAAATCCAGTACCTACGATGCTTGGTGACACTTATCACTCCATCCATCATAGGACCCTCAAGGGAAGGGGGGCCATTCTGTGTTGTATATTTCTACTCTACAAATGGTTTGTTTCACACTTGCCTCGAACCGGACACTTTAAGGAAAATCCAGACAAACTCATATGGTCTCAAAGGCTCATGGCTCTTACTCACACAGATTTACATTGGTATGATCCAGCTTATGATAAGGGAGTAATCGTTGACAGTTGTGGCCAGTTTCCCAACGTACCTCTTCGTGGTATCTGAGGAGGAATCAACTATAATCCTATTCTTGCAAGGCGTCAGTTTGGGTTCCCTATGAAGGAAAAACCTAGCAACATTCTGTTGGCAGGTTTCTTTTGTCTTAACGAGGAAGCTAGTGCAAATTCGAAGGACAGAGTTGTGCATGCTTGGAACACAATTCATATGAAGAGTAAGAATCAGTTGGGGAGGAAAAATTGTACAACCTTTGAGCCTTTCACTCAGTGGGTTCAATCTAAAGTTTGTGACCTCACGATGCCTTATCTTCTTGAAAGACCTTCATAACCAATTGTTGCATCATCCTCTACCATTCCTATTGAGCGCATGGAGGAATATCAATGAGTCTTAGCAAAGCATGAAGCTAGAGAGAGATACTTGGAAGGAAAGTATCATGCCATCAGTGTTGAGAAGATAGGGTTGAAGAAGTAGTTGAAAGAGAAAGGTGACTTGATCGAGATACTTGAGAGGCGTGCTGTAGAGAGACATAAGGTGCAAGAGAATTAATTTTTCTCTGGCGTGCAGCCAGTTCCTAGAATTCACGAGTATTCAGACATTCCTCCCACGTCATGTGCTTGGAAGAAGATCGTCGACAAGCTTGTGTTGGAGAACACACAGTTGAAGAAACCAAAGAGGAAGCATCAGTAGGGAGTGGACCTTCTTTAGATAGGATTCCTTAGGACCTATTAGACTTAGCTTTTTCCTCTTGTATTTTGGGTATCTTGAATTATACGTCAAAGATGTAATCTTCCTTGAAATCGTTAAAATTGCATTTGCATTGCATTCATGCACACGTCATCACATTTGCATTTTTCTAGCATAAGCTCATTTTATTGTCTCCACTTCAGTTTCCACACTGAGTCCTTCACACCAGTACAACACCAAAGCACAAGCCCGACGAAGGATGGTTG
The DNA here is from genome assembly GCA_022829125.1 of Lathyrus tuberosus. Lineage (NCBI taxonomy): Eukaryota > Viridiplantae > Streptophyta > Magnoliopsida > Fabales > Fabaceae > Lathyrus > Lathyrus tuberosus. Next base: position 3,237,545 of record JALAZF010000478.1, on the reverse strand, counting down.
ATCAAGAGCAAGAGATTGAAAGATTCAATGTTAAACTTGAAGACCTACGAGGGAACGTAAGACATATAATGGAGATGTTGCAAGTGATTCGTGCAAAGATGGATACCCAGCCCACAATGGTTTCAGAAGTTACTATTCTAGTGGTCAATTCTCAGCCTGCAGTGACTATTCCAACAAATTGGCCTCCTTTTGGTCTTCCTCCAGGTTTTTTCCTCGACCTGCTACAGTTTCTTCCACTCAATAAGTTGTTCCATTGGTTTCAAATACCCCTCATGTAATCCCTACCTTCGCACCAACTACTGTGCATACTAGAGTGCAACCTTACTTTGATGAACAACAATAAGTGTATGATGTCCCCGATATGTCTGAAGAGGCGGATGAACGACATGAAAAGCTAAGAGAGAATGTCGAGACCCTTGAGAAAAGGTTGAGAGCCATGGAAAGTGATCAGGTTTTCGGTACTGTTGCAAGGGAAATGTGCCTTGTGTCTAGATTGGTTATCCCAGCAAAATTCTAAACTCCAAACTTTGATCAATATAAAGGTGCCACTTGCCCAAAGAATCATCTCATCATGTACTATAGGAAAATGGCAGCCCACGTGGATAATGATAAGCTCATGATCCACTGTTTCCAAGATAGCTTGAAGGGTGCCTCTTCCAAGTGGTACTTGAGCCTGGATCAGACCCGCATTCGTTGTTTTCAAGACTTATCAAATGCTTTTATAAAACATTACAAGTATAACATGGATTTGGCCCCTAACAGAAGGTAGTTGTTGAGCATGTCGGAAAATGATTCCAAATCATTAAAAGAATATGCTCAGAGGTGGAGAGAAACAGCATCTCAAGTTAAACCACCCTTGACTGAGAAAGAATTAGCTAACTGGTTCGTTGATACAGTACAACCAGCATTTTATGAAAGGATGGTAAGAAGTGTAACTGCTAGTTTCTCTGACCTAGTTTCTGTAGATATCAAAGTTGAACTTGGTTTAAAAAATGGAAAAATGATCAACGCGGCTGGGAGTTCCAACAACAACAACAATTTAAAGAAGTTTTCTAGCAATTTTCACAAAAAGAAAGAAGGGGAAACAAATGCAGTGATGACTAGTCGAAGGAAAAATCAGTCTTGGAAGAAACAACAACAACAACAATGTTATGTTCAACAACCAACTTACCCATTTCAATTCACTCAATAACCATATGTGGCAGAAATCAAACCTTCATTCAATCAACAAGTTCCCATGTATCAACCTGTGCAACCAGCTCCTACTTACCAGCCAATTCAAGCATCAATACCATATCAACGAGCACCCAACACTCCACCTTATCAACAACAAAGAACTCAAGCTCCACGTCAAAATGCTCCCGTTCAAAACAGAAGGCAGGGTGGCAGACCTCCTATTGCCCCCATTCTGATGACTTACACAGAGGTATACCCTTCATGATTGTAGAAAGGGTTGGTGAATCCAAGATCTTTGGGTCCGCCACGTGATCCTCTTCCACCATACTATAATCCCAATGCCCACTGTCCATTCCATGAAGGAGCGCCATGACACAATTTAGAAGGTTGTTATGCTTTGAAACACATTGTGAGAGAGCTGATTGAAAAGAAGATCCTCTCATTTGGAGATTCAGGAACAAATGTCAAAAACAACCCTTTGCATGTGTCATACCCTAATTTTTGACCTTGAGATTCTGTTTTTAGTTTTGCATCGTCTGCATAGCATATCACGCATTTTATCATGCATAACACCCAATTTATCAGCTGGAATAAACTTGTTGAAATTGCAGCCGAATTGGTCAAATAAAAGTCAATTGTGTGTAAAATCAGTGGACGAAAAATTTCAAGATCGAGCCTGCAAACATCAGTGATATTAATATACGTTTCGCGTAGTTTAACTTGGCGTGCTAATTTAAATTTTTTGACCACCTTTTGGACTTTTTTTATCAGTTTAAGCCTTTTTAGCGGGTAAAATTTATTTCAAAATCTGACCAAACGCTGTATTTTTCTGAGTCGTTTATTTCATGCTGATTATTTTGGTGCATTTATTTTATTTTTCGAGCACTTTTTTGCCCGACCTTTTATTCGGTTTTTTTTTATCATTTTAGTTTTATTTTTTTAGTTAAATAGTTATTTAATTTATTTAGATTTAATTAGATGTTTTAATTTAAGTTTATTTTAATTATTATTTTTTTAATAATAACCATCAATATTTCCCAAAACACAAATAAACATGTTTCGAATGAAAAAGGAAGGAAATCTAGACGTGTTTGGACCTGTTCGAACCGAAAAGGAAACAATGTCAAGGCAAATTAAACATGTTCCAGACAAAGGTTAAGTTCTTTCTAAAACACGCACAAACATGTTGGATTAAAAACGAAAAACGATCATCATAATATCTGGCGCATTCAATGTCGATGTCGGAATTCAAATTCCACTGGAGCCTATAAAAGAACAGGGAGGACACACACAAAAATCACAAAAAAAAGATCCACACAAACCTTACTGTACCTCACCAACAAACCACTCACCAGATTCCACTATTATCCTCTTCACCTTGCAACACCGTCCACCCGCCACGCGTTTCGCCTACAACCGCAAGTTTCGACAACTTCGAGCATCATTTTCGACACTTAACTCAACAACTCCACTTGCAACCGTAGAAACTCTGCGATTCGATAACGATTTCAAGTTCTCACTTTGTATATTTCTTTGTGTTTAGTTTGTTTCGGGTTTCAATTTGGTTTCCGTTTTAAATTATGTTTCAGTGTTGTTTTCTTTCGATGATGGTTATTATATTCATGCGTTGAGTTTGTGCTGCTGGACGTGTCACTTTTGGTTTCTTGTTTTTTTCATAGTCACATTAGGTTCTTAGAATTTTATTTTTGAAGGTGAAGTTGACAATGATATTTGTGTTAATTATTTCCCGTTAGAATTTTTAAGGAATTGATATATCGATTCTACTGTGTTATAACCATCAAGCCGTGATTTGCTACAAATTTATTTCATTGTTAGCTATTGTATCATCATTTGGTTATTATGATTACTTCTTCTTTTTTTAAATAAATGTTTATTGTGATGTAGTGATTGCCTAAGAAATAAAGTACTGAAAACATGTTCATACTGATTCAATGCTTGATATGAGTAGTGTTCATTAATGTGTAAATATAATGTGTGATAGCAGTTAATGACACTAAAGTGTGGATAGTAGTCTTATGATATTAGTGTGAATGTGGTTGCTTGAACACTTCTTCTTCTTTTTTAATTCGATCAACATTATTGTATTTTTTAGTTAATTTAGTCTAATTGTTTAGTTAATTTAATTTAATTGTTAATATTTTGTTTAGTTTTAAATGTTAGTTCATTTTTTATTTTGCTTATTTTATTAATATATATCTTTGTATATATTAGTTTTAGTTTAAATTTATTTGTTTAATTCTTTTTTTAGTTTTATTAGTTAACCTAAATTATATAAAAATTGTAAACAATTTTGTTTGATTATTAATTGGTTTAAATATTTTTATTTAATATTGATTAATTAAATTATTAATTAATCTTATTAAATATTTATATTTAAATTAATTAATAATTCTTTGTCACCCGATCCTATGTGATGACTTGGTTGTTTCCATGTTTTGGGTTTACTCTATTCGATTAATTCTTGATGTTCTTCCTTGATTAATCTGTTGATCGACAGGATGTTTTGCCGTGTATTTTCTCTTTGTTCTCTCACAATGTTTTGTCGTGCACTTTCTGTTTATTTTATACGATGCTTTGTCGTGTACTTTCTGTTTATTTTATACTATGTTTTGTTGTGTACTTTCTATCTGTTTTTCTACATGATGTTTTTCCATATACTATGTTTGTGTCTCCATTTGCTGTCTGACCATACATGATGCTTTTTCGTGTACTGTGTATGTGTCTTCATTTATTGCTTGTCATTTACATGATGTTCTTCCATGTACTTGTTGCTTTACTTTTTATGCCTTGTTGACCCAATCCAAGGGAAGAGACTGTATGTTGACTATTGTCATTGTGTCTGTCCCTTGTTTGTACACTTTAATTGTTTTTGTTGTTCTTGGTTCTTAGAACCTGATAATTCGTATGTCTGAACTATGGACGCTCTGATTTCTCAAAGTTTCTTTTGAGGATACATAGGCACAAGGTCAATCCTTGGCGAGCAACCTTTTCTTTTTACTTTGTTTACCCTTATTTAGGGGAACTACGAATGCTCTGATTCCATTCCCGTCAGAATATGTAGGCACGAGATGCGATGTCTTGGCGAGCATACTTAGGAATAGCACCTTAGGTCTTCCTTTACCTTTTCACCCTTTAGCAGACAAAATAACAAATAACATAATAAAACAAGAGGTTCTTGTAGAGTACTACAGATACTTAGGATGCTAGCACCTTCTCTAGGTATAACCAACCCCCAAACCTTAAATTCTCTTTTGCTTTGTGTCACACCCTAATTTTTTACCCTAAGTCCCTGTTCTTTTTGCATAGCATCTTTAGGTCTTTGTGTGTACGTGTTGCTTTATCACTAACCAATTTGCGTAGGTTTGATAATTTCAAGAGGAAATGAAAAGGAAATGTGCCTCACAATCATAACCAAACAGCCATTACATGATCATTCGCCCAAGCTATGTGAATGAATCCATCTCAAGATGCGATATCTGGTTTTCAAGAGGTTTTTTAATCTTATTTCAGCGTGTTTACAAGCTTTGTTTTAGTGTGTATTAAGTCGTACTCAAAATTGACCCCAAGGCTATGTGACGAACCAAGCTAGGTAATGCGAGGTATTTGTTGCAAATTTATTCAAGAAGGGATTTTCTAAGCTTCAAAGAAAACATTATTCAAATTGGCGTTATTGGTAGTTGATTTATCCAAGAGGTTCATGGTTCCGTTATTTCATAAACAAAGCCATGAAAGCCCCCATTTAAAGTTATGATGCGTGCAATTACAACATTAACATATACTACTTTTACTGCAATTCACAAGATAAATATTTGTTGTCCTGGAGTATTTAATTTGCAAAAATGCACTACATAAATTGTAGTTGCAAAGCTACTTTTAAAGTGTAGCAACGTCAAACTTGAACTCAAGATGCTCACCAAAGTAGCAGCCAAAAGAAGGTACAAGCTACAGTTTACGTAAAGGTCATGACAACATCAAGTTCTAATTGAATTAAAAGATCATTATAGAGCCATTATTACAAACACAAAGGCTTATGTGTGAATGCAAGTTGGTACAAGATTCTTCCCACATTCAAACATCCAAGTTGAGATTACATCATAAACCACCGCCAGCATCCAAAGGTTGAGTATGAAGGTTCATTACATTACAAAAATCAAGGATAGCACAATTGCACCATGTCAAGAGATTACATTATATATTCTCATGGAAAAGTTGCATACGAGGCAGTGTGCTCTTGTATGCTGTCGCACCCCCTGATTTGAAATGTTCAGCATGAAGGATAGTCCATCAAATAAACCTGTAATATCACACCATATCAGTACATTAATAGTCACCCCTGCCATGCCAAAATACTATTGTGCCATGTCCAACCAAACCACCATTTATCTAGTATGTTAATCCCATTCAAAATCCTAGATTTCTCCAAGGCAGAGTACGTGAGGAATACACAAGAATCTAATATTTACAAATGCAACAAAGCCAGGGAACACAATGTAAAATCAGAGTTTGTTTGCAGGATAAAATACAAGTTTTAATTTAAAAGAGGACAAAGACGTCACAATCTTATCATTGCTATGATGTTGCCAAAATCCGCTCTCCCCTCAGACTTGCCATCATGTTCCTCATTAATGATTTGAGCAGGTATCCAAATGTCGATCGCTTCGCAAATGCACATCCCAATCAGACTCCAAGGCTCTTAACAGCATACCTATGAGGTTGAGATGTACAAAGAGCTGCTTTAGACCAATTCATGGAAATTTCTCAATAAAAAAAGCATTATGTTTAGACACATGGCATTCAATTCTCATAAACATAACAAAAAATTAATGTCATACCAGTCTCTCCACATGAGCCAACCTAATCTCTTTGAGTTGTTTCCTTTTGCCAACATTTAGTAACCTTTGTATTTTCTTTGAAAACATAACATGATTCAAGAGAACCATTTGCTTTCGGTTGCCGTTAGTGTACCTGTTAACATTAGAACAACGTTATTTCAACTGGACAATCCAAGATTTACTTCAAACTCTAAGCATAAATTTCCAAAATTGTTAGGAAAGTTGCGCGAAGTTACGTAAGGGAAATACCGCTTCAACTAAGCTTGAACCTATCAGCTCCAGAACCGTCCTGTTTGCTCCCATTTTTCTACCTGCGAAACACCAACATAAAGCATTATGAAGACAGAAATCCTGCACTCAAGAAGAAACCAATGTAAGGATAGTTAGTAGCTGTCAGGAGCGGATCATTGTCATTAAATAAAATCAAAGAAGTCTGGAACTATAAATATTCGAATCAGGCTTCACTCACCATAATTAGCAAGAGGAAATACCCCAAGGTGCAGCCATATTACTATGAGTCATGGTGTTTGTTATTCAAATAGAAATCTGAACAATGAAGCCTGAAGTTTGAGTTTCCAAAAGACCAAGTAAAGTCGTGTCCAAGAGAGCTCCAAGGATATGCACATGAAAAGGGAAGAGAAAAGGTTAGCACGATTTTGGAAAATAGCAAAGCTGATAGAATCGAATATTGCAAGTTTAGAATTCGTTTGGAAATCAAAATTAATGTTGGTTCAAAATCTTTTTTTCATCAAGATTTCGCCCAACAATGGCAAGTTTTGGCACCTTTCAAATGTCATCAATACATTCTATTTTCATCCCCGGTTATCACCATTAAAGCAAAAACAATCACAATCAGTCATCCACCACAAATCACAAAAGGATGTAAATTATCCAAACTATCCAAAATAGTTCCAACACAATCAGACCAAAGAGGTAAGCTTTCAAGGCAATATGCAAAACGGATTCAGCAAACAAATCAGATTCAAGACAGGCCCATAACCAAGAAGGATACACCAATCAATACACAATCAAATCAATAGAAACCTCAGAGGTATATAAGAAGCACTTGTGACACTTTAAACCACACCAGAAAACCTATCCTAAGAGATACGAAAAAGCAGAGAGAGAGATTCATCATCACCAACTTTTCAATTCAAAAATCAACCAAGGCATCAAACCCTAATCCAAAGTGCTACAAAAAATCACCGTATCGAAGCATCAAACCAACACAGACGTAGAGACGAAGAAATATCAACGTCCACTTACCTTGTTGAACCAATTGGTACAAGATCCATTCGTGGCTGCGAACCTCGCTCATCATCTCCCCACTTCTTTCCTTTTTTCTTTACTTTCGCATAACATGTAATATATAAATCGTGAAATTATAGTGAAATTGGGGTGCGGGATTGTATGGGGTTAGGGTTATTTGCTTGTTTGATCGGAGAGATGGGAGGATAGCGGCGGCGAGAATTATGGTTCCAAAAACCCTATTTTGAGAGAAAGGAGAACGAGAGAGAAGAACATGAGGGTAAGAGTCTGTTGCGTTTTGGTTTTTATTGTTTTGTTTTATCCTGTACACGCACACACATAAGTGCACCGTGCACCCTCACGTTTTGGTCCCTTTGATCACAACACCCCTTGATCCTAGGGCTATAATCTGAGGGTATGCGATAGACCCTCTTCCCCCTTGCGCGTGGGATCCCTCCGTTTAAATTAATCCCTTTAATTCAACCTTTTATTTTCTTTTTATAGTAATCTTTTTTGACAAAAAATAATAAAAATGTAGAATCTTTTAGGTAACCTTTCCTAAATATATATATATATATATATATATATATATATATATATATATATATAACTCTTTTTTTAAATATATATAACTAAGATTTTTTATTAAAAACCTTTGTTATTTTTAGTAAAAGCCTTTAATAAAAATTTTTATTTATTAAATTACTAAAATTAAAATCTTTTCTAGTTAATAAGGAAAACTCTTTTAATAATTTTTTTCTTTCCTTTCTATAATGATAATACAAACTTCTTTAAAATAATTAAAACTTTTATCAAAACCTCTAACTTGTTTTAATATTTATCTTTAACTCAATTCTAAAATAAATTAACCTTTTATTTATCTCCCTTTAATCAAAACTCTTTCTTAATAATTTGTTCCCCATTAGAATCCCTCATCGCGCTTAATCGTTTGTATGACATAAGTTTAGAATATTTGATATCATGCCTTGCTTGTGTATTTGTGTGTTTACCATGGTGCTTGATGTATGCTTGCTCTGATTGTTCCAAACCCTTTCAAAATATAAAAATCTCGATCCAACATCGAGCCATTTTCCACCTATGTAAGTCGATCGCCTTTAGGCATCGCTATCAACCTTTGGTCACTATACACAAGACTAGCCCACTTTGCTAGCATTCTCGTTAAAACTTATTATAATCGATTACATTAATATCCAAGGGAAAACCCCATGCATGGTAATCAATTATCGTGCATGGTGCATAATTATTTGCATTTCATACTTCCCTATAAGCTTTTATACCCTTAAGATAAGTTTATTAGACAATTTTAGGATAGACTTCCTAAGTTAGTCCCCCCTAATTTTGATTCCACAATCAAAATTTAGCTCACCTAATTCTCCACACAAGAGAATAAGATGTGGATCATCTCAAAGAAGGGACATATAATCCCATACCCCACAAATACAAACAATCCTAAAAAACTGTGGTGGTTTCTTAAGATGATGACTCATCTTTTCTCCTAAACTTTTAAACAACTTTAGTATCCTTCAGAGAGGAACTACAAGTGCTCTGATTCCATCTCCCGACAGGATATGTAGGCACAAGATGTGATATTTTGTCGAGCACACTTAGGAATAGAATTTTAGGTCTTCCTACCCTTAAACCCTTAGCAAACAGATAACAAATAACGTAACAAAACAAGAGGTTCCTGTAGAGTACTACAGATATCTAGGATGCTAACACCTTCCATAGGTATAACCAACCCTGAACCTTAGACTCTTAGTTTGCATTTGCATTGCATACTATGGGACATTCGATCTTTCTCCCTTCCCTTGGATAAATCAAAGACGGTGGTGAAATAAAAGAAATGTGATTCAAGTTAATATAATAGCTTGGTATCCAATTCTCACCACGACAGAAATGGCGACTTCCTTGGGGAAACTCATAAGAGGGTTCCCCCTAACTTGTTTATTTATGTTTTTTGTTATATATTTGTATCTGTTATATGCTTGCTTGGGTTTTTCTGTGTGCAGGGTTGTCACTTTGTGTGGTAATATAAGTCATACACCCAGACTTGAGAGCAAATTATGATAGGATGGTGATATATTCATGGAGACTTTTAGGGAGTCGATTCCCAAAGAAGTTGAATTGAGACATCACCACTCGGTCTAGGCCCTCTCGAGCTTAACATTGTTCAACGAGTCTATTCGTAAAGACGATGTTATTTTCGACCTAAGGGCCCGGGAGACTGAGAACCATAGTTACCTTTAACCCCACTTGGCCTATTAGGATGTAGCGTGGTGGCTATGATGGAGTCTATTACCGAAATAGTTGATACGCGATACTACACTCAGCCGAGATTCTCTTGAGAATATTATTGACTAACAAGTGATTTAGAAAATCAATAATATCCGAAAGATGGGTTGTAGACTTTGGGAACTTTGTAGAACCCATTTGGCAGATACATTTGAAACCATAGTACACACCTATAGAGATGGTTAGACCTTGGCTCCACGCTCACGACCTTTCAAACCTAGGACTCTTTGTCTGTTTGATTGCTTGTGTGTGCATTGTGCTTTGTGCTTTGTGTGTTTGCATACATGCATTCATGAGCATCATTTCATTATGATTCATGGAACTTAGTTGTGTTTATAAACATCATAGGGATATCTATCGTAACCCAAAATTTGACCTCCCTGTTTTACCTTGTTGCATAAGCATGCGCACTCGCATCGTTGGCATACGCATTCACATTTTTCTTTGTGTGTTTCTTGTTGCAGGACATTCAGGTTTTCCAAGCCCGATTAATTGAATCCTCACAAGATCATCACATCATCAAAACAAGCTCAAAATAAAGGTTTCCATGTTTATTTATCAAGACAAGAGATGGAAAACCGAAACCAAGACTTCAGCATCATTTTCCAAGCAAATTTGGGAAAATTTGGCTGAAGTAACCGGTTAGCACATATGCTGTAACCGGTTACTCAGTGTATTTTTACCAAAAACGCAAGTTTTTAAGCATGTAACCGGTTAGCACATATGCCGTAACCGGTTACTCTGTGCAAAATTTCAGTTCCTGCTGCATTTTTGGGACAGCCTCCTTGTACACTCTTTGGACTTTGGCTCTACTTGATTCTAGCAGTGTGTGGAACATTCTAGACTTCTCTAGACATTTCAAGGATATTCAATTCAATCCAAGTGCATTTACTCTAATGCTTCACGCCAATTTAAGTGCACCATGTTCCTTGTTTTACAAGCATGCCAACCTTTGGATGAGGAAATTCACATTGGGATTGTTACCGAGTTGGTTCTAACTAACTGAGTTAACCACCTTGACTCAGTGAGTTAAGTCCAACTAACTCCTAGCCTAGTTCCAAACCCAAAGCTAATTCCAAACCAAATTCCAAACCATCTCACACTCCAAACCTAAAGTCTATATAAACTCACCTTCACCCATTTTCAAGGAACTTCAACCATTTTGCACAATTCACTCTCAATTCTCTCACATTCTCTCTGATTTTCTCTACTACATCTTCATCTTCATCTAAATTCTCTTCCAAAACCTCACCAAAGCTCATTTCTACTTTGAAGGATAATCACTTTTACATCAAAAGTGATTATTTCTTGAGCTCAACCTTCATCATTCTTGCTATTATACTTAGATTTCTGGAGTTATTTCAGCTTTTGGATTAATCTTGAGTATTTGCTGCAACTTCCAACGGTTCGAATTCGAATTTTAGAGCTTTATCGTATTTTGCCCGATTTCGACACGTTTCGTCACCAAATTGAAGATTCCTCTGGTTTTCTTTAATTTTTTGCATCAAGAATCATTTGCAACAATTACCAAGGCACATCTCAGCCTTGTAGGTTGGTGGATCTCACTAATTTTTCTGTTTCGATCGATTTCGCATCATTCGCGATGTAGTCGATAATTGTGCGTGTGAATTGGTTTTTGCATTATGTAATCCATGATCTTGATGTGTTAATTGATTCTATCAATGCTTATTTACTGTTTTCAAGTTCAATTTTCGTGCACAAATTCATGCCCTAGCATGTGGTGTTTGACATAAGTGATTATGTGCTGAAAACTACTTTTGAAAAACTGTTTTTATTGTTATTTTTGTCTCTGTTACAGTGGTAACCGGTTAGCAGATATGCTGTAACCAGTTACACAGTACAATTTTCACTAAAAACACGCGTTTTCAAGCATGTAACCGGTTAGCATATATGCTGTAACTGGTTACCACTGTACATAATGGCCATTTTCTTGCATTTTCAAGTGTGTTTGCCATGATTTCTTCATCTTAACTTCCATTTATTATCATGCTTGATTTTATGGGTGTTTTGAATGTCATTTAACTTCTGATTGAAGCTCATGCTCGAACTTTTGTTGCACACTTTCGGTTATTCAATTTGTTCATGTTTTGGTATCATGTGAATGTAATCATTCTTGCATGTTTCTTTGATCACAATAGCATGATTTTGTGTTGCATTTTGTTGATCATTTGGTACTGTTTTGTACTCCCTTTCTTGGTTTTGCATTAAGTTCATTCTTCATGGATGAGCTTAATCTTGTATAATCAATAATTCACACCTTATGCCTTAATGATTTTTCATTCTCTCTGGAAAATTGTTGGCATGGCTTTTCCCATTGATTAATTGATCGAAACATGTTTCGATTAGTTGATCTTCCCCTTTCCTCTCTTTAGGCTTCCTTTAGAGCTTTCTCGCTCGTTCCCCCGTGGAGTTGGAGTTTCGCGCTACACCCTACATCGAAGCATTATACAAAGTGAAGCTGTTACGCTGTCCGTTTCTCCACGCGGGAGCACTGTACAACTTGGAACTGTTGTGCCGTCTGTTTCAACTTCCGCATTACACCCTGGGTGTTAGAGAAGGAATGAGAAGGGAGAATTCCTACTCTTATTCTAACTACTTCAGGTAGGGGACGAATGACCCTGTGCTTGGCTTAGTCACCTCTATCTCTAGGCGATAGTGTGCTTCTGTTCCCCAGTCGAGTCGATCCCTGATCATTCTTTTCCCTTTGCGATCTCTTTTGATCCTTGATCACTTTTTGCTCCTATTTCTATCTCTCTTGGTCAACCATCTTTCTGGTTACAATTCTTTATTCATTGGGTTAGCAAGCTATTTTCGTTTCAATACCCTATTCTTTTCATTGCGGTTAATCATTGTTCTTTTGATTCCCCTAGAGAGTCTTTTCCCTTCTTCGGTTAAACCAGTCCTCCTGTTAAACATCGAAACTCTTGCGGAGTTCGCAACCTTCTCTTGGTTCTGCTCCCTTTGATTGGTTAACCATTGCTTGTCAGTTAAAACACCAATGTTTGCACTCCTTCTTAATTAAACACAGTGTGTCTATTAAAACACTGAGTTTTCCTTGGGTTAATCACCTTCTCTTGGTTAATCACCCGTCATCTTCAGTTAATCACAGTCTGTCTGTTAAAACACTGAGTTCCTCTTGGGTTAATCACCTTCGCTTGGTTAATCAACCGTATCTTCAGTTAAACACAGTCTGTCTGTTAAAACACTGAGTTTTCCTTGGGTTAATCACCTTCTCTTGGTTAATCGCCCGTCTCTTCAGTTAACCACAGTCCGTCTCTTAAATACTGAACCCCTTTTCGAGTTAATCACCTCCTCTTGGTTAATCACTCATTTTTCTCGGTTCATCACAGTGTTCTGTTAAAAACCGAATACCCCGTAGTTGGCAACCTTTATTGGTTTGAATACTTGCACCCTTGGGCTAGTAACCTCTTTAGGTTCAATACCCTCTTTCGTTGGTCAAGTACTGTTTGTTCAGTTATTACCAACACCCCTTTTGGGTTACGACCTTTGATCGGTCCTACACCCGTTCTTCTGGTTAATCACAGTTTTCTCTGTTAAAACCAATGCTTCTCTATCCCTACAGAGTTGTAATCCTTGTGTCCTCGATTAACCACTGTCTATCAGTTAATATACCGATGCCCCTTAGAGTCAAAGAACTTCTCTTGGTTCAGCACTCTCTCTCTTGGTTTATCACAGTCCGACTGTTGACACCAACTTCTTTTTCCCGCCAGGGTCCTACTCCCTTCCTTCGGTTAACCACTGCCAGCCAGTTAATATACTGAGTTTCCTTGTCCTCTTGGTTTTGACACCATCCCTTTATTTGGATCCCCGGCGGAGTCCTTTCTATTTCCTTTGCCCTTACTTTCTGGGTTTCGACACCTATTCTCTTTGTTATCCCCAGCGGAGTTTCTTGCATTATCGATTTTGACACCATTCTTTTCCTAGTCTCTTGTACAATCGCTCTTACTGCGTGGTCTTCCCCAGTAGAGTTTTTCCTTCACTCTTGATCTTGGTTTTGACACTATTTCTTTCGTCTCCTGGTTTTTTTTCTTGTTTTGTTTTCCGTTCGGTTCCCCGAACTACGGAAGCTCTGATTCTGCATTCTTTCGAATGTCAGATACGTAGGCACGAGACACAATGTCTTGGCGAGCACACTTCCACCCTTCTTTCCTTCTCCTTTTCCTCCTTCTTTTCTGTCCCCTGGTTCCATGAACTGCGACGCTCTGATTTCCTCATTGCACTATGAGGGTACGTAGGCACGAGGACCTTGTTCCTCCGCGAGCATTTTCTTAGTTTCTTTCCTTTCTTTTTCCTCTTTCTTCTCTCTCCTCTTCTTATAGCTAGAAGCCTTTAGATAGATAACCCATCCAAGCCTAGAAGCAAGCGAAATGGTTCCCGTCGAGTACGACGGACGCGTTAGGTGCTAATACCTTCCTTTCGCATAACCGACCCCCGTTCCCGTTTCTCTTCCCCTTGGGTTTTATCGATATTTTCCCTGTCCTTTGGGACTAAATAAAGTTCGGTGGCGACTCTGTTGTTATCTTTGAGTGTGCGATTTACTCAGGTAGAAACCAGCCATCTTCAGTTGGCGACTCTGCTGGGGAGTGGTTGACCTCTTGCTGGTCCATCCCTTGAGGGGTCTCGCCTAGTTTTGTTTGCTTTCTTTCCTGTTTGGGTGTTTATCTTTTGCGCTTTACTTGCTTTATCTTTATGCTTTAGCTTTATGTTTATTTATCGCATTTCTTTACTGCTTTGAATATTCATATGCTGCATATTCTGGATGTCCGCTATTGTCTGCTGTTGTTGGGATGGGTAGATATTATTGGAGAGAAAGGTCCTAACACCGGGCCTAGTATACACATAGGCTAGAACGTGGATAGTCGTGAGGCCTGCATTTTGCGCGTTGGGATATCACGAGACCCACATCCCAGATCGTGATTCGTTTGAGAATACTTCCGTCCTGTGAGAATTCACTACGGCGGGGGATTTTCATCCTGAATCCTATGGTTTGGGCGACCTTTCTAGGGACCACCTTGTTGTGTCTAGATCACACCTGTGAGGGGGATGGGTTTTACAGGAAAATAAGCCACTTCATACCCTTGTTCTCATACACGCCAGATTTCTTCACCGACACATCAGATTATGTTGCATCGACACAGAATTATATGCAGATATCCGGATTGTTCAGACTTGATTATTCAGACAGTGTCGCTTCTTGTTGTTGTGTTGCATATCATTTCATCATATAAATTAATTTTTGCATGTGCATTTCCAGGTATTCGAAGGCTTATCTTTTGTTGACATTATCATAGAGATGAGTACTGGTTGTCGTGGCATCGTCAGTTACAAGTTTGTGTAGCCTAAGCTGGGTGTTTTGAGAGGTTTGGCATCTTTGTTGGTTGGAGATCACAGAGGGGTTTTCATAGGTACCTATGGTAATCTGTTGACCATCCTCAACACTGAAGTCAACATCACTACTATTCACACTCTGGTTCAGTTCTACGACCCGCCATATAGGTGCTTCACATTTCAGGATTATCAGCTAGCACCTATACTTGAGGAGTATGCTTATATTTTGGGGGTTGAGATCAAGAAGCAGGTTCCTTATGTTTACACCAATGGTTGTCCGAAGTTTCATCTGATTGCTGATGCGCTTTGCATTAGTAAGAAAGATGTGGAGGATAATCTCAAGACCAAAGGGAAAGGTATTCGAGGTTTTGATTCGAAGTTCTTGGTTGACAAGGCCAGTTCTTTTGCCAAGGATGGAAACTGGAAAGCTTTCAACGCCGTTCTTGGTTTGCTGGGTTGTCTTGTTTCCGAACATGGAGGATTTCGTAGATCAGGCCGCCATCAGTATCTTCTTGTCCAAGAATCCTGTTCCGACACTTCTTGCTGATACCTACCATTCTATTCATTCCAGGAATGAAAAGAAGAAAGGAACCATTGTCTGTTGTGCTTCTTTGTTGTACCGATGGTTCATGTCCCACCTTCCACAGAGGAGTCCCTTTGTTGAGAATAAGGATAATCTCAAGTGGTCTCAACGAATCATGTCTCTTACTGCTGATGATATTTCTTGGTATTCTCGAGTCTTCGGCGACATTCCGATCATTCTTCATTGTGGGAAATTATCCAATGTGTCTCTCTTGGGTACAAAGGGTGGAATTAACTACAATCCGAGAATGGCATTTCGACAGTTGGGATACCCTATGGTTGACAAGCCTGATTCTGAGGTAGTGGAAGAGTTCATCTTTCATGAAGAGGTTGATGACAGGGGTTTGCTGAAGAGGTTTAGTGCCGCTTGGACTCAAATTCATCTTGAAGGTAGAGCTGATTTGGGTAAGAAGAATTGCATAGCCAAGGAAGCTTACACACTTTGGGTCAAAGAGCGCGTCAAAGAGATCTTGTTGCCATTTTCTCCTAAACCTTCCATGAATGCCAAGCCTCCTGAACTTGCCATTGTTCCTCCATCTGAGGTCGATCAACTCAAGCTGATTGTTGAAAAGTTGAAGAAGGAGAATTCTGATCTTCGTCTCAAACTTGACAGAGTCACTTCCGAGAAGGATGGCCTACAGATTGAGCTCCTTCAGAAGCGCGAGCGCATGCTCATAGAGGTGGAGGTTGAACAGAACAAGCGTAGGAAGGTGGGCGATGCTTTGAAGAGCACCTATGAGGGACTTGATTCAAAGAAGAGACAACTCGCCGATGCTCATTATCAAGCCTACAAAGAGGATCTGAGTTACAACAAGTAACATGAAGAGCTTCGAGGGAAGTTATCCGAGTTCAAGGCAAAGTGGCAAAGTGAGCAAGACCGTGCTAATCAGTTAGCAAAGGACTTTTCTCAATGTCAAGCCCAGCTAGACAAAGTCTTCGGTAAAATTCAGAAGCTGCAAGATCAAGCGCATCAGAGTAAAGAGCAGATTAGCCAGCTCAACACAGAGAGTACTCATTGGGAGCATCAAAGTCGTCACCTACAGAACCTCCTAGATCAGAAAGAGGCCTTTCTTCAAGACATGCTTTAGGGACCTAATCATTCGTTACTGCGTAACCTCATGAAGGATACGAAGTACTGGAGTGAGAGGCACGGCCGTCTAGCCAGATTTGCTGAGCATGCATTGGAGGATCTACCTGGGTTGTTGATGAATGCATATGCTGATGCATTACCCCACCAGCTTTCTTGGGCTGTTTTCCATTTCTTGTCTGTGTGTAGGGTGGTATTTGATAGGATCCATACGGATTTTGTTGTAGCCCAAAAGGCAGATATTTGACTTGTATTCGACTTATTGCTTCTTTCCTTTATTGAATGAATGAATGAATATTCTTGCTCACTCTATCTTTAATGCCTTTACTTGTATGCTTTATGATTATTGTCAACAAAGATAAGTTTAAGAATTCCTGGAATTTAAAACTTTATTTTTGCATGCATATCATACATTCATTTGCACACATAAGCACGTCCCTTCATCCGAAACCATTGCTCATCCTTGTCCGCCTTCCTTGTAGCAAGACAACGACTCGACATCGGTATTTCACTCGCTCAAGCAAATCCAGGATTATGGCTGACTTCGAAGTTGAGAATGCTGCGTACAAGGAAACTCTGGCTCAATTCCAAGGTCGGATGGATCAATTCCAGACGAACATAGATGTCATTATGGAACTCCTTCGTGCTCAGAGAGATGTTGCTACCACTATTGTTGCAACTACTACTGATGCAACTGTTGTCACTCTTGTTGTGACCACTCCTCCTGTTGTTACAGCTACTCCTGTTGTCGTTGTTCCTCCTCTTGCTAGAGTTGAAGTACCAGTTGA
Source organism: Lathyrus tuberosus (assembly GCA_022829125.1). Classification (NCBI taxonomy): domain Eukaryota; kingdom Viridiplantae; phylum Streptophyta; class Magnoliopsida; order Fabales; family Fabaceae; genus Lathyrus; species Lathyrus tuberosus. The sequence goes on along the minus strand of JALAZF010000478.1, from coordinate 3,220,128 downwards.
GCCTGTGAATCAGCCTGCTGTTCAACCCGGTTTGAACCAGATGCCCGCTGGTTTCCCTTGGGGCATGCCTCTGAATTACACTTCTCAGATTGCAAATAATGGTAGTGCCTTCATGCCATATCAGCCTTTTGTTGCGCCCATGCATAATGGGAATGCTGCCGCATACCCATGGGTCATGCCTACTCCAGTCCCGCCCCCGTTGGTGAATGATGATCCTGAGAATCTTCAGGCTCAAGCTCATCAAACTGCCGGATTGGTTGACACTGAAGCCCCTGATGAAGAAGAGCATGGGTATAGAGGACCTCCTATTCATGTTCCGGTTTCGTCTAAAGTTGCTCAAACTGTTGTTCCGAATGTTCATCCTGGGATGTTCTATCCTGGGGCATCTTCCTCAGCCGCTGGGGTACCTCCTCCGAATTATCTGCATGGTATTCTGATGGGTCAAAATGTTGGTCCAATGGTTAATCCGGGTTTTGTTTATCCTTCTCAGTTTGTTACTCTGTAAGTGAATGCTCCTGCCGCTTCTCAGCTGCCAAATCCTCAGATTCTTGTCAGGCCCACTAATCAGAATAGATCCGTCGACTACAAGTTGTTGGAAGACCGTATCAGAGCTATAGAAGGGTTCTCTGCTTTTGGCATGGAAGCCAAAGACTTATGTTTGGTTCCAAATGTTTTGCTGCCGCAGAAATTCAAAATACCTGATTTGCCAAAGTATAAAGGTTTAAGCTGCCCGCGTAGTCACATCACTATGTACTGCAGGAAGATGGCATCCCATATTGATAACGATGAATTGCTTGTTCAATGTTTTCAAGACAGTTTGTCCGGTGCTTCATTGGATTGGTACATGGGCTTGGAGTACAGCAAAATCCGTACTTGGAGGGATTTATTTGAAGCATTCGTGAGACAATACAAATATAACCTTGATCTGGCGCCAACTAGATTGCAATTGCAGAATCAGTCTCAGTGCTCAACTGGAACATTCAAGGAGTATGCACAAAGATGGCGTGAGATGGCATCCCGTGTGCGACCGGATCTCTCTGACAATGAGTTGGTTGACATCTTTATGGGTACGTTGCAAGGATCCTATTATGAGAAAATGGTGGGTAGTTCTTCATCGAACTTCGTTGATGTTGTAACGATTGGTGAAAGGATTGAGAATGGTTTGAAGACTGGAAAGATTCCTGGAGCTGCTTCCCAGCAGCCGGTCACTAGGAAGTCTCAGAACAGTCATTCCAAGAAAAAGGAAGGTGAGGCCAACGCTGTGACAGCTCAAGTTTCTCCTCAATATCAAGCTCCCATGCCCTACTATCCGTATCCGTACATTGCTGCTGCACAGTGTCAACAACCTCCATATCAGTATCATCCGCAACAACCGGCTCAGAATGGTCAGAATCAGCAACAGAATCAATAGAACAAAAGTCACCAGAATCAAAACCGTCAGAACAACACCAATCAAGGAAACCGTAAGCGTCCGAATTTTGACAGAATTTTGGTGTCATACACCGAGTTGTTTCCTTACTTGGTTCACCAAAGGGCAATTGTCCCCAAGCAGATTGTACCTGCGATTCCTCCATTTGGCCCAAAGCATAACCCAAATGCGTCATGTGCTTATCATGCTGGATACATAGGACATGCAACAAAGGATTGCTTCGTTTTCAAAACTAAAGTTCAGGAACTCATTGATAAAAAGGTTCTGACTTTTGCTGAGGAAGGAACTAACATTCAGAATAATCCGTTGCTGAATCATAGTGGACCTGCGGTTAACATGATTGGGGATAATTCCAGGGCTGAATTGATCATGGATGTCGATGAGGTAAAGACCCCGATGACTGTGGTTTTCAAGAAATTAAATGAACACGGGCTGTTGAAAGGGTTGCATGGTAAATGTTAGATTTGTAACGATAATCCCAACCAGTGTCGAAGGCTGAAGGGTTGTGTTCAGATTATGATGAACCGTGGCGAAGTCAGTTTTCCAGATCTAAACCTGTTGAGGAAGTTGTTTCCATTGAGCCGTTCACCATCATCTATAGGAAGGTTCCAGTTAAATCCCCTAAGCAGAAGAAGGTGCAACCCACCGTGGTTTGCCCGCCAAAACCGTTTTCGTACCAGAATTCCAAGGAGGTAACTTGGAAGTATGGGTTTACTATATTTTTTGTAGGTCAAGAGATAAGGTTCGTCGAATCCGAGATCGTGAACATTACAGCCGGTGGAGGTATGACTCGTAGTGGACGAGTGTTCGCTCCGAAGGTCACTACGAAGCCTGTGCAAGTTCCAACTGTTGTTCCTCCCAAGGAAACGCCTGCATCTGCAACCCCTGTTGTTCAACAAGGGGCATCTTCTACCACAGTTCCAGTACCAATTATCCCGTCTGAGGATGTTTCAAAGAGCAAGGAGACCCTTGATGATCAAGAGTTCCTTAAGTTGATCAAGAAAAGTGACTTTAAAATTGTGGATCAGCTGGGTCAGACTCCCTCGAGGATCTCAATTTTTTCCTTGCTTATGAGTTCTCCTGAACACAGATCAGCTTTGTTAAAAGTGTGGAACAGTGTTCATGTTATGCATGATATATCTGTCGCCGAATTCGATGATGTAGTGGCCAACATAACTGCTAGTCGGTATTTGGGCTTTAATGAATCAGAATTGCCTCCTGAAGGAACTGCCCACAACAAAGCACTGCACATATCTGTAACTTGCACAGACATCCTGTTATCTTGTGTTCTAGTGGATACTGGTTCTTCTCTCAATGTGATGCCTAAGGGCACATTGAGTCAATTAGTGGTGGAAGGAAATGAGATGAGACCAAGTACCTTAGTTGTCAGAGCCTTTGACGGGTCTCGAAGGCAAGTCATTGGGGAAGTAGACTTACCCATCAATATTGGGCCGCATGTGTTTACCATTACTTTCCAAGTGATGGATATCAATCCGGCATACAGTTGCCTACTGGGTCGTCCATGGATCCACGCGGCAGGGGCAGTTACCTCCACTTTGCATCAGAAGTTGAAGTTCATGTTTGACGATTAGCTTGTCATTGTCTGTGGTGAAGAGGATTTGATTGTAAGCGAGTTATCGTCTTTTTGATACGTCGAGACCGAGGAAGGCATAGCTGAGGTGCCGTTGCAGTGCCTCGAGTTCGAAGAGGTCAGCTCTGCTTTAACTAGTCAAAGTAGATCACCATAATTGACTCTAGAATCTACTAAGAGTGCTATGGAGACTATCCAGAAAGGCGCTTTGTCAGGATGGGGGCACATGATTGATGTGGTTGAGAAGCATAATCGTTTTGGATTGGGATATCGTCCTGGTCGTCAATCTGGTTCCTCTGGTCAGAAGCAGTGCAATTTGATCAAGTTCTATAGCACGGGTTTCCAACAAGGTGACATCGTGGCAGCTGGTGACGATGCTGGTCCCAGTAATCAGGCTTCAAGCTTTGTGCGTAAATGTCCGCCAAGTTTCAAGCTCAACAATTGGACATCTACCGTGATTCCTGTGGTTTTCCCATATAACATGTAATGCATTTTGCTTTCTCATTCCCTCGTCCTCGCCCGAACCGAGTGGATAGCTTGTAAAGGGCCTCGTGTTTTTGAAATATTATGTGATCAATAAATGAAAGTTTTTTGCATTCAAAATCATGCTCTATTTTCTTTCCTTATTTTACTTTTTCACAAAACTAATGGCAAAAGTTTCTTTTCTTTTACCTTTTCAAATAGCTCATTCTAAACATATTCATAAACATGCAGAAATAATAAAAGCATTGATAACAACATGGAAAACATCCATTGTAATTATGGAATTCCAATTAACCAAGCCGAAGAAGATGGTGAGGAAAATTATGAATTACCGGCTGAACTGGAAAGGCTCCTTGAGCACGAGCGTAGAGAGATTCAGCCACACAAAGAGCTAGTGGAAGTTGTCAATCTTGGTACTGATGAGGTCAGAAGAGAAGTCAAGGTTGGCGCATCCCTCGTTAAGCATGTACACTCCGAGTTGGTCAAGTTATTGAAAGAGTATGTTGATATCTTCGCCTGGTCCTATCAAGATATGCCTGGGTTGGATACCAACATCGTTGAACACACTTGCCGCTCAAGCCCGGATGTCCTCCTGTCAAGCAGAAACTCAGAAGGACTAGACCCGACATGGCACTCAAAATCCGAGAAGAGGTAAATAAACAGCTTGATGCTGGGTTCCTAGCCACTTATGAATATCCTGAATGGATCGCCAATATCGTCCCAGTTCCTAAGAAAGACGGCAAAGTCAGAATGTGTGTGGATTATCGAGATCTCAACAAGGCGAGCCCGAAGGATGATTTTCCTTTGCCTCATATTGATATCTTGGTAGACAACACTGCGCAGTTCTCTGTCTTTTCCTTCATGGACGGTTTTTCAAGATATAATCAGATCAAGATGTCCCCAACTGATATAGAGAAGACCACTTTTATCATGCCATGGGGTACATATTGCTACAAAGTCATGCCATTCGGTCTAAAGAATGCAGGGGCAACATACCAGCGTGCCATGACAACCCTCTTTCAGGATATGATTCATAGAGAGATTGAGGTTTACATGGACGATATGATTGCCAAGTCCAAAACTGAAGATGATCACTTGGTTCATCTGAAGAAATTGTTTGACAGACTCCAAAAGTTTAGATTGCGGTTGAATCCTGCAAAGTGCACCTTTGGAGTTCGGTCGGGTAAACTATTGGGTTTTATTGTGAGTCAGAAGGGCATTGAAGTTGATCCTGATAAGGTTCGGGCAATTCAGAACATGCCGCCTCCCAAAACAGAAAAAGAAGTCTGTGGCTTTCTGGGCAGACTCAATTACATTTAAAGGTTCATCTCCCATTTAACGGCTACCTGCGAACCAATGTTCAAATTACTAAGGAAAAATCAATCGGTTGAATGGAATAATGATTGTCAGGAAGCACTTGACAAAATAAAACAATACTTGCAAGAACCACCGATCTTAGTACCGCCGATTCCTGGAAGGCCTCTAATCATGTATCTCACCGTCCTCGATGAATCAATGGGATGTGTATTGGGTCAACATGACAACACTGGCAGAAAGGAACATGCAATATATTATCTAAGCAAGAAGTTCACTGATTGTGAGACCATATACTCGCTCTTGGAGAAAACTTGTTGTGCTCTGGTCTGGGCTGCTCGATGCCTAAGACAACACATGATTTTCCATACTACTTTGTTGATATCCAAAATGGATCCTGTAACACCCTTCTACCCCACATACAATTATAAGAAAAGAACTCATTTTTATCAGAGAAAAACAACATGAAAGGTGTCACACTTCTTTAAAATATCATTTTAAATTTATTGTCATGTCCCGTAACACGGGTTACTCAATCATCAATATAAAAATTATCATCTACGCAGCGGAAATCAACTTTTATTTCATAGTAAATTCAATTAATAAACTTCATAAGAATTATCCAATCAAAACCACATTATCTCATCAATATAGGGATTTCAACAAGAAAAATTCAAAAGAACACAAGGTTCACAATCAATCCCCAACCCGATGTTACATGACACAGAGCAGGACACTTCTAACTAGACAACAATAACGAAAACTCTCCAAAGCTACTTCCTCATCACCTCGAAGCTAATCTTGGTTATCTGCAGGATGGCGCATAGGCCATCACCGTACACAGGCAGGGTGAGAAAACATAATTCAATATAGTAATATAAGGACATGGAAATTAAATAAATTAGGAAACAACAACAACGGGTCATCATCAACAATTATTCACATCATCATCAACGAATATTCACATTATCATCAATAATTGATTCATAATACAACTCATCACAATTACTTCATAAGAAATGCAATGTCAACTTCAATGAAAATGCAACGTATGCATGCGGTACCGACTTTTCTCCATGTGATGGACACTGGCCATCAACCCTCCCTAAAGGAGCACAACATAATCAACATATCACTCCAATCCTCACGATGGGATTGAAGCTACCATCCGGCCGAAGTCCCAACATAAAAATGCTATGAAAATGCAATGATGCCAAACTCCTCAAATCATAAAAAATCCACATGTGCATCATGCATTTCATATTTCACCAAAAATCACCATATAATCAACAAGAAAATCACCATATAATCATATTTATCGCCATATCATATTCAACAAGAATCCATCATGTAATCATGTTTATCATCATATCATTTCAACAAGAATTCATCACATAATCATGTTTATCATCATATCATATTTCAACAAGAATTCGTCATACAATCATGTTTATCGTCATATCATATTCAACAATAGTTCATCATGTAATTATATTCATCATCACATCATTTCAACAAGAATTCATCACATAATCATGTTTATCATCATATCATATTTCAACAAGAATTCGTCATACAATCATGTTTATCGTCATATCATATTCAACAATAATTCATCATGTAATTATATTCATCATGACATGATTTCAACAAGAATTCACTATATAATCATGTTTTTATCTCTCATATATCATCAACAACTATACAACAATGAATCCACAAGAAAACATCAAAAACCCCATGAAAGAATCGACAAAAACGACAAAACAGAAGCCTGACACGGTCACCCGTGTCCTGTGACACGGCCCGTGTCAGAAGCATGCGTTAAAAAGAAACAAAAAGACAAAATCCAGGAACTACAGTGGTCTGACACGGCCGTGTCAGGAAGTCTGCACCCATAATTTTTCAAAAGATTTTTCTGCTGCGTTTTGGCCTCAAATATCCCAAAAATTCAGTTTTTCCAATACGAAAATTTGACCAAAAGACTCACACAATACACATACATCAACACATAACATTCTATCTCATTATATTTCATCGAATCATTCATCCCTAATTCATTCTACATCATCAAACACCACAATTTCCCAAAAATTCATTTTTTTACGTTTTCGACTCGAAATACCCTAAAAACTCAATTTTTCCCAAAACGAAAATTGAAAAAATGCTTACACGATACACTTACATCAACATATATATCAATACATGCCAAACAATTCATCATATTTCACATCACATCATATATTTCACATCAAAATCATCAAAATCAAACAACATTCATACAAAACCTAATCTATTCATCTCCAACCTCATAAACTATAAGGAATTAGGAATTCTCCCCATACCTTAGAGTAATCTGAAGCCTTTCCTTTCTTTATTCAAGATTCCTCTAGAAATCCTCAAGCCCTAGCCTTCTTCTCTTCTCCTCTTCAGAGTTCTTCACAAAAATACGATAATGAGAAAATGTGATCGTGTTTCTCCTTTCTCTTGGATAACTAATCCCAACTTATGAACTTCCCATTCTATCCTTACTCATTTTCACATAAGACCACCTTGCCTTTTTCTCATTTTAATTTTTAATAATAATAATAACATAAATAATATTTGATTATTTACTTTATTAAAATGATTCAAAATTGCATTCTTTTAATCCATAATTCTCCAAATTGTCACAAACCTCAATAATTCATCTAAATTAATTAAATAACCCATTAAATAAATAATTTATATTTTCGGGTCGTTACAACTCTCCCTTACTTTAAGAATTTGCGTCCTCGAAAATTACCTGAAGTGGACAGAGTCGGATACGACTCCTTCATCTGGTCCTCATACTCCCAAGTCCAACTCTCACCAGCTGGTCTGCCCTACAACACCTTTACTAGAGCAATCTCTTCCACTCTTAGGTCGGAACACAACCATACCGTTACCATTGCCATCAACACCGTCATAAGAACATCAACATAACCTATAACACCGATAATTTTGTCTTACCACATTAATCCCATAATATTGTGATTCTTTTAACGAACATATACCTCAACACTTCTACCGACATGGCAGTAACTCGAAAACTTTTCTCATATCACTTTCATTCTAGAATATCCAATAGTGTGCATAATTCTCGCAAGCTTCTGATGCCTGATCCTTACCTCCAATAAGTCGTATTCACATGATACACACCACGATTCAGCTGCACACTCTGATTACTTGCAATGTATCAAGACTACTCAGTTTAACTCCAACTTCTAATCACCAATCCGACATAACAACGACTTTCGACTTAATTCTTCGGAATTTCGTTCCAACAGGTATTCTACACTCTCGTAGTTACCGAATACTTCAACTTAGATCCGTAGGATAACACCTATGACATTCAACACCATTACAACGACGAATACTTCTAGATCTTGGATCATATATATATGTGCTTCCACAAATTTCTCGATTATCATCAAACATAAACTACAACTTTACCATCTCCTATTTACACGTTCCTCGAAAATCATCTTAAACATGCAACATCATTACAACAACATAGGGTACCTGTGTACAATTAACTTCAACCAGATAAATCATCTTTTCCTTTCCAACTAATCCGACAAACCAAATCATCAACTTTTACTCATACTGACACAATTCTTCATAAATTCTCATCCGAATTAACACAACCAAGTAACTCATCTTTACCAACCAAAAGTTCCACTTTTACAATTCAACTTATAATTTCACTTCTTTTAATACTTGCAACTTAACCCTCTAATACTCTATCCGACATTCTTGTCTAATCATGGTCTTACATTTCTATCTACTTTCCCTTTGAATCATCTCAAGAAAGCTTCAAGTCTCAAGTCACTTGACTCATCACAAAACAACACCAAGTTATCCAGAACTCGATGATGAGTTCCCATACTACTCATCAATCCAATCGCAACTTCATGCTACGTCTGCAAACCCAACCAATTTCCTTATATATGAACCTGCATCGACAAAACAACCCACAAGCACTGGGCTCAACTTCAACCAATTCAACGTACATACTATACTAGCTGGCATGACATATCTGTCCATCAATTATGATTCCGTCTACTATCAACAAGAGATTAAGGGTGATCAGTTCCTCAATTTGTCAATAGACATCCGGCAACCATAACAGTGGCATAAATCATCATTACCCAACAACAATAGCGTACTTTACCTTGTGACCAAAGTCCGTAAGCATAATGCTCCGCCAACTTCCCAAGGCTTACCAACAACTTCTTAGTTTTCTTAACTCCGACCTCGTCAATTATACTAAAACGTCCAAAATCCAATACATAATCTCTTATACATGCTCGTAGCATAACACAATTATTAAATATCTTTCCAACACAGGAATCGCAACTACTTTAAGTATTATCCAACTCGGTTCGCTCCAATTACAATTTTCATCCAAGTTAAAATTTTTAACAACACTAATCAAACATTCGCCTTTCTCTCAACATTACCATCACATAACATCGTCACTTTAACCATCCTCATTCGACATAAATCGCATCTCTATGCATTCTCCGATACCGTCGCATTCTTTCTAATACCAACATTTTATTCCTCATCGATATTTCACACTCGTCTTCATCCTTCCAAATTTTTTTCAGCAACAGTCGCTCAACTTCGGACACATTTATCTCTTCCAAAACAGACCTCCCAAACATAAAATTATAATCCAAAATAAATAGAATTTCGTGAAGATTCCAGAACTTCAAGAATCGCTTGAATCCGAGTTACAAGTAAAAAATTATCATCCTTACACCGGACTAGTTCAGAATTTCTGTATGCAGGATTTTCCAAAAATCAGCATCAGACCCAAATATTAAAACGCGTTTTTCTCTCTCTTCAAAAACATGCCGAAAACAAAGTTTATATGCAAACTGAAGGGAATTTCGTAAGCTTTCCAAAAATTCCAGAATCGCATCCATCGGACTTACAAACGAAAAGTTATACCCCTTTTTCTGAAGGTTGTTCCATAACTGCGAAAATAGAACCCGAGATTGATAAACATGAGTTCTACCTCTCTCTCTTGCTTCTAGATCCTCCAACTATTATTGCTTTTCATCCAAATCCGAAAATAATCCGACATCAATCCAATTATACGGAAAATATACTAGCCTATTAGTTGATCCATCAAATCGTCAATCTTTTCGGAGTAAACCCTTATTTTCAATCATCTCCTTAACCCGCCGTCATTAATCTCCTCACATCTTATAAAACCGTCATCATATATATACACTCATATAAGCTTCACTCTCTAAGAGTCATCTTCTTCGTTTATCCGGTAAAACACTATTTCTTCATTGTCTCCAATTCTAATCTACACTCCAGAGGCAAATCATAATTATACTTCGCTTGCATATCAACATTCGTCACATTACTCTCTATCCTCCGAGAAGTAACATCAACTATACCGGCTTGTTCTATCTCCAGGAATCTCAAACTTGACCAGCAACTAAGAATTCGTGAATCTGTACTCTCGGTGGTTCGCGATATTACAACTTCAACAACACTTGTACTCTTACCCTTAATATCACCTTGAATCAACTCCTCACACCGGAAACATCTCCGGAAAGTAAACTTCTCCCCTACTTGTTTCAAACAACACCGGATGCCAACGGTTAAAAAAAACAAACAAGTACCGACAATGTTCACACACATGTCGCGTACTAAGGAATAAACAACATAGACAACTTGGCCGGACAGACCGACCTGCTCTGATACCACTAATGTAACACCCTTCTACCCCACATACAATTATAAGAAAAGAACTCATTTTTATCAGAGAAAAACAACATGAAAGGTGTCACACTTCTTTAAAATATCATTTTAAATTTATTGTCCTGTCCCGTAACACGGGTTACTCAATCATCAATATAAAAATTATCATCTACGCAGCGGAAATCAACTTTTATTTCATAGTAAATTCAATTAATAAACTTCATAAGAATTATCCAATCAAAACCACATTATCTCATCAATATAGGGATTTCAACAAGAAAAATTCAAAAGAACACAAGGTTCACAATCAATCCCCAACCCGATGTTACATGACACAGAGCAGGACACTTCTAACTAGACAACAATAACGAAAACTCTCCAAAGCTACTTCCTCATCACCTCGAAGCTAATCTTGGTTATCTGCAGGATGGCGCATAGGCCATCACCATACACAGGCAGGGTGAGAAAACATAATTCAATATAGTAATATAAGAACATGGAAATTAAATAAATTAGGCAACAACAACAACGGGCCATCATCAACAATTATTCACATCATCATCAACGAATATTCACATTATCATCAACAATTGATTCATAATACAACTCATCACAATTACTTCATAAGAAATGCAATGTCAACTTCAATGAAAATGCAACGTATGCATGCGGTACCGACTTTTCTCCATGTGATGGACACTGGCCATCAACCCTCCATAAAGGAGCACAACATAATCAACATATCACTCCAATCCTCACGATGGGATTGAAGCTACCATCCGGCCAAAGCCCCAACATAAAAATGCTATGAAAATGCAATGATGCCAAACTCCTCAAATCATCAAAAATCCACATGTGCATCATGCATTTCATATTTCACCAAAAATCACCATATAATCAACAAGAAAATCACCATATAATCATATTTATCGCCATATCATATTCAACAAGAATTCATCATGTAATCATGTTTATCATCATATCATTTCAACAAGAATTCATCACATAATCATGTTTATCATCATATCATAGTTCAACAAGAATTCGTCATACAATCATGTTTATCGTCATATCATATTCAACAATAATTCATCATGTAATTATATTCATCATCACATCATTTCAACAAGAATTCATCACATAATCATTTTTATCATCATATCATATTTCAACAAGAATTCGTCATACAATCATGTTTATCGTCATATCATATTCAACAATAATTAATCATGTAATTATATTCATCATTACATCATTTCAACAAGAATTCACTATATAATCATGTTTTTATCTCTCATATATCATCAACAACTATACAACAATGAATCCACAAGAAAACATCAAAAACCCCATGAAAGAATCGACAAAAACGACAAAACAGAAGCCTGGCACGGTCACCCATGTCCTGTGACACGGCCCGTGTCAGAAGCATGCGTTAAAAAGAAACAAAAAGACAAAATCCAGGAACTACCGTGGTCTGACACGGCCGCCCGTGTCCTGTGACACGGCCGTGTCAGGAAGTCTGCACCCATAATTTTTCAAAAGATTTTTCTGCTGCGTTTTGGCCTCAAATATCCCAAAAATTCAGTTTTTCCAATACGAAAATTTGACCAAAAGACTCACACAATACACATACATCAACACATAATATTCTATCTCATTATATTTCATCGAATCGTTCATCCCTAATTCATTCTACATCATCAAACACCACAATTTCCCAAAAATTCATTTTTTTTACGTTTTCGACTCGAAATACCCTAAAAACTCAATTTTTCCCAAAACGAAAATTGACCAAAAATGCTTACACGATACACTTACATCAACATATATATATCAATACATGCCAAACAATTCATCATATTTCACATCACATCATATATTTCACATCAAAATCATCAAAATCAAACGACATTCATACAAAACCTAATCTATTCATCTACAACCTCATAAACTATAAGGAATTAGGAATTCTCCCCATACCTTAGAGTAATCTGAAGCCTTTCCTTTCTTTCTTCAAGATTCCTCTAGAAATCCTCAAGCCCTAGCCTTCTTCTCTTCTCCTCTTCAGAGTTCTTCACAAAAATACGATAATGAGAAAATGTGATCGTGTTTCTCCTTTCACTTGGATAACTAATCCCAACTTATGAACTTCCCATCCTATCCTTACTCATTTTCACATAAGACCACCTTGCCTTTTTCTCATTTTAATTTTTAATAATAATAATAACATAAATAATATTTGATTATTTACTTTATTAAAATGATTCAAAATTGCATTCTTTTAATCCATAATTCTCCAAATTGTCACAAACCTCAATAATTCATCTAAATTAATTAAATAACCCATTAAATAAATAATTTAGATTTTCGGGTCGTTACAGATCCGATAAAGTACATCTTTGAAAAGCCTGTTGTCTCTGGAAGGATTGCCCGGTGGCAAATGCTGTTAACTGAGTATGACATCTAGCATGTTACCCAGAAAGCAATAAAAGGGAGTGTCCTGTCTAACTACCTTGCTCATCAACCTGTAGAGGGTTATCAACAGCTGAAGTTTGGCTTTCCCGATGAGGATGTTCTGTGTATTAGAGATTATGAGACTCCATACCCTGATATAGGACCCGAACCAGGGGCACGATGGACACTCGTGTTCGACGGTGCCTCCAATGCTAAAGGTCATGGAATTGGGGCTATCCTCATCTCTCCAACGGGTTTTCACCTTCCCTTCACTGCTAGATTATGCTTTACATGCACCAACAATATGGCTGAATACGAAGCATGTATCTATGGTATTGAAGCGGCCATTGACATGAGAATCAAAATTCTTGAGGTCTATGGAGATTTTGCCTTGGTCATCGGTCAAGTCAGAGGGAATGTTGTGACTCGAGATTCCAAGCTGGTTCCGTACCAACAACACATAGCAAAGTTGATTCCTTACTTTGATGAGATCACTTTTCATCATATTCCCAGAGAGGAAAATCAACTAGTTGATGCACTTGCTACTTTAGCATCCATGTTCAAGGTCAAGTGGAAGAATGAAGCTCCTCATATCCGCATTGATCACTTGAACGAACTAGCACACTATTTAGCAATCGAGGATGAGTCTGATGACAAGCCTTGGTTCTACGACATTAAAAGATATTTGGAAAAACAGGAATATCCCGAGAATATCACTATCACTGATAAGAAAGCTCTCAGGCGGCTTTGCGCCAAATTCTTCTTAAGTGGTGGTATACTGTACAAGAGGAATTATGATTCCATGTTTCTCAGATGCGTGGATACACACGAAGCAAACACGATCATAAGGTCCATACATGAGGGCTGCGAGGGTGTACATGCTAAAGGTCCTGCTATGGCCAAGAAGATCCTTCGGGCTGGGTATTAATGGACGACAATGGAGGTAGATTGTTACAACTTTGCCAAAAGATGTCACAAGTGCCAAACCTACGGAGACAAGATCTATGTGCCTCCAACTCCATTGAATATTTTGACTTCACCTTGGCCATTTTCCATGTGGGGTATAGATATGATTGGAATGATCGAGCCGAAGGCTTCCAACGGTCATCGATTCATTCTGGTTGCTATCGACTACTTCACCAAATGGGTTGAAGCTGCTTCTTATGCAAACGTTACACGACAAGTGGTTGCCAGATTCATTAGGAAAGAGATAATCTGTTGTTATGGCATTTTTAGCAACATTATCACGGACAATGCAAGCAACCTGAATAACAATATGATGAAAGAGCTGTGTCAAGAATTTAAGATCGAGCACCACAACTCTTCACCATATCGGCCCAAGATGAATGGCGTCGTTGAAGCAGCAAACAAAAACATCAAGAGGATTGTCCAGAAAATGGTCAAGACTTACAAAGATTGGCATGAAATGCTTCCCTTTGCACTACATGGCTACCGAACTTCAGTTCGCACTTCTACTGGGGCAACTCCGTATTCCCTCGTGTATAGTATGGAGGCAGTTTTACCCATCGAAGTCGAAATTCCTTTGCTCAGAGTTATCATGGAAGCAAGTCTTGATGAAGCTGAATGGGTTCAATCAAGATACGACCAGCTGAATCTCATCGAAGAGAAGCGCCTTACAGCCGTTTGTCATGGTCAATTGTATCAGAGACGCCTCAAGCGAGCTTTTGACAAGAAAGTTCTCCCTCGAACATTCTGTGAAGGCGAACTCGTGCTCAAGAGATATTCACCTGTTCACTCGGATCCACGAGGCAAGTGGAATCCCAATTACGAGGGACCCTTTGTTGTCAAGAAGGCCTTCTTAGGCGGAGCCCTTATTCTCACCACAATGGATGGGGAGGAGTTGCCATCGCTCGTGAACTCCAATACAGTCAAAAAATATTATGCTTGAAAAAAATGGATAAAAGTCCGCTAGATTGACATCCGCAAGGACAATCTAGGCAAAAATGGACGTCCCGATGGACCGAAAAAAATGAAATGTCCATGCAAAAGTTAGGGACAACGAAAAAAAACAATAATAGCCCGCTAAGTTAAAAACCCGAAAGGGCGACTTAGGCAAAAATGGGTATCCCGATGGACGAAAAAAATAGAGAAAACATGTCCAGGAAAAAATTAGGGATCAAGGCATTGACTGTGAACACTTGAGCCTCTCTTTATCACAGCTAGACCTCAGACGGAAACAGAATAGTCAAATCATCATCAACTAGTGCAAGGCGTTGGAACCTAGACTTACAGTGGATGGTAGCCAATGTTGTAATCAATGCAAAGCATGATTTCCCTTTGCCATTTACATTTGTTTTTCAATTTTATTGCAAATCTCCTCATCAAGGATTTTGCATCCTTGTACACACTTTATGTACAAAATTTTCACATCTCAATAAAATGCATTCTTTGTTATCTCAACTTGTTTCATTCCAGTATTTTGTTTGCAAAATAAACAATTATTTGTGATCACATAATACTAAAAAACGTTGAGAACAATAAAAAGCTAAATCAATTGAGAAAGCATTATGCATTGCATGTGTTACTGGTAACTCCTGCAGGATAATCAGTAATATCCATTGGTAAGCCTAACGCCTGGCTGGCAGTGGAATGGTTTTATGAAGAAGTTGTTGTCTCCTCAGCAGAGTCATCATTCTCCCCAGCAAGCGCCATTATGATTTGTCAAAAAGCTTGTTTGTTTATATCTCTTTTCTCCGACAGATTTGTAATGTCTCTAGGCAGGTTGCCGAAGTGTTCCTAGCAAAGACGCTCTGTTCTCTTTTCCCCAGCAAGGGTTGGGCATCATCTCCAATAATTTGAAACTATCTGTCCCCAGCAGCAGTGGGTTCTCCTCAGCCGAGTCAGCATCATTTGGAAGGATGTATTTCCCCACGCAGAGCCAGTCTTGGAAGGAATGATTGATTTAATTCTTTCATCCCCAACAGAGATAGCCATGGTGATTTAGAAACATGAGATGATCTCAGTTTCTTTCCCCGGCGGGATCATCATCCTTTGTGAACTCTCTTCTCCAGTAGAGTTTGTCTTTATCTGCAGGTCCTCTCCCCGACCGAGGGTGTCGAAGTCGTTTTTCTACAATTTCAACCTAACCGCTTCGCTATGCCTTATCTTGCGGCTTTACATTGCATGATATCAAGCATCATGTAGAAACGCATACATAGCATATGCATCGATCATACTCCCTCTCTTTTTGCCTGACTTATCTCCCAGCAGATTTTCAGCCAACTTTGCACTTATCTGTTCTTCCTTAACACTCTCCTTTTGCTGCCGTCGGCCAAATTCTCTAGCCATTCTTTTATTTAATCCCCTTTTACCTCAAATCATCGAAAAGCTGGCGCAATTCGTACATTCAGGTCCAAGAGGATTAAATAGGGGCAGCTGTCGTAACCCGAAATTTGACCTCCCTCTTTTACCTTGTTGCATATGCATGCGCACTCACATCGTTGGCATACGCATTCGCACTTTTCTTTGTGTGTTTCTTGTTGCAGGACATTCAGGTTTTCCAAGCCCGATTAATTGAATCCTCACAAGATCATCACATCATCAAAACAAGCTCAAAATAAAGGTTTCCATGTTTATTTATCAAGACAAGAGATGGAAAACCGAAACCAAGACTTCAGCATCATTTTCCAAGCAAATTTGGGAAAATTTGGCTGAAGTAACCGGTTAGCACATATGCTGTAACCGGTTACTCAGTGTATTTTTCACCAAAAACACAAGTTTTCAAGCATGTAACCGGTTAGCACATATGCTGTAACCGGTTACTCTGCTGCATTTTTGGGACAACCTCCTTGCACACTCTTTGGACTTTGGTTCTACTTGATTCTAGCAGTGTGTGGAACATTCTAGACTTATCTAGACATTTCAAGGCTATTCAATTCAATCCAAGTGCATTTACTCTAATGCTTCACGCCAATTTAAGTGCACCATGTTCCTTGTTTTACAAGCATGCCAACCTTTGGATGAGGAAATTCACATTGGGATTGTTACCGAGTTGGTTCTAACTAACCGAGTTAACCACCTTGACTCAGTGAGTCAAGTCCAACTAACTCCTAGCCTAGTTCCAAACCCAAAGCTAATTCCAAACCAAATTCCAAACCATCTCACACTCTAAACCTAAAGTCTATATAAACTCACCTTCACCCATTTTCAAGGAGCTTTAACCATTTTGCACAATTCACTCTCAATTCTCTCACATTCTCTCTGATTTTCTCTACTACATCTTCATCTTCATCTCAATTCTCTTCCAAAACCTCACCAAAGCTCATTTCTACTTTGAAGGATAATCACTTTTACATCAAAAGTGATTATTTCTTAGGCTCAACCTTCATCATTCTTGCTATTATACTTGGATTTCTGGAGTTATTTCAGCTTTTGGATTAATCTTGAGTATTTGCTGCAAGTTCCAACGGTTCGAATTCGCATTTTGGAGCTTTATCGTATTTTGCTCGATTTCGACATGTTTCGTCACCAAATTGAAGATTCCTCTGGTTTTCTTTAATTTTCAGCATCAAGCATCATTTGCAACAATTACCAAGGCACATCTCAGCCTTGTAGGTTGGTGGATCTCACTAATTTTTCTGTTTCGATCGTTTTCGCATCATTCGCGATGTAGTCGATAATTGTGCGTGTGAATTGATTTTTGCATTATGTAATCCATGATCTTGATGTGTTAATTGATTCTATCAATGCTTATTTACTATTTTCAAGTTTAATTTTCGTGCACAAATTCATGCCCTAGCATGTGGTGTTTGACATAAATGATTATGTGCTGAAAACTACTTTTGAAAAGCTGTTTTTACTGTTATTTTTGTCTCTGTTACAGTGGTAACTGGTTTGCAGATATGCTGTAACCAGTTACACAGTGCAATTTTCACTAAAAACACGCATTTTCAAGCGTGTAACCGGTTAGCATATATGCTGTAACCGGTTACCACTGTACAGAATGGCATTTTCTTGCATTTTCAAGTGTGTTTGCCATGCTTTCTTCATCTTCCATTGATTATCATGCTTGATTTTATGGATGTTTTGAATGTCATTTAACTTCTGATTGAAGCTCATGCTTGAACTTTTGTTGCACACTTTCGATTATTCAATTTGTTCATGTTTTGGTATCATGTGAATGTAATCATTCTTGCATGTTTCTTTGATCACAATAACATGATTTTGTGTTGCATTTTGTTGATCATTTGGTACTGTTTTGTACTCCCTTTCTTGGTTTTGCATTAAGTTTATTCTTCATGGATGAGCTTAATCTTGTATAATCAATAATTCACACCTTATGCCTTAATGATTTTTCATTCTCTCTGGAAAATTGTTGGCATGGCTTTTCCCATTGATTAATTGATCGAAACATGTTTCGATTAGTTGATCTTCCCCTTTCCTCTCTTTAGGCTTCCTTTAGAGCTTTCTTGCTCATTCCCCCGCGGAGTTAGAGTTTCGCGCTACACCCTACATCGGAGCACTGTACAAAGTGAAGCTGTTACGCTGTCTGTTTCTCCACGCGGGAGCACTGTACAACTTGGAGCTGTTGTGCCGTCTGTTTTAACTTCCACATTACACCCTGGGTGTTAGAGAAGGAATGAGAAGGGAGAATTTCTACTCTCATTCTAACTACTTCAGGTAGGGGACAAATGACCCTATGCTTGGCTTAGTCACCTCTATCTCCAGGCGGTAGTGTGCTTCTGTTCCCCAGTCGAGTCGATCCCTGATCATTCTTTTCTTTTTGCGATCTCTTTCAATCCTTGATCACTTTTTGCTCCTATTTCTATATCTCTTGATCAACCATCTTTCTGGTTACAATTCTTTGTTCATTGGGTTATCAAGCTATCTTCGTTTCAATACCCTATTCTTTTCATTGCGGTCAATCATTGTTCTTTTGATTCCCCTGGAGAGTCTTTTCCCTTCTCCGGTTAAACCAGTCCTCCTGTTAAACATCGAAACTCTTGCGGAGTTCGCAACCTTCTCTTGGTTCTGCTCCCTTTGATTGGTTAACCATTGCTTGTCAGTTAAAACATCAATGTTTGCACTCCTTCTCAGTTAAACACAGTCTGTCTGTTAAAACACTGAGTTTTCCTTGGGTTAATCACCTTCTCTTGGTTAATCACTCGTCGTCTTCAGTTAATCACAGTCTGTCTGTTAAAACACTGAGTTCCTCTTGGGTTAATCACCTTCGCTTGGTTAATCACCTGTCTCTTTAGTTAAACACAGTCTGTCTGTTAAAACACTGAGTTTTCCTTGGGGTAATAACCTTCTCTTGGTTAATCGCCCGTCTCTTCAATTAACCACAGTCCGTCTGTTAAAATACTGAACCCTTTTTCGAGTTAATCACCTCCTCTTGGTTAATCACTCATTTTTATCGGTTCATCACAGTGTTCTATTAAAAACCGAATACCCCGCAGTTGGCAACCTTTATTGGTTCGAATACTTGCACCTTTGGGCTAGTAACCTCTTTAGGTTCAATACCCTCTTTCGTTGGTCAAGTACTGTTTGTTCAGTTATTACCAGCACCCCTTTTGGGTTACGACCTTTGATCGGTCCTACACCCGTTCTTCTGGTTAATCACAGTTTTCTCTGCTAAAACCAATGCTTCTCTATCCCCGCAGAGTTGCAATCCTTGTGTCCTCGGTTAACCACTGTCTATCAGTTAATATACCGATGCCCCTTAGAGTCAAACACCTTCTCTTGGTTCAGCACTCTCTCTCTTGGTTTATCACAGTCCGACTGTTGACACCAGCTTCTTTTCCACGCCAGGGTCCTACTCCCTTCCTTCGGTTAACCACTGCCAGCCAGTTAATATACCGAGTTTCCTTGTCCTCTTGGTTTTGACACCATCCCTTTATTTGGATCCCCGGCGGAGTCCTTTCTATTCCCTTTGCCCTTACTTTCTGGGTTTCGACACCTATTCTCTTTGTTATCCCCAGCGGAGTTTCTTTCATTATCGGTTTTGACACCATTCTTTTCCTAGTCTCTTGTACAGTCGCTCTTACTGCGTGGTCTTCCCCAGTAGATTTTTTCCTTCACTCTTGTTCTTGGTTTTGACACTATTTCTTTCGTCTCCTGGTTTCTTTCTTGTTTTGTTTTCCGTTCGGTTCCCCGAACTATGGAAGCTCTGATTCTGCATTCTTTCGAATGTCAGATACGTAGGCACGAGATGCAATATCTTGGCGAGCACACTTCCACCCTTCTTTCCTTCTCCCTTTCCTCCTTCTTTTCTGTCCCCTGGTTCCATGAACTACGACGCTCTGATTTCCTCATTGCACTATAAGGGTACGTAGGCACGAGGACCTTGTTCCTCCGAGCACTTTCTTACTTTCTTTTCTTTCTTTTTCCTCTTTCTTCTCTCTCCTCTTCTTATAGCTAGAAGCCTTTAAATAGATAACCCATCCAAGCCTAGAAGCAAGTGATATGGTTCCCGTCGAGTACGACGGATGCGTTAGGTGCTAATACCTTCCTTTCGCATAACCTACCCCCGTTCCCGTTTCTCTTCCCCTTGGGTTTTATCGATATTTTCCCTGTCCTTTGGGACTAAATAAAGTTCGGTGGCGACTCTGTTGTTATCTTTGAGTGTACGATTCACTCAGGTAGAAACCAGCCATCTTTAATATCATGAATACCGAAAGAAGGAATACAATGAAGTACACTTATCAGATTCCTAACTTGGACGATCTAAGGAGATTGGAAGCTTTGGTAACAGATGAGGAAAGTTTCAAGGGCAAATATAGGAGGCTATTATGTTTGATGAATGTGAGGATTGATCAGGGACTTCTTTCTACCCTACTCCAGTTCTACAACCCTCTGTATCACTGTTTTACCTTTCCAGACTATCAGCTTGTACCTACACTTGAAGAGTATTCTCAGATAGTTGGTTTACCTATTCGAGACAAAATTCCTTTTCCTATCTTCGCAAAGGATCCCGACGAAAAGGAAATTGCTAAGAATACACACTTGGATTTGGCGGATATTCGAGCTAATATGATCGTAAAAGGAGGAATTCCTGGTCTAACTACGGAATTTTGGTTGGAAAAGCCCAGTATTATGCTAGTCATCAAAATAAGGATGCGTTCGAAGCTGTTTTTGCCCTACTTATCTATGGAATTTTCTTATTCCCGAGTTTTAAAAATTTTGTGGACCTCAACGCCATCAAAATTTTTCTGAAGAAGAATCCAGTACCGACCTTGTTGGCTGAAGCTTATTATTCCTTTCATTCAAGGAATACTCACAGAAAAGGAATGATTACCTGTTGTGTCCCTTTGTTGTACAAGTGGTTTATTTCGCACTTGCCCAAAGCACATGCCTTGTGGGATCTCAAGAAGGGATGGTGGTCATAGAAGATAATGTCTCTTACCCACTCAAACATCGACTGGTACAACCGTGTTTAATATGGGGTGGCGATTATAGACAGCTGTGGAAATTTTGGCAATGTACCTCTTCTTAGCATTAATGGATTAATCATCTACAACCCAGTCTTGGCCCGCAGACAATTGGGATATCCTCTGAAAGACAAGCCTATCAGTGTTCATGTGGAAAGCATTTACTTCGAAGGAGAGAAACTGAGCAAAGAGTTAAGAGAACAGGTTTTGGATGCTTGGGGTCAAAAGATCAAGAAGGATAAGTTTAGCTTAGGGAAACCTAATTGTGTCTCTTTAGAACCTTATCTCCAATGGGTTCGAAAAAGAGCTATTGATTTGAAGATGCTTTATTCCCGCCAGGTGTAACGACCCAGTTTTTGTGTGCGTTTTATTTAATCGAGTCGTTTGATTATTTTATTATTATTTTATTTTCTTTCCGACTTTTACCTGGAAATATGTTATTTTTCAATGTTGTGAAATTTTATCGGGTTTTGGGATCGGTTGCGAGATATTTGAGTGTGGGGGTATTTTGGTCATTTCATAATATTTTTATTAAGTTAGTAAGAATAGAATAGAAAGAGAGAAAATAAGAGAGAAAGAAAAAGAGAAGAAAGAAAAAGAGGAGAAAAGAGAAGAAGAAGAGAAAAAGTGGGAAAAGCTTGGAAAAATCAAAGAAAACAACTTCTAGTATCAATTTAATCGGGTAAGGGTGCGAAACTCAATTATTGTATGATTGTGTATGATTATGTATGTGTATTTGTGATGTTTGTTGGATTGAAATGAAGAAATTTAGTAAAACCCATTTTTGGTAAAATTGATTAGAAATTGATCAAATGTGTTGGAAATCATGTTTTTAGTGTTCCTTAATGTTGGTACAAGATAGATACTTGTTATTAGATATTGCATTGGTAATTTTTCTGGATGTAGGTGAAAATTAGAGTGATTTAGGTGAGAAAACGCAGAACCACGTTTTGCAGAAATTTTTCTGGTTTTTCCAGGTCATACGCGTATGGGGCATGTTCATACGCGTATGGACCTTGGCAATACGCGTATGGAGGGCGAGTCATGAGCCAATACGCGTATGAGATGTTATTTTGCTCGGCCATCTGCCCATTTATGTATGATACACGTAGCATTTCAGGGCAATACGCGTATGGGTTTGGTCATTACGCGTACAGACATTTTAACGTGGAATTGGAGAAAAATGAGTCTCTGCTCATACGCGTATGGATCATGGTGATACGCGTATGGACAGGACATTTGCAAAATGGGACTTTTCAAAATATCGTTTTTTGTTTTCTTTCGTAACTTGAGTTCCGTTTGTCCGATTTTTACATTCTTGATATCGTTGTGTAGCTATTGAAATGTACTTTCTTATTATGATGAATTCGAAATTGTTAGCCGATTTTATTATGTCGAAAAATCAGGAATAGTGTCGGTCGTCGACTTTTGTCGTTGTAGTGATGCGTAATTGATGTGTATTATGCAAGGTGCTGCTGTATGAGGTAAATGTATGTGTTTAGATGGGGTTGTGATGATTTGTGGCCGTATGGGAATTAAATGCATTGTTTTGGGCATAAGTGCAAAGTGTGATTTTGTTGGTGTAGATGAATGCATGTATGTGTGTGCATATTAAATGTCATGGGTCATTGTATGCCAAGCATCATGATATGCATTGTTGAGACGTCCTGAGTGACGGTTTGGATTCCAGAGGGAATTCGCTATAACGTCGTGTGCCCATGTGGGGTGTGAGCGATGATTATAGACGATCGTGTGCCCATGTGGGGTGTGAGCGATCGGGTCGTGTGCCCGTGTGGGGTGTGAGCGATCCATAAACACCGTGTGCCCGTGTGGGGAGTGAGCGGTGGGGAACATCGTAGGCCCGACGGGGAGTTACAGTGATGTAACGAGCGATGATTCCAGCAGAGTTCCTGAGTGAACTAGTGATGAGAAATAATGGAAGTCGGTACCGCATGTGCATATGTATAGAGTCGTTGTGTCGGTCTCTTGTATTGCATAAATCATTATGATTGGTTGATGTGTGGAATTATGGATAGAATTGATATATGGATATGTGTTGGTGATGGACATATGAATTATTCCTTGTATTGCCTTGTGTTTGCATTATGGCGTGAGTTGTGGTGAGAATTGTATATATATGTGTATTATGTGTTAGATATATAATTGTATGCAATTATATTATGGTTGTTTTTCTCACCCTTCTGCTGTTTTATAATGGTCTATGAGGCATTGCAGATTAGAGTTGCTAGAGGTATTTTTGTGAAGCTTTGCGTCTTCATTCTTTTATCGGTCGGCTCTGATATGTGACATCGGGTAGTTAGGGAGGCCGTTTGTGATATTTGTATATTACGTATATGTATATCTTTTGGCTTGTGCATGTATAACCTGATGTATGACAAACTTCTCATGATATATATATATATATATATATATATATATATATATATATATATATATATATATATATATATATATATATATATATATATATATATATATGTTATTCAGTTTTAGATTTTCCGCTTTTATTCTAAATTCTGAAATATGGGTGTAAGGAACTGAGTTCCTCTGTTGATTTCTACCCCACTGTTGCATATCTTTATGAGCAAGTGTTGTATGAATTGTTTCAATTTGATGTGACCCCTCGGTCTATGCCATGATAATTTAAATATACTCTGACAAAATTTTGAATTTTCTTTTACTGCTTTTTATTATTTGGGGGTATAGATTGGGGTGTTACATTAAGTGGTATCAGAGCCAGTTTGTGTTAGTCCGTGTCAGTTGTGTCAGTCCTTGTTGGTCGTTGTGGTTGGATGAGTTGTTTGTTTAACCATAGTTTCTGTTATTGGAAATGAACAGAATATGGCAGGTAGGAATGATGCTGCTTTGGCTGCGGCTATGCAAGCTATGGCTCGTACTGTGCAGGGTGCACCTAATGCTGCGGGTAATGATGAGTTCAGGAAGAACAAACCGCCTGTCTTCAAAGGAAGATATGATCCGGATGGTGCACAGATTTGGCTGAAAGAGATTGAAAGGATTTTCTGAGTGATGGATTGTGATGAAGATCAGAAGGTGAGACTGGGCACTCACATGTTACTGGAAGAAGCTGATGACTGGTGGGTTAGTACTCGTCGTGTGTTAGAAGCTGCAGAGGAGGAGATTACTTGGGCTGTGTTTAGTATGGAGTTTCTGAGGAGGTATTTTCCTGAAGATGTGAGAGGAAAGAAGGAGATTGAGTTCTTGGAACTAAAACAAGGTAATATGTCTGTTGTCGATTATACTGCTAAGTTTGTGGAACTTGTGCAGTTTTATCCTCATTATGCTGAAGCTACTGCTGAATTCTCTAAGTGTGTGAAGTATGAGAATGGCTTGCGTCCTGATATAAAGCAGGCAATTGGATATCAGAGGATTCAGAGGTTTTCTGATTTGGTAGATTGTTGTAGGATTTATAAAGAGGACAGTAAGGCTCGTTCTACTCATTACAAGAGTGTGAGCGAGAGGAAAGGGAAGCAACAGTTCCGTGGTGGTCCGTATGTGACACCAGCTGATAAAGGTAAACAAAGAGGGAATTTTGAGAAAAGGTCAGGTGGAGGGGGTATGTCTGGTCCTTTGAGGTGTTATAAATGTGGTGAGTTGGGGCATCGTCAGTTTGAGTACAGGAAATATTTGAGGAAGTGTACTAATTGTGGAGGTGTAGGACATGTTGCAGCTGATTGTGCAAGGAAGAATGTGGTGAAATGTTACAACTGTGGGGAACCTGGGCATATTAGTACGAAGTGTCCAAAACCGAAACAAGCTCCAGCTGGTGGAAAAGTGTTTGCATTATCAGGGACTCAGACTTCGAGTGCAAATCGTCTGATTCGAGGTACCTATTTTATTAATAGTACTCCTTTGATTGCTATTATTGATACTGGAGCGACTAATTCGTTTATTTCGTCTGAGTGCGTGAAGCGTTTGAACCTTGTGTTGTCTGTGATGGGTGGTGAAATGGTTATTGATACTCCAGCAATGGGGTCAGTAACTACATCCTTGGTTTGTCTAAGATGTCCTTTGACCATTTATGGTAAAGACTTTGAGATGGATTTGGTGTGTTTACCGTTGGAGGGTTTAGATGTGGTTTTGGGTATGAATTGGTTGCAATTCAATCGAGTTCACATTGATTGTTATCATAAGCTGGTAAGGTTTCCTTCTCTTGAGGAAGATGAAGACTCGAGTTTCTTATCTACCAAAGAGTTGAAGAAACTTTTGGCGGAGGAAGCTCAGTTGTTTGGGTTGTTTGCATCTTTAACTGCGGATAGTCAAGTTTCACTTGATGTGGTTCCTGTTGTGTGTGAATTTCCGAAAGTGTTTCCTGAGGATATTTCAGACTTGCCGCCAGAGAGAGAGGTGGAGTTTTCTATAGATCTAGTTCCTGGTACTAGACCTATTTCTATGGCACCTTATCGTATGTCCGCATCTGAGTTGGTGGAGTTAAAGAAACAGTTGAATGAGTTGTTGGAAAAGAGGTTCGTGAGACCAAGTGTTTCTCCTTGGGGTGCTCCAGTGTTATTGGTGAAAAAGAAGGATGGCAGTATGCGATTATGTATTGATTATCGCCAGTTGAATAAGGTGACGATCAAGAATAAATATCCTCTTCCAAGGATTGATGATCTGATGGATTAGTTGGTTGGCGCGTGTGTGTTCAGTAAGATTGACTTGAGGTCAGGGTATCATCAGATAAGGGTGAAGGAGGAAGACATTCAGAAAACGGCTTTTAGAACACGATACGGTCATTATGAATATTCTGTGATGTCGTTCGGGGTTTCTAATGCGCCAGGTGTGTTTATGGAATACATGAATCGTATTTTTCACGAGCATCTGGATCGTTTTGTGGTGGTGTTTATTGATGATATATTAATTTATTCTAAGTCTCGGGAGGAGCATGCAGAACATTTGCGTATTGTTTTGCAGGTTTTGAAGGAGAGGAAGCTTTTTGCTAAATTATCCAAGTGTGAATTCTGGTTGTCGGAGGTGAGTTTTCTTGGACACGTAATTTCAGGTAATGGTATTGCTGTGGATCCATCTAAAGTAGAAGCAGTTCTATAATGGGAGGCTCCGAGATCTGTTACTGAAATTCGAAGCTTTTTGGGTTTG
Organism: Lathyrus tuberosus; assembly: GCA_022829125.1. NCBI lineage: Eukaryota > Viridiplantae > Streptophyta > Magnoliopsida > Fabales > Fabaceae > Lathyrus > Lathyrus tuberosus. The sequence continues at coordinate 3,193,583 of JALAZF010000478.1, read as the reverse complement.
GCTGGTTATTATCGCAGGTTCATTGAAGGTTTTTCGAAACTAGCACTTCCTTTGACCCAGTTGACTTGTAAAGGGCAAGCATTCATTTGAGATATTCGGTGCGAGGAAAGTTTTACTGAGCTGAAGCTGAGATTGACGAAAGCTCCGATCTTGATTTTGCCGAATCCTAATGAACCATTTGTGGTTTATTGTGATGCTTCTTTGATTGGTCTAGGTGGTGTTCTGATGCAGGAAGGTAAGGTGGTGGCTTATGCTTCAAGGCAGTTAAGAGTTCATGAGAAGAATTATCCTACTCATGATCTTGAATTAGCGGCTGTGGTGTTTGTGTTGAAGATTTGGAGGCATTATCTCTACGGTGCAAGGTTTGAAGTCTTTAGTGATCATAAAAGTTTGAAATATTTATTTGATCAGAAAGAGCTAAATATGAGGCAACGTAGATGGTTAGAATTCTTGAAGGACTACGACTTTGGCTTGAATTACCATCCTGGTAAAGCTAATGTGGCAGCTGATGCATTGAGCCGGAAATCGTTACACATGTCCGCTTTAATGGTTAAAGAGTGGGAACTTTTGGAATCGTTTAGAGATTTGAGTTTGGTTTGTGAAGTGACATCGGATAGCGTTAGGCTTGGTATGCTAACGATTACTAATGATTTTCTGATGACTGTTTGTGAGAAGCAAAAGTTGGATGTGAAATTTGTGGATTTGATGTTGGTTAGAGGAAAAGATACGAATAGTGATTTTCAAGTGGATATTAATGGTGTTTTGAGATTCCGAGGTAGGATTTGTATTCCTGATGATGCAAAGTTGAGAAAGATGATTTTGGAGGAAGGACACCAGAGTAATTTGAGTATACATCCGGGAGCGAATAAGATGTACCAAGATTTGAAGAAGATTTTCTAGTGGTCTGGATTGAAAAGAGATGTGGCTCAGTTTGTTTATGCATGTTTGACTTGTCAGAAATCGAAGGTGGAACATCTGAGGCCTAGTGGTTTGTTGCAGCCGTTGGATATTCCTGAATGGAAATGGGATAGTATTTCCATGGATTTTGTAACCGGGTTATCAAGTACTCAGCGAGGGCATAATGCTATTTGGGTGGTTGTTGATAGACTTACTAAATCGGCTCATTTTATTCCGATTGACATCAGTTTTACTTTGGAGCGGTTGGCAGAGATTTACATCAGTGTGATTGTGAAATTACATGGGGTTCCATTGAGTATTGTTTCGGATCGAGATCCTAGATTTACCTCGAGATTCTGGGAAAGTTTACAGAAGGCGTTGGGTTCTAAATTGAGATTGAGTTCGGCTTATCATCCGCAGATGGATGGTCAGACGGAGAGGACGATTCAGTCTTTGGAAGATTTGTTGAGGGCGTGTGTTTTGGAACAAGGTGGTGCGTGGGATAGTTATCTTGCATTGATTGAGTTTACGTATAATAACAGTTTCCATTCTAGTATTGGAATGGCACCGTTTGAAGCATTGTATGGACGAAGGTGTCGGACACCGTTGTGTTGGCACGAATCTGGTGAGAGAACGGTGGTTGGGCCAGAATTGGTGCAACAGACGACGGAGAAAATGAAGTTTATTCGTGAGAAGATGAAAGCTTCTCAGAGTAGACAAAAGAGTTATCATGATCGGAGATGGAAAGATCTTGAGTTTCAAGAGGGCGATCATGTATTTTTTAGGGTTACGCCGGTAACGGGTGTGGGTCGTGCATTGAAATCGAAGAAACTTACTTCTCGGTTTATTGGTACTTACCAGATATCCGCGAGAGTGGGTGCTGTAGCTTATAGGGTGGCGTCGCCGCCGAATCTGTCGAATTTGCACGATGTGTTTCATGTTTCACAGCTTCGGAAGTATGTTCCGGATCCGTCGCATGTGATTCCGATGGATGAGGTCGAGGTAAGGGAGAACCTTACAGTTGAGGCGCTACCAGTTAGGGTTTTGGATCGCGAGGTGAAGCGGTTGCGGGGCAAGGATATTGCACTTGTGAAAGTGGCGTGGGGCGGCGCTGCTGAGGGCAATTTGACTTGGGAGTTGGAGAGTCGGATGCAGGAGTCGTATCCAGATTTGTTTGTCTCAGGTAATATTTTCGAGGACGAAAATTTCTAAGTGGGGGAGAGTTGTAACGACCCAGTTTTTGTGTGCGTTTTATTTAATCGAGTCGTTTGATTATTTTATTATTATTTTATTTTCTTTCCGACTTTTACCTGGAAATATGTTATTTTTCAATGTTGTGAAATTTTATCGGGTTTTGGGATCGGTTGCGAGATATTTGAGTGTGGGGGTATTTTGGTCATTTCATAATATTTTTATCAAGTTAGTAAGAATAGAATAGAAAGAGAGAAAATAAGAGAGAAAGAAAAAGAGAAGAAAGAAAAAGAGGAGAAAAGAGAAGAAGAAGAGAAAAAGTGGGAAAAGCTTGGAAAAATCAAAGAAAACAACTTCTAGTATCGATTTAATCGGGTAAGGGTGCGAAACTCAATTATTGTATGATTGTGTATGATTATGTATGTGTATTTGTGATGTTTGTTGGATTGAAATGAAGAAATTTAGTAAAACCCATTTTTGGTAAAATTGATTAGAAATTGATCAAATGTGTTGGAAATCATGTTTTTAGTGTTCCTTAATGTTGGTACAAGATATATACTTGTTATTAGATATTGTATTGGTAATTTTTCTGGATGTAGGTGAAAATTAGAGTGATTTGGGTGAGAAAACGCAGAACCACGTTCTGCAGAAATTTTTCTGGTTTTTCCAGGTCATACGCGTATGGGGCATGTTCATACGCGTATGGACCTTGGCAATACGCGTATGGAGGGCGAGTCATGGGCCAATACGCGTATGAGATGTTATTTTGCTCGGCCATCTGCCCATTTGCGTATGATACGCGTAGCATTTCAGGGCAATACTTGTATGGGTTTGGTCATTACGCGTACGAACATTTTAACGTGGAATTGGAGAAAAATGAGTCTCTGCTCATACGCGTATGGATCATGGTGATACGCGTATGGACAGGACATTTGCAAAATGGGACTTTTCAAAATATCGTTTTTCGTTTTCTTTCGTAACTTGAGTTCCGTTTGTCCGATTTTTACATTCTTGATATCGTTGTGTAGCTATTGAACTGTACTTTCTTATTATGATGAATTCAAAATTGTTAGCCGATTTTATTATGTAGAAAAATCGGGAATAGTGTCGGTCGTCGACTTTTTTCGTTGTAGTGATGCGTAATTGATGTGTATTATGCAAGGTGCTGCTGTATGAGGTAAATGTATGTGTTTAGATGGGGTTATGATGATTTGTGGCCGTATGGGAATTAAATGCATTGTTTTGGGCATAAGTGCAAAGTGTGATTTTGTTGGTGTAAATGAATGCATGTATGTGTGTGCATATTAAATGTCATGGGTCATTGTATGCCAAGCATCATGATATGCATTGTTGAGACGTCCTGAGTGACGGTTTGGATTCCAGAGGGAATTCGCTATAACGTCGTGTGCCCATGTGGGGTGTGAGCGATGATTATAGACGATCGTGTGCCCATGTGGGGTGTGAGCGATCGGGTCGTGTGCCCGTGTGGGGTGTGAGCGATCCATAAACACCGTATGCCCGTGTGGGGTGAGCGGTGGGGAACATCGTAGGCCCGACGGGGAGTTACAGTGATGTAACGAGCGATGATTCCAGCAGAGTTCCTGAGTGAACTAGTGATGAGAAACAATGGAAGTCGGTACCGCATGTGCATATGTATAGAGTCGTTGTGTCGGTCTCTTGCATTGTATAAATCATTATGATTGGTTGATGTGTGGAATTATGGATAGAATTGATATATGGATATGTGTTGGTGATGGACATATGAATTATTCCTTGTATTGCCTTGTGTTTGCATTATGGCATGAGTTGTGGTGAGAATTGTATATATATGTGTATTATGTGTTAGATTTATAATTGTATGCAATTATATTATGGTTGTTTTTCTCACCCTTCTGCTGTTTTATAATGCTCTATGAGGCATTGCAGATTAGAGTTGCTAGAGGTATTTTTGTGAAGCTTTGCGTCTTCATTCTTTTGTCGGTCGGCTCTGATATGTGACACCGGGTAGTTAGGGAGGCCGTTTGTGATATTTGTATATTACGTATATGTATATCTTTTGGCTTGTGCATGTATAACCTGATGTATGACAAACTTCTCATGATATATATATATATGTATGTTATTCAGTTTTAGATTTTTCGCTTTTATTCTAAATTCTGAAATGTGGGTGTAAGGAACTGAGTTCCTCTGTTGATTGCTACCCCACTGTTGCATATCTTTATGAGCAGGTGTTGTATGAATTGTTTCAATTTGATGTGACCCCTCGGTCTATGCCATGATAATTTAAATATACTCTGACGAAATTTTGAATTTTCTTTTACTGCTTTTTATTATTTGGGGGTATAGATTGGGGTGTTACACCAGGAACCGATGGTCATAAAAGAAAAACTTATTTTCTTCTTCTCGTCTGAAGCAGAAGAAATGAAGATTGCTTTGGACAAATCTCAACAAATGGAGGAGGCTTGGAAAAATATGTACCAAGTTGTTGTAGAAGAAAATGCAGAGCTCCAACGACAACCCAAGGCAAAAGATGAAGAAGCTACTTCTTACAAGAAAAGGAAAGCACAAGAAGATTTGTCGTGTCCTAGTCCTCAGTCAACACCTCGGAAATTGATTGTCGACAAGCTCATCTTGGAGAAAAACCAGATGGAGGAAGAAATCAAGAAACTCAAGACAATACTTTTTGGAGAATCTCCTTAGATCTTTCTTTAGCTTTTATTTAGCTTTTCCGTTATGACTCTTGAGAAGTGTGCTGACGCATTGTAATAAATTTTGTTTTAATTAACGGTTTCGTCTTTTGGTATTCCAATCATTAATGGTTGTAACCGACCTTTTATGATTAATAAAAAACGTCTTTTGATATTCCATGATGATTATAAATAACTGAATTCCATGAATCTTGTTGCATTGCATTTGTATTTTTCTTTCTCTTCCCTTCAAGGAACTTAAAAGTTGTTTTGCTAGGTATCGTAAGATGGATTACGGAAAGAAAGGAGTTTTACCGTACACCTTCAGGGTTCCTGATGTTGAACGGTTAAGGGAACTAGGAGGTCAGATCAAGGATCCAGAGGCTTTCACTGAGAAGTAGCGACGAATCCTCCCGCTGTTGGAAGTTTGAGTAGCTGCTGGCTTATTGGAGACGCTGGTTCAACTCTACGACCTGATCTACCACTGTTTCATCTTCCAAGATTTCCAGTTGATGCATATGTTGGAAGAGTATTCTGCTCTGTTGGGTATCCCTGTCAAAGACCCGTCTCCATTCTCCAGTGCAGAAAGAAGACCTAGCCAAGAAGATATTGCAAGAGCGACCCACATAAAGCTTCTTGAGATCCGAACTCACATGACAGTCAAAGGGAGAATTGATGGTTTGCCTGCCCAGTTCCTGTTCGAGAAAGCTCGACACTTCGCTAGCATGGGGAATACCGAAGCCTTTGAGAATATTTTCGCATTGCTGGCTTATGGTTTGTTCTTATTTCCCAACGTTGAAGATTTTGTTGATGTCCACGCGATCAGAATCTTCATGCTCAGAAATCAAGTTCCCACTTTATTGGCTGACGCTTACCATTTAATTCATTCGAAGGTTCTGAAAGGAGAAGGTCGTATTACCTGTTGCACTGCTATCCTCTATGTGAAAGATGGTTCAGAATGGCCCGTGAAGCTCATGGCTCTCACTCACTCAGACATTGTTTGGCATGATCCGATGTATTGAGGAATCCTCATAATTCACAGCTGTGGAGACTTTCATAATGTGCCTCTTCTTGGTACAACGGGATGCGTTAGTTATAACCCTGTGCTAGCCCAACCACAATTGGGACACCCAATGGAGGAAGTACCTGATCCGAGGGATATGGCCAGAATTTTCCTCTATCAGGGAGAGAACCTTGAACTGAAAACCAGAATTGTGTTTGCGTGGTACCGCATAAACAGGCAAGGAATGACCGTGACAACAAATCCTGATTGTTCAGTTACTGAAGCCTGCCTAGCATGGGCACGTGAAAGGGCTCTCACCCTGATAATGCCATATCCTCGTCCCAAGCCTCTTGTAGCTAATTCAAGTGAAGTTTTGAAGCTGAAGATGGAAATAGAGAAGCTCACTCTTGATAAGGCAAGGATGCAAGAGCAGATCGACAAGCTGACCGAACAACTCCGTGGAAGAGAAAGGGCGTCGTCTAGTGGATTAGACTCCTAGTTCCTTTTGTGTTCTGTTGCTTATTATAATAAAACCTTGAAGGTGTATTGGCTTTTATGTAAAAAAATTTAATTTAATAAATAAAACAAGTTTCCGATTACGATGCTTAAAAATACACTTTCGAGTTCCTTGAAGTTCATGCTACATCATACACACCATTTGCATTTTGCATTTGCATTCCAGGTTCTCATTCGTGTTTCTCTTCTCAGACAAGCTGAATCATCAATACAATACTCGAGCCGGTCGCAAGAAAAGAATGGATCAACTCGAATAGGAAAACAGAGCACTTCAGGAAGAGGTTACAACACTGAAAGAAAGTATGGAGAAGATTAATGGGATGATGGAAACTTTGTGGGCTGCTCAGAATCAGTCATCATATAGTGAACCAGAACCAAGAACTGTTATCTCTGAAATAGTATCTGCACCGATCCCAGTGGTACCCACAGCAGGTGAAACTCCGTATTCCACGCCTCCTGGTTATCCGTGGGGTATGCCTCCTAACTTTACTCCTGCTGGATACCGCCCACCAGTTTCTCAAATTCCTGTCGCAACTATTGTAAGGACTATGCCACCACCCGTGGTAAATGCTACTCTTTTTCACCTAAAAGAGCCTGTGTTTCATGGTGCTCCTAGTGAAAGTATTGGAATGGAAGAACGAATGGATGAGTTCTAGGACAAGTTTTCGGAAATATAGAAGGAAATCAAGGCCCTTCGTGGGAAAGAGTTGTTTGGAAAGAGTGCTTCTGAGCTGTGTTTGGTTTCAAATGTTAAGGTTCCCCCAAAATTCAAAGTCACTGAGTTTGAGAAGTATAAAGGAAACTCTTGCCCACAGAGTCATTTGGTTATGTATGCACGGAAGATGTCTACTCAGACGGATAATGACCAATTGCTGATACACTATTTCCAGGATAGTTTGACTGGTGCAGCCCTCAAGTGGTATATGGGGCTAGATAGTTCAAAGATCCACAACTTCAGTGATCTCTGTGACTCTTTTATTAAGCAGTACAAATATAATGTCGACATGGCACCAGATAGAGATCAGTTGAGAGCCATGGTCCAGAAAGAAAAAGAGAATTTTAAGGAGTACACCCAGCGTTGGCATGAACTAGCTGCTCAAGTTACTCCACCCCTGGAAGACAAAGAGATGGCCAGAATTTTTCTGAAAACACTGAGCCCATTTTTCTATGAGAGAATGGTAGCAAACGCCCCTAGTGATTTTACTGAGATGGTGAATATGGGGATGCGTTTGGAAGAAGGAGTCCGCGAAGGAAGATTGGTTAAAGAAGGAAGTGTTTCAGACAATGCCAAGAAATATGGAAGTAACCTCAGAAAAAAGGATCAAGAAGTAAGTATTGTGCATCAAGGACGACCAAAAAGAAGAAGGTATCAGCAACCTCAACATATCGCTGCTCTATCTCCCGTCACCAACACTATTGCTCATCAACCATAGGCTCGTCTATCAGTCAATAATCAAAACCGTGTTCAAAGACAGTTTGATCCGATACCGATGACCTATGCGAAGTTGTATCCATATTTGATACAAAGAAATATGGTGCAGACACGAGCTTCGCCAGCCATCCCGAAGGATCTCCCGTGGTGGTATAAGCCTGAGGCTCGTTGTGCTTTCTATCAAGGTGCACCCGGACACGACATTGAAGATTGTTTTCCTTTGAAACATGAAGTACAAAGGCTAATGCGACATGGTGTCTTGTCTTTCAGAGACTCTGGACCTAATGTGAAAGCCATAAGCTCAGACTGAGACAGTCTCCTCAAGGCTTTAGTGAATTTACTGCTTTTCGCATGTAATGCTCCTTGTTTGTTAATGCATTTGTTATTTGCATGCAAGAACTTGTTATTTTGAATGATTAATGAATTAAATATGTTTGTCTTGAAGAAATCCATTCGTTGTCACTCATTTTAAAATGCTTTTTCTATTTTATAATGGCAATGCTACACAATCTCTTGCCTTAGCAGAGAATTAAATGGAGGATGACGAAAATCAAACACAAGATCTCTCGTGGTACGCTTCTGAACAAAACTCTGCTAGTGATGTAAGGCACTATTTCAAATCCCCAAACACCGGAGATATAAGGAAGATAGACCCTCGTTTACCCTTTTGAGCCTTTGAAGTAGGAGTTCTTCTCTACAAAAAACCCTCATACTTAACCTGGGGCAGGGTAATTTTTAGTTAACAAAAAAAATGGAGCGAACATCATGAAGAACGGTGAAGGTGTGAAAAACGCAAGAAAGGGGGGTTTGAATTGGTTTTTCAAAATAAATCGTTTCTTTAATATAACTTTCTCTTAAAAACTTTACCCCTTTTCTAAAGAAAAACAACTTGGTTAAACAAAGAGATATAAACACGTTATGTTTATACTAGTTCGCTTGAGAACCTCTCAAGTTAATCTAGTCCACCTGCCAAGGTGATTTCGCCTCTCTCAACGAGGTCTTAATCCACTATTCAACAAAATAGTACACTGCACGAGCTAACACAACTGGTGACTAACAACAACCTCTAGAACTCACACGTTCTAGACTTCTCAAGTAATCCAACCACACAGGTCTTACTTAAGGCACAATCTCTAAGACACACGTCCTAGACTTATAAAGAGATCTAATCACTAAGACTCTCTTAAGGAATACAACTTTAATTTCAAATACAATGGGTTTACAAAAAATTGCTTCTTATCAAGCTGATAATGTTAACAAGTTTTTTGACCAAGAATGACTTAAGAAAGAACACAGTTAGAAAGTATTGTAGCAGTCTTCAAGAATTTTAACGTTGTAATGTGGTACAGCTGTACAGTGTGGCAAGTTTTCTTGGATTCTCAACTTCAGAGGCTTTTTGTGAGCATGAGTAAGAAGGGAAAACATTGCTCGGTTCTTGAGATTATCAAGTCTTTGAATCATCAGCTCTGCGCTTACAGAATCTTCAGAACTTGTCTTCAGAACCTTGTTCTCTTTATCCACTTTCTTCATATCTTCAGAGGCTTCTGATAATATTTGATTGAAGCATGAGAGTCGACTTTGGGTAGGTTTTCAGAACCTTAATCAGAGAGTGTGAGGCTTCAGCATCTGGACTTCGTTCCATCAGAACCCTCATCTTCAGATCTTCAGAACTCATACTCTTTTCCTTTCGAATTAAAGTCTTTTGTGTTATCTTCGTTCAGCCCTTTTAAGTGCATATACGAAATGTCTTTCTTTAAACATTGCACTGATTCTCAGGAGTATAACCTGTTTGCTAGGTTCTCACAAGTAACAACATTAGTTGTGCAAAATTGTTCATGCCAATACTCATTTGTTATCATCAAAACTTAGAGATAATATTGCAGAACCAAATCTTTTTCTCACAATCTCCCCCTTTTTGATGATGACAAAACTATGTATTTGATGACACAATTTTGATATATAAATATATAACACAAAGAACATGGAAAAAGGTTTTTAGGGTAGGTTATCCTTTTTATGAAGTGTTCCCCCTGAGTATTCAATTTGATTAAGGTTCGTGCTCGGGCTCCCCCTGACTTCATTAACCTTTTGAGTCTTTCTTCATCATCAGAGTTCTGAGTTATCTGCACAGAGGAAAAATACAGAAAAACAATCTAATAGAGATGATAGATTTATCTGTTAGCATGAAAGCAGCATTGTTTTTCAGAGAATGACTATAGGATCAAAATTATCACATTCATATACTTTCTCTCCCTTTTTGTCATGAATCAAAAAGATAAACACAGGGTAGTCCAAGGGTGAAAAACGCAGAACTAAAACTTAAAAGAAAAACAGAGGTTTATTTGTTGTCAGAGGACATCTTGTCCCAAATCTTCTTCATCATGATCTGAAGATTTTCATTGACAGTATCTTGCTTGTCAAACCTTTCTCTGAAGTTCTTCCATTCAATTCTGATTTCATCAATGGCGTCTCCCAGACGCTTGATAACAGGATCATAAGTGGAACCAATCATAGCACTTTCTTTAGCTTTTTCAGCTTTAGCAGCTTCTTGTGCCTTTCTAACAGCTTGTTCTTCTGCTTCTTTAGCAGCCTTTTCTTCAGCTTCTTTCTGCTTGGCAGCCAAGAACTTGAGTACTTTGACTCTTGCTTCAGCTTCTGCTCTCTCCTTAGCCTTTGCTAGTTCACTAGTTATGGTTGTATTTGAGAAACTTACAATTCTTGTAAGTTCCATGTCCAGCCATTTTTGAAAACTTTGACAGGCACTCTCAAGTTCCATGAGCTTTGTGCTTGTACAAAGTTCCGCTCTTAGCTTAGCAAACATCTCAAGTGCTTTGTCATGAAATTGACTTGTACATTCTTCAAAGGATGTTGGAGGTGGAGCATTGTAGATAACCAGAGCGAGGTTGGATTTATCAGAGTTGGTTTCAGGTGGTGGTTGCTGAGATAAGTCAATCTCAGTAGCAGCAGGTTCAGGTGGTTGTTGTTGATCGGTAGGAGAGATTACTTCTAGATTGTCGAAGCTTATAAGGTTTTCAGGTAAGACAATTTCTAGGGATTCATAGGAGGTTCCCTCAGAACTAGATTCAGTATCGGGAGCTTGAGATTCAGAGATTTGATTTGTTGGTTCTAGTTTATTTGGCTGAATTATTGAGGTGGTTGTTGTTGAAATATAGGTAAAGACAGTCTCAGACAAGATTAGAGTAGTTATTGATGGGTTGGTGGTTGATTGATCAGTGGTTGGTAAAGGAATCGAAAAAGATGGGGGTTTAAACCTTACTTGTGGAATGGAGGTAGAGGTGATTGGTGATGAAGATGGTGCAACAACAGATGGATTTACATTAACTTTAATGATTTTCTCAAGAAGAAGAGCTTCTTTTCTGGAGATTTCAGTTTCATCCTTTTTCTTCTTTTTGCACTCCGCATCCTCTTCAGCGAGCTTCCTCTTACTCCTGGTAATATGCTTTGACTGAGGGACAGCTTCTTCAATTCTAAATTCTGCTTCTCTCATTTTGGCAATGTAAGAGGCTATTGCGGTTGGATTATCTTCTTTGCGGTAGAATGGATAGTTTTCTACTGGATTCTTGATCTTTTTTAGCGTGTCGGGAGAAATAGGTGTTGGTTTCACATCGACACTTTCAATCATCTTCATATTCTTAAGATTTACAGCATTGAAAGCTTCTCCAACTTTTTCATTAAGATATTCCGTGAACTTTGCTTCCTTGATCAGATAATTCACTAATCCACTTTCAACCAGAATGTCAGAGATCAGCCTTCCAAAAGGAATGTAGTTAACAATCTTCTTTTCTGGTGAGGCCGTTGTTCTTGTCTTGCGCACCATATCCCTTAAATAGTATAATAGAATGGAGGGAAGGCACATTTTCTCATGTTTGTGCAAGTAGTACAATATGTGTTTTTGATTTGTGTTGGCAAAATTTGTAGCACTCTTCGCCCGTCTTGGATTGATGCATCCAAGAATGATCTTGTGCCAGATCCTTAGGTTGTCACGCAAGTTTTTACTTTTGCAGTCCGTTGTTCCTGATTGACAACTTTTGAAGATAGCTTTGTTGATGACTGACTCAGATTTTTCAGTTTTTCCGTACACCCTCTTTCCTTCCAAGAACTTCATTCCTAGCAATTCTGAAATAGATCTCTCAGTGATGATAATCTTCTGCTTCAGAACAAAAGATACCACATGAAATTTGTCTGCATCTGCATGTCTCCAGAATTCTTTCACTAGATCATCAAAGCATGGACCTCTTAGTCTATCAAAGTAATTTTTCCATTCATGAGCACCCAATTGATCAATTAGGTTAAAACCATTATCAGAGAGGTTGTTGAAGTCAACATCTAGCTCTTTCAGAACAGTTAGATCGTTTGCATGTGTCACACATGTCACAGAGCGAGTTTTCTGGGTGACATGGTTTGCATCAATTGTGGGAAGGGTTAATGGATTTGAAACAGCTGGTTCAGCCGTTGAGAGAGTACTAGTGGGTGTGATGGATGAGGATGGTAGTTCTCGAGAGATTTGAACAGTATCTTGCTGATGAGTGTCCATCCTTACAGTGGTAAGAAAGAATGAGGATTGAACTTGAGTTGATTTTGAGGGAGTGAAAGATAGAGAGAAATAGATGAGATTCGATTAACTTTTCAGGGTTTGTGAGAGAGAGAGAAGATGTTCTCGAGAGTTTAAAGGACAGACACCTTCTTGAGGGGATAAGCTAATAAATGTGATAAAGTTGAGTCAATCTCGAGAAAAATGTTGTTCGTTCAATTTGAATAATTAAAGTGACTTAATTTTATTTAAATCACATGCAAAAATAATTTTCTGAATATATGACATGTCATATATTTATCAGAACTTGAGATGCGTTAAGAAAAAAGGTTCTGATGATTTGAAAATACTTTTCTTCTAACTAAACACATGAGGTTCTGAAAATGTTTTTATTCTGAATAGTACTCCATATTCAGATGTTTTAAAATGATTAGAAATCTATCTTCAGCTAAGGGTTTTGTAAAAATGTCAGCTCGCTGATGGTCTGTATCAATGAATTTTAAGCATAAAGTTCCCTTCTGAACATAGTTCCTAATAAAATGATGTTTTATTTCAATGTGTTTAGCCCTAGAATGCAAAATTGGATTTTTACTTAAGCAAATAGCAGCAGTATTATCACAGAAGATAGGAATGTTACTCTCTTATATCTGATAGTCTTTCAGCTGATTTTTCATCCATAGCATTTGAGTGCTGCATAGGGAAGCTGATATGTATTCTGCTTCTGCTGTTGAGAGAGAAATTATAGATTGTCTCTTGCTTGACCATGAGATTAGGTTGCTTCCTAAGAAGTGGCAATTCCCCGATGTGCTCTTTCTTTCTAATCTGTCTCCGGCATAATCTGCATCGCAGTAACCAGAAAGAGTATACTCTGATGTTTTCTTATACATCAGGCCAAGGTTAGTTGTTCCTTTCAGATACCTTAGAATTCGCTTGACAGCGGTTAGATGTGATTCTCTTGGATCTGATTGGAATCTAGCACATAGATGTACACTGAATAATATATCAGGTCTAGAAGCAGTTATATATAAGAGAGAACCTATCATTCCACGATAGAGTTTTTGACACACCTTAACTCCTGTTTCTTCTTTTCCCATGACACAAGTTGGATGCATTGGTGTTTTAGCAATGTTGCAATCCGTCATATTGAACTTCTTCAGAAGTTCTTTTGTGTACTTGGTTTGATGGATGTAAGTGGCCTCTGATCTTTGATCAATCTGAATTCCAAGGAAGAACTTCACTTCTCCATGAGGCTCATTTCAAATTCGGCCTGCATTAACTTTGAAAATTCTTCACATAGAGAAGAGTTAGCAGAACAAAAAATAATGTCATCAACATAGATTTGAACAATAAGAATGTCATTCTTATATGTTTTACAGAAAGGAGTTGTGTCAACCTTTCCTCTGGTGAAATTGTTTTCTAATAAAAGTTTGCTCAATCTATCGTACCAAACTCTGGGAGCTTGCTTTAAACCATAGAGTGATTTTTTAAGTTTAAAAACAAAGTCTGATTTTTCTGAATTTTCAAAACCAGGAGGTTGTTTGACATAAACTTCTTCTGATATATAACCATTTAAGAATGTACTCTTAACATCCATTTGATATAGAGTGATGTTATGATTTACTGAAAAGGATATTAGTAAACGTATTGCTTCAAGTCTAGCAACTGGAGCAAATGTTTCGTTGTAGTCAATTCCTTCTTGTTGACTGTATCCTTGAGCAATAAGTCGTGCTTTGTTTCTGACAACTTCTCCCTTTTCATTTAGCTCGTTCCTAAATACCCACTTAGTTCCTATTACATGAACATTCTTAGGTTTAGGAACTAGATCCCAAACATCATTTTTGGCGAACTGGTTAAGTTCTTCTTCCATAGCCAGAACCCAGTCTTTGTCCATGAGGGCTTTGTCAATTGTAGCTGGTTCTATCAATGATACCAGTCCTACAAGTGTTTCATCTGATGGTCTAAAGGCTAATCTGGTTCTGATAGGAGCATCTTTGTTACCCAGAATTAGTTCCTCAGGATGGGATGTGGATAGTCTTCTTCTTTGTTGAGATGGGGTATTTGGAGTTACTTTAGTGGTTTCTGGTGTAGGATCTTGATGTTCTTTAACTTCATCTGTCTTTTCCTTAGGTTCGGAGAATCTAATTTCCAAATCTGCAAGTTTCTCAACTAGCTCTGACTTTTCTGAGTCAGGCTTGTCATTGAATCTAACATGAATAGATTCCTCCACAATTCTTGATTCTGTGTTGTAAACTCTGTATCCTTTTGAGCGTTCAGAGTATCCCAACAACAGACACTTCTGTGCTTTGGAATCAAACTTGCTAAGATTCTCTTTAGTGTTAAGCATAAAACAGACACATCCAAATGGATGAAAATAAGAAATGTTGGGTAATTTATTCTTCCATAATTCATATGGAGTTTTATTCAAGATAGGTCTTATAGAGATTCTATTTTGAATATAACATGTTGTGTTAATTGCTTCTGCCTAGAAGTGCTTAGCTATGTCAGTTTCTTGGATCATGGTGCGAGCCATTTCTTGTAAAGTTCGATTCTTTCTTTCTACAACTCCGTTTTGTTGTGGAGTTCTAGGGCAAGAAAAATCGTGAGATATTCCATGTGAATCAAAAAGTTCTTCAAAGTTTTTATTTTCAAATTCTCCACCATGATCACTTCTGACTCTGACTGTTTTACAATTTTCTCATTTTGTACTTGAGTGCAGAAGGAAGCAAACACAGAATGTGATTCATCCTTGTGTTTTAAGAATTTTACCTATGTCCATCTGCTGTAGTCATCAACGATGACTAGTCCATATTTCTTACCATTGAGAGAGGCCGCTTTTACAGGGCCAAAATGATCAATGTGAAGAAGTTCCAATGGTCTAGAGGTGGAAACAACATTTTTAGCTTTGAAAGAGGTTTTTGAAAACTTTCCTTTCTGACATGTTTCACAAGGAGCGTCTGACGAATATTTCAGATTTGGCAAGCCTCTAACAAGACCAAGCTTGTTAAGCTGAGAGATTCTTCTCAAACTGACATGGCCAAGACGTCTGTGCCAGACCCATTGCTCTTCGTTTACAGAAAGAAGACATTTTACATTTTGATGTTTTAAATCAGATAATTTAATTTTGTAAGTGTTGTTTTTCCTCTTTCCATTGAATAGGATAGATCCATCCTTCTGACTTACAGCTTTACAAGACGTTTGATTAAAAATGAGATCATAGCCACTGTCGCTAAGTTGACTTATTGACAACAGATTATGCATTAGACCTTCTACTAATAAAACATTCTTAATGGAAGGAAGCTTACCATTTCCAACAGTTCCGGAGCCAATGATTCTTCCTTTCTGATTTCCTCCGAAATCGACGACGCCTCCAGGCTTAAGTTTCAGATCTTGGAACATAAGCCTTTCTCCCGTCATGTGTCGCGAGCACCCACTGTCCAGGTACCATGACTGGTGTTTCAATGGAGATATTAAGGATATCTGCAACATAAATTATCTTGTTTTTAGGTACCCATTTTGTGGGTCCTTTCACATTAGTTTTTCTAAAGGTTCTGATCCCTTTAGATTTCCTTACGTTAGCAAAACGGTGTGGAGTTTGTGCATAGTGTTCGTGTTTAGGATATTTCTTTAGTGTGTGTGTTTGTGTAATCCTAGTGTTTGAACCTTTTGGTTCTGAATGCTTAAGGCTAGTACCAGACGGAATAAACTGTTTGGACAGAGGTATTATTTTGATATTTTTGGTTTCATCATATGGTTGAGATGGTCCTGAATATCCTAGACCTCTACTGCCATTTCTACTGACTCCATAGATTAGTGAAGCCATTTTGCTTCTATCTACGCTTTTGGCAAGAAAGTTTTTAAATGCGTTATCATATTTGTCTTCTTCACTAGTGTTAGTTGAGTTTGAAACAATTTCTTCTTCTAACTTAGATAGTTTACATTTCAGGACATTATTTGAGTTTTCTAAGACAAATATTTTTTCATTTTGTTTAGAAATGGTTTTCTTGTTTTTAGTAAGATCTTCTGAAGAAACTATAAAACTCTTTTTCAAGATTTTGAATTTGCTTTGAAGGTTTTGATATCTTTTTATAAGTTCAGTTAATTCTAATTCAACTTCAAAACGTGATAAGGAGGAAAGTACCTCTCTTTCATCGTCAGAGTCTGATAGTTCTTCCTCTGACGAGTCGCTTCTGGTTTCTACCATGAATTCCATGTTGACCCGACCTTCATCAGCATCATCTTCAGATTCTAAATCATCCCAGGTTTCCATGAGACCCTTTTTGGCTTTCCCAGGTCTTTCTTCTTTCTTGGCCTTTGGACAATCATTTTTGAGATGTCCAGGTTCTTTGCATTCAAAGCACGTAACATCTTTTCCATAGTTTCTTCTTTGACTGGATGTAGATTCGGGTCTTCTCCTTGGTCCTTTGAACTTGTTCCTTCTGTATTTCCATAGTTGACTTATATTTCTTGATATGAGTGATATATCATCTTCTTCTGAATCTTCTTCAGATTCTTCCATTTCTTCTTCTGCCTGATACATTTTCTTCTTTTCTGGCTTTGCCTTCAGTGCAATGTATTTGTTTTTCTTCTGAGGTTCATCTCCTTGAAGCTCTATTTCATGACTTCTTAAAGAACTGGTAAGTTCTTCAAGACTGATACTATTCAAGTCCTTTGCAAGTTTCAAGGCAGTCACCATTAGTCTCCATTTGGCCGGAAGACTTTTGATGATTTTCTTGACATGATCAGCAGTAGAATAGCCTTTGTTCATAACTCTGAGTCCGGCAACAAGCATTTGAAACCTTGAGAACATGGTTTCAACAGACTCATCATCTTCCATTTTGAAGACTTCGTATTTTTGGATTAGCGCAAGAGCCTTCATCTCCTTGACTTGAGCATTTCCTTCGTGAGTCATACGAAGAGAGTCAAAGATGGACTTTGCAGTTTCTTTGTTTGTGATTTTCTCATACTCGGTATAAGAAATTGCGTTGAACAGAATGGTTCTTGCTTTGTGATGATTTTTGTAAGTTTTCTTCTGAGCATCTGTAAACTCACTTCTTTCAATCTTTTTACCTACAGAATCTAAAGGATGACTATAGCCATCAAGTACTAGATCCCATAGATCTAGGTCAAATGATAAGAAATAACTTTCAATTATATCTTTCCAATAATCAAACTTTTCGCCATCAAAGATAGGAGGTTTTGCAGTGTAAGATTCTCTTTCAATAACATTTGTTTCCGAAGTTGCTGGTGGTGGTGTAGTCATTGTTTTTCACACTTGGATCGGTACTGAACACTGTTAAGTGCTTGATAAAAATTCAATCTTTTTATCACCTCAGAACTAGGCTCTGATACCAATTGAAGGTGTGAAAAACGCAAGAAAGGGGGGGTTTGAATTGGTTTTTCAAAATAAATCGTTTCTTTAATATAACTTTCTCTTTAAAACTTTACCCCTTTTCTAAAGAAAAACAACTTGGTTAAACAAAAGATATAAACACGTTATGTTTATACTAGTTCACTTGAGAACCTCTCAAGTTAATCTAGTCCACCCGCCAAGGTGATTTCGCCTCTCTCAACGAGGTCTTAATCCACTATTCAACAAAATAGTACACTGCACGAGCTAACACAGCTGGTGACTAACAACAACCTCTAGAACTCACACGTTCTGGACTTCTCAAGTAATCCAACCACACAGGTCTTACTTAAGGCACAATCTCTAAGACACACGTCCTAGACTTATCAAGAGATCTAATCACTAAGACTCTCTTGAGGAATACAACTTTAATTTCAAATACAATGGGTTTACAAAAAATTGCTTCTTATCAAACTGATAATGTTAACAAGTTTTTTGACCAAAAATGACTTAAGAAAGAACACAGTTAGAAAGTATTGTAGCAGTTCGCGTGTGTGTCTTTCTTCAAGTCTTTGAGCTTCCTTTTATAGCCGAGTGAAAAGAGCCGTTGAGATGGAATCATGATAGCTAAGTAGGCTTACGGCTAGAAGCGTGAGGAAAGATACAAAGTCTTCTGCATGATGCGCGTCCTGTCTGTGTCAGATTATCTTGTTTGTATTTAGCACAGTCTTCAAGAATTTTAACGTTGTAATGTGGTACAGCTGTACAGTGTGGCAAGTTTTCTTGGCTTCTCAACTTCAGAGGCTTTTTGTGAGCATGAGTAAGAAGGGAAAACATTTCTTGGTTCTTGAGATTATCAAGTCTTTGAATCATTAGCTCTGCGCTTCCAGAATCTTCAGAACTTGTCTTCAGAACCTTGTTCTCTTAATCCACTTTCTTCATATCTTCAGAGGCTTCTGATAATATTTGATTGAAGCATACGAGTCGACTTTGGGTAGGTCTTCAAAACCTTGATCAGAGAGTGTGAGGCTTCAGTATATGGACTTCGTTCCATCAGAACCCTCGTCTTCAGATCTTCAGAACTCATACTCTCTTCCTTTCGAATTAAAGTCTTTTGTGTTATCTTCGTCCAGCTCTTTTAAGTGCATAGACGAAATGTCTTTCTTTAAACATTGCGCTGATTCTCAGGAGCATAACCTGTTTACTAGGTTCTCACAAGTAACAACATTAGTTGTCCAAAATTGTTCATGCCAATACTCATTTGTTATCATCAAAACTTAGAGATAATATTGCAAAACCAAATCTTGTTCTCACAAACGGGTGGGTACAAAACAAACTTTGAGCCTTATATCCTTTGTTTCTTAAACCGAGAACCAAACGACAATTACAACCCTCAAAAGTCATAGTTAAAGCAGGTTTTGTTTGAAAGCATACTCAATAAGATGACGTTTCCTGACTCCTATGAGGTATGCTCAAATTTGTGTTGGCTTTATAAAATTGGTAATTCAATCACCAAAATATTTTAAATAAATTTTCAAGACAAACATGGTGTTGCTTTAGCAATTTCAGAATTAACATTTTCAACTTGCTAACATTGCTAGACATCATATAAGTTAGCATACGAGCATCAGCGATGAACTCAATCTTTTGAGACCTGTGGCTCTAATGAAGATGGCAGATCATTTCAAAGGATGACCATATCCAGGGGCACGTCACCTGAAGACTTTTCTGATCAGGGACAAGTTGTTTCCCAGTTGTTTTTCACAGTCTGACCCCAAAGAGGCTAGTTTGAAGACTCAAAACACTGTCAATCTAGGGCAGTTACGTCGAGATTTGATAAATCTCTCCGAATTTGAAGACTCAGTTATACAAGGTACAGTCAATCTGGGGAAATTATGTCGAGATTCGACAAAGCTCTCCCAGAATTTAAAGACATTGTAACAGTTGGATGCCAAGTTTTCTGTAAAATCCTCTTGAGATGACTTACTCTCATAAACCATGTACTCTGGGGCATTTTGAGAAGTGAAGATTACTTTTCATCCATTCACAGCAAATGTTTGTTCAAATGGTAACTACCATACAATATCAATGCAGAGTTACATCAGTCTCACGACATTACTCACTCATACCTCAAAGAGTTTTGTCTCAAGTAATGTGACGACTCCCTAGTAAGCCTTTGCTCCAGGTAGTCACGACTATTCCCCGGTAAATCTCTATTTCAAGAAGTTATGGCACGTTTGACGCAAGATTTCTCCAGTCGGCAACCTAAGAATCCTCAGTGATTTTCTTTGGTTTCAACCTTCCCCAGCGAAACGAGTGTTTATTTCACTCCTCATTGGATTTTCTCACTACCTCAATCTTCTCTAGTAAGGATGGATGTTTATTTCATCCCAATAAGTTTTATTCCCAGATTTCTATGTTGATCCAAACTTCCCCGATGAAGTGGATATTTATTTTATCCCCATAAGGCCTCAGCTTTGGCATTTACAACTTTCATTCAGACTACTTCAGTTTGCAACAGATATTTATTTTATCCCCATGAAGTCTTTTCGATCAATGAGTTTGATTCGTTCCCAGTGAATCTTTCTCATCTCCAACGGAGTAGCAAGGTTCATCTTGACAATCTCCTAAGTGAAGTCATGATGTTCATCCCCTAGTGGAGTGCTCTCTTTTCCCAGATAAATTTTGAAGCTTTGAAGTGGGACTTGTTTCTATATATGGCTTTCTATTCAACCCCAATGATGCTTCTTATCTTGTGAAGTTTGGCCGAGTACCCGTATTGAGATGTTCACTTCATCTCCGGTCTTCTCTCTGTTTTGTTGCCAGCATAAACATGAGCATAAGCATACGTTCATTCATATAGATTCATGGCATGTGCGCATTTTGCATCTTGCATTTTTGTTTTTTTGTTCTTTCACTTTGGTTGTGTTTATCCCCAAGTAACTGGGTTTTCTCTGCTTCCTCAAAGTAGAATCGTCAGCCCTAGGCAGAAAGAGCACATCCTTTCTAAATTCCCCACTAAGTTCGACCTTCATGGAAAACGGTTGCTTTAGTTTTCTTTTCCAATTTTGGATAAAGATAAATCCCGTTGAGTTCAGTCCTCAATGGATGGAGTCTTGCTTGACCGTTTCTTTCCAGCTATCTCCTGGATTGACCTTTGGTCCCTGACAATCACAATTTTTTTAATCTCTCTAAGCTTTTGAACCTGAATCGAGCGCGCATTTATTTTGCACTTTGTCTCCCCAAGAAGAGTTTATTTGAAGATCTCTATGGAAGACATAAATTATTTCTCTATGGAAGACAGAAATTATTTCTCCAGCAGTATTATTACAACATTTTCAAGGGATTTACACCCAGACAACAAGTGGCCGCTCTTTATTTGAGCATGTTGGTTTTGGTTCTCAGGTTTTCTATTTGGATGACAAATGACAGTCTCCTCAAGGCGATTTGTCTATCTCCACTAGACCTTTTTTCTTTGCTGACTACCCAGTAAATCGGTAGCGGACAATATTTCTTTGTGGACTACCCAACAAATCGGTAGCAGATGATCTTTTCTTTGCTGACTACCTAGTAAACCGGTGGCAAGTAATATTTTTTCTACCCAGTAAACCGGTAGCAGGTAATATTTTCCTACCCAGTAAATCAGTAGCAGAATTACCTTGTGTAGACTACCCAGTAAATCGGTAGCAAGTAATATTTTTCTACCCAGTAAACCGGTAGCAAGTAATATTTTCTTTATGGACTACCCAGTAAATCGGTAGCAGAATTTTCTTTGCCGACTACCCAGTAAACTGGTAGCAGATGATCCTTCTTTATGAACTACCTAGTAAATCGATAGTAGATATTTTATCCCCAAAGAAGAAACTGAGACTAGTCCGTGGCTTATGACCCGGGACGAGGGGAGGTTCATTTTTACCATTTTCAAGTGAAATACTTGATTAAAGAAGAAACTGAGACCAGTCTGTGGCTTATGACCCTAGATGAGGGGAGGTTCATTTTTACCCTTTTCAAGTGAAATACTTGATTAAAGAAGAAACTGAGACCAGTCTGTGGCTCATGACCCGAGACGAGGGGAGGTTTATTTTTACCCTTTTCAAGTGAAATACTTGATTAAAGAAGAAACTGAGACCAGTCCGTGACTTATGACCCGAGACGAGGGGAAGTTTATTTTTACCCTTTTTAAGTGAAATACTTGATTAAAGAAGAAACTGAGGCCAATCCGTGGCTTACGACCCGAGACAAGGGGAAGTTTATTTTTACCATTTTCAAGTGAAATACTTGATTAAAGAAGAAACTGAGACCAGCCCGTGGCTTATGACCCGAGACGAGTGGAAGTTTATTTTTACCCTTTTTAAGTGAAATACTTGATTAAAGAAGAAACTGAGACCAGTCCGTGGCTTACGACCCGAGACGAGGGGAAGTTTATTTTTACCCTTTTCAAGTGGATTTTGGCTCGAGGTAGACAACCTCGTGGCATGCATTTCAAGATTTTGGCCCGAGGCAGACAACCTCGTAGCATTTCATTTCAAGACGTTGCAACATCTAGTTAAATAAGATGTTGAACCATACCGGGAAACATGTTTGCTTATTATCTTTGCAATATACACTACCGTTTTCATAGGGAGACACCCTACTGTTTAACATACCTTGTGATTGTCAGTTGGTAGTCTCTTTCCCCAGCAGAGTTTGATCTTTCCACGTGGAGTCCTGTTTTGCTAGGCTGTTCCTTGTCAGGTCTTCATTTCTTTAGCTGTGTTTCAACCTCGGTTATCCCCTGTGATATATTACTCACAGGATCTCTGTCTTGTATTTTATATAATTTTCATACCATATCATGTGCATTTCGCGGCATCTTAGGGCCAAAAATTTGTGCATGTTTGTATATAAGTCTCCCATATCTCGTCGAGACGAAGATTTCAATCTCCATATCTCCGGATAGAAGAATCTTAAATAGGGGCATCTGTCACACCCTAAATTTTGACCCTAAGATCCATGTTCTTTTTGTATAGCATCTTTAGGTCTTTGTGTGTATGTGTTGCTTTATCACTAACCAATTTGCGTAGGTTTGATATTTTCAAAAGGAAATGAAAAGGAAATGTGCCTCACAATCATAACCAAACATCCATTACATGATCATTCGCCCAAGCTATGTGAATGAATCCATCTCAAGATGTGATATCTGGTTTTCAAGAGGTTTTTGAATCTTATTTCAGCGTGTTTACAAGCTTTGTTTTAGTGTGTGTTGAGTCGTACTCAAAATTGACCCCAAGGCTATGTGACGAACCAAGCTAGGTAATATGAGGTATTTATTGCAAATTAATTCAAGAAGGGATTTTCTAAGCTTCAAAGAAAACATTATTCAAATTGGCGTTATTGGTAGTTGATTTATCCAAGAGGTTCATGGTTCCGTTATTTCATAAACAAAGCCATGGAAGCCCCCATTTGAAGTTATGATGCGTGCAATTACAACATTTGCAGATACTACTTTCACTGCAATTTGAACTCAAGATGCTCACAAAAGTAGCATCCAAAAGAAGGTACAAGCTACAGTTTGCGCAAAGGTCATGACAACATCAAGTTCTAATTAAATTAAAATATCATTATGGAGCTATTATTACAAACACAAAGGCTTTTGTGTGACTGCAAGTTGATACAAGATTCTTCCCACATTTAAACATCCAAGTGGAGATTACATCATAAATTACATCATAAACCACCGCCCGCATCCAAAGGTCGAGTATGAAGGTTCATTACATTACAAAAATCAAGGATAGCACAATTGCACTATGTCAAGAGATTACATTATATATTCTCATGGAAAAGTTGAATACGAGGCAGTGTGCTCTTGTATGCTGCCGCACCCCCTGATTTGAAATGTTCAGCATGAAGGATAACCCATCAAATAAACCTGTAATATTGCACCATATCAGTACATTAATAGTCACCCCTGCCATGCCAAAATACTATTGTGCCATGTCCAACCAAACCACCATTTATCCAGTATGTTAATCCCATTCAAAATCCTAAATTTCTCCAAGACAGAGTACGTGAGGAATACACAAGAATCTAATATTTACAAATGCAACAAAGCTAGGGAACACAATGTAAAATCAGAGTTTGTTTGATGGATAAAATACAAGTTTTAATTTAAAAGAGGACAAAAACGTCACAATATTATCATTGCTATGATGTTGCCAAAATCCGCTCTCCCCTCGGGCTTGCCATCATGTTCCTCATTAAGGATTTGAGCAGGTATCCAAAGGTCGATCGCTTTGCAAATGCACATCCCAATCAGACTCCAAGGCTCTTAACAGCATACCTAGGAGGTTGAGATGTGCAAAGATATGCTTTAGACCAATTCATGGAAATTTCTCAATAAAAAAAGGCATTATGTTTAGACACATGGCATTCAATTCTCATAAACATAACAGAAAATAAATGTCATACCAGTCTCTCCATACGAGCCAACCTAATCTCTTTGAGTTATTTCCCTTTGCCAAGCTTTAGTAACCTCTATATTTTCTTTGAAAACATAACATGATTCAAGAGAACCATTTGCTTTCGATTGCCGTTAGTGTACTTTAACTGGACAATCCAAGATTCACTTCAAACTCTAAGCATAAATTTCCAAAATTGTTAGGAAAGTTGCGCGAAGTTACGTAAGGGCAATACCACTTCAACCAAGCTTGAACCTATCAGCTCTAGAACCGTCCCGTTTGCTCCCATTTTTCTACCTGCGAAACACCAACATAAAGCATTATGAAGACAGAAATCCTGAACGCAAGAAGAAACCAATGTAAGGATAGTTAGTAGGCGTCAGGAGCGGATCATTGTCATTAAATAAAATCAAAGAAGTTCGGAACTGCAGATATTCGAATCAGACCTCACTCACCACAATTAGCAAGAGGAAATGCCTCAAGGTGCAGCCATGTTACTATGAGTCATGGTGTTTTGTTATTCAAATAGAAATATGAACAATGAAGCCTGAAGTTTGAGTTTCCAAAAGACCAAGTAAAGCCGTGTTCAATAGAGCTCCAAGGATATGCACATGAAAAGGGAAGGGAAAAGGTTTGCACGATTTTGGAAAATATCAAAGCTGATAGAATCGAATATTGCAAGTTTAGAATTCGTTTGGAAATCAAAATTAATGTTGGTTCAGAATCTTATTTTCATCAAGCTTTCACCCAATAATGGCAAGTTTTGGCACCTTTCAAATGTCATCAATACATTCTATTTTCATCCTCGGTTATCACCGTTAAAGCAAAAACAATCGCAATCAGTCATCCACCACAAATCACAAAAGGAAGTAAATTATCCAAACTTTCCAAAATAGTTCCAACACAATCAAACCAAAGAGGTAAGTTTTCAAGGCAATATGCAAAACGGATTCAGCAAACAAATCAGATTCAAGACAGGCCCATAACCAAGAAGGAAACACCAATCAATACACAATCAAATCAATAGCAACCTCAGAGGTATATAAGAAGCACTTGTGACACTTGAAACCACGCCAGAAAACCTATCCTAAGAGAGACGAAAAAGCAGAGAGAGAGATTCATCATCACCAACTTTTCAATTCAAAAATCAACCAAGGCATCAAACCCTAATCCAAAGTACTACGCAAATCACTATATCGAAGCATCAAACCAACACATGCGTAGAGACGAAGAGATATCAAAGTCCACTTACCTTGCTGAACCAATTAGTACAAGATCCGTTCGTGGCTGGGAACCTAGCTCATCGTCGCCCCACTTCTTTCCTTTTTTATTTATTTTCGCATAACATGTAATATGTAAATCGTGGAATTATAGTGAAATTGGGGAGCGGGATTGTATGGGTTAGGGTTATTTGCTTGTTTGATCGGAGAGATGGGAGGATAGCGGCGGCGAGAATTAGGGTTCCAAAAACCCTATTTTGAGATAAAGGAGAACGAGAGAGAAGAACATGAGGGTGAGAGTCTGTTGTGTTTTGGTGTTTATTGTTTTGTTTTATCCTGTACACACACACACATAAGTGCACTGTGCACCCTCACGTTTTGGTCCCTTTGATCACAGCACCCCTTGATCCTAGGGCTATAATCTGAGAGTCTGCGATAGACCATTTTCCCCCTCGTGCGTGGGATCTCTCCGTTTAAATTAATCCATTTAATTCAACCTTTTATTTTCTTTCTATAATAATATTTTTTGACTAAAAATAATAAAAATGTAGAATCTTTTAGGTAACCTTTCCTAAAAAAAAATATATATATATATATATATATAACTCTTTTTTTTTTTAAATATATATAACTAAGATTTTTTATTAAAAACCTTTGTTATTTTTAGTAAAAAGCCTTTAATAAAAATTTGTATTTACTAAATTACTAAAATTAAAATCTTTTCTAGTTAATAAGGAAAACTCTTTAAATAATTTTTTTCTTTCGTTTCTATATTGATAATAAAAACTTCTTTAAAATAATTAACTTTTATTAAAACCTCTAACTTGTTTTAATATTTATCTTTAACTCAATTCTAAAATAAATTAACCTTTTATTAATCTCCCTTTAATCAAAACTCTTTCTTAATAATTTGTTCCCCATTCGAATCCCTCATCGCGCTTAATCGTTTGTATGACATAAGTTTAGAATTTTTGATATCATGCCTTGCTTGTGTATTCATGTGTTTACCATGGTGCTTGATGCATGCTTGCTCTAATTGTTCCAAACCCTTTCAAAATATAAAAATCTCGATCCAACGTCGAGCCATTTTCCACCTATGTAAGTCGATCGCCTTTAGGCATCGCTATCAACCTTTGGTCACTATACACAAGACTATCCCACTTTGCTAGCATTCTCGTTAAAACTTATTATAATCGATTGCATTAATATCCAAGGGAAAACCCCATGCATGGTAATCAATTATCGTGCATGGTGCATAATCATTTGCATTTCATACTTCCCTATAAGCTTTTATACCCTTAAGATAAGTTTATTAGACAACTTTAGGATAGACTTCCTAAGTTAGTCCCCCCTAATTTTGATTCCACAATCAAAATTTAGCTCACTTAATTCTCCACACAAGAGAATTAGATGTGAATCATCTCAAAGAAGGGACATACAATCCCATACCCCACAAATACAAACAATCCTCAAAAACTGTGGTGGTTTCTTAAGATGATGACTCATATTTTCTCCTAAACTTTTAAACAACTTTAGTATCCTTCAGAGAGGAACTACAAGTGCTCTGATTCCATCTCCCGACAGGATATGTAGGCACAAGATGCGATATCTTGTCGAGCACACTTAGGAATAGAATTTTAGGTCTTCCTACCCTTAAACCCTTAGCAAATAGATAACAAATAATGTAATAAAACCAGAGGTTCCTATAGAGTACTACAGATATCTAGGATGCTAACACCTTCCCTAAGTATAACCAACCCTCGAACCTTAGACTCTTAGTTTGCATTTGCATTGCATACCGTGGGACATTCGATCTTTCTCCCTTCCCTTGGATAAATCAAAGACGGTGGTGAAATAAAAGAAATGTGATTCAAGTTAATATAATAGCTTGGTATCCAATTCTCACCGCGACACTTTGCATTGCATTGCATGTATGGGTTTATTCATTCTTTTTCCCTTCCTGTGGATAAATGAAAGACCGGTGGTGAATTATGATTTGTGATTTAAGTTAATATAATAGCTTGATATCCGATTCTAACCGCGACAGTCTGCTCATCGGGCTGTCAATGCCATTGATGAAATGTCTGATGAAAATTTGATCCTAGATGTTGCTGAAATCAAAACTCCTCTGCGAGCTTTCCATGCAAAGTTAGTAGAAGCAGGATTGGTTAAGGTTTGTCATGCAAAGTATGAAAAATGTGTTGTCTATCCTAAAGGATGTGAGTTGGTCCAAAGGGACATCCAAAATTTGATTGACGAAGGTTTTTTTCAAGTGAGTAACGATGTGAAAAATGATGAAGTGGTAGTAATTGAACCTATTTTCAATTTGCCATAGTCAAATGAAAAATTACATGTTTTCAATTTGCCCGAGTCAGGTTCCAAAACACCAGTTTTCAATGTACCTAAGCCAGTCTTCAATATTCCAGAACCTGTCATTGTTTAGCCAGTTAGTCATTCGAAGCTAGTGGTTATCTGAAGGCCTAGTCCATTCCCTTTTGGAAATACCAGAATAGTACCATGGAAATATTATGTGACTGTTATTGACCAAGAATCTGGAAAAGTTAATCAAAAAGAAGATTTGAAGATTGCTAATGCAGACATAACCAATATTGCAGGGGCAAGTAAAATGACCCGTAGCGGTCGCATCTACATTCCCCAATTCACCGAGGTCCCATCAAAAGAGACTGTTGCCACAACACCCACTAAAGACAAAGAAGTGATTCCTACTAATGAAGACGTTGATTTTCTGAGAATCATAAAGAAGAGTGACTACAAGGTCATTGATCAGCTACATCAAACCCCTAAAAGATATCTATCTTGTCTCTTCTAATGAGCTCTCCAGCTCACAGAAGCGCCTTGCAGAAGTTACTAGAACAAGCTCATGTCACTCATGACATCACTGTTGGGCAATTAGATGGAATAATTGCCAATATCACTGCCTGTAATACTCTCAACTTCAGTAGAGGAGATTTACCAAACGAAGGCCAGAACCATAACCGTGCGTTGCACGTATCTGTGAAATGTAAAAATGATGTTTTAGCAAGGGTCCTTGTGGACACTGGTTCCTCTCTTAATGTTTTACCCAAAAGGACACTTGCTAAGTTAGCTTTCCAAGGGGCGGAGATGAGGCCTACTGCTTTGATTGTTAAGGCGTTTTATGGATCGCGTAGGACAGTGATTAGGGAGGTAGAGCTACCTATTTAGATTGGCCTGCATGTGTTTGATATTACCTTTCAAGTCATGGACATCAATCCCGCATACAGTTGTTTGCTTGGAAAGCCATGGATACACATTGCTGGGGAAGTGACCTTTACTTTGCACCAAAATATGAAGTTTGTTGTTAATGATAAATTAGTGATTGCTTTTGGCGAGGAAGACCTTATGGTGAGCCATATCTCTTCGTTCTGATATATTGAGATTGATGAGGATGCTTTGGAAATTTCTTTCCAAGCTCTCGAAATAGCCTATGTCGTCCTTATGGAAGTTGAAGAACCTGTGGGGAAGATTATACCATCCTTTGCATCTTTGAAGAGCACGAGGTAAACCATTGAAGAAGGTAGTCCCGAAGGCTGGGGGAGGTTACTGATGCCAAGGTGGAGCTGGACCACTTTGGGTTGGGTTACAAACCAACCACTAATTAAGGAGCATCAACTTCTACCAAGGGTCGTCTGAAGGGTATCCAAGAGGTGTTTGTCAATGCAGGTTATTAAGTTAATGCAATTGATGAAGATTGTGAAGATGAAGATATGAACAACTTGGTGTTTCAGTGTGAAGCTGCCTTAAACAATTGGGAGGAAATTAAGAACCATAAGATCATTCCCGTGTCAAAGTAATTTGTTGTTTTTTTGTTGTTTTCAAAAATCCATGGCTCTGCCAAAGGCTATTGGATTATTTTCTAGGGCCACCTATGCACTTTCAAAATTATTATCAATGAAGACATTTTGTTAAGTTCTCATTTGTTCATTTACTGTTTTTTCTATTTTTACTTTTAAAGAAAATGGAAATCTTTTCAAAACTACAAAGAACATTTTCCTTTTACATTTTTTTATTCTTTTAATAAAATCAAATCATTCAAACATGCAGAATAATAAAAAAACCCTATTGAATCCAATGACTCTAATTCCACTCTTAACTTTGATTCACCCATCTTCTAAGCTAAAGAAAAGGGTGAGGAAGATTGTGACATTCCTGATGAAGTGGAAAGAATGCTTGAGTATGAGTACACAGATCTCCAGCCACATCAAGAGCAGGTAGAGACAATCAACTTTGGCACATATGAAGAGAAGAAAGAAGTCAAGATTGGTACAACGTGAAATTCTAGCATAGCAGACAGCAGATGTCCTAACACATGTCAAGACATTATTCTGCATAAACATTTAAACAAGAACTGAACAGCAGGCTGGTACCTTGAATATCAGAACTGCAAAAACATAGATGTTTCAACATCTGATCCTATATGCTAATCAAAACTGAACTGTAAATTGCAGAATGATAAACAACACAAAATATGATGACCCAGTTCAGTGCAACTACCTACATCTGCAAGATACCAATCCAGGAAGAAGACTCCAGTATCAGTAGTATAGTTTTATGTAAACAACCTCAGGTTTACAGTAAACACCCACGCTTACCTATCACTATCCAATGAAGGCTTTATCATTAGAATTCACATCTAATTGATAAGAGAACCCCATCTCACTCCCTAAATCATAACCTGTGATTGTCTAACAGTTAATACCCCATAACTGTATCATTCCTAATGAAAGACACCCCTTCCAATACAAAGTTCAGTCAAGCATCCTTGAATAACAAGTTAACTTGGATTTTCTTCAAAGCTTCATCCAAGAACAATACACAATTCATTATCTACGGGTTTATGAATCTGTACAAGTACCTATGTCTACCACACTGCATCAAATCGATATAGAGGGAGACTTACAAGAGAAACCTACGACTCTCAAAACCTAAACTCTACTTTACAAAATAGGATTCCTAAGTCTATATCATCCTCTCTCTTTTTTCTGCATTAGGTATTGGTCTTCTTTTATAGTCTTCTGCTGAGTTGAGCTTCATATCTTTGATGCTTGATCCATTGCCAATCACGCCTTGAATCTTGAAATAGATTTAAAACAAACCTGCTGTTACAGTCATGATGTCGAATCTTCATGTTGTGACATTCTATTCGACATCTTTGGTCTGGGGCATAAATCTTCATGTTGGAGCATCTTTTCCACCATTATGTTTTACCAAAATTTAGTAAAACCATTGGAGCTTTCACAACGCTTGGGGCAGACATCAGACAAAGATTGGCAAGCTTCTACAAGAGTATGTGGATGTGTTTGCATGGTCATATCAGGACATGCCAGGGTTGGATAGATACATTTTTGTTCATAAAGTGCCACTTCGACCAAATTGCCCGCCAGTAAAGCAGAAACTCCGAAGGACGAAACCAGACATGGCTATGAAGATTCAAGACGAAGTCAAGAGACAGTTTGATGCAGGTTTCTTAGCAATTGCAAAGTATCCTCGATGGGTAGCTAATATTGTGGCAGTACCTAAAAAGGATGGCATGGTCAGAATGTGTGTAAATTATATGGATTTAAACAAAGCTAGTCCAAAAGACAACTTCTCTCTACCACATATTGATACGCTGGTGGACAACACTGCTCGTTTTGTTGTTTTATCTTTCATGGATGGTTTCTCAGGATACAACCAAATCAAGATGGATCCTGAGGACATGGAAAAGACCATGTTCATTACCCCTTGGGGAACATATTGCTATAAAGTCATGACTTTTTATCTTAAGAACGCATGGGCAACCTACCAAAGGGCGATGGTCACCCTCTTTCACAATATGATGCATAAGGAGATTGAGGTTTACATTGATGATATGATTGCAAAATCTCATAGTGAAGAGGACCACATGGACCATTTTTTGAAGTTGTTTGAGCGACTCAGAAAATTCCAGTTGCAATTGAATCCTGCTAAGTGCATGTTTGGTGTCTGATCTGGAAAGTTACTTGGGTTTATCGTTAGTCAACGAGGAATTGAAGTAGATCCCGACAAGGTCAGAGCAATCCAAGAGATGTCAGCCCCACAAACTGAAAAGCAAGTTAGATGTTTTCTTGGACGATTGAATTACATTTACAGATTTATCTCCAACATGGCTGCTACATGTGAACCTATCTTCAAGCTACTTCGCAAAGATCAAATCATTAATTGGAATTCTGGTTGTCAACAAGCTTTTGAGAAGATTAAAGGTTATCTACAAGAACCTCCCATCATGATTCCATCTGTTCCAGGGAAGCCTCTCTTCATGTATTTGACTGTGCTCGAAGGATCTATGGGTTACGTATTAGTCCAACATGACGAAACCAGACGAAAAGAACATGCCATTTACTACCTGAGCAAGAAGTTCACTGATTGTGAAAGAAGATATTCACTTTTGGAGAAGAATCGTTGCGCTCTAGCATGGGCTGCTAAACATCTTAGGCAGTACATGATTTGTCACACTACTTTGTTGATCTCTAAAATGGATCCAATAAAGTACATCTTTGAGAAACCTGCTCTGACTTGAAGACTTGCTCATTGGCACATGTTATTATCTGAATATGACATCTAGTATATAACCCAGAAGTCCATCAAAGGAAGTTTTTTGTCTGACTACCTTGCAGATCAACCTGTCGAAGACTACGAGCCTATGAAGTTTGATTTCCATGATGAAGACATCATGTTGGTAAAAGATTGTAAGATCCTAGGCCCTGACAAAGGACCCGAACAAGGATCCCGATGGAAACTCATGTTTGATGGTTCCTCCAATTATAGTGGGCATGATATAGGAGTTGTTCTGATGAATCCCAATGGTGGTTATAATTCATTCACTGCAAGGCTATATTTTGAATGTACCAAAAACATTGCAGAATATGAAGCGTGTATCTTAGGCATTGAAGCTGCAATTGATCTCCGAATCAAGATCTTTGAAGTATGTGGAGACTCAACCTTGGTAATCTACCAAGTCAAAGGGGAATGGGAACCCCGTGATGAAAAGTTTATTCAATATCATGCTTACATCGTAGAGTTGATAAAGCACTTTGATGAAGTCACTTTCTGTCATGTCCCAAGAACGGAAAACCATATAGCTGATGCTCTAGCTATGCTAGCCTCAATTTGGAAAGTTAGATTCCTCAATGAAGCACCGCTCATTCGGATTGAAAGAAAGACTGAGCCAGCCTATTATCAATTGGTTGAAGAGGAAATTGAAGGGAAACCATGGTTCTATGACATCAAGAACTACTTGCAAAATCAAGAGTTCCCCGCTAATGCAACAGCTCTGGATAAGAAGAATCTGAGAAGATTGGCATCCAAATTCTTCCTTAGTAATAATGTGCTATACAAGAGAAACCATGACATGGTTCTACTTAGATGTGTGGATAGACACGAACTGGACCTGTTGATCAAAGAAATTTAAGAAGGATCATTTGGAACTCATGCCAATGGACATGATATGCCTAAAAAGATCTTGAGAGCTGAATATTACTGCTTAACCATGGAGTCTGATTGTTTCCAATATGCCAT
Source organism: Lathyrus tuberosus (assembly GCA_022829125.1). Classification (NCBI taxonomy): domain Eukaryota; kingdom Viridiplantae; phylum Streptophyta; class Magnoliopsida; order Fabales; family Fabaceae; genus Lathyrus; species Lathyrus tuberosus. The sequence continues at coordinate 3,160,726 of JALAZF010000478.1, read as the reverse complement.
AAAATGCAACAAATGCCAAATCTATGCTGAAAAGGTACACGTGCCTCCAACACTACTGAATATTCTATCATCACCCTAGCCTTTCTCTATGTGGGGCATTGACATGATTGGGGCAATTGAGCCCAAAGCTTCCAACGGTCACCGATTCATTCTGGTTATGATTGACTAATTCACCAAATGGGTAGAAGCGGCCTTTTATACCAATGTGACAAAGCAAGTGGTTAACTGCTTCCTCAAAAAATAGATTATCTGCCGTTATAGGATCCTAAGTCGAATCATTACAGATAATGGGACAAACCTGAACAATAAAACCATGAAAGAGCTGTGTGGGGGTTTCAAGATTAAGCATCACAACTCTTCCCCTTACCGTCCAAAAATGAATGGAGTTGTTGAACCCGCAAACAAAAATATCAAGAAAATACTACAAAAGATTGTGAAAACTTACAAACACTGGCATGAAATATTACCATTTTCTTTGCACGGATACCGATTTTCAGTTCAAACTTCAACGGGGGCAACCCCTTTCTCTTTGGTGTATGGGATGGATGCTGTCCACCAAACTCGAAGTAGAGATACCATCCATTAGGGTCTTAATGGAGACCCAACAGGACGAAGCAGAGTGGATCCAAGATAGATTTGATCAGCTGAACCTCATTAATGAGAAACGCATGACTGCAATGTGCCATGGTCAATTGTACCAAAAGCGGATCAAGAGGGCGTTTGACAAGAGGGTTTGTCTTCGAGAATTCAGTGAAGGAGAGCTCGTACTTAAGAAAACTCGCCAGTTCACAAAGACTTCCGTGGAAAGTGGACTCCCAATTATGAAGGCCCATTTGTTGTGAAGAAAGCTTTCTTCGGAGGTTCACTAATTCTTACAAGAATGGATGGTGAAGAGCTTGCGCACCCCATAAATTATGATGCAGTCATAAAATATTATGCCTAAATAAAGCCCGCTAAGTCGAAAACCTGAAAAGTCGACTGAGGCAACAATGGGTATCCTGGTGGATCAAAACCTATGAAGGAGCTCCAAGAAAAATTTAGGGATAAGAATAAAAAAAATAAGAGCTCGATAAGTTGAAAACCCGAAAGGGCGGCTTAGGCAAAAATGAGCATCCTGGTGGATTGAAAACCCGAAAGGGCGATCTAGGAAAAAATTAGGGACAAAAGGCCTATCACTGCATCAGATGGTGTTTATAATTACAGAAGAATCAAAGTAAAGGTTCAATCTAGCCGCTCTCGTCAGAAATAAGGTTTTGGGAAGTCTTAGTTATTAGAGCTAGTAGTGTCATTGGATTCAATGTAACCTTTCCCTGTTGCCATTTTCAAGTTGTAATACTCCATGGAGCTCTGCCATTTGCAAGCTACCATTCTTGAATAAATACAGATTTTTCCTAATTAATTCTAGTCATATATGCGTTTTCTACTTTTCCTTGTTATGCAAGATGTCATTTATTTGTTAATAATGAATTTTGAAACTGAAAAGTTTTGAATTGAAAACAGTTTTGAAAACATAATGAATGAACATAAATTTTCTTTGACATATGGAAGGATTAAAAGAAAATTTTTGTTTCCCCAAGAAGTCTCAAGGTTGCAAAAGAACTGTTAGACCATTACAAAAAAAATCCCCGTTGAAGCATAAACTGACAACACTCTTGGATTGATCCTTTCATCGTGTGTGACTATCAAGATTGAAGAGAACTTCCCCAGTGTCCATCATGTGATACGTATTTATTGCTATTGAGGATATACTCCCCATAAGAGTCTCCGCAAACTCCTTGTCTCTCTACAGAGTCAGCATTTGTATATCATGATCATCTGCATCGTGCCTAATCATGTGCATTTGGTGTTAACCCAGGTCTCTTGTTGTTGGTTGTAGCCCTTTGGTTCCAAGTCCAATTATTATTGGAATTCTGTCATTTAAAGCCCAATTGTCATTGGCATTTCCTTTTGTAGTCTAATTGTCACTGGAACTCTGGTTTTAAAGTCCAGTTGTTACTGCCACTCTGTTTTTAAAGTCTAATTGTCATTAGCTTCTTTTAAAGTCCGGTTGTCACTAGCTTTCTTTTAAAGTCCAATTGTTATTGGTATTCACTCTCCTTAAAGTCCACTTGTTACTGGCATTGTTTACAAGTCCAATTGTTATTGGCGTTTTCAAATTCAATTGTTATTGGTAGCCTAAAGATTCAATTGTCACCAGTATCTTTTAAAAGTCCAATTTTCATTGGTACCTAAAGCCCAGTTGTCAGTGGCATTTCCTTTTGTAATCCAATTGTCATTGGTACCTAAAGCCCAGTTGTCACTGACGTTCTTGTTTGAAAATCCAATTGTTATTGGTATTGGTAATCTCTGGTTGTCACCAGTCCCTTCTTGAAGTCCAGTTGTCACTGACGTTCTTGTTTGAAAATCCAATTGTTATTGGTATTGGTAATCTGGTTGTCACCAAACCCTTCTTGAAGTCCAGTTGTTACTGGTGTGCTCATTGAAAATCCAATTGTTATTGGTATTTGATGTATATGACCTTTGAAGTTCGTTTGTTACTGACACCCCATCGTTATCCAATTATTATTAATATTCAAAGTCCAATTTTTATTGGCACTTTTATCCCACTGTTTTTGGTATTTGAAGTTTAATTATCACCAGCATCCCCTTTGAAGTCAAGTAGTTACTGGCCCTGATCTATTAGAAGATGGTTGTCACCTTTGCTTGTGTTCTAAGTCCAATTATTTTGGCATATATGGAAGAGTTTAATTACCCTTTTTCCTTATGTTTCCTGAAGAACATGTTTGACTTCTTCATGTTAAGGATTTTCCAGCAGTTTGGATGTATTCTGGTCAGGAAACTCCAATGTTTGGTTTGATCTCTTGTTAGAAGATCTTTCTTGTTGGGTTTAATATCTTGTTAGAAGGTCATTTTTTTGTTTGGTTTGATCTCTTATTAGAAGATTATTCATGTTTGGTTTTGATCTCTTGTTAGAAGATTTTTTCTTATTTAGTTTGATCTCTTGTTAGAAGATCTCTTTCTTGTTAATTGTATTCTAGAGTGTCACCCGGTCATGTTGTCGCACCTCAAAAAATCAATCAAAAATACGACCCTCACGTAAAAGGCGTGGAAGAAATTTACGGTTCGACAGAGTCACCACCGAACTTTATTTATCCCAAAAGAGGGAAAGGAAAATATTGATAAAACCTTTAAGAGAGATAAGAACATGGTCGTCGCAACCACATTCTGGGTTTGGGAGTCGGTTACGTGAGAGGAAGGTATGTGAACCCCCTCACGTTCGTTGTACTCAACAGGAACCTCTTAATTCGAATTGTGTTGAACGTTAGCCAAGCTTATTTGTTTTCTTCTCAACGATAAAAGTGAAAAGATAAAGGAAACAGACTTAATGCTAGGGGAGATGAGTGGTTTTTAGAATAAGGTGTTCACCAAGGATTGGGGCCCTTGTGCCTAAGTATGCTCATTCGGACGAGAATGAGGAATCAGAGCAATCGTAGTTCGACTACGGGAAGGATAGAGGGAAAACGGAAGATGGAGGGAAGGTAGCTCGCCAAGATCATCGCAATCTTGTGCCTACGTATCTTTACTCGGACGAGAATAAAGAATCAGAGCAATCGTAGTTCGTGGATGCGGCCATGAAAAGAAAGGGTGTTTGGGGTTGATGAGTGGTTTGGATGACGATTACTCGAAGCTTAAGAAAGGCTCCTCGGGCCCAAGTAATCGGGAGAGTGAGTCAAAGGCTTGGCTCTCTCTCTTTTCATCTAAGGTGGTTGAGTAAAAGGTTTGATTGGAAATGTTTGACAAGTGTTTTAAATGAAGAATGGTTGGAAGAATGGTTTGAATGTTGTCGAGTTGGAAGTGTTTTAGAGGCATTAATTGCTCACAAACGAGTAAGAGAACTCACACCTAAAAAACTGAAGGGAGATCAAAGGCTCAACCCCCCATTTTTCACCTTGAAAAGAGTTTCGATAGTCATTAGTTGTTTTTGAAGATTGATTATGAAAATCCACTTGAAGTTGGATCAAGGGTTTGTTTGCATGCGAATGAGTTAAGCCTTAAATTATAGATCAATCTTGAATTCGTCATGAACTTGTAAAGGCTTAGAGAATCAATAACCATATGAACCTGGCCAATTGAATACTGATAACCTAAAGCCTTCACTGTAAGTCAAATGAACAAGAACATGCCTTGAAATCAAAGGATTATGACTCAAGACATACACCTCAGTACAGCCAAGCCCTAATTTAAAAATGAACTGACTTCTAATAATTCTCTAACTTGAACACCACTTGAATGATACACGCCATGACCTGGTTATGAAACACTCCCTTTCCTGACAAAGATTAATTCAAACCAAGACGATTCTAAAACTAGACTGCGCACACACTTGACCTGAATGAACCTCACATGAACCTCAATTCACTTCAATTCCACCTTGTGATACCTTGAGCTTGGACAACAAGAAGGAGCAACATATTTTTGGGTTTTTTGATAATGGTTAGTAGGTGGAGGTAAAGATGAAAGATATATACAAGTAGGACAAATTGGGGGTATGACACATGTCTGGACCTGTTGATTAACCACTTTGGATATCCCCCAGTTTGTTTCTGTTTCCCCAGTATATGTCATCCCCAGTGAGTTATTACCCATTGTCGTTGACATTATCCTTTGCTTTCATCACTCTCCACATATCACATTTATCATTCATCATAAATCACCACACTAGAGTTCGTTACATTTCACAGCATTGTCCCCAACATGTACAGAGAGAGTTCATTTGTCCATTGCATAGCATGCCATTGCATCTAGGGGCAAAATTTCCGGTTTTCTATATTTAAATACCTTTCACCCTTATTTCATAAGGATTGTCATCACTCATGTCATCCGGTAAAGTTATTTAAATAGGGGCAACTGTCATACCCTAAATTTTACCCCTAGATTCCATCATCATTTGCACACATTTTAGGTGTGTCATTCATGCATGGCTGACCCTCAAAATTATCAAAATACTTGTCTTGCTTTTCTTTGTTTGTGAATTAGGGTTTACATCAAGGAGATTATTGGTTGATCAATTAAGGTCTTGGATTAATCATCAATGTATCAAGTTCTCATGATCAAGAGTTTCCCTACATCAACATTTAAGTGTATTGTGGTCTCATTACAAGTTTATCAAGTTTCAAATTCATTTGGTCTACAAATTAGGGTTTCTGAGCCAAAGTCAACTGCGCCTTTGAATTTTGACCAAAACATGATCTCAATCCTTAGGGCATGATTCAAGACACTCAAATACACCTTTGGAGTCCATCCATAATGTTAAAATAGCTCAAGAGGTTGATTTCATTGAAGTATGCAATTTGGATTTCATCTGATACAAAAGTCAACCACTGATCAAACTCAAGTTTAACTTTTGACTTTTTGGTCAAACATGGACTTCTCAAGTCATAGATCATGAAAACATGTGATTTGGATCATGATCAATCAAGAAAATCAAGGAAAACATCAAAAGATCAAAATTTGGGAAAATTTGGGTTTCATGATTTTTTCTAAGTTATGAAATTCTATGATTTTTACTCAACTTTCCAAGCTCATAACTTCCTCACCAAGTAACCATTTTCTTTGCTCCAAAGACCAAAATGAAGATCTTGTTTCATACTAAAACTTTACCCTGGTGGATGATTTCCCAAAAAAATGCATGGATTCAGAGATATGAGGCCATGAAGTGGAGGGTTCATTACTTATTGAACAAAACCACTTAGAAAATTTTTCAACAAAATCTGCCTTGTCAAGTGACTCACTTGTTGGCCATTTTTCACCATGATCCCTTTTGATTCAAGAAACATTGTCAGCATGAAGGTTGTAGAGGATGTTTCAACCTTTCCAAAAAGTCCAAGAACACAATTTTATTATATGTGAGCTAAGAGTTTTGAAGAAAGGAAGTTAGCCTTCAAAACTTGAATTTTGGTTCATGTTCATGGCAAATTCTTGTTGCAAATCCTAGCCAAAGCTATGCAATGTTGCTTTGCAGACCACATTACTTGTAAATCTCCCTTTAATCAGAAGTTTACACAAGTTTGTGATGCATTACCCAAATATTTGAGCCATTAACCAAGTTGTAATGCCATTTATGGATTGTTTTGCAAGAAAGTTCACAATGCCATTTGCATAAAGTGACTTTAATCAAGAAGTCAACTTGTCTTGAGTTCCACATTATTTCTTCTGCACACAAACTCTTCTTGGCACAACTTTGGAGGTTCATAGAAGCTTTTTATATCATCAATCACCTTCTGGCAGTGAGATTGAAGAGGCATTGGACCTACTTCAATAGGTAAGTCCATAACCTCTGCAACTATGTGATTCTGACATCATTCTCATGCATTTTGATTACAAACATGTTTGCCATTATATATAGGTCATTTACCCTATGATAATTGGTTTGTATCATTATTGTATATGATTTTCATATTGAATTTATATTCTAGGTTTCTTTCTGGTTTGTTTCTGATTACTTGAGCTATGTTGAAAATTACTACAATTGATTATTGCCATTATGTTCCTTATGAAATTCCAAAAATTTGTCATTTTTACACCATGAGGAAATTTTGAGAAATGAGAGAGTTGAGTTTTTGAAAAGTTTGAAAATGGAGGTTGAAGATGAAGAAGAAGATGGCGGGCAGTCTAGGTTTTAAAACATGTTTTAATATTTGTTTTTGTGTTTCCATGTTACTAACTACTTGGGCATTGCGCCATGGTGGTTGTGTGTTGTGTTTGTAAGGCTTGCGTGCATAATGTCTAGGGTTCGAATCCCCTTCGCCCCAGACCTTTTGTGTTATTTAATTTTTCTATGTTTTTCATGATAACTTCATATATTATGCAATGCGCGTGTAATATTTCAAGACCATTCAAGTGGCCCAGTGGTTAACTTTTAAGCCTACAGCCAAGGGTGCGTGAGTTCAAACCTCACATGTGACAAACCCTTCCTTTTTATCACTTATGCACTTTATGATTTTTCTTCATTTTGTTACAATCAAATCTCACTATTTATTTATTATTTTGAGCTGATTTTTTGCACACCCATTATTTGTTATACCTATTTTATGAATATGTAAAAAAATTACAAAAAATATTTTATTTTCAATCAATTTTATTTAGCCAAAGTAGGTAAATTTTTAAGGTGTGTTTACGTCTTTATTCTAATTTCTTTGGCTTGTTTCTTGATTCCATTTGATCTTGATGATTCTTGTGAATATGATACACCATGTTTGAACCTTGTTTAATGTTGTTAATATTTTTCAATTGGTTTTTTTGCCCAAGTTTGGCGCACTTTAATACTTGATTTTTTATGTGTGAATACACTTGAACTTTCAATGTTTAACCATGAACATTTGCCTTGCCTTTGATGTATGATGTGAATACACTTGCTTACTTTCATACACCATTGAACCTTTGATGAACATTTGATCCATGATTGTTATATATTTTATAACATGTCCATATTGTTTAAAATTTGGATATCATGTATTGGTTTGACTTTATGTTAATTACATTCAAACCTTTTGAAATGCTTAGACTTGTTGCAATCACAATGAACCCTTGACATGAACCCTTTGATTGTTACCCTTATGTCTTGAACTATGTCCAACTTGTTTTCATTATTAAGTGGTATCTTAAACTTGTCTATGATTGTTTAAAATTTTAACTTGTATTCATGATTAAGTGGTGTTAGTGTTAATCCTAAACTATGTCACAACCTTGACCTTAGTTCATGCTTGCTCTAATTGTTCATACTTGAACTTTTCATCCATGATTCATATTTTGGTATTGTTATATCCATAACCATGTTACTGTTATATCCTCCCTTTATGATTGATATTGTTATATCCTTCATGCTCATAATGATGTTGTTAATGTTGTTACATTTATGCCCATGCTCATATGTTGTTACTTATGTGTTTAGACTTCATGCCCACATGTTATTGTTATGAACATTCTATGATATGTCATACTTGTGTTGTTACTTTGGTCTTGTTAGAACCATGACTCATGTATGCTTTGACTAGGCATCATCTATATTTATGTGTTGTTTACCTTGGTTGTTACCATGATTATTTATGACTGTTAAGTCTTGTCTTAGATGTTGTCACACCTACCTTCATGTGTTGGTTGTTACCATGTTCATTTGACTTTGTTATATCTCATGTGATCCTTTAGTTGATATCATGTTTGAATGTCATCTTTGCCATGAGTTGTATGTAATGATTGAACATCATCTTAATCACTTATTATTCATCTTGATTGATGTCATGTTTGAACATCATCTCTATCACTATTTATCTACTTTAGTTGATATCATGTTTGAATGTCATCCTTTGACATGTGTTGTTTACTTTGATATCATGTTTGAATATCATTCTTGTTTATCTCATCCATTATCATCCATATACTTGTGTTTATTTTGACTTTGTCAAGTCCTCCCCTAGTGATGTTAGCTTGTTGGCTCTCTTTCTTCTCTTTTCTTTTGTTGCCTAAATCCAAAGGAAAGATTTCTTTTTGTTGACTTTATGTCATAAGTAGTATAACATTCCCTCAACTACCCCTTTTGACTTTGTCAAGTCACCAACCTTTCAACTTAGTCTTAGGTTAGAGTTTGTAAACTCTTTGAATTTGTTAAGTCATGTAAGTGTTATTATTATAAACACTTACTTTCCCCTTTGGAACCTTGATCACTATCGAGTGTTCTTCACCCGTAGTTAGGTGAACTACGATTACTCTGATTTCATCCTTGTTATGGTACGTAGCCATAAGACTGCAAAGTCTTGGTGAGCACACTAGCAATAAACATCCTTAAGTTCCCTATCTCATAAAACCCAAAAATAGAACATTTCCAAACATTAGCAAGCAAATTACCATATCACAAATACTTTCAAGAGGTTCCAATAGGATACTATAGATACTTAGGGTGCTAGTATCTTCCCTTAGTATAACCAACCCCCAAACTTTTAGATCTCTTTGCGTTGTTGTTACATTGCACAATTACAGTTTTATTCGATCTTTTCCCTTTCCTTTGGATAAATTAAAGTTTGGTGGTGAACATTCAATGTTTTGTGATAAAAGTTAATATAATAGCTTGATATCCGATTCTCACCGTGACAGTATGACAACTGCGTCTGCCCAAAATTACTTTGGTAGATTTGAGTCACTTAGCATGGTTCTTGCAAGTTCAACTACAAATTGATTCTTTATTTCAACTACTCCATTTTGTTGAGGAGTCCTTGGTGCTGAAAAATTATGAAAGTTGTCATTTTCCTCACAAAATTTTTCAAATGATGTATTTTGGAATTATCCACCATGGTCACTTCTTATTAATTCAATTTTCAACGAATTTTCATTTTGTACTTTCTTTGCGTATTTCTTAAATGCCTTGAAAGCATTGCTTTTGTGCACTAAAAATAGTGTCCAATAATATCTAAAAAAATCATCGGCAATGACAAAGGCATATACATTACCTCCAAAGCTTATTGTCCTTGATGGATCAAATAAGTCCATGAGCAACAATTGAAATGGCCTTGTAGTTAATATCAGATTATTTGGCTTGAAAGTTGATTTGGTTTGCTTTTCTTTTTTACATGCATCACATAATTTATCTTTGAAATTTTTATCTTTGGTAAACCAATTGACAAGAATATTTTTTAGTAATTTGTTTAAATATTCCATATGTATATGGGAAATTCTCTTATGTCAAAGCCATGCATCATTATTTCTTACCATAAGACAATTTATTTTCATAGATAAATCATCTAAAAATCATAAAAATTTTGTTAATTATTTTACCCATAAGTTTTACCCCATGTGTGGCGTCAACTTCAATTAAACATTCATCTTTGTTGAACTTAATTTTGAAGCATTTGCCACAAAGTTGGCTTATGCTAAAAAGATTGTTCTTTAGTCCTTCTACATAAAGTACATCTTCAATTGTCGGGAAAGGTGGTGATTCAAATAATCATAGTGGTCTTCAAGCATACCTCATCTTCTTAATCATTAGAATGATGTGATGCCATCAATACAAGATTAGTGCATTCTTCACTTTCTGAATCAGATGATGAACTTACTTCAATATCATCCCATGCAATATATGACTATTTGGATTTTGATTCTTTTCTCCCTTTAATACCACTTTATTTAGTAAGTTTTGGACAATCTGCCTTTATGTGTCCTTACTTTTCACATTCAAAGCAAGTGAAATTTTGAGTTGACGTAGATGTTTCCTTCTTCATGGAAAATTTCTTCCTTTTTGAAAAGTTTAAAGATCTATCATTATTTAAAAAAAACTTGCCTAACCTTTTTACAAGAAGAATGAAGTTCTCATCTTCATCCGGAACATCTTCTTTTGATTCTTCTCTTGAAGCAACCTTTAAAGAAATACTTTTTACTTTCTTATCTTGAGTCTCGTGCTTATTTAGTCTTCCAATTTCAATCTCATGCTCTTGGAGTTTTTTGAACAATGTTACGGATGTCATATTGGATAGACTATTCTTTTTTGATATCGCCATCACTTTCGGTTGCCATTCCCTGGTCAAGGATCTAAGCACTTTAGATAAATTTCATTGTTTGAAAAAGTCTTACTAAGTGATTTGTCAAGTGCACAAATCTTTTCTGCAAGTTAAGGATTGATTTTCCGGGCTGCATTGTGAACAATTCATATTCTTGACTTAAAGTGTTCAATCTTGATCTTTTTACTTCAGCGGATCCTTCATAAGTGACTACTAACATATCCCATATTTGTTTTGTCGTTATGGATTGAGAGACACAGAACAATTCTTCCATGCTTAGTGCTACTTGAAGAAGATTCTTTGTTTTCTTGTCATAGAAAACTTTTTTCTTATCATCATCGGTCCATGAACTTTTCATCTTTGTTGTATCAACGCCATTAGCAACACTTGTAGGAACAAACATACCATTTTCTACAGCATCCCAAACTTCTTTTCCTTGTACTTTAATATGTGCTTGCATGCAGATTTGCCAAAAATCAAAGTATTCAACACAAAATAATTGAGGTTTATTGTTGCTACCATAGTCTCTAAAAATTGGATTTGCAGAAGCCATATATGAAAATTTTGGGAAAGGTTACCTCTATAACCTGCTCAGATACCAAATATAAGTATGAAAAGTAATATAAGAAGGGGGTGAATTAGATTAATCGGTATTATTGAACTTTTCTCGATTATGATTGTTAGCGTTGGTGTTCTTATTTTTTAAAACTGATATGAATGTTAAAGTGATGAAAAATAAATGTAGAAAATAAAGAAAACCAAGATATATCATGGTTCCCCTTTCTAAACAAGGGTATTCCGGTCCCCTCACACCCCGTGAGAGATTTCACTATGTCAGATATGTTATAGTCGATCAACTTTACTCTTTTAACTACCTATATTCACAAAGGCACATCACTTTTTGATTTTACAACATATAAGAGAAAGCACATCACTTTCACTTGAATACACAATAGAATGATCACATACACTTAGTGATCTAAATAGAATTTGAGTAATATATGAAGAAGATTTTGTACTTGAATCAATTATGCGAATCGATATTCCGTTCCAAATAAACAATTCAAAATGTATAATACTTAAGTGCTCAGAACTTGAAAATGAAACTTTAATGATGCCGTAAAAGTTATGTAGAAGTTTCACAATGTTTTTTTTTTGCTCAAGTCTCTTAGATGAAAATTAAGAAAGATTTGAATTTGAATTATTAGGAAGAGCTAAAAATCTAAATTCATATCTTAGTCATTTCATTCAAATTCTATTAGCCATTTCATATTTAAACTCTTCAATACTTCAATACCTCACTTCAACAATTTCACAGTCTAACCAACTGGTGTCGTCATTCCTCTGTCGAACATGTGTCTTCATTCCTACTCCTCTGTCGTCCGCTCTTCCATCATAACTCACAATCACAATATCTTTTATTTGTTTGGTTAAAAATGAATGTATGAATATTATGTTTGGATCTAATTATATTTTGGTAAATAAGAAGAAAATTAATGTGATAAAATTTTAATGTTAAATTAAGAGCGAATTGTATGGATGTTATGTGATAATAATTTTTCGTGTCTTTAAAAGAAGTTAAAAATATTTTTTATAAAAAAAATATTATCCATGGATAACTCTAAATATCTAAGGATACCAAAAAATCGCAGATTACCCGATTAACGGATATCTGCATGGATATGAGGCAAATACGGATATCATATTTATCCAACAGAGTGGATACGAATATCATAGTATTCGTCGCCATGGATATCCATTTACATCCCTAGTTGCAGATGTAGCTGTTCAAAAATATTTTAAAATTTTCGTGCCTATAACTAGTTGCAAGTTTGGTTAACCGATTACAGCAGTAGTTATTAAAAAATAAAACAAAAAATTTGTGTTTGTAATTAGTTACAGGTTTCATGTAACTAGTTACAGCTGTTTGAAAATGTTCAAATTCAACTTGTAACAACATAGATTTAATGCAAACCTTTTTAAAATATGTATGGATAAATATATGTTAAAAACGTAAATTATTCTGAGCATCTAAAGGGTTATACAAAGCATTTATAATTGATACCTTATGCTGAATCACTATGCAAAGGAAGGGAAAAGACATCGCTTTTTTGGCCTTTAACAGCGCTTAAAAGCGCTGTCTAAGGTGGCGCTGCTGTAGGTAAAGACAGCGTTTTTTTTTATGCAAAAGTGCTGCTAAAGGCCTACTTTAGGCAGCACTTTACCTTGAAAAGCGCTTTCTAAAGTAGGCTTTTAGCAGCGCTTTTTCCTGGAAAAGCGCTTTCTAAAGTGGGCCTTTAGCAACGCTTTTTCAGGCCTTTTATGCTTTCTTTTGGCATCTTTAGGCAGCGTTTTTTCAGGAAAAAGCGCTTTCTATTGTCCCCCTTTAGAAAGCGCTTTTTAAAGCGCTGTCTAATGTATTTTTTATTTCACTTTAAGGCAGCGCTTTTAGTGGAAAGGGTTGTCTATTGTGTACTATAGGCAGCGCTTTTTCTAAAAAGCGCTTTCTTTTCTTCACGTAAAATTTACTTTTTAAAAGCACATTTTTAAAAATCAGAATTTAGGAAGCGTTTTTTGTTTAAAAGTGCTGCCTATTCCTTATTTTTTAGAAATTTTTTTTTTGGAAATAATACCATAAACCTGTATAATTCAAGCCTTTCTTTCAAACAAATAGGTATTATATAACATTCAACAAGTCTTTATTTCAACACATAGGCCTTATATTTCAACGATTGCGCCTTTATTTCAACAAACAATCCTTTATTTAAACATAGGCATTATATACCATTATAATCCAAAATATATACACCATTACCATTCAAAACATAAATCATTTGATATAAATCAACACAAACATGCATCATATATACACCAATCCATAATTCTAATAACAATTTGTTCACCTAGAAATCCTTTAACTTCTAAAGATTCCTAATGTACAACCACTTCCAAAACTATACAACATTCCATAACTACACAACAACTTCCATACCTTATATGATTCTTTTCTCAATAAGTATTCACACAATTCCTCCCTGATTTATTCCAACTTCTCTTTCGAGTAATGAGCATACTTGTATTCATCAAAGTACTACATAATAAAACATAATATGCATGATTTAGTTAAAAGTCATAAATTATATGAAATATTCGATAAATACTAAAATAAATCATAAGTTATAAATCCATACCATGATTGGAATCTCTATTTGATCCAAATGAAGGATTTCTCTCATAAACCTCAAAACATAATAACCGCAATCTATTCCATTACGCTGACGAGCACACTACACAGAAAAACAAATAAGAATATATAGTTGTCTTGTTTTATCAAGTACCATCACTATTATAAGGAAAATTGTGAAAATTAATATACCTCCACTCTGATCCAAGTAATGTTGTTTGCTTTAGACCGTGGTACTCGAGTTTCTCTTTGTGATCGGAATACTTGTATTGCTCTAACAAAATAAAAACATATATTTAGAACAATCTCACAGAAATAATTAAATATACAACTACACGCGAATATTTAGAACAATCTCACTTACGTATCAACCATATTCTTCATATCCGGATATGTTGTCCAATCACCATCCAATGAATTCAGATAATACACTACTTCTTTTGTAGGATTAATAGCAACCAACAACCAGTGACCACTATACAATAAAACAAATGTTTAGATGGAAATTTTCTACGCAAAAGATACAAAGATTAGAATGAAATTAGAAGGAAAATGTAACCCGTTGCCAGTATTATACGGTAAAAGATACAAACTTTCTGTACTGCTGGCCATAAATCTCTTGGCTAAGTGATCTCTTACTGAATTTGGATTCTGAACAATTAATGGTGCGTTGACACGGGCGCAAGACACGAAATAGAAACTGTTTGACAATGGATTCCCACACATAAATTTGTCATACAAGACCCTTAAATAAAAACATAATAAACATTAGAATATTTTCATTGAAATGTGTAAATAAATTGTTCAACTAATTAGATAATAGATTGATCGGCGTACAAGATGTATGAATGCTTTACACCGATGCCTAATTCAAGATGCTGAAAAATCTGATCCATGTCCTCCATTGCAAGTGTTTTGAAATTATAAAAACCAAAAATACCTTCCTCCATTTCTATTTGACGAATGGCACCATGCATCAAATCTGATATTCCCACAAGTGTTTCAAGACACATCCTAAATCGACCAACAGAAGCTCTTTTTGATCCGGTCCTTGGAAGATCCTTTTTTTTGTTGGATACGTTGCTAACTTTCTTGCTGACTTGTTGTGACTCTTGAGCAGGAACCTAAAAATCATATAAGTTAGGTAACGTATAAAATCATGAAGCTTTTGCATTCGGATCACAGAATTAACACTTTTAATGTACCTCTTTTTGTGATGCAACAGACTCGTTGTGCCGCAAAATCCCTTTATCCCTAGATGCGGGTTTTGTAGGAGTCTAACATTACCATGTAAAAAAAATGTATGTAATGGTTCAGAATGCTTTTCATAATGGTTCACAATTGACATTTGATTACTAAAACATTCATAATGGTTTTCAACATACCTCCTCATCTATGAAATTGAGGTCTGACGGCCATGCAACAAATGATCCTATTGCGTCTCGCAGCAATGTTGTCTCTTAAACAACGTCAGGTATCGGTAGCAACGCATCCAGCTCTAATGCAATATCAACCGATACTTTCAGATATCCATCAGGGAGCGGTTTATGGTGAAGTAAATCTCCCAAAGTGTTATGCACTTTTCCCTTGCCAACTATGTGATAAGTCGGTGACGATAAATACAGCTGACAAGATGAAATGCCCTAAACCAATAATAAATATGTACCTGTTAATGTGTATATATGTCAATTAAAATGAATGGACTAATTTAATTTCAAAATAACATATATAATTACCTCGGGAAATTTATTTTGACAATTGATACTAGCTTTGTCACTAGTATCTTTCAACTCTGAACCGCGCTTTTCTGCCATATATCTTTCTTTGTCCTTTTGCAATTCACGGACTTGCGTTTTTAATTCCTCCAACGTTTTCATCACTTGTTGATTGCTAGGATTTTTTTCTTTGGATGTTTATATAAGGATGATGGAGTCACACCAAATCCCTTACCCCGCACACGGCCGGAATACTCAGGAACATTTAGTACTCGACTAAGTATGCTCCTACAATCCTCGTCCTCACCTGTAGTTAAGGATTGAGATAGAGTCTCCTGAAATTCATTTACATATCGATAATTATTAGTGGGGATGAAAAATTAATTATATGTTAGTAAATTTTGATTTAATTAAAGACATAATGTTATACTTACACATTCGTCAAAAACATGTTGAACATCTTCCCTAACAACTCCATCCTTGCCGACACGAGCAACCTTCCACAAAACATGTCCCGGAATAGATGTTTCTTCACCTTTACTCTCTTCTAACTGTGAGAGCAAGAATTGTCTCTACAAGTCGAATCTATGTTTTGATGATAACAAGCGTATTTTTGAAAGAACCATTTTGTGTTCTAATGTGTGTTGTGTGCAGATCATAATTACAGAAGATATCAGATCCAACAAAGCACCAGCCAGATGAGTGTAATTGATAATATGCAAAGTTATTATATGTGACACAAGTCGCAAGAAGCAAGAACGCTTCTGTATCTGATCATGATCAGTCAGATCCAAGGATGCTAATATTGCTGTTGCAATGCTCTTGTGGATGCTCTCTGAAAGTGGTTAAGATTCTGAAGATAGCGAAGCTTCTGAAGAAGATAATCCTATAGAGAAACAAAGTGCTGAAGACTCTCATGACTTGAAGTTCTGAAGGCTGAAGGCTCTGAAGACCAAGTGCAGAAAGACTCTAAAGACTTATGCGTTCTGAAGTCTGTGGTCCCAAAGGTGAAGTTCTGAAGACTCTGAAGACAGATTCCTAATGGACAAGCTCTAAAGATCTGAAGACTTGAAGAAATGAAGAATAACGGGTTTTTAGACAAGTGCTGAAGTTCTGAAGGCTGATTCCTAATGGACGACTTTAGAAGACTGAAGACTTGGAGATTCGGATACCCTGTTATAATGTCTCTACTCATGCTTCAATTAATTACCATCAGAAGCCTCTGAATATTTGAAGATAAATGTTACCGTTGTGAATGACTATGCACTGTGCCCAAGAAGATATATCATGTCACTTCCTCCACAGTAAAAAGGAGATGTGTCTGTACAACTTCATTATTACACAACGCCTCTTTTCTACAGCCAACAATATTTTAAACGGCTATATTCTACTAGGCTATTTAAAGAAAGGAGAAAACACTTCTGAAGAAATCGATTGGCTGTATCATTTACAGAATCGATCAAGTCATGGTGTGAAGATAACAACAATGATGAGTTCTCGTTGTAACACTTAAACATTCAAAGCTATCACCATTTTACACAGGACCATTGTTGTTGAAGCTTAAGATCAGAAATCAACACAACAATAACAACAAATTGGAACAGAAGTTGTTGATGAAGAAGACAACATTGAAAATCAGTCAAGTCATCAACCACCTTCTCGTCAGTGCCACATTGAAGATCTGAAGCAAGGAGTTGTTGCTCAAAGCTTGCTCACCCCAGAAGACGAAGAAGAAGAAGAAGATCTACAAGATGTCAACAACTGTCTAATTCAAATACATCTTTGTGGTTTCTTAGAATAGCAGGGAGTTATTGCTCACATCTTGCTTGAACACTTGCGTGTTCTTTGTACTTAAACTTAGGAGTAATCTGCTTGTTAAGAAGCAACATTGTTATCTCATGTTAACTAATTCTTGGAGAATTGGGATTCCTTGAGTGGTCAGTGTGACCGGAGACTCGAGAAGACAATGGCTGGGTGTCATTGTGGTAAATCCTAAAATAGGGTCAGTAGGCGTTATATTCATTGCGATGAATCCCTGAACGTCTAGCTATTGAAATCCTAGCAGTAGATCTTGCGAGATTGGAACCTACAGGTCAGTGTTCATTATATTCATTAAGTTGAATCCCTGAATGGTTCATTGTGTGTTAGTCACCGGCGTTAGCCCGTGCACCTGTAATCAGTTGAATTATAGTGGATTAAGACCTTGTGTTCAAGGCGAAATCACCTGAGGAGGGTGGACTGGATTAGCCTTGTGGTGAACCAGGATATATCGTGTGTTCTTTACTCTTGCTATGCTTTATGTTATTATTTATGTTTCTGTATTGAGTAATCAGAACCTTACATAAGCAAGTCAGAACCTTGCAGCCAAACTCTGATAAGCTTCCGCTCTGCAAGTTCTGAATATTACATATAGCGTTCAGACTCTTAGTGGTTCTCATGCTTTATGCATTGCCAAGTATGAATGCTCTTCGCAGGTCGGAGTCTCTCAACGAACTCTGATGTTATCATTAGCGCCTTAACGATAAGAAGCAAAAGTTATAAAAGAGTTAATACACAATTCAAACCCCCATTTCTTGTGTCTTTCTCGCACCTTCAATTGGTATCAGAGCTCCGGTTCTGTTATTGATGGATATCAAAACACTTAACAGTGTTAGAAAAAGATCTAGATGCAGTGCGTAGAAATACTCTGGGTGAGATTTCAATCCACTTACAATTACTCTAACAGTTCAGAAGATGACTGTGTACAAAATTGTAACCAATCTGATTACGTGAGCAAGTCAATGACTCTGGAAGCGTTGTAGTTAACCAACAACTAAATCTTCCTCTCTAAAGTCTTGATAAAGATAGAAGAATCAGCTGACAAGATAGATTCATCAGATAAGTAGTAGTATTTGTTGAATGCTTATCTTAGAAGATACGTGTGAATGAACCACGTATTTGCTCAAAGTTGGATCATCAGAAAACAAGAAGTCTTGTTTGCTGAAGATTAATTCTTTATGAGTTTTGAGATATTTTCAAGAAACAGATTAGGTCCACCCTTGACTTTCTCGTTTAAAACTCATTCAGAATCTCTTCATGTAAAGAAGAAAGATTGTTGTTCTATGATTTTGAATTTCAGAATAAAAGTCTGCTGAAGTCAGAAATCTGAAGAATTTAAACTCTTAGATATGATTCAACATTTGAATCTTGACTGATTAAGAAGTTAAAAGATTCATTAAAGAACTGAATATTGTTTTCTTGAAAAACATAAAGAATATTCAGAAAGAAGAAATCCCATGATTCATCAAGTACTTGACTATTGTATGTTCTAAGTCTTGATTGAATTGAACTCAGATGTTTAAGTTCGGCTAACTTGAGATTATATCTCAGTTAGAATATGTATGATTGATCAGATCCTATCTGATAACTTTCTCAGAACTTCTTAAATCAAAATCAGAAGATGTTAATCCAAACACTTAAGTCCTTTACTTGAAGTCAAAAGGATTTATGATGCTGATGTCCTTCAGAATGAAGAGATCAACTAACGTTATCTTCTGGAGTAGATATGCTGTTAATCCATGATGGAGTAATTCTATAACAAGAAAGATCGGCATTGTGAGATCAAGAAAAGTCATGCATGTTATTCACATGTTTCTTGATATTTGGCTCTAAACTTGATCTGCATCTGTTTAAAGAAACAAAGTCAGAAGATTTTGCAAAAATCAAATCTCGAAGCACATAACCTTCAATGGTTTATGATTATGCTAAAAAAAATTAATGATCTTCTGCAAACCAGAAAGATTGATGGAAGCTTGCTTGCTCTGACAATGTAGTTTCAAGAATCTCTGATTGGTTGTTCTCAGAAGTCAGATGAATAACTCTGAATAGGAAAAGAAAGAATAATCTGGAATATGATTCCTGAGATTAGAATGGAGGAGATATATAGTGTCTGTCTACTTCAAAACTCTGATGTATGAGAGAAACGACAAGTGTTCAATAGGCCACTCAGAAGGAAGCAGGAGTTGAAAACTAATGAACAGAAGCTCGGAATCGGAATGCATTCTTCAGAAAGAATGATGATTAAAATCAGAATGGAAAGCACTCAAATGGTCAGTAAAGATCTCAGTATCATTAAGAAGTCAGAATACAAAAGCAAACCCCTAAAGAACATGGGAACCAGCAACAGTTCACTCAGATGCAAACAGATTCTGAAAGATAATGATCAGCAGTTCTGAGTCAGAATTAAATACAAAGTATGACAACACATATTTCACAATATCCAAGGTACGGATCCTTTCATTCAAACTAAAAATATATGATCTGAAATATTATTGTCTTATAAGAAAAATCTTTTGACATTACGTGCACTCAAAAGTGACTTCAATCATAATCGCAAATCTTGGGTAATCATAACATTTCTCTGACAACATGAGCTCTTTAGAAATCTTAATAAAATCTTTCTCGTACTTGATCTATGTTTTTACTAGACTAGGTACAACTCATCCTATCTATTTATATGTATAAAAATCGCTTCTCTCTGTCAAAACAATGCATACTCAAGTCCTTCTATCATAAAACCTTAAGTGTCAAAACTTCCATTGTCCATCTACCATCATGCCTCCACTAACTTTTCTTGGAGATTAAGATCTTCTTGAAATCATTCCTGAAAAATAGTTTGTAATCAACACCCCTCCTCTTTCAAGTTACATTGCTAGCAGTATAGCAGATGTGTTTTACACTCAACAATGGACCAGATACTGCACTATGCTAGAAAAACCCATTTATGTAAATCTAGTTAAGGATTTCTGGAAGCATGCCTTCCTTGACCATCGTACCGGACATATCACTTCTTTTGTCCTTGAACTTCCCATCACTATCACTCCTTTCTCAGTCACCCTAGCAACTGGATGTGAGAATGTGGGAATCACTGTTGATCATGACCTAAACAAATTCTTTGTTGCTAGAATATTTTCCTTCCTTTATAACCTTTCATCTGGATATGAACCATCCAATCCTGAAAATTTCCTACCCATTCCCAAAGCCTGGTACAAACTAGTTGTGTCAAATTTCCTTCCCAGATGAGAATACCATGTCATGACCACCAATTCATTTACATACTAATGAATGATTTTCAGATAAACCTTCCATACACTATCTTCAACTATCTCTGGGACTCCATCTCTATGTCCAGAAACCTCACAAAGTCTTACATTCCTTATGTAAGAGTTCTATCTGAAATTTTCTTCAGAGAAGGTTTTGTGGACATGATCAAGGAGAAAATTGAAGAAGATGGTCCTGAAAGCCTTCCAGAGAACTGCTTGTTGAAGACTAAATGTGAAATTTTTAGCAACTAGAAAACCAGATTCATCTCAGTTTAATTTGTGTCTGCTGTGTGTCTGTTTGTATTATGTAATGGTCTAAATTTTGCCTAAACTCGTGTACCCATGTCAGTTTATCTTTTGAATTATTAAGGATTAATGTATCGCCAAGATTATGTCTTATAAGCATCTTAATTAATGAAATATATTTTCCTAAAAATATGAAAATGTCACATTACTAATCCTAGTTAGAATCAAGCAAAATAAATATCTGACAAGCATTAAAAGAAGATTCATCTCTTGAAAGATATCTGAATGATGTTTGTGTGGCTCAAGAAACCATCATTATTAAAATACATCAGCTACGTTTGCCACGCACTAAAAGTAGTTATTATCCAGAACTAGGTAACTGCTCCGTCTTCTTTTCCCACACAGTTACAACCTTTAGTATACCCTAGGCAATCATGACTCACCTAGAAATAATAAACACAAATCCTTAGTAACAATCCAAATCATTACTCTCCATCCTCACTCGTCTATAAGTAGCAAAATCCTTTCTTAACTTAATTCATTCTCAAACCTAAAACATCATCCTCCAATTTTTTTTTCAAATTAATGGCTCTTCAGAGAACCAGTCCAACCTTTCTAGGAAGAAAAGAAAACTTAGATATTATTGCTGAGAAAAGGCCAAACCTTGCTCGTCTCAGAAACAATGGTTTGGATATAATCAGAAGCATGCAAGCTCAGTCTTGGCTGTGTTATTACTCTCTCCTGTATGGCCCCATTTTTCCCAACCTTGTTAAGGAATTCTAGAATTTTGCAAGGGTCAGCAATGACGGAAAAACTATCTGGTCAGAAGTCCACTATCAACCCATCGCTATCTCTGTCTCCTCGATTGAGAGAATCACTGGTTGTGTCTCCTTCTGAGCCACGATTGATGACTATCAATCAGACTTAAACATGGTGGAGAGATGCAGAATTCTGTTTGAGGATTCAGTTCCTTATGAACCGAACAACCCAAAGAAGCTTATTCCTTCTCCAAAAACCTGGTTCAAATTTTCTTTGACCAACCTTCGTCCATGTGCATCTGCGAGAAGCACTATGACTCATGACGACAGAATCTTCATCTTCCTCTTAACACATCACGTTACAATAGACCTTCCCAAGACCATCTTTAACCACATGAGACATTCTATCAAAGTCTCAAGAAACAAGCTGCATGCCTTCATTCCATATGCAAGAATAATATCTGAAATACTTCTAAAAGAAAAGGCATGGGGATTAATTAGCAGGCTTGAACCAGGATCCTCGCCGCCAGAAACCAGATGTGAGAGAGTGGACAATGTCGAGGAATTTGAGGCTTAAATTTTTTTTTCTGATGTCTCTCCAATAGTTGTTATGTTTTGTTGATTATTGTTCTGTGTCATTTTGTGTTACTGTATCTATCTCTGCTTCTTGTACGGTTACAAGTTAATCAATAAAAATGCTTTGATCTCTAAAGATGTTCGTCACTATATTGCTCGTTATCATATTGATCTAATTATGCTCAAATGCTCTAAACTTTTTGATGATGTCAAAAAGGGGGAGAAATAGAAATATGATTTTGATTAAAAAGATTAACAAAGAGAAGAATGCAAACTCAAACCAAGTAATCAATCATATAAAATGCAGTTTCTACTAACGTTTATTGTTTGATGTTTAACCGAGGAACTCTAAACAAGTTCACTAGGCATTCTAAGAACAGGTTAAGAAAGAAGAACTCTGTTAGAAGTTCTTATGAACTGTTTGTTCATATGATCGAAGTTGTACACTTTGTGAACAGCTGTTCAGAATCAGGTCTACCCAATACTGTTCAGAAGTTGAGAACTTTCTAAAAGTCAAAGTTTATCATGATCTCTGTCTTACTTGGTTCAAAAGTTGTAAGCTGTTTGAGAATATGAAATTCAGAACATAAGAATCTGAAGAAGGAAAGCTCTGAAAGCAGTCAAGACAAAGTCCACATCTCAAGATGCTTATTTAGAAAAACTGTGCAAATCAGAAGTCAAGAACTGTCTGAAGATCTGGATTGAAGATCCAAGAAGAAGTAGTTTTGATGTTTACAAAGAACCAATTAAAAAGAAAATGATTCGGTATCAGACTAAATCAACAATTGGTAATCAGACTCAGTATATAAGGATTGGTACCAGACTCGGTCTGAAGTAATATCAATCAGAGCAAAGCTGTGAAATAGTGTCAAATACCTTCATTGGTATCAATTCAGCACACAAAGGAATAACCTTCAAGTGGTATGAGAAAAATACCTCAGTTGGTGTCAGAATCAACTTACTCTGGTATAACTTGGTATCAGACTAGAATCAAACATTTGTACCAGATTCAGAATCAAGCGTTGATTGATCACTAAATTAATCTTCTATTGGTATCTGATCAAAAATCAAGCTTTGATGAACCACTGAGTTGTGACAGTAACAAGGTTCTAAGATGAAGGCCTGTGTTCAAAGTCAAACTATGAAAAGTCATGATCATTATTGGTGATTATAAATTTAATATTTCTGAACTACGTTCTGAAGATCCCAATATCTGACTTATGGAAATTAGGGGGAGCCTACCCAGAAGATTCAAATGTTAACTCCTAAAATCTTCACAAAGTCTGAAACTCGGGGGGAGTTTCTTAAGACAGTTTCTGGTTCTGATAACTAGCGAGGCTATGTTATTAGATAAGAACTGATATGTTCCTGTGCTTAAATGATTATGCTGAAAAGTAGAAAATGCTTCAGATGTCTCTGAAGATTATAAGCTCTGATATGACATTAAAAGGGAACTAAGTTCTAAAGATCTGAAGATGGAAGTTCTGATGAACTAGTCCAGCTGCTGAAGACTTTTTTCTCCTTAAAGACAAGATAGAGAAGTAATCCTTTTCTATTCTTTGTTCTGGCAACTCAAGTTGTTATTTTGTGTGTCTTTGGATCATATAAGATTCTAGATAATCACAGATAAAACTTTGAGGATAACACATTCAGGGGGAGCTGTTGTTCCAGACTTTGAATATGTTTGTTTGGTGATTACCCTGTATAAAATATTCAATCAAAATACTTGGTTTTGTCATCATAAAAAATGGGGAGATTGTGAGAGCAAGAATTGTCTCTATAAGTCGACTCTATGTTTTGATGATAACAAGCGTATTTGTGAAAGAACCATTTTGTGTTCTAACGTGTGTTGTGTTCAGATCATAATTACAGAAGATATCAGATCCAACAAAGCACCAGCCAGATGAGCGTAATTGATAATATGCAAAGTTACTATGTGTGACACAAGTCGCAAGAAGCAAGAACGCTTCTATATCTGATCAAGATCAGTCAGATCCAAGGATGCTAATATTGCTGTTGCAATGCTCTTGTGGATGCTCTCTGAAAGTGGTTAAGATTCTGAAGATAGCGAAGCTTCTAAAGAAAATAATCCTATAGAGAACCAAAGTGCTGAAGACTCTCATGACTTGAAGTTCTGAAGGCTGAACGCTCTGAAGACCAAGTGCAGAAAGACTCTGAAGACTTATACGTTCTGAAGTCTGTGGTCCCAAAGGTCAAGTGCTAAAGACTCTGAAGACAGATTCCTAATGGACAAGCTCTGAAGATCTGAAGACTTGAAGCAATGAAGAATAACGAGTTTCTAGACAAAGGCTGATTCCTAATGGACGACTTTAGAAGACTGAAGACTTGGAGATTCGGATACCCTGTTATAATGTCTCTACTCATGCTTCAATTAATTATCATCAGAAGCCTCTGAAGATTTGAAGACAAATGTTACCGTTGTGAATGACTGTGCACTGCGCCTAAGAAGATATATCATGTCACTTCCTCCACAATAAAAAGGAGATGTGTCAGTACAACTTCATTATTACACAACGTCTCTTTTCTACAGCCAACAGTATTTCAAACGGCTATATTCTACTGGGCTATTTAAACAAAGGAGAAAACGCTTCTGAAGAAATTGATTAGGTGTATCATTTACAGAATCGATCAAGTCATGGTGTGAGGATAGCAACAACAATGAGTTCTCGTTGTAACACTTAAACATTCAAAGCTATCACCATTTTACACATGACCATTGTTGTTGAAGCTTAAGATCAGAAATCAACACAACAACAACAAATTGGAACACAAGCTGTTGATGAAGAAGACAACATTGAAAATCAGTCAAGTCATCAACCACCTTCTCGTCAGCGCTACATTGAAGATCTGAAGCAAGGAGTTGTTGCTCAAAGCTTGCTCACCCCAGAAGACGAAGAAGAAGAAGATCTACAAGATGTCAACAATTGTCAAATTCAAATACATCTTTGTAGTTTCTTAGAATAGCGAGGAGTTGTTGCTCACATCTTGCTTGAACACTTGCGTGTTCTTTGTACTTAAACTTAGGAGTAATCTGTTTGTTAAGAAGCAACTTTGTAATCTCCTGTTAACTAATTCTTGGAGAATTAGGATTCCTTGAGTGGTCAGTGTGACCGGAGACTCGAGAAGACAATGGCTGGGTGTCATTGTGGCAAATCCTGAAATAGGGTTAGTGGGTGTTATATTCATTGCGATGAATCCCTGAACGTCTAGCTGCTGAAATCCTAGCAGTAGATCTTGCGAGATTGGAACCTGCAAGTCAATGTTCGTTATATTCATTAAGTTGAATCCCTGAACGGTTCATTGTGTGTTAGTCACCGGCGTTAGCCCGTTCACCTGTAATCAGTTAGATTATAGTGGATTAAGACATTGTGTTCAAGGGGAAATCACCTGAGGAAGGTGGACTGGATTAGCCTTGTGTTGAACCAGGATATATCGTGTGTTCTTTACTCTTGCTATGCTTTATGTTATTATTTATGTTTCTGTATTAAGTAATCATAACCTTACATAAGCAAGTCAGAACCTTGCAGCTAAACTCTGATAAGCTTCCGCTCTACAAGTTCTGAATATTACATATAGCGTTCAGATTCTTAGTGGTTCTCATGCTTTATGCATTGCCAAGTCTGAATGTTCTTTGCAAGTCAGAGTCTCTCAACGAACTCTGATGTTATCTTAAGCGCCTTAACGATAAGAAGCGAAAAGTTATAAAAGAGTGAATACACAATTCAAACCCCCCTTTCTTGTGTCTTTCTCGCACCTTCACTAACTACAGATTGAGACAAATAATAAGATCATCAATTATAACACATTGAGACAATTAATAAGATCATAGCATTTATATATACTTACCATTTTTTGCTATAAGCGTGCATATCCCAAACGCCCTTTTTTGTATGGATACGCCGGTTTTGATGCTCTTTGCCGATTTATGTCACTCACTTCCTGGATAAACAAGTTTAAGTCATATCAGAACAATCTAATGCAACAAGTATACAATACAATTAATAGACATGACAAATTAACATTACATGGAATTTTTCGGTTCTTCATTTGGCTACAAATGTCTCTCATTCTTCAGGTGTAATCAAGTCCGCATACTTCACTAGAAGTTCTACTTCAACAAACTTCCCTTGCTCATCCTTTAGAAAAGTGGTTGATAAAAAAGTTCGAAACCCTCTAAGTCTTTTTCTGGCCAATTGAAGACAATATTTTTTTAGACTTTCATCAATGTTAAAAGACCTCTACGAAAAACATACACGTAGAGTGTGTTAGTATAAGTAATTTAAAGACATAATCGTCATCAGTCCATATTTTTTCTTTACCGGCTTGCAACGCTGGATTTCTCCAGTTATCACAGGTGATTGGAATGTGCTGACAAACAAGTGAACCTATGTAACTTGTCAACATTGCACCGTTAGGATCAATTAGTTGGTCTTCAACACTTCAATGTACATCATATTTGATTCCTTTATCTCTTGCACGAATTATTGACTTCATAATTGTTATTCCTCGTGTAATTTCTCTTTCTTCATTTTAAGCTGAATCATTTGCATCATTTGTATCGTGTGAGTCATTTATATCCTGGTTACTAGCTATTTGACCTGTAGTAAAGAAAAAAATAAACAATCCAAAAACTCAATTCATTAGCATTCTAACAATCTTTACAATCTTAACAATTAGATTCATTTATATTTGAGCATCTTAACAATTAGATTCATAACCAAACAAAAAAGATTGATTAATATATATTTGAGCATGTTGGAAAAGACTGATCAATCATTCATTAGAAACAGAAAACCACTACAAGGTGATTTAACTCATTATTTTCAGGTCTGTCACTATTATGGTGTTCTATGTTGATTTGTGCAGTATAGAAGGCAATGTCCTGGTTCAATGTTGATTTGTGCATACCATAATTTTTATCAACAAAATCATTCATTCATTCTATTATAATAAGTTAGTAACAGCAAGCAACAAAAAACGAAACACAAGTGATTATTACATTTCATCAGTAACAACACTAGTAACAGCAAGCAACGAAAAAAGAAAAACGAAACAGATTGAGTATTACATTTTCAAAGAATAGGACACTCATCCTGGAATGAAGAAGATACTATTTTAAAATTTTATCTGTTGTATTAAGTTCTTTTTTAATAGATAAACTCTTATGTCACTCTTCTATCAATCAATCAATCAGGAAGTTCATTTTGAAAGTGAGAAGCTCGCATCCGGCTCCATAGAAAAGATCAGAGTCATCTTATTTTTTGTACCCCCTAGAATCCTCCTCCTGATATTACTTAAGCTCTTAACAATGTTTTGAATAGAAAGCATAAGCATTTTTTATTATTATTTATGTCATAAAAACATTTGTTGAGAAGAGAAGACATTGCTTCATCTGGTAAAAAATGGTGAACAGTAATAATTTGAAAAGGCAGCACGTTGTACACACTAGTGAAAGCAGTGATAATCATAGCATCAACTATCCATCTTGCATACAAAGTTCTGACATTCAAACTTCTCAACATCAAGTACATCATCACCCTCTTGGATGGATAGCAAAAGCAGAGAAATACTTCAAAGTTGGTTCATTAACTTAATCTCTTCTCTTGTTTGTACTAGTTGCTAAAGTTATTTTCTTCAATGCATACTAACACATTCTAAAAATTTCACTAACTGTCATATAATGGAAAAAACCAAAAAACGAAAACGTACCAGACGCGAGAGAGATCAGAACAATGGTGGTCGGAGAACACAACAATGACGGTCAGAGAACACAATAATGGCGGTCGGAGAACAGAACAATGACGGTCGGAGAACGATGGAGGTCGGAACAGTTGTGATATCACCAGAGAGAAATGAGGGAGAAGTCGTGAAAATGATTAGTATGATTAGGGCTTTTTTATTTTTTAATTAACAAATGACCTAAGGCAGCGCTTTTTGAAAGCGCTTTCATAGATCAGCCTATAGCAGCGCTTTTCTTTAGAAAGCGCTTTCTTTTCATTGGCCTACAACAGCGCTTTCAGAAAGCGCTTTCATATGTGGGGCCAACTTAAGGCCTTTAGCAGCGCTTTTTGAAAGCGTTTTCTAAGGTTACCCTTTAGCAGCGCTTTTTAAAAGCGCTTTCTAAGGTTATACCTTTAGCAGCGCTTTTATAAAATCGCTTTCTAAGGTAGTGACTCCGTACGACCTTTAGCAGCGCTTTTAGAAAGCGCTTTCTAAAGGTAGCCTTTAGCTGCGCTTTTTTTTAGCGAATTTTTTTCAAAACTTATAGCAGCGCTTTCTTATAAAAGCGTTGTCTTTGTAGTGTTGTTAAAAGCGAATTTTGGCGTAGTGAATGATCAATTCATCTTTGTCCAATGTTCTTGAAGATTTCTTGAGTACCATGTTTTGTCATAAACAACTTCTTTGAAACTTTGAGCTTTTTCTTCTTTCTTTTTTTTTATAATGCATTTGAGTTAGATTATTTGTCTTCATCAAAACACAAACCAATGATGGAAGCTTGTCGTCACAAAGAAAACCACGAAGTGAGAAAGAGAGAGGAGAGAAAAGAAAGACGATTCAAAGTAGTATAAAACACTAGATTTTTAATTCAATTACACATTAGAGAACAATATTTACAATTGAATCTCAATCACACCACTTTCCCCCTCAATCCGAGATTATGAGAAGTGAAGACTTGTATGTTATTTATAAGAAAACTAAAACTCTAAATTTCAACTATCATTCTTAACAAATGTGATAATCGACATGCTAACTACCTAGCATATTTCGACAGCTAAAATAGTTCTTTGACTTCGACAGAGTTTATTCGAACACTAGTTTATAACCCATAAAGTACTTATTATTATTATTATTATTATTATTATTATTATTATTATTATTATTATTATAATAAGTCATAATTTCAATCCCTTGTGAAATTTTATATACAACTTTTAATCCAAAACATATATATTAAAAGTATATTTTTGACATATGTCTCATATTCTTGATAAGTAGTGTTGTTAGTCCTTTATATTCTAAATCATTCACGGTAGTTGACATGCATCATGTATAAAATAAAAAATACAAGTAATCTTATAACGTGTATGTTATGTAAAAGAGAAAGAAATTCAAAATTGTTGCTTAATTCAACATGACCTTTACTAATGAATATAAGGAAAAATAGTTATGTTAATAAACTTGTGTTTTCACATAGAAAGCGGGCAGATGCGACAATTTGGAGAGTTTACAAGTGAAATCAGGTCATGCATTTCCTTCAAAAGTTTCTCTATGCGGCCTTGATATGAGCATGAACCTGGAGAGGTAATTAGAAAAATTACATAAATAATAATCACTTTTTTTATTAGTATCAATAGTTTGACAAAAAAGATTAATTAGATTACGAGGTAGATGCAAAAATGTTGTATAAAATTTAGAGAAATTTACCCCCTAGATTTTCCGGTAGATTTAACAACATAGTTCATGCCTTCCCAAAGAAGAGTAAGTGGAACCCAATGAGGAGGATACTTAAAACGAGCAACATCCAAAATTAACACCATATCCTTTTCAATATGATACCCTCCGATAGGAGAAAAATGACCTGATCCCGTCTATCATATTAAAAAATTAAACATTGTTAAATCATAAAGAGGAACAAGTTTTATAACGAAATATGAAACTAAATTTTTTTTGTATTTACTTAAGTAATGTAAAATTCATAATTATATACATACCTGCTTCAGAGCATGTCTGTGGAATAATGAAATTAAATGACAGTCTTCAGAACTTGAACATTTGATTACATATTTACGAAAATCATCAATGGAGCTCTGAGTGGCACGAAAGGCGTCAACTTTGGCCCCCGCACATTGAGCCAAAGATACAAGTTTGTCAAATTCGATACCTCTACCTCTAATAATTTCTAAAGGTTCACAATAATCCAACATAGATTCATCAAACCATCTCCAAGGTCCTCCTATACATGCCCAAATAATAAAATTTGAGAAATATAAGATTTCAAATGCTTCAGTTTTAGGAATCTAAATAACAAAAACTAAATTATTGGATAAATGTAAATAGAAATAAAATTAAGTAAGATAAAAATACCATTCCATTTTCTACCAGGATCAATGGCAAGAGCATTGAGGACCATTGCGAGACTAGCTAATCCACAGTAAGTATTTTCCGATTGGGTTTGAAAATAAGGAATCAATCTAAAAAAACCTTC
The DNA here is from genome assembly GCA_022829125.1 of Lathyrus tuberosus. Lineage (NCBI taxonomy): Eukaryota > Viridiplantae > Streptophyta > Magnoliopsida > Fabales > Fabaceae > Lathyrus > Lathyrus tuberosus. The sequence goes on along the minus strand of JALAZF010000478.1, from coordinate 3,130,395 downwards.
CATAGTTCCGCTTTGAAGGCCTTCAGCAAAAAGTTGCTGTTATCATTAAAACAAAGTCATTATCAAAAACACAAAATATAATAGAAACTTTAAATTTCAATTATGCTAACTATTGAATCCCTTATTTTGTGTTTATTCTATGAGACAGCAAAGAAAGATCTCCCAATAAAAAACATATTAACTCCCTTATTTTGTATTTAGTCTATAATACATGGCTCCACACTCCGGTTCTATAAGATTCTAATAAGGGTTTTTCAATAGATTAAAACTAAAATAAAATTTAAATTCCTAAAAATCACCTCCTCGGATTAGTACTGTATTATTGAATGGAGCAGACAATATTTTAACCGTAATAAAAAACTATAATGCACTAACCTTGCCTTCCTTAGAAACAAAATCAATTGCAAGTGATGGAAGAGTTCGCTTGTAAAATCCATCTGTCATTGTTGAAGAATGATGATGCGTATAAAATCCTCTTGCAGCCTTAAATATAGCGGGTTCTAGGAGGTGAGCCATTGAATTAAAAAAACGTAGAATTAGATTGAAATAGCACTACAATGGTCTATTCATCTGCGTTTTCTTCTCAATTCGCCTTTGTATAAGAATTTTAAACTTATACGTTTATGGTTCAAAATTTAATATAGTAACTGTTGATTCACCAAACAAAGAAAATTTAATATTAAAGTCGATAATAAATATTGATTAATTATATTATTGATTTAGATTGAAATAGCACTACTATTGATTCACCGCTCATCAAAAACAATATTGATTCACTAAAGGAATAATATCAAATAATATCAAACTATATATATATATATATATATATATATATATATATATATATATATATATATATATATATATGCACTTTGTGATTTTTTTTCCTGATACTTGATTTAGTTTAAAATTATCATAATAAATTTTAAGATCAAATAATATCAAACTTTAATTTGAAATCATATACTATCTTTTATTTTGTTTAATTTAATGGTATATATTTACTTACTTAAAATATCCTATAATAATTATTATTAATTAAAAAATAAAAAAATTTCAATCATTCATTCATTCATTATTATTATTAGTTACAAAAACTAGATTGCAAACCTTAAAAAATAATTATAATTCTCAGTTATTCACTTTCGTCTTGGCATGTTCCAATCCATTTCTGCTCTCAGAAGGTCCAATTGCCTAAGTTCAGCCAAATTGGGGCAACATTTGTCTTTCTGCCTCTCTGCCGGGCAATGCTGGTCGGATGACCCACAGGGTCAACTTCCCCTCCTCAGTAGTTCCTGCTCGTCCCGCACGGTTCCATCATATAGAAACAGCCACGACGCACCTCTACCCGTCCCAATGACTAATTTCTGGCAGTTACGTATCTCTCTCCCGATTCTTATTTTAGTATTAGAGTGTCTTGCAGGTACAACCCTTCCTTATCTTTCTCGCCCAGTATCGCAGACGTCATCTCTGACCCACTCCAGGTTCTAATCAACCGTCAAGATCAGTGGCGCCGTCTGTGGGAAACTCTGTTATCCCCGTCTTTCTTCCATCGTAAATTCAAGACCAAAACAACCCTTCCAAGATTTCGATCATGGTAAGCGAAGATCATGTCCACAATGCTTGTAACTCTACTTTTCTCCCCGTCAGCAAGACTGATACTAACGGAGTTGCACCCTTTCTCGGGGGCGACGCCCATCAACTGAGAGATGGAGCCACCGCGTCTCCCTCCCCTGCTCGCGCTGATCATGTTGAGGATCAGCCCTCCCTGGACCACCAGCCTGTCTCTGTTTCGCCCAACGCCTACCCAGCCGTGGCGGCCCTTCTTGAAGCCCTCAACAAAACTAACTTCCTGATCCTCCAACAGAACGCGGGGATTGGAGCCCTAGAGGAGTCTAACCGGCCAAGATCCCCCCCCCCCCCACCAAGGAAAGAGCGTCGAGGAAAGAGCGCTGAAGATCCCAGAATCCACCTCCCCGACGCGAAATCATGTACTATCTTTTATTTTGTTTAATTTAATGGTATATATTTACTTACTTAAAATATCCTTTAATAATTATTATTAATTAAAAAATAAAAAAATTTCAATCATTCATTCATTCATTATTATTATTATTAGTTACAAAACCTTAAAAAATAATTATAATTCTCAGTTATTCACTTTTAATAATTATTACACTCAAAAAAACTTTTCAATAAGGATTCGATTGAGGGTCTTCTTCTATCTGTCGTTGCATGCTTCCATTCATCTTAATAAATTAATATTTTCTATAAACAACCTCAATAAGGATTCGATTGAGGGTCTTCTTCTATATGTGTTTGTATACTTCTGTTCATCTCAACAGTCCCATTGTCATTAATAGGCCTCTTACCATTAATGTTGTCTAATTTCAATTTTTCAAGGTTTTCTATTTCATCCTTCTCCATATCAGTTGCATTCTTAAAAACCTCGACATAGATTTGTTCATGCCTAGCCTTAGCTTTTGTTGCAGGAACATTACCATTTAGTTGTTTATTGGTCCTTTTGCAAGCAGATGTGCTTGACAACTTTACAAACTGAGTAGAACATAGGTAGATTTTCATACTCTATATCCAAAAAAATGTGAATCCTTATCTCTCGACCAAAACATTGAAAATAAAGGGCACAACTAGATCAACATCAACCAGGACATGAGCATAATGTCCAAAAAGGAGATCAAACATAGATTTTGAAGCGACCGAATCAGTGCAAATGGGCGTTCCAACACTACTTGCAATCGCAAATAGAATGTTTGGGCACCAAAAATTCGGAGCCAGACCAAATAGCTGAATCCATACTTGGGAAGTGGAAGATCGCTGAATATGAGGGTTGAAATCCTTGGACCAAGGAAGGAGCATGAGAGTGCCAAGCGAAAGGTTCCATCTTTCGCTGGACATCACCATTTTCACATCTTCCAGAGAGGAGAAAGAGAACTCATAAAAGCCTTTCCCGAGAGAAGTAATCCCCTAACGGCCTAGGTTTTTCGAAAGTGTAGAAAGTTTGGTCGTCATAGCAATAATGGTTAGCAGCGTTGTACCTTTGGGCCAAATAACCCGATAGTGGAGGTTGTGTTTCCAGACCTCAATCTCCGCTAAATATTCCTCCTAAAAAGAATGGAAATTGCTAGTCGGTCCCTTTTGTAACGGGGTTGTGGCAGTTGGGATGTGGGAATCTGAAAAATATTTGAGTTATCGTTGAGGGCTTTGGTCTGAGGATTGATGAACAGTGTTAGAGGCGGTTGATTTTAGACATTTGGGTCAGAAGGAGATGACATTTTTTAAAATATATATTGTGCATCCATGGTGTCGTTTAAGTCAACGATGGTTGGAGAAATCGCTAGAGTATTTTTAAAAAGGAAATTTCAATCACTAGACTACTTTAAAAAAATGAAACATGTATTGAAATATTTCTATTTAATTAATTAAATAAATTCATATCTATCTACCTATTATAAATCTAAGATTGTCGTGATAGCAACAACCTCGTTTTTCCTTTTTTTCATCTAATTTTTAATTTATGTTCTTAACTCATTATAATAAAATTTAAACCAAAAACAATAATATGTAAAAAAAAAACTCATTACTTTAATGCATTGAAATAATGTCACTATCTTTCATCTAAATATAATAATGTAATTTCAAAAAGTTATTTCCATTAAATTTTATAATTTTATATAATAAAAATGTATCTCTATAAAAAAATATTTTATTTATTGATTTATATTTAAAAATATACAAAATACCCTTGTCACTCTATCCTGCCAAGTTTTTATAAACTACAATTAATAATAATTTAATTTATACAAATTTAGAAATTTCAATATTATAATAATAATAATAATAATAATAATAATAATAATAATAATAATAATAATAATAATATTAATAATAATAGAGAAAAAAGGAAATGCATTGACACTGTAAAATATTTTACACTGTCAACCAATCACAACCATTTATCATAATAAATCATATTTTTATTTTAAAAATACTTATATTACATGGCAATTGTAAACATTTTAATTGGTTGTATATGTAAAATTGTCTTACATTGAAAGTGCACTACCATTAAACTCATAATAATAATAATAATAATAATAATAATAATATTAATAATAATCATCATCAACATCATCAAATGCCACTATTTATATAATAATTTATAACAAAACTTCTCTCCATAAAAAAGTCAATTTAAAATGCTTTAACATTATTATGTAAATCATATTCATTCATTTACCGCTTTATATTCACTTAAATTTTACTACAAAGAAATCTCATTTTTTGGTTTAAAAATATTTAAAAACACAAGAATCATGTATTAAGTTTTTTAGTAAAAAATCATCTTATTTTTTCGCAAACTTTTATAATTATTTTTAATTTAATTTGTAAAATAATAAAATTAAAACTCATAAAAATTAAAAAAAAAATGATTTTGAAATTTTAAAAAGCTATGCTCTTCTCAACGTTTTTATGCTAACTGAGTTTACAGTTCACTTTTCATACTCTAGCTAAAGACCCCAACGGCTACTTGTACCATGGGTAGTTTCAATCTTCAACGGATATATTATCAGCATCTATTTAAAGAAGAAGATTGAAAACATTAAGTGTGAATGAATGAATATGGGTTGAAGAATACATGACTGAGTTCACAAGGCTGTGATACCAGTTCACAGAAATGGGTTGAGATAGAGATTGTGTTTCAAAGAAAACACATATGAGAGAAACACACACAAAAAGGAAATATAACCAAAAGGGTTAAGTGCGTGAGAGTAGAGTGAGATATATTCACATATGATTTAAAGAAAGATTATATGAGCATGATCAAGAAGATCAACGAAACAAAAAGACACAACAAAGAAGAAATTTTGTGCAAGAGAAGAAGAATGAAAACATCATTCTTATACACTTAGGAGCAATCAATTTGTAATTTGCTCATGAGTGTAAAACTTTGTGTTTCTGCTTAACTAAGAAGCACACATATAAACACAAGGTTAATACCAAACTCTCTTGTAAAGAGAATCTGAAGACTCTAGCCTCTGTGCTTAGAGTAAGTCTCTTTTTGATGATTGAGCGTTGAAGTCTCAAGCTTAAGGGCAGAGCAGGAAGTCCCGATCAGTGTGATTGAGCATTGAAGTCTCATGCTTGAGGGAATTGCAGGAAGTCTCTTTCTAGGTTGATTGAGCGTTGAAATCTCATGCTTGAGGGCAGAGCAAGAAGTCTCTTTTCGTGGGATTGAGCAGGAAGTCCTTAACAAGATGTTAAGGCAATGAAGTCTCTTACTTGAGGGCTTGAGCAGAAATCTCTTTCTAGTTTGATTGAGCAAATTGTAATTTGTTGATTATAGTGAAAATCTCTTGTGCTGCAAGGGAACTGGACCACTCTCGGGTTGAGAAGAACTAGGATATATCATGTGTCTCTTTATTTACTTATGCTTCTACATTCCGGTGTGCAACAAACTCTGATGTCAGACTCTGATTTGATTCAGACTCTTACTTGGATCAGAATCTGAGCTTGGCATCTTAGGTTATGAAACACATTTAAGAAAACAAAGTAAATTTTCCCAAACACAAGTCAACCCCCTTCTTGTGTATATTTTTCTCACCTTCACCGATGAGGAATGAGGGGTCTTGGACGTGCCAAAATCCTTATTGACAGAGAGTTTGTCTGCTGTTGGTTTCAGGGTGGTTGTTATCAGACTCATATGTTAGAGTATTGCAGTTACAGCTACTTTTACTACTCTTCCTTTCATGTACACGTGTCAGTTAATGATAGGAGAGTTAGTTGTAGTTTGTTAGAATTAGTTAGTTGGTTATGCTTAGTTGATGGTTATATAAACCAGATGTAATCTACTTCATTTCTTGAGTTTAATAATACTTCTGATTACTCCTCCTTTCTCTCTTTGTGCAATGTTCACATCAATGTTCTAACATGGTATCAATCGCCATTACGATTCAACCTTACTCTTCCGCTTCTTTCATTCTCTGATATTCTATTTTCATCTTCTTCAATGGCGCCACCGCGTCCTCCTCCTCCTCTTGATCCTCAACTCGATCAAACCAGACCTTTTTTCGTTCATCCAAGTGATGGACCTGGTTCAGTTAAGGTCACACCTCTTCTCAATGGTTCGAATTATCATTCTTGGGCACGATCGATGCGACGTGCACTTGGCTCCAAGATGAAACTAGAGTTCATCGATGGTTCTATCGATACTCCAGAAGATGCGTTTGATCCGTCCATGCGTGCTTGGAATCGATGCAACATGTTGATACTTTCATGGATTATCAATTCTGTTTCTGAATCAATCGCTCAGTCCATCGTGTATATGGAGAATGCAGTTGATGTGTGGAAAGATCTCAAGGAACGTTTCTCACAAGGTGATCTTATTAGAGTTTCTGAGTTTCAACAAGAAATCTATGCTTTGAAGCAAGATTCCAAATCTATTACAGATTTCTTTTCAGAACTCAATATTCTTTGGGAAGAATTAGAGATCTATATGCCAATTCCAAATTGTGTTTGTCGAATTCGATGCTCTTGTGCAGCTATGAGGAATGCAAGAGATCATCATAATTTGCTATATGTTATACGATTCTTGACAGGTCTGAATGAGAACTTTGCTGTAGTAAAGTCACAGATCTTGTTAATGGAGCCTCTCCCACCCATGAACAAGATTTTTTCCATGGTGTTGCAACATGAAAGGCAAGGTAAACTTGCTCCCTATGATGATTCTCAAGTTTTGATAAATGCTGTTGGTTCCAAAAGATCAGACCCAAAATCAGGCAATTCCACTTCTCAGTCCAACACCTCAAAGTCCAAAGTGTGTACTCATTGTGGAAAATCTGGTCACACTATAGAGGTTTGTTATAGGAAATATGGTTTTCCACCTCATTATGGTAAAGGATCTATGACCAACAATGCTTCTGCAACTGATAATGATGATGATAACAAGATTTCTACTCAATCACAAGTTGATCAAAATAGCTCTGCTCAAATCACCCAAGAACAATATGACAAGCTGATGCATTTGCTTCAGAATTCCAATCTTAACCAAAGCTCATCCTCAGCTGTTTCCAATCAAGTTGGTTTGTCCTCATTTACAGGTCATACACTTGTAAATACTACAGGTAATCATCATTCATACATTTATAAATGTTCCACAATTGATTCTTGGATCATAGATTCAAGAGCTAGTGATCACATTTGTTCAAATAGTTCCTGGTTTACATACATTAGTCACTCTAACCCTATTACTGTAAAATTGCCAAATGGTCAGTTTGTCAGGACCACAGGTATTGGCACAGTTCATCTTTCTCCTACTTTCATCATCTCAAATGTTTTATACATTCCTGAATTTTCTGTCAATCTTATTTCGGTTCCAAAATTATGTCAGCATGCTTAATATCTTGTTAGTTTTAATGACACTAAATGTTTTATTCAGGATCCACTATCTATGAAGATGATTGGTTCAGCTAACAAAATTGAGGGATTGTATCACTTGGCTCTTGAAGGAAAGCAGACAGCTCTATCTAGCATTAACCACACCTCATCTTGTACTATACCTGAAAATGCATTATGGCACTTTAGGTTAGGACACCTTTCAAAAAGTAGAATGCAAGTTTTACATTCCACACTTCCTTTTATTACTGTTGATCATAAAGCAGTTTGTGATGTATGCCATTATGCCAAACACAAGAAATTATCATTCAATTCCAGTTTTAGTAAAGCTTCTAAACCTTTTGAATTAGTTCATTTTGATGTATGGGGTCCATTAGCTATCAAATCTCATACTGGCCACTCTTACTTTTTAACTGCTGTAGATGATTTCAGTAGGTACACATGGTTAATTTTGATGAAAACAAAAGCTGAAACAAGACAAAATGTTGTCAATTTTATCAAAATGGTTGAAACTCAACATAATTCTACTGTTAAAATCCTTAGAAGTGATAATGGTCCAGAATTTCTTATGTCTGAATTTTATGCTTCAAAAGGTATTTGCCATCAAACTAGCTGTGTTGAATCCCCACAAAAAAATGGTAGGGTAGAAAGAAAACATCAACACATATTAAACATTGCTAGAGCCCTTCTTTTTCAAGCCAATATACCTAAAACCTTTTGGTCCTTTGCTGTTAGTCATGTTGTCTTTATCATAAATCGTGTTCCTAGTGTTATCTTGAAAAATAAGTCACCTTATTATCATTTATACAATAAGGATCCTGGCTTACATGATTTAAAGATTTTTGGTACACTTACTTATGCTTCCACATTACAAGCTCATGGAACCAAACTAGACCATAGAGGAAGAACATGCATTTTCTTGGGTTACAAGCAAGGGGTTAAAGGAGCAATTCTCTTAGACCTTGATAACCATGAAATTTTCATTTCAAGAAATGTTATTCATCATGAACATATTTTCCCTTTCAAACCAAATTGGCAATATCACACTAGTGGAACCACATCCACATCTTATTAACCAAATGACCCTCAAGCTATTCCAACACCATCTGAAAACCATTTGTCCCCACTTCAATCTGAATCCATCCCTTCTGAACAATCTTCAGATACACATTCCAACATAGACAACTTCACCCAATCCTCCCCAAACAATCCCAGACCTGCTAGACAAAGGCAGCCTCCTGCTCACCTAAAAGACTATGTATGCAATTCATTAGACAGTTTGGCTGCATCATCATCTTCAGGTATTTCTTACCCTATTTCTCTTTTCCATTCTTTTGAGTCCTTATCCTCTCAACATAAATCATTCAGCATGTCAGTTACTCAAGATTTTGAACCTCAATCTTATGAGGAGGCTTGCAAAAATGAACATTGGAGAGTTGCTATGAATTCTGAGCTAGCAGCACTTGATGCCAATGGTACTTGGATTCTAGTGGATATGTTGTCATACCCCAAATTTTGACCACTAAGATTTCCCATCATTGTGAAAATCATCATCACAATATGGATGTACCTTTGTGCCTCCTCAGTCTTCCCAAAGATGGGTGAGCATCCACTACAATCAAAATTAGGGTTTCAAGCCTTCTCAGAGCCTTAGACAAAGGATCAATCAAGGAATGACATGATCTTCAACTTGTCTAACCTCTCAAACATCCCCAATGGATCAAAAGGACTCCCACTTCAAGGATTAAGCACAAGGCTGCTCCCTTCTGGGTGGATCAAGTCTCAAGATCGACAGTGTCACCAAATTAGGGTTTTGGTCGACCAGGGCCTCCAGATGGAAATTTTTCATCTGGGCACAAGCCAAAGATCCAAAACACAACCTAATGTACTCCATGGAACCTCATGGACCCATTCATCAAGTCAATTTTGCCTCAGGGGATGCATTCATAAAAAATTAGGAATTAGGGTTTCTTGACCTGATTCACCCTTAAGTTGACTTTTGGTGCAAATCATGAACCAAGACCTCAAGAGAGGGTTTGAGGGTCTCTAATGAACTATATTGATCCATTTGGAACAATGGATTAATCCAAGAAGCTTGAGCAACAAGTCTCAATTTCATCTGCACCACAATTAGGGTTTTAAGGAAAAAGTCAACTGTAACTTTGACTTTTGACCAGGACATGCTCCCAAGCCCTATGACATGCACCAATATACCCTATGACACCCATGAAACATGCCCATCAAGGCTGATTTAGTTCAAGGACATGATTTCCTGAGAAATTGCACAGTTTGGAATTCATCTGATAAAAAGTCAACTGTGCACAAAAGTCAACTTTGACTTTTTGAGATTTTTCACCAAAATGGATTTTTAACCCTAAAATGATGTTAATGTATGATTTGAATCATCATTCATCAAGAAAAATCAAAAAAAGTTGGATAACTTGTAAAAGGGGTAACCATAAAAACTTAGAAAATTTTCTAAGTTAAAAATAAAGTGACAAGGGTACCAACTTTGGAGGATCATAACTCCTAAACCACAAGGCCATTTTTTCTCATCCAAAGATGGATTTGTAGCCCTCATTACCCTCTACAAAAACTTCAACTAGACCTAAGTCCAATTCATTAAGGATTTTGAGTTATGGAGTGATCAAAATGGCTGAAAAATGAAAATATCACTTTTTCCAACACTTAGTGAAATTTTCACTAAGTCCAAATCTGTCTTCATTTTTTGCCAAAATGTAGGGGGATTTCTCACTTGGATTCAGAAGAGATCAAAACCAAACATGTTCAAACAGTTGTTGTATCATGTAAGGGCTTTCCAAAATGGCCAAGAACATTGCCAAATTCCATTTGAGTCATGAGATATGACATTGGAAAGTTGCCTTGCTGAAATCTGTCAAAGGCAAGGCAGAATTTGCAATTTTGCTCGATTTGCCAAAATCAGCCAAATTCAAATGCTCCTATCCACTTGGACACATCTGAGGATTGAATCTAAAGGGGACAATCACTGAGCCAAGCCTCCAAAGCCCATGGAACAAGAAATAGCATGTTGAACCTAGAATGGCCAAAATAGGGACAAGACTCCAAATTTGGATTGAAGCATTCAATAGAAGCATCAAGGTGGCATAGACTGAGCCATTCTCATCTGAAATCAGTCAAGACTTATCCAAGACCAAGGGGACCAAAGCTCTGTGCCCTAACCTCTAGTCAATGGCTAGAGGAGACTTGGATTTTCATTTGCCAACATTGGCCAAACCTACTTAGCAGTTGCCATTCATTATTCCTTGAAAAACAAACTTACTCTACTATAAATAGAGCTCAATTGTGATCAGTTTGAGTACACCAAAGCCATCTAACAGATGCTTTCCTCAAAATCTCTTTCTCTTGGAAAAAATGCCTTTCTTAGCAAGGTAGCTATCGGGTTTTGAGTTTGAGAGCTTTTCCAATCATACCAATCACTCACACACCTCGTATACATCATATAGAAGTGATCCAAACACTCACATAACATCTGGAACACAGATTTCACAAAATCACCAGCCAATTGCTCAAGTTCTTGACAGTTTTGCAGTTGAGGTACCATCTTCAACTCCAAACCATTTCAATCCATTCCAAGCACTCAGACACATCACTTGGCACCTAGGGAAGCTATCCACATCATTGGAACCTAGATGTAACACCTCCAACACAAAACACGATCATCGGCTGCAAGTGGTAGGCATGAGCTCTTCTAACTCTATGATCCATGCAATTTTTGCTGCACAATAATTTGGCCATATGTTCATAATCATGCATGGAATATTTCCCCTCAATTAATTGCATTGTTTGAATCGTGTATCAAAAATCCTAGCCTTCATGCAGAAATTAGGGTTCTTGAGGATTTTTCATGATTTCTTGTTATATGTTTAATTTAAATGAAATTAATTGACATAGACATGATCGTGAGGTTGAGACGAGCATAATGATATGTGGATTGCATGTTATAATCAAGTATTCAGTGAGATTGGAGAGAAAATGCAAATCTGGCCAAGCCCAGAACACGCGCGTGTTCTTGGTGTGTTCTTGGCGCCTATTTTCAAAATTTGAATATTTGAATTTTGTGATTTTATTTAATTGATTCAAAAATTAATTTCTCTCTGAGTTTTAATGATTGAGTTGATTCTTTTTTTAATAATTCACAAAAATGTTAAAATATTTTATTTTCCCAAAAAATCCCAAAAATATTATTTATTTCATATAATTGATATTTTTGCAAAGAATTAATATTTTAATTGTTTTTGACATTTTAAATATTTTTTCCACCTTGATTTTACAACTTTTAATGCTTTCTAATTATTTTGTAGGTCAATACTTAATTTTTGAAGCATTAATCCAAGATCACAATTTGTTTTTCATATGTTAAACAATTTTGATCATTTTAATTGAATTTTTATTCAATTAAATACATTTTTGAAAACAAATTAGGGTTTTTGGATTAATTCCACCCTCATAAATCATTTTCAAATCTTTTTGGGCCTCTATTAGAGTGTAAGACCCAACCCACTTGTACAGAAATATTTTGGGCCTCATTCGTTGTATAAGTCCCTCTGTACATTTTCAAATAAACGGCACGATCATCGCCATTTGAAAAATAACCTTGGGCCTCTCCTTGAGCTATAAGACCCATTCAAAACACTTTGGGCCTCTAATAGAGTGTAAGACCCAATCCCTTTTTAACCAAAACATTTTGGGCCTCACTTATTGTATAAGTCCCTCTGCGTTAAAAGAAAAACTCGGCACGATCGCCATTTTTAAACGGAAAAATCAATTGGGCCTACCCTCGTGTTATAAGCCCCACTCTTTTTCTTTAAACCCTTTGGGCCTCTTGAAAGAGTGTAAGACCCATCCCTTTGTACAGAAAACATTTTGGGCCTCAGTCACTTGTATAAGTCCCTCTGTACAAATTCAAATAGTGCGCTCACTGATAAAACCCTGGGCCTCTCCTTGAGCTGTAAGCCCCAAATCTTTCTTTTTCAAAGCACTTTCTCCTTTGATTTTGAATATACTGTTGTTTTCAATCTTTCTTTGTTGAACAACTAACCAAATAGCATGGAAGCTCTACAACCGAGTAAGTGGTTATTGCTTTCATTTACCGCTTTCATATACATATAACTGTATTGTGGGGTTGTTTCACTGTAAGTCTTCTTTCATAAACTCATATCAACTGTGTAATAATAGTATAGATATTTAGAGTTTTCCCGGCAACTACGTCTAGAACTAGGTGACGCCGTTTTGTTCGTAGAAATAGACAACTAGATCCCTAATAGGATCACCAGATACAGTCTTCTCTTCGGCTGTCCTCATTAGGAATTGTCAAGAAACTCTACTCCCAGAGATGAATGTATTCTCCGTGAATGGCATCTTTGAGTTTCTTCCAAATTCTCGAACTTTCCTGACTTGATCTATTCCTTGTGAATAGCTTGCCTTGAATTTCTCGGGGTTTGGGGACCCATCAGCTTCTTAAAAGCATCGGCCTCCTCTTGGGCATCGTACAAGGACCCACAGGCTTCCTAAAAGCAACCCCGCCTCCTCTTGGGCTTAGTACAAGGACCCTACGGCTTCTTAGAAGTATTCACAGCCTTCTCTTAGGCTTCGTATAATGATCTCTTCCTCCGGGAATGATATCCTTCTCTTGGGCTTAGTACAAGGACCCGTCGGCTTCTTAAAAGTTTCCAGCCTCCTCTTAGGCTTCGTACAAATTGTCCCGACGACCTCCTAGAGGTATAGGAACAGAACTTAGTCATCTTCATAGAACAGTCCTTTCATAGAGTCTATTACTGTTTCTCAAAGCTTGGTACAAAAGATGAAACTCTAGACTTGGACAGTCTAACTTCCTTGAGTCTCAAAGACATTCTCAAGTGATCCCTTCGTTAAATAGGAAGGAAACCCGCAGACTCGGACAGTCTCAATACCCTTTGGATTTCCCGTTTCCTCGAAGAAAAGGAAATATCTCGGATCCTTGAATCAAATCCATGAGTACCGTGTTGCTCATATAAGAACTGATTTTCTCTTTCAAAATTAGTATACTGGACCTGTCACTTAACTGAAACAGTAACCATAGCCTCCTCTTAGGCTTTGGATAATGATCCTTCTCCAGTGAAGTTAGCCTCTCTCTCGGGCTTTATACGAGACACATAAGAGACTCCCTCGTTGAGTCAATAACCTCTTTCGCCTCCATCTCGGGCTTTATACGAGATACAAAAAGGTTCTTATTGAGCCAAACAAATTTTAGCCTTCATCTCAGGCTTCGTACGAGATACAAAAGACTCTCTTGTTGAGTCAAACTTTTTAGCCTCCATCTCGGGCTTCATACGAGATACAAAAACTCTCTTGTTGAGTCAAATAACCTTCATCTCGTGCTTTGTACGAGATACCAAAAGACTTCATCGTCGAGTAAAAACCTTTTAGCCTCTCTCTCGGGCTTTGTACGAGACACATATTAGCCTCCTCTTAGGCTTTGTATAAGAAAACCACTGGTTGATCCAATCAACCTTTTAGCATCAAAGTTGTGCCTCGTTCACAGTACACAAACATCAACAACTCCTTTCCCCTTCATCTAATCGCTGTAAGCGGCAAGCCTCTGGATCATCTATATCCACGCCACTGTCCCTCTTTTAGCATGAGAAATTCCTATGGAAAGATGGCATTGCTCTACACTGAGTTAAAGTCTTCTCCTTCAGGTTAAAACCCCTATAAAGGAAATTATGGCATTGCTAGGATCCGCGTATCCCGGTTAAAGTAATCCTCCTTTATAACCAGTCACCCAACGGTTGTGACAGACAAACCCCCCTTTAGAGATGACAAATTCTCTCTAAAGTCAAACCCTTTTAGCTTCACATCTTGGGCTTTGAACAAGATACAAATCATCTTTCGCTTCACGTCTTGGGCTTTGAACAAGACACCAAAAACACCCATTTCCTCCCATAGAATAGGAGGAACTACGAACGCTCTGATTTCCCTGTTTCGGTAAACGGGAATACGTAGGCATAAGATCGAAAGAAAAGATCTTAGCGAGCACAATCAACAAAAAAAACAAATCTCATATCTCCATCAATCAAAAGCAGTAATTCAAAAACATCAGTCCTAACATCCTAATCCTTGTTCCCCGCCAGAAACCTTCTGTCAAGGTAAAAAGAAAGAAAACAGTATTGGCGAAAATACAAATAACCAGTACAAAGTCCCCCCCCCCCCACATTGATAGCATTCGTAACCTAACAGACCGCTGTTTAAACTCAGTATGCAAGCAGGGTTAATTGGAGACATCTATTTCCCTTCCTTATTCAGCTCACAATAGGATAAAAAATGAATCGACCTGTAGTTTAAGCTCAATCGTAGAGAGCGATCAGCGCTTAAGAACCGCGTCCAAAATCGCTCGCTACAGAAAAATGGCGCCCACCGTGGGGTATAAAATTCTTTCTTAAACGTTTAAGGTGAAAACCTTGGACAAACCTTTTTTCTCTTCACTTGTGTGACTACCACAGATTGGGGCTTCCGCCGGGGAACCCATTTTCTGTCAGGAACATAGGATTCATAGCTTTAAAGATCTAGGATGTTTAGGACAAATATATATATTGCTTTTCCTAATTGCTATACGTGTTTATTTTTCTTCTAATGGGAATGCGGGTGATGCCGTATGTGGAAAGATTGAGTATACACTTAAGATAAGTGATGGCGACAGGGTCGACCATCAACCTCAGTGGAGGCTGACTAATGTAACCATTCTTTCACCTAGACAATGGGTCGGTTGTGATGCCTGAGAAGCTGAGGACCCAAACCCTTTCGTAGTGCAGAAACTATCAGAAATAGTTGTTACGCGATACTACCCTCATTTGAGGCTGGTGATCTATTCTCGGTGAATGGCACTTACTCTAAGATTGCTCTACAACTCGCTGGCGATCTGCTTGTTGTTTTGCTTTCCTGGGAGGAGCTGATGATAATGAGTACAGGTACAAAAATCACCCTAGTATAAACCTTTGGGGATGGGTAGAGCCTTGACTTCATGACAACGACCCTTTGACCCCATGTTTTTTCTATGTTTTTGTGTGCTGCATTCATGCATTCATCTAAAAAAAACATTAAAACATTCAAAAAACTTCTCTTCTAGTCTCTCTGTTTTTCAAATTAAACTAAGACTGTGATTGCAAATATCAGAGAAGAGGATTACGCTAATGGATTTCGGTAGAAGGAGAACTCATACGTACACCTTCAAGGTTCCAAAGCTAGAGGATTTGAGAAGGTTAGCGAGGATGATCACTAACCCTGAGGCTTTCAGAGCCAAGCACGGAGGTTTGCTACCACTGTTAAGAGTCCATGTGATTGAGGGAATCATGGATGCGCTCATTCAGTTTTATGATCCAGTTTATCACTGTTTCACATTCCCGGACTACCAGCTCGCACCAACGCTGGAGGAGTATTCTCACCTGATTGATTTACACATTACAGATCGAGCTCCATTTTCTGGACTGGAAGAAATTCCAAAGAATCAGACCATTGCAAGAGCAATTCATTTGGACGAGTCTGAGGTCAGGACTCACCTAACCACTAAGGGTGGCATCCAAGGTTTGCCAGCCCAGTTCTTGACCAAGAAAGCCTTGTATTTCGCCAGTATAGGAAACGTGATTGCTTTTGAAAGCATCTTTGTCTTGCTCACCTACGGGTTATTTTTGTTTCCCAACATCAATAACTTCGTCGATATCAACTCCATTAAGGTTTTTCTCATTGGAAACCCTGTGCTGACTTTGCTGGCAGATGCGTATCATTCTGTACATTTGGGAAATTTGTACAGCGGAGGGGAGATCACATACTGTGTACCTTTGCTTTACAAATGGTTTATCTCCCACTTGCCCAAGTCTGCTACTTTTTGGGATTGCAAGAGTGCCTTACGTTGGTCGCAGAAGATCATGTCTCTTACCAACTCTGATATAGATTGGTGTAATAGGATCTATGATAGAATCAGAATCATTGATCATTGTGGAAACTTCCCCAACGTACCCCTTATAGGAACTAAGGGAGGAATCAATTATCATCCGATATTGGTTCGCCGTCAATTTGGATACCCGATGAGACACATCCCACGGGGTGTTCATCTGGAAGGTCTTTTCTTCAAAGAAGGAGAAAGTGACAGAGCACTAAAGATGGAAATAGTGCACGCTTGGAAACAGGTTCATAAGAAAGGACGAGAGTCTCTAGGAAAACCGGACTGTGTCTCGGTGGAGCCTTATCTCCATTGGGTACAAACTAGAGCTCTCAAGCTAAAAATGCCTTATCCTCATTACGGGATTCTTCCGCCGAGGGAATTTGTCATGTACTTCATGACTGAGACTGAAAAGCTTCAGGTTACTCTCAACAAAGTTCAAAAGGAGATGAGGCCTTGGAAGAACAAGTACCGCACTCTCGACGTAGAGTGTATTAAAATACAGCAATTACTGAAAGAGAAAGACGCTCTGATTGAGATTTTGGAGCAACATGCTGTGGATAATCAAGATGACCAAAGGAATTTGTTCGCTCCTTTCACCTGGCAAAGGAATGACAACCCGACAACGGCCCAAGAGCCCCGGTCAAAGAAAAGGAAGATACCAGAATCAGCACCTGATTTCTCTTCAGAGAGGACTCGGGACCCATTAGTTTAGGTTTCTGTTTCTGCACCTTGTAATCTACTGTATTTCCATTTCTGTAATCCTTTGAATTTCAATAAAAAGGGGTTTACCCACTGTTTGATATTTGCAATCTAATTGTCGACGTTTATTTTGATTAAACCAAAAATACAATTAATATAATCATTGCATTCATCATTCTCACATCGCGTATTCTTCTTACCTACGAATCTTACGTTTGTGCCTCGGTTTTAGAGTCAAACTGTCTCATTCGTACAATACTCGGGCTAATCGTCAGAAAAAGATGGATGATCTTGAGGAAGAGAACAGAGAGTTGAAAGAAGAGATCGACGCTCTAAGAGAGGATATGAGAAAGCTTCGTAACGACATGCAAGCCATGGCAGAAGCTCAGCTACAAAGAACTGTGATCTCAGAGATCACCTCAACGCCCATAGTGGTGAAGTATGATCCTAGGTTTCAAATACCGAAAGATAGTCCTTGGGGCATGCCTGTTAACTATATCCCAGAAGGATATGTTCCTCCGATCACTGAAGATCAGGGAATCTCAACAGAAGTCGCTGGGCCTGAAGGTTACAAACTTCGGGAAAGCGAAGATGCCAGGGGCATACTGAAGATTCCTAAAGGTTACAAACTTTGGGAGACGCCAAGATTCACTGTCGTAGTCACGGTACCACCCCCTGTGGTGCACACTGTCCCGGAAGGACAGGTTCCACCAATACCTTCTAGTAGGAAGGAAACTATGTTTGATAGAATAGATGAATTCCAGGAACAGTTCTTGGAAATACAAAAGGAACTGCAAGCCATTCGCGGTCAGGATCTATTTGGAAAGGATGCCGCAGATCTCTGCTTGGTCCCAAATGTGAAAGTCCCACACAAATTTCAAGTGCCCGACTTTGAAAAGTACAAGGGTAACTCTTGCCCTCAAAGCCATCTGGTGATGTACGCTCGGCGGATGTCAGCTCAAACAGAAAATCAGGACCTACTGATTCACTACTTCCAGGATAGTTTAACCAATGTCACACTCAAATGGTACATGGGTTTAAATCGTGCTACGATCAGCACATTCAGAGATCTTGGCACTGCCTTCGTCCAATAATACAAATACAATTTGGTCATGGCACCCGACAGAGATCAACTCAGATCAATGTCACAAAAGGACAAGGAAACCTTTAAGGAGTATGCTCAAAGGTGGCGTGAAATTTCCGCTCAAATTTGTCCACCTCTTGAGGAAAAAGAGATGACAAAGATCTTCTTAAAAACCTTAAGCTCATTTTACTATGACCGAATGGTTGCCAGTGCACCCAGTGATTTCACCGAGATGGTGGGCATGGGTGTACGTCTTGAGGAAGCAATCCGAGAAGGACGTTTGGTAAAAGACACTGGATCGACGAGCGGTACTAAAAAATACGGTAGTGCTCTCCATAAGAAAAAAGAGCAAGATATTGGGAATATCTCTCTCGGAAAGCAAAGGCGACGTTATCAACCGGTAGCAGCTGTGACTCCTGCTATCAACCCTGCGTCTATTCCTACGTATCAACCTCAGGTTGCGCAGAGCCAGCCTGATCAACAAAGGACACAACAGTCTCTTCAGTAGGCTCGTCCTCCATACAACAACAACCGTACAACACGGCCACCAGGATTTGATCCTATACCCGTGACGTATGCAGAACTGTTTCCATTACTACTGGCTAAGGGGTACATCCAGACTAATTCTCCTCTTACAGTACCGGAAAATCCACCTTTTTGGTTTAAGGTGGATCAGACATGCCCTTATCATCAAGGAGGTCCTGGGCATAACATAGAGACTTGTCTCAATTTCAAGTCCGACGTGCAAAAACTTGTTAGGAGCGGGGTCTTATCCTTCAAGGATATGAATCCTAATGTTCTCACGAACTCGCTGCCTTAACATGAGAAGGCTGCAGTCAATTTGATAGAAGGAGAGACTAACAATGTCTATCAAATTCACGATGTACTCTTGTTAAAGACCAATCTGGTCAAGATGCATTGTAGACAGAGTGGATATAACCATGTGCCACCTCATAATTATCACCAGTGTGATATCTGCTCTAAAGACAATCAAGGATGTTCTGTGGTGCAAGCAGCTCTATAGGAACAGATGGATCTCGGATGGATCCAAGAGCACCGAGTTCGTGGAGTTAACATGGTTTACACGAATTCTAACGTCATTCAAAACCACGACATCCGTGCGATGAATGCCAACTTGGTGGCAATGCACTCAAGGCAAAGCCAGTATCATAATCTGCCGCGGCACGATTACAGTTCCTGTCTGATTTGCTCGGTAAACAAACGCGGATGCTCTTTCATACAGGAGGCCCTCCAACGTCAGATGGATCTTGGATGGATCCAAGACTACCATGATAGGAACTCCTATCAAATCAACATGGTTCATATCTTTGACATTCGCGTGATGAATACCAACCTGGTAGAGTTACATGCTGAGCAGGTCCGACTCGGATTCTTAATATCACATGACTATCAAAGCTGTGAAGCGGGTTGTGAAAACGATCGAGGTTATACCTTTGTCCAGGAGGCACTTCAGCACTTGTTAAATCATTGGTGGATGCCAATTTATATGGATGAAGATACTCAGCAGATTAGTATCAGTAATAGAAACCCTACTCGGCGTCAGAGTCAGGATGTCCGATCTGTGGAAGGTAACCTAGTGAGGTTACATTGTATTCAAAGTGGGCGTGGCCAGGTACCACCACACAACTATGACAGTTGTAGCGTATGTTCAGAAAGTAACCAAGGGTGTTGTTACCTTGTGAGAGCAGCTCTTCAGGGTCAGGTCGATCGTGGAGAAATTCGTCCATATCCGGGTTCTGGACCCATCAACTGGACGCCGAACTACCTTGCCGATCAAGTCGAGGATGTTGTCACAATCTCTGGTCATCACGGGACCAGGGATGTTTTTGCCATCATCCCTCTACTTGACGAATCTAAGGTTCCCAATCGGGAACGAATTGAGATTACTTACGATGGTCAGAAAAATCAGAAGGTTCCCATAGTCATCCATCTACCGGGACCACTACCGTATGAATCAACTAAGGCTATCCCTTACAAATACGGTGCAACGACAGTTGAAAATGGAAAGGAAATTCCATTACCCTTCGTCGTGAATATTGCAGACATCAGTCGAGTAACACGGAGTGGTAGAATCTTCAACCGAGGGGTTGGGGAACCTAACAAGGAAAAGGAACTTCAGACGGAAACTCCTTATCTACCAGTCGGTCAATCCAGTAATCCCGACCTTTTGAAAAATAATGATGAGATGCTGAAGCTCATCCAAAGGAGTGAATACAACATTGTTGATCAACTGTTACAAACTCCTTCAAAGATCTCGGTATTATCACTGTTGCTCAGTTCAGAAGTGCATAGGGAGGCTCTACAGAAAGTCTTGGAGCAAGCCTTTGTGGAACAGGATGTAACAATCAGACAGTTCGATAGTATTGTCTCTAACATCACTTCCTGCAACAATTTGGGATTTAGTGATGAGGAATTACCCGAAGAGGGTCGCCGTCATAACATGGCGCTCAACATTACAGTTAACTGTCAGGACGATGCTTTAGCCAGCGTACTGGTAGACACAGGGTCAGCCCTGAATGTTATACCGAAGTCCACTTTGATGCAATTATCATTCAAAGGCCCTCCGATGAGAGTTAGCGAGGTTGTCGTCAAAGCATTCGACGGATCCAGAAAAAAAGTTATCGGCGAAGTTGATCTTCCCATAACTATCGGCCCTCACACTTTCCAAGTCACTTTCCAGGTCATGGACATCTGGGCAACATACAGTTGTTTATTAGGAAGACCTTGGATACATCAGGCTGGAGCGGTTACTTCGACTCTCCACCAAAAGCTAAAGTTCGTTTGGAACGATCAACTTGTCACAGTCTGTGGGGAACAAGCCTTGCTTGTAAGCAACTTGTCATCATCTACTTGTGTAGAACCCGAGGAGGTTATTGGAACTCAGTTCCAAGCACTGTCGGTAAGCAAAGACAATCAGTTCAGAGGAGGAACCTTGATTTTTTCATACAATGATGCTATTAAAGCAGTCGAGAGCATCGATACAACAGGATGGGGACAGCTTGTCATTCCTATTGACAATAAAACAAAGAAGGGTCTTGGTTTTTCTGCAACCTGTACCCAGACAGCTGCCAACGATGAAAGTCTTCATCCCCTTCAAAACTTCTTCCACAGTGGAGGTTTCCTTTTCCCAGTGTCTCAAGCAGTCCATGCTATCAATGAGGAAGATCCCTCTGACACGGATGAAGAATGGAAGTCCTATTTGAATGAGGTCGGTTATATGTCTCAGGAAGAGGTGCCTACGCCTTTTTGCTATCCCGCACAGAGTCTGAGATTTATACCACAGTCAGATGTCGAAATGATATACGGAGATTGTGATCCAGAAGGATGTCGTGCTCCGCCCAATTCATTAGAGGAAGACACTCCGATGAAAGACAACTTTGACCACAATTACTATGGCCCAATGGATGGTCTGCCAATGTGGCAACCTTACCCAGGAAACTTGGGGCAAGAAAGTCAGCCGAACAATGAAAATCAGCTGACCGTCATTGAGCAGAATACCTGTGTCCCCACCACGCCATGGGATCAACACTCAGGTCATTCAGAAACTACTCAACATGAAGATGAATTTGCAACGTTTGCAGGACTTGAATTCATCAACTATGCTTTTCCCAAGGTCAACGTCATCGAGAGGGATGACTCCTCCAGTTCCAAAGAAGTGTGGGACACCTTGGGACAACCAAGTGGAAAATACGACTATATGGTCAAGTACACTGCGCCCAGAAGCTCTCGTATCAGGCTCGAAGATATCCAGCCAACTGGATGGAGGGATACAGCTGAGAGCACAAATACTATGCAAAATGCAACTGAGGAATCCTCCTACGACAATTCTGCCTGGGAGACAGATTCCAATGATCCTGCTCCACCAGAAGTCAGCGTTATTTCTGAAGATAAATCAAGGAAGGTGCCAGACTTTGTGATTCACCGAGGAGTTCGCCGCCAATGGGTTGTCGTTGAGGTTCTGAAGATCGTTCATCAGTCAAAGTAATTGTCGTCTTTAACCTTTCACCCTGCCCAAGTGAAACGGATGTTTTGATAGGGCTCGCTTTCTGTAAATTTTCCCTCTTCGCTTCGCCCAAAGTGACAGAGTTTTGTTTTATAGGGCTGTAGTTTCAAGGATCGACTTGTTCATTAATAAAATAACGCCGTTCTGTAATTTCCGCATAAATTGTTGTTTTCTCTTTTTGCTTTTTCAGAAAATGGTAATCCTAAAAAAAATTCAAATAAAAACAAGCAGTAATAAAATAAATACACTGCACACACTTGCATTTTCTCTATCTCTTCTAAACACGAATCATCACGTCATGCAGATTGCTTGTTTTAAACCCAGTTGGAACATACGATCCGATGCCTTCTCCCAACTTTGAGTTCCTGGTATTCGAGGCTGAAGAAGAAAATGACAATGAAATTCCAGAAGAGATCTCCCGACTACTCAGACAAGAGGAAAAGTCCATTGAACCTCACAAAGAACCGTTGGAAATGGTAAACTTGGGTTCAGAGCAAGAGAGAAAAGAAATCAGGATTGGGGCACTGCTCAGTCCAACTGCCAGAGAGGGTTTGATAAAGCTTCTCAGAGAATTTCCCGACGTATTCGCTTGGTCCTATCAGGATATGCCAGGGTTGGATACCAGCATCGTGGAGCATCACTTACCGTTAAGATCGGAATGTCCGCCAGTAAAGCAAAGGTTGAGACGGACTCACCCGGACATGGCCATCAAAATCAAAGAGGAGGTACAGAAACAGATTGATGCGGGTTTCCTCGCCACATCAGAATATCCTCAATGGTTAGCCAATATCGTACCCGTTCCGAAAAAGGACAGAAAGGTCAGAATGTGTGTTGATTACAGGGATCTGAATAAGGCAAGTCCAAAAGACGACTTTCCTTTACCACACATTGACATGCTGGTAGACAGCACAGCAAAGTTTAAAATTTTCTCCTTCATGGATGGATTCTCGGGCTATAACCAGATCAAAATGGCGCCGAAAGACATGGAGAAAACTTCGTTTATTACCCCATGGGGTACCTTTTGTTACAAGGTAATGTCGTTCGGTTTGAAGAACGCCGGGGCGACCTATCAAAGGGCCATGACTACTCTGTTTCATGACATGATACACAAGGAAATCGAGGTATATGTCGATGATATGATTGCAAAATCAAAAACAGAGAGTGAGCACGTTGAACATCTGTCAAAATTGTTCGAACGTTTAAGAAAATTCAAGCTCTGCTTGAATCCCAACAAATGCACCTTCGGTGTCCGTTCAGGGAAACTACTAGGGTTCATCGTCAGCCAGAAAGGAATTGAGGTTGATCTTGACAAGGTCAAGGCCAGTCAAGAAATGCCTTCTCCGAAAACTGAAAAACAAGTCAGAGGATTCTTGGGACGTTTGAACTACATCTCCAGATTCATATTCCTTATGATCGCCACGTGTGCGCCGATCTTCAAATTACTCAAAAAGAACCAGGATTGCGTTTGGTTAGAAGACTGCCAAACTGCCTTCAATAGTATCAAGGAATATCTGTTGAATCCTCCGATTCTATCACCTCCAGTGGAAGGAAGACCACTGATCATTTACCTCACAGTTCTAGAGGACTCAATGGGATGTGTACTTGGCCAACAAGATGAAACTAAACGGAAAGATTCTGCCATTTACTATCTAAGCAAGAAATTCACCGACTGTGAAATTCGGTACACAATGCTTGAGAAAACTTGTTGCGCTTTGGCTTGGACAGCCAAACATCTTCGCCAATACATGATTCGTCACACTACTTGGTTAATCTCCGAAATGGATCCAATCAAGTACGTCTTCGAAAAACCTGCTCTTACGGGAAGAATTGCCCGTTGGCAGATGTTGTTATCAGAATATGACATAGAGTATCACGCTCAGAAAGCCGTTAAGGGAAGTATTTTAGTCGATCATTTGGCTCATCAACCGATTGACGATCAAGAATTAATCGGGTTTGACTTCCCAGACGAAGATGTCATGTACCTAAAGATGAAAGACAGCGATGAACCGCTACCCAGTGAAGGGCCAGAACCAGGTTCCCAATGGGGACTTATCTTTGACGGAGCAGTTAATCATTACGGAAACGGAATTGGGGCAATCATTGTTACCCGTCAGGGTACCCACATTCCTTTCACCGCTCGACTTACGTTCAGATGTACAAACAACGAGGCCGAATACGAAGCTTGTATCATGGGTCTCGAAGAAGCGATTGATTTAAGGATCAAAAACTTGGACGTATACGGCGACTCAGCCTTGGTTATCAATCAGATAAAAGGAGATTGGAACACATACCAATCAGGACTGATTCTTACAAAGACTATGCAAGGAGGTTGTTACCTTTCTTCAACAGAGTTGAGTTTCATCACATCCCTCGTGATGAGAATCACATGGCTGATGCCTTAGCCACTCTCTCTTCCATGATTAGCGTAGGTCAATGGAATGACCTACCTAAGATCGACATAATGCGCCTTGAACGGCCCGCCTACATCTTCACGATTGAAGCAGTTCTAGACGACAGACCTTGGTATCACGATATCAAATGCTTCCTTCAGAAACAAGAGTACCCATCTGGGGCACTCAGAAAAGACAGGAAAACCCTCAGAAGATTGGCTGGAAACTTCTTCCTGAGCGGTGACACTCTCTATAAGAGAAATTTTGACATGGTTTTGCTCCGATGCGTCGACAGACCAGAAGCAGACATGCTTATGAAAGAAATTCACAAAGGATCCTTTGGCACTCATGCCAACGGACACACAATGGCGAGAAAAATTCTGAGAGCAGGGTACTATTGGTTGACAATGGAATCCGACTGCTACAAGTACATGAGGAGGTGTCACAAGTGTCAGATATACTCCGACAAAATTCATGTACCGCCATCACATCTCAAAGTTCTCTCTTCCCCATGGCCATTTTCCATATGGGGAATCGACATGATTGGCATGATTGAGCCCAAGGCTTCAAACGGACATCGGTTCATCCTGGTAGCCATCGACTACTTCACCAAGTGGGTCGAAGCAGCGTCATTCGCTAATGTAACCCGACAGGTCGTGGTCCGCTTTATAAAAAACAATATCATCTGCCATTATGGTGTTCCAAGCGAGATCATTACCGATAATGGATCTAACTTGAACAACAAGATGATGAAAGAGTTGTGTGCAGAGTTCAAGATTGAACACCATAACTCATCTCCCTACCGACACAAGATGAACTGAGCGGTAGAAGCGGCTAATAAGAACATCAAGAAGATCGTTCAAAAGATGGTTGTAACCTACAAAGATTGGCACGAGATGCTACCCTTTGCTCTTCACGGTTATCGCACATCTGTCTGCACTTCAACAGGGGCAACCCCTTTCTCTCTAGTGTATGGCATGGAGGCAGTTCTCCCCATAGAAGTAGAGATCCCGTCAATTCGGGTATTGATGGAAGCTAAGCTCACCGAAGCTGAATGGTGTCAAAGCCGACACGACGAGCTGAATCTGATCGAAGAGAAGAGAATCACGGCACTATGCCATGGTCAGTTGTATCAACAGAGAATGAAGAGGGTGTTTGACAAAAAGGTCCGACCTCGTGTCTTCAGAAAGGAGACCTCGTGCTAAAAAAGATACAATTATTTCTCACTGATTCGCGAGGTAAATGGACTCCAAATTATGATGGCCCCTATGTGGTCACGAAAGCTTTCTCAGGCGGCGCCTTGAGACTTGCAACCATGGACGGAGAGGAATTTGCCTACCCCACGAATGTTGATGTAGTCAAGAAATACTTCACCTAAACTAAAAAAAAAACGTCTCGGTGGATTGAAAACCCGAAAGGGTGGTCCAGGCAAAATGTAGAGACATGAAAAAAATCATCACGATGGATTGGAAACATCATATAGTACAATCTAGGAAAAAATTAGGGATAATGGCAAGTAACTATGTTCAACAGAGGCGAGTCCCTCAGCAGCAGCAGTTACATCATCCACCAGGAAAACTCCAGTCAAGGTCATCTTCGACAGAAGCTCAGGATGCCCCGAATTCAAAGTTGGTAGAAGGATAGTGATCGTTATGTTTCAACGTAGCCCTTTTCCTTGTAAATTACCATTTTCAAACTTTGTATATACTCCTTGGAATCCCGCGTTTGGCTGATCTCCATCTTATCGATAAAATTTGAGCCCTTGTGCTTTTGTTTGTAATTCTTATTTGTTTTAGCTTTACAGAACGAAGTTGTTAACATGACTAATGACTCTTGAAATAAAACAAAAATGAATTTACTTGGTAAAACTTTTTCTGCTTTTAAAATAAAAATGGCAATTTCTTTTGACTGTTAAACATCAAAAGAACATCAATCGCTTCTCCAGAAGTAAGCAAACTTCAAAGTGCAGAATCAAAGTACTCCTTCTAACCCAGTACGCCTGAATGAAGGGATCAACTGTGTCAGAGACCTTGTTTCGTCTGACACCCCTCGGCCGAGTTCTTATCTCCTAAGCCTGATCAACGGTATTCCCCGCAGGGACTATCTCTCCTAAGCAAGGTGGAATTGCTATCTTGAACCAGCGATATCTCCACACGCCCCGCGATGGCCGAGTATCCAGTCATGTTCATCTTTTAGTTTATGTGTCGCGTCAGTTTTGTCAGCATAAACATACATGCATCATGCATTATTGATTTGCATTCACATTTCATATTGCATCACTATCACTCTAGTCGGTCTTGTCCCCTAGTGATAGAAGTTCTCTCAATCGAGTTGTCAGTTCTTGCCTCGTCAGGAAACGCTACGTTTGAACAACCTCGCCTCTAGTTTATTTCTGGGAGGAAGTTGGCCTTTGACCACTTTGATAACTTGAACCTCTGAAAATCCAGAGAAAGCTTTCTACAAATGTCACTCTTTTCCATTGAAAATGATATCCTTGCTTTCCCGGATTAAGGAAAATCCACAGAGAAAGCCTCCTAAGCGGAGATTTGGCAGTACAATTGCCATTCTCCGAAAAACCCACTGATGAAAAGGTCATCGGCACCTCAAAATTGGACCCCATCGTATGGAATTTCTCCGGGAAGATCCCGAGAAAAGTATGATGTAAGATCCCAAACGAAGGCAGTCTCTCAAGAGACTCGCTTTCCCCAGATAGAGTCAACAAATGGCGTCTCTAACAGAGAAGTTTGTACACCTCTACAACCCAGACGACTGGGTTCCCCAACAAGTCTGGCGTCAAAACTTTTTCCACTCAAATGGCATCTCCCCAGGAAAATTCGGCGAGAAGTTTGAGGAAAACCGCTACAAATAGCGTCCCTTGTCGATAAAGTTTATTGACAAAAGAAACTAAGACCAGTTCCTCGGTAGGAAACCAGGATCGAGGGGAAGTTTAAATCAGAAACTAAGACCAGTTCCTCGGTAGGAAACCAGGATCGAGGGGAAGTTTAAATCAGCAACTGAGACCAGTTCCTTGGTAGGAAACCAGGATCGAGGGGAAATTGACAAAAGAAAACTGAGACCAGTTCCTTGGCTGAAGACCGGGATCGAGGAGAAGTTTTACCTTTTCTAAGCATCATTGCTTAGCAAAAGAAGATGGATGCGTGAGCTACCATTCATAACCACCATCAAAATTTCGGGTATTCCGATATTTAATCCTCTTGCACCCCGAATGCCCGAATACCTTCGTCATTCACATCTTCGTGTCCAAGAAGATTAAATAGGGGCATCTGTCATACCCCAAATTTTGACCACTAAGATTTCCCATCATTGTGAAAATCATCATCACAATATGGATGTACCTTTGTGCCTCCTCAGTCTCCCCAAAGATGGGTGAGCATCCACTACAATCAAAATTAGGGTTTCAAGCCCTCACAGAGCCTTAGACAAAGGATCAATCAAGGAATGACATGATATTCAACTTGTCTAACCTCTCAAACATCCACAATGGATCAAAAGGACTCCCACTTCAAGGATTAAGCACAAGGCTGCTCCCTTCTAGGTGGATCAAGTCTCAAGATCGACAGTGTCACCAAATTAGGGTTTTGGTCTACCAGGGCCTCCAGATGGAAATTTTTCATCTGGGCACAAGCCAAAGATCCAAAACACAACCTAATGTACTCCATGGAACCTCATGGACCCATTCATCAAGTCAATTTTGCCTCAGGGGATGCATTCATCAAAAATCAGGAATTAGGGTTTCTTGACCTAATTCACCCTTAAGTTGACTTTTGGTGCAAATCATGAACCAAGACCTCAAGAGAGGGTTTGAGGGTCTCTAATGAACTATATTGATCCATTTGGAACAATGGATTAATCCAAGAAGCTTGAGCAACAAGTCTCAATTTCATCTGCGCCACAATTAGGGTTTTAAGGAAAAAGTCAACTGTAACTTTGACTTTTGACCAGGACATGCTCCCAAGCCCTATGACATGCACCAATATACCCTATGACACCCATGGAACATGTCCATCAAGGTTGATTTAGGTCAAGGACATGATTTCCTGAGAAATTGCACAGTTTGGAATTCATCTGATAAAAAGTCAACTGTGCACAAAAGTCAACTTTGACTTTTTGAGATTTTTCACCAAAATGGATTTTTAACCCTAAAATGATGTTAATGTATGATTTGAATCATCATTCATCAAGAAAAATCAAGAAAAGTTGGATAACTTGTAAAAGGGGTAACCATAAAAACTTAGAAAATTTTCTAAGTTAAAAATAAAGTGACAAGGGTACCAACTTTGGAGGATCATAACTCCTAAACCACAAGGCCATTTTTTTTCATCCAAAGATGGATTTGTAGCCCTCATTACCCTCTACAAAAACTTCAACTAGACCTAAGTCCAATTCATTAAGGATTTTGAGTTATGGAGTGATCAAAATGGCTGAAAAATGAAAATGTCACTTTTTCCAACACTTAGTGAAATTTTCACTAAGTCCAAATCTGTCTTCATTTTTTGCCAAAATGTAGGGGGATTTCTCACTTGGATTCAGAAGAGATCAAAACCAAACGTGTTCAAACAGTTGTTGTATCATGTAAGGGTTTTCCAACATGGCCAAGAACATTGCCAAATTCCATTTGAGTCATGAGATATGACATTGGAAAGTTGCCTTGCTGAAATCTGTCAAAGGCAAGGCAGAATTTGCAATTTTACTCGATTTGCCAAAATCATCCAAATTCAAATGCTCCTATCCACTTGGACACATCTGAGAATTGAATCTAAAGGGGACAATCACTGAGCCAAGCCTCCAAAGTCCATGGAACAAGAAATAGCATGTTGAACCTAGAATGGCCAAAATAGGGACAAGACTCCAAATTTGGATTGAAGCATTCAATGGAAGCATCAAGGTGGCATGGACTGAGCCATTCTCATCTGAAATCAGTCAAGACTTATCCAAGACCAAGGGGACCAAAGCTCTGTGCCCTAATCTCTAGTCAATGGCTAGAGGAGACTTGGATTTTCATTTGCCAACATTGGCCAAACCTACTTAGCAGTTGCCATTCACTATTCCTTGCAAAACAAACTTGCTCTACTATAAATAGAGCTCAATTGTGATCAGTTTGAGTACACCAAAGCCATCTAACAGATGCTTTCCTCAAAATCTCTTTCTCTTGGCAAAAATGCCTTTCTTAGCAAGGTAGCTATCGGGTTTTGAGTTTGAGAGCTTTTCCAATCAAACCAATCACTCACACACCTCACATACATCATATAGAAGTGATCCAAACACTCACATAACATTTGGAACACAGATTTCACAAAATCACCAGCCAATTGCTCAAGTTCTTGACAGTTTTGCAGTTGAGGTACCATCTTCAACTCCAAACCATTTTAATCCATTCCAAGCACTCAGACACATCACTTGGCACCTAGGGAAGCTATCCACATCATTGGAACCTAGCTGTAACACCTCCAACACAAAACACGATCATCAGCTGCAAGTGGTAGGCATGAACTCTTCTAACTCTATGATCCATGCAATTTTTGCTGCACAATAATTTGGCCATATGTTCATAATCATGCATGGAATGTTTCCCCTCCTTTAATTGCATTGTTTGAATCGTGTATCAAAAATCCTAGCCTTCATGCAGAAATTAGGGTTCTTGAGGATTTTTCATGATTTCTTGTTATATGTTTAATTTAAATGAAATTAATTGACATAGACATGATCGTGAGGTTGAGACGAGCATAATAATATGTGGATTGCATGTTATAATCAAGTATTCAGTGAGATTGGAGAGAAAATGCAAATCTGGCCAAGCCCAGAACACGCGCGTGTTCTTGGTGTGTTCTTGGCGCCTTTTTTCGAAATTTGAATATTTGAATTTTGTGATTTTATTTAATTGATTCAAAAATTAATTTCTCTCCGAGTTTTAATGATTTTGAGTTGATTCTTTTTTTAATAATTCACAAAAATGTTAAAATATTTTATTTTCCCAAAAAATCCCAAAAATATTATTTATTTCATATAATTGATATTTTTGCAAAGAATTAATATTTTAATTGTTTTTTGACATTTTAAATATTTTTTCCACCTTGATTTTACAACTTTTAATGCTTTCTAATTATTTTGTAGGTCAATACTTAATTTTTGAAGCATTAATCCAAGATCACAATTTATTTTTCATATGTTAAACAATTTTGATCATTTTAATTAAATTTTTATTCAATTAAATACATTTTTGAAAACAAATTAGGGTTTTTGGATTAATTCCACCCTCATAAATCATTTTCAAATCTTTTTGGGCCTCTATTAGAGTGTAAGACCCAACCCACTTGTACAGAAATATTTTGGGCCTCATTCGTTGTATAAGTCCCTCTGTACATTTTCAAATAAACGACACGATCATCGCCTTTTGAAAAATAACCTTGGGCCTCTCCTTGAGCTATAAGACCCATTCAAAACACTTTAGGACTCTAATAGAGTGTAAGACCCAATCCCCTTTTAACCAAAACATTTTGGGTCTCACTTATTGTATAAGTCCCTCTGCGTTAAAAGAAAAACTCGGTGTGATCGCCATTTTTAAACGGAAAAATCAATTGGGCCTACCCTCGTGTTATAAGCCCCACTCTTTTTCTTTAAACCCTTTGGGCCTCTTGAAAGAGTGTAAGACCCATCCCTTTGTACAGAAAACATTTTGGGCCTCAGTCACTTGTATAAGTCCCTCTGTACAAATTCAAACAGTGCGCTCATTGATAAAACCCTGGGCCTCTCCTTGATCTGTAAGCCCCAAATCTTTCTTTTTCAAAGCACTTTCTCCTTTGATTTTGAATATATTGTTGTTTTCAATCTTTCTTTGTTGTACAACTAACCAAACAGCATGGAAACTCTACAACCGAGTAAGTGGTTATTGCTTTCATTTACCGCTTTCATATACATATAACTGTATTATGGGGCTGTTTCACTGTAAGTCTTCTTTCATAAACTCATATCAACTGTGTAATAATAGTATAGATATTTAGAGTTTTCCCGGCAACTACGTCTAGAACTAGGTGACGCCGTTTCGTTCGTAGAAATAGACAACTAGATCCCCAATAGGATCACCAGATACAGTCTTCTCTTCGGCTGTCCTCATTAGGAATTGTCAAGAAACTCTACTCCTAGAGATGAATGTATTCTCCGTGAATGGCATCTTTGAGTTTCTTCCAAATTCTCGAACTTTCCTGACTTGATCTATTCCTTGTGAATAGCTTGCCTTGAATTTCTCGGGGTTTAGGGACCCATCGGCTTCTTAAAAGCATCGGCCTCCTCTTGGGCATCGTACAAGGACCCACAGGCTTCCTAAAAGCAACCCCGCCTCCTCTTGGGCTTAGTACAAGGACCCTACGGCTTCTTAGAAGTATTCACAGCCTCCTCTTAGGCTTCGTATAATGATCTCTTCCTCCGGGAATGATAGCCTTCTCTTGGGCTTAGTACAAGGACCCGTCGGCTTCTTAAAAGTTTCCAGCCTCCTCTTGGGCTTCGTACAAATTGTCCCGACGGCCTCCTAGAGGTATAGGAACAGAACTTAGTCATCTTCATAGAACAGTCCTTTCATAGAGTCTATTACTGTTTCTCAAAGCTTGGTACAAAAGATGAAACTCTAGACTTGGACAGTCTAACTTCCTTGAGTCTCAAAGACATTCTCAAGTGACCCCTTCGTTAAATAGGAAGGAAACCCGCAGACTCGGACAATCTCAATACCCTTTGGATTTCCCGTTTCCTCAAAGAAAAGGAAATATCCCGGATCCTTGAATCAAATCCATGAGTACCGTGTTGCTCATATAAGAACTGATTTTCTCTTTCAAAATTAGTATACTGGACCTGTCACTTAACTGAAACAGTAACCATAGCCTCCTCTTAGGCTTTGGATAATGATCCTTCTCCAGTGAAGTTAGCCTCTCTCTCGGGCTTTATACGAGACACATAAGAGACTCCCTCGTTGAGTCAATAGCCTCTTTCGCCTCCATCTCAGGCTTTATACGAGATACAAAAAGGTTCTTATTGAGCCAAACAAATTTTAGCCTCCATCTCGGGCTTCGTACGAGATACAAAAGACTCTCTTGTTGAGTCAAACTTTTTAGCCTCCATCTCGGGCTTCGTACGAGATACAAAAACTCTCTTGTTGAGTCAAATAGCCTCCATCTCGGGCTTTGTACGAGATTCCAAAAGACTTCATCGTCGAGTAAAAACCTTTTAGCCTCTCTCTCGGGCTTTGTACGAGACACATATTAGCCTCCTCTTAGGCTTTGTATAAGAAAACCACTGGTTGATCCAATCAACCTTTTAGCATCAAAGTTGTGCCTCGTTCACAGTACACAAACATCAACAACTCATTTCCCCTTCATCTAATCGCTGTAAGCGGCAAGCCTCTGGATCATCTATATCCACGCCACTGTCCCTCTTTTAGCATGAGAAATTCCTAAGGAAAGATGGCATTGCTCTACACTGAGTTAAAGTCTTCTCCTTCAGGTTAAAACCCCTATAAAGGAAATTATGGCATTGCTAGGATCCGCGTATCCCGGTTAAAGTAATCCTCCTTTATAACCAGTCACCCAACGGTTGTGACAGACAAACCCCCCTTTAGAGATGACAAATTCTCTCTAAAGTCAAACCCTTTTAGCTTCACATCTTGGGCTTTGAACAAGATACAAATCACCTTTCGCTTCATGTCTTGGGCTTTGAACAAGACACCAAAAACACCCATTTCCTCCCATAGAATAGGAGGAACTACGGACGCTCTGATTTCCCTGTTTCGGTAAACGGTAATACGTATGCATAAGATCGAAAGAAAAGATCTTAGCGAGCACAATCAACAAAAAAACCAAATCCTATATCTCCATCAATCAAAATCAGTAATTCAAAAACATCAGTCCTAACATCCTAATCCTTGTTCCCGGCCAGAAACCTTCTGTCAAGGTAAAAAGAAAGAAAACAGTATTGGCGAAAATACAAATAACCAGTACAAAGGCCCCCCACATTGATAGCATTCGTAACCTAACAGACCGTTGTTTAAACTCAGTATGCAAGCAGGGTTAATTGGAGACATCTATTTCCCTTCCTTATTCAGCTCACAATAGGATAAAAAATGAATCGACCTGTAGTTTAAGCTCAACCGCAGAGAGCGACCAGCGCTTAAGAACCGCGTCCAAAATCGCTCGCTACATATGCCACCTAATGTAAAACCTATAGGAAACAGGTGGGTTTATAAAATCGAGCACAAAGCAGATGGATCAATAGAAAGATACAAAGCCAGATTAGTTGCTAAGGGTTATAGCCAAGTTGAGGGCTTAGATTTCTTTGATACTTTCTCACCAGTTGCTAAATTGTCCACTGTCAGGATTTTACTTGCAGTAGCATCTGTCAATAATTGGCATTTACATCAGCTTGATGTAAATAATGCTTTTTTGCATGGAGATCTGGAGGAAGATGTTTACATGAACATACCACAAGGTGTCACATGTGTCAAACCAAACCAAGTTTGCAAACTAGTGAAGAGCTTGTATGGTTTGAGGCAGGCCAGTAGAAAGTGGTATGAGAAACTCACTTCTCTCTTATTAAAGCTTGGTTATGTACAATCAACTGCTGATTACTCCTTGTTCACTTTCAAGAAGGATGAACACATCACCATTCTACTGGTATATGTTGATGACATAATACTGGCAGGAACATCATTAATGGAGTTTGATCGTATCAAGATGATTTTGGATACGAATTTCAAAATTAAGGACTTGGGAATATTGAAATATTTCCTTGGTCTTGAGGTAGCTCATTCAAAGGAAGGCATCACTATTTCTCAAAGGAAATATTGCTTGGGCCTCTTGAATGATACATCATTACTTGCATCCAAACCTGCTGCTACACCATTAGATCCATCTCTCAAACTGTGGCAAGATGCTAGTGAGCCCTTCAAAGATGTCACACTGTATAGAAAGCTTATTGGAAGATTAATATACTTAAACAACACCAGACCTGATATAACACTTGCCACGCAACAGTTGAGTCAATTCTTGCAGAAACCTACTCAACTTCATTATCAAGCAGCTTGTAGGATTATCAGATACCTCAAGAAGAATCCTGGATATGGTTTAATGTTTCCTCGAGCATCCAAGTTGCAAATTCTGGGCTATTCAGATGCAGATTGGGCAGGCTGTGTGGATACAAGAAAATCAACATCAGGTTATTGATTTTTCTTAGGAAATTCTCTGATTTCATGGAAAGCCAAGAAACAACAAACGGTGTCGAGAAGCTCATCTGAAGCTGAGTATAGAGCCTTAGGTTCAGCTACTTGTGAACTAATATGGCTGCTATATGTTTTAAGAGATCTGCAAGTCCTGTGCTTCAAGCCTCCGGTTTTGTATTGTGATAACCAAAGTGCTTTACATATAGCATCAAACCCCGTGTTTCATGAGAGAACGAAACATCTTGAAATAGATTGTCACCTGGTGCGAGAAAAAGTACAACAAGGAGTATTGAGACTGCTACCTATTTCAACTCAAGAACAATTGGCTGATTTTCTTACAAAGCCACTACAACCAACTAAATTCAACACATTCATATCCAAGCTTGGCATGATCAACATATATCATGCTTAAGCTTGAGGCAGGCTGTTAGAGTATTGCAGTTACAGCTACTTTTACTACTCTTCATTTCATGTACACGTGTCAGTTAATGATAGGAGAGTTAGTTGTAGTTTGTTAGAATTAGTTAGTTGGTTATGCGTAGTTGATGGTTATATAAACCAGATGTAATCTACTTCATTTCTTGAGTTGAATAATACTTCTGATTACTCCTCCTTTCTCTCTTTGTGCAATGTTGACATCAATGTTCTAACATCATACATCGCATGTGTGGGGAAAAAGCACAAACGGATGATACATGGACTGATGAGGCAATGGAAGCGCGGAGAGAATGGCTGCACGGCGAGTTATGCAACGTCGCAAAGAGAACGGCGACATAACGGTCTGCGACGCAGATAGAACAGATGCGCGACGATTGTGGTTTGTAGGTTTAAGAGAGAGAAAGTGATCAATTAAGTTTGATCAACTATCTAACTATGATACAAGATAATTACGTAAAACTTATAATCAAATATAATAACATTAAACCGATATAGGAACTAGGAATACTAGGCGAATAAATGACTAGTTAACAATTAATTTCATAATCACAATCAAAAGATTATGTATAATTATTATAAAATAAATAATATAATATAAAGTGATATATGAGTAGTCTACTTATTTGGTGGTTCATATAGATGCGTCAATTATACTCGACGTGGGAACAGTAATATTATTTTTATGAAAAATAATTAGAATTATTTATTTTTTCTGTCTATTTTATAAGAAAGCTGTATCAAAAAATATCACTATTATACATGGAGGAAATGTAACTTGGAAACTAATGGACACAAAATCAACTACCTACCAATTAATAAAACATGATACCAATCACCCTAAATTATCCTTCTATATTAATTTTATTATGCCTAACTATGGGACAAAACAGTAAATAACATATTACATAATTATAGATCCATCACAAAGCTTTGTTATGCCACATTACACTTTTCTATTGGTTCAGTTTTTCATCCTCTCCCTTTTATCAAACTTCCCTCTCTTTTCATCTCATTTGTAACATCACTCTCTCTCTCTCTCTCTCTCTTTTTTTCTCTCTCTCTCTCTCTCTCTCTCCTCGGTCCCACAACCTGAAGAACATCCTCAAGCACAGAGATACACACAACACTCCCATCCTCTCTACTCATTCATCTTCTTTCAACATTGTCTAAGGTAATAACTTGTGTAAACCTGGTTTCTTCATCTTCTGATTTTAACTTTGGAGCAACCATTTCCATGTTTTTGAATACCACAAAATATATATTTTAATGTCAAAGAAGAAAACTTTGAAACAATGTTGCTTTCTGTTACTGTTGTTAAAGTAAAAAAAATTGTTACTTGATAGAAATCAGAATGTTCTGTTTCTGGTTTTGAAGTCATTCGAAAGATTCGAGCTATATGTCTGAAAGCTACAAGTTTTCTGCACATCTGATGTTTTGAATATTTTTTGATAATGTCCAAAAATCGATTTACATTTTGACCGTTTAAGATTTCCCTCTTGGTTAGAACCTGCATCAATAATTGCAAAAGAGGGAAACAAGGAAATGGAGACTGCTGCTGATTTTGAGATCTTGCAATATGCTAGCATGCCTATTATCGGGGTAGATCCTCCTTAGTTGAATGAAGATGAGGATTCTCATATATTTTCTCCCAAGTTTTCAATGGAATACCCAACACAACTAAGAAGTACACGGAGGTATGACTTGTAATCATTACATGTTATTTGAAAGACATTTTAAATCTAAATATTCAATATCTTAGTTGTGGTTATTGTTTACAGGACCCGACAGTAAAGTGACATGCAAAATTTCAAGAAAGGATGAATAAGGAATTATCAGAGGAGAAACTTATTTCTCAAAGGTATCTCTAAAACATTTTATGGATAATCCCTATGTTTTCGAATTCAGTGGGTAATCTTCATACATTACTTCAGGCTTACACTATTTTTTTTGGACTCCATAAATCATAAATGTGTGTTAGTTATAGAGTTACAAATTGTTTGTTTTTAAACTTTTATTAAATATAATGAATTTATATTTAACTATTTCAATCTTTCAATCTTTTTATATATTTGATGTCTCTTAAAATGAAAGATGAATGACATGTTTGTAACATTGATCCGTTTTTTGTTTCTCCAGTTAAAAAATATGTTTCTGGTTTAAAACTTGATCTTTTTGTTATTTTCCAAGTTGAAATAGGTGTGTTCTGTTGGGAACTAATTCTAACTTTGATTCATTAACTTTTTGAAATAACAATTTCAGAAAGTGAATCATATAACTTTGCTTACTTTGTAAATCTTTCTTTAATGGCCTACTAACAAACATGCTTGTAATATCACATTGCTCACTTCTTAATATCACATCTGTTATGAATAGTGTATTAAAATAAATTGAGTGATGTTCTTTTAACTGGATATACAAGAGTCTATTGTGTTATATTGAGTGTTGGATTGTCCCTATTAGAGTCTCTTTGTTTATAGCTAATTTGTAATTGGACTAAATGGTCTAGATTCATGAAATATCCTGCTTTTTACTAAAATGACACATGGTTTCCTAATGAGTTTGTGTGTAATCGATTTCCATATTAAAAATAATCCTACTGTAGTTATGTATTTGAATTTTTAATCACATTTTAAAATATGAAACTAACTTGCTAATTCAACAATCCTTCTTTAATAAGAATGTAATTAACATTAAGACATTCCCTGCTATCAATTGGAAAATTAATGCACATGTTGTTGTTTCACCTCATCCTTATATGCACGTATATATATTAGATTATTGACTTATTAAGCCTTTTTACTTTTTTTACCTGTGATTAAAATCAAGGAGTGGTATAATGAATTGTTATTATCTGCATTAGGCCATACAAAAACATAATTTATATTGAATTTGTCACTTATACAAAGATCAAGTTTGTGTTATATTGTGCCTTGTATAATGTATGTTAAAATTTACAGTATAGGAGATAGGCATAGAACCAAATCAACTTCAATTAAATTTGCACAAGGAGACATATCTAATATATTTCTAGAGTTACACTATAAGTCTGACAATTAATTCATGCTTTGAATAAACCCCTATTGTACTTATGTATTTATATTCAAAATCATATTTTGAAATAGGACATTAAGTTGTTAATTCAGCAAGTTAATTTAAATAATCATGTTAATGAATATTATCCCATTTCCAGCTATCAATAGGCAAAAGAATGCAAACGTAGTAGATTCACCTCATCCTTATGTGTATGTACCGTATATATTAGATTTTACTTACTAGGCTTTTTTACTCTTTAACTTATGAATAAATAAAATTTATGTACAATGATTTTAGGTGATAGATTATAGAGTGCTTTGGCCAATATCTACGAACTGTTTTTGTAATTGAACTGATATTATCTGCACTTCTAAGGCCAGATAGAAACAGATTTTTCATGGGAAGGAATTCTCTTCTGTCAAATTTTCATAAGAGAGGGAGAAGTGAAAATCTTCACCATTAAAATTTTCTCTTTCTTAAACTTTAATAATTTTATGTGGTCAAGATTCCACTGCATTTTAACTTAAAATCAGGGAGTCATAATTGTAATTTGAAGGTATGAAGTGTAACCAAACACTAATACTACCCTCAAATGAAATCATCAATGATATTTTCCGAATAATGCCTTCTTTTTAGAACTTTTTTCTTAATAGAAACTATTTTTTGTCGGCCAAATAATGTAAAAAATTGAAAACTCTTGTCTGCCTATTACAACTTTTGTTCTCGAAAGAAGGTGCGTTGGAAAGGTATCCCATTCAGACTTAGCAGTTTGGGAGATCAAAAGTAACAATAGAAGTTGTCTTTACAAGGCAGTCTGATGCTTTAGCAGGCCTTAAAAGGTACAACAATATGAGGCTTTATGGAAATATAACAGAGAACATATATATTATGTAGTCATCTCTTCCTAATAACTATAATCACCATAAGTTACTTTCC
This sequence comes from Lathyrus tuberosus, assembly GCA_022829125.1. Taxonomy (NCBI): domain Eukaryota; kingdom Viridiplantae; phylum Streptophyta; class Magnoliopsida; order Fabales; family Fabaceae; genus Lathyrus; species Lathyrus tuberosus. Next base: position 3,091,203 of record JALAZF010000478.1, on the reverse strand, counting down.
AAAACGGTGCAAACATTGAACTAACAAAGACAAATAATTGCACTTTCAAAACTTATACTATTAAACTTTCATCATTACAGACAACACATATGATCTTATGGAAAACCTGTCTCCAATGTAGAACTCAACCTCACCAAAATTTGTAGGACATTTCAAATAAATTAGTCTAAAAGTTAATATGTAGTAGAGTGCCACAAAATAGGTTTAAAATATGTTTGTTATATCACAACAGCCCTGGTACAGATTCTAGCATCACCTAGCATAGTTTCACACTCAACCATATAATTTATTATTTTTCTTACTTGAATTCTGCATATTATCATGTTATCTGTGCTTTTCTGCTGTGCATGATTTTTGCTTTATTCCAGGTTGGCTGCAGTGTGCATTATGGTCGATGTTGACAAGGGATCAACTCATCAATAAATACAACCTGCTACCTTAATCAAAGTTCACAGTCTGATTTTACTTTTTGCACGAATTGAGGTATGTTTTGCTTTAAAGTATAGCTGTTTTTTCTGCTTAGGGAATCTTTTCCTATATATTGTAATCCTACTATTTGTAATATATTTTATCTGTTACAATGCAAAAGGTACAAATAAACTAACATTATATTGTGATTGAGTCTTTGAATTATGACAGGGCATAGCCTACATTAGCATGATGATGTAGAATTGTAAGAGCAATTTTTCATTTTCATACAAGTGGAAACTAAAAGAAATACAACAGTGTTATGACCATCAATTAATAACCATTGTATATGCTTTTCCAATAAAGTTTCATAAACACAGTCCAGTCTCAAAAATATACTAAAAATCATCAACATCTACTTTGTTAATATTATTGAACTATTTAAATTTCCAAATGTACCACTAACTTTTCTAATAATATCACAAGGTAGAACATATTGATGTATACAACATATTGATTATGCACTAGCATTTGGGATAACCTGGAGTTGATTAGCTATTTCTGCTTAATGAATTTGCAATTTAGGAAATTAAACAACTAAAACTTTCATGTTTTTGACAGACAATCCATATCAGGAGGAAAATATCATCGTTGACTAAATGATACTATCAAAACTTTGATATTCTGCACGAAGGTTGGTATTGCCATTTGTATTTAGAAGTTGATTGAGATAGTAGGATTCCTAAGAAAACATGTTTTGCTTACACTATGGTATTGTTCACCATTTTCAAACCTTGAACTGGACACTCTTAAAATAATAGATTATAATAGCAGGTTATAATGTACTACCATTTTAATTTTGGTTATAGTAGCACTTTGGTTATTGTATCAGTTTGTTATAAATCCCCTACCATGTTGAACTTTGGTATATAGTATGAACTTTGGTTATGTTGAACTTATAAATCCATTTGTTGCGAACAATGACATAGTCTACTCAACTCCATGTAAACTTTGGTTATATTATGAACTTATAATTTTGACATATTGTTGTTATGTTTTATTAGAGATGCCAAACTACAAGCTGACTTGCATAAGTTACCTATTACGGAAGCAGACTTAGCTAAGTAACCTATTACGACTGCCATACTTGATGGGAACCTCTGAATCTAGATCATCTTCAAGACGGATAACAATATTATATTCTGAAAATATAGTTCTAAATAAGTATCTTTAATACTTCATGCTTACAATTAAATGTTTAAACCTGACCTTACTCTATTCAAATCACTCGATTCAACATAGCAAAATCATTTATGTAGATTCCTGACAAACCGAACATCCTGCATATTGGCTATATCTGTTAAACTTATAGCATAATGCTAACAATCTTTGTAAATTTCGGAAAGAATATTAGTAACATCATTTATATCCCGAGAATGTCTTTGTCCCCCTCACAATCACCATGTCCATTTAAATTGGTGAGAAGACAATTTCCAATAATTCTTTCTTTTACTATGACAGTTAACAAATCTGAAGGCCAATCTTTAGACCATGTTGGTTTATACTTACCAAAAGTTGTTTTTAGTCATGGTGCAATATCTCGAGTTAAAACTATACAAGGCCTTAAGATTTTGATTCATGACAAAGATACACAAGCTATGAACACTACCACTAATGTTGTATTTAAGGAAGTTTTTCACAACATTTAATAGGTATTTAGATAATATTCTTTTATATCAAATTTTGTTCTATAAAAATAACATGTTGAGTTGTTATCTAACACAATTAATGTTGATTACAGGTCAAATCTTTGAGTTCAGTTTTCAAGATTGATATTGCATTGTAATACATGATGGATTTTCATTCACATTTTGCTTCTTATTTTTGAAACTTTAATATTCTTTATCAAATTTACCGCTAAATTATGTGAAATGACATTGCAAACTTCTGTTATAATATTTTGAATTCACAATTGTTCATTGCACTACTCCCCATTATATTTTATAGGTACTTCTACCAATAACATTATTAATTTACCCGTGCGGGAGCACGGGTGTTCTACTAGTTACAACTAACAGAATTCGCAAAGCAACCCAATACGACAACTAACGGACTCAAAATTACAACTGACGAAATTCAATTACATTTGTCTGTTTCAGTAACAAACTTTTGGCTATACAAATTCAAAACACACTTTCTTTCCAGCTATGCTTTTTTTTTTTTTCTTTTCCATCCAATTTGGTCATATTTGTTTCATTTTTAAAAAATAATTCATTTTTATATCTTTAAAAATTAATTTTATAAAATTAATTTTTAAAATATTATTAGTTTTCTTATATTAGTTTTTTATTAAAAAATTAATTTTGACATTCTATAATATAAATATATATTATTGAAGATCATAATATAATCAAAATTGTAATTTTTTTCAAAAAGTTGTATCTCAAAAATAATTTTTATAAAAAACTATTTGACATAGTTCTAAATTAGGTGATTTTTAAAATTTGGCATCTAAAAAAAGTTTCAATACAACTATGAAATATTTAAAATCTACCATATAAGAACATATTATGTTCTGAAAAATACTAAAAACCCATTCTATTCACACAACTCTCCACGTGACTGGTTCTACAAACAATCTTGTCTCTGTTTGGCCACGTAAACAAACTCTTCTACAAACAAGTTTTCAATTTCAATTTTCGAATTCTTATGACACGCACACACACTCTCTCTCTCTCTCTCTCTCTCTCTCTCTCTCTCTCTCTCTCTTTTCTTCTTCTTCTTCTTCTTCTTCCTCCTCCCTTTTCTTCTTCTTTCTCCCTCTTTTTCTTCAGATCCTTCTTCTTTTTACTCAGTAACACCTTGCTAACGAAACCCATACCGAAGCCGATAAAACTATCGATATCGATCATATAGATGCGATTTCGTATCTTCGCAAAGCTACAAATGTCTTTGTCTTGCCATTTTGTATCTGATTTTTTGTTGTTGTTCTTTCAGGAAGTATTGAATCGGGTTTCGACGGGTAAGCCAATGTTTTGGTTACTTCAACCATTGAATGTGCTGAAACCCAATTTTCTCAAGCAAACCCTAAAAGATGATGTGATGAAACCCAATCTCGTGTTTTCGGCCTTTGAAATAAGTGTTTTATTTTCTGAGTAATGCATTATAGTTGTTGTGACTGTTGTGTTGTGTTGTGTTATGGCTGTTGAAGTTAATTTGATTGAGGTCTGGTTTTCAGTACGGAAGAGCTCTGGCGAAATTGAATTGGAGATTATTTGAAATTGAAGAATATTGAGGTAGAGTTTTGCATTTTTTTCTGTAAAATTAGATTTGATATTCTTTCTTGCTGTAATATTTTAGATAGCATGAGTGTCGCGACCGGCAAAAATATCGAGTCGCCATCATATTTTTTTAAGGAAAATAAATGATAAACCTAAAATCCTAATCCTAAGGGTAGAGATTCCTAAGGTTCGGGAGTCGGTTAAGCGAGGGGAAGGTGTTAGGCACCCCCCACTTCCATTGTACTCAATGGGATCCTCCTTATATTTTAGGGCATGTTTGTTTGTTATTTGACTTTATTTATTTACAAAAGAATCCTAAGTTTTTTTATTGTTATACTTGCTAGGGTTTACAACCCTATGCCTACGTACCTTCAATTTTGAAGGATCAGATTAACCGTAGTTCACCTCCCCTATTCCTATCCCTATGCCCATTCCTAATCCTAATCCTAATCCTAATCCATTATTTATACTCTTGGATAAAGAGTTTTATCCCCAAATCCATTATTTATACTCCTAGATAAAGAGTTATATCCCTTAAATCCTGATCCATTTATTTATACTCTCGGATATCAAGAGTTTTATCCCCATTCCTTATCCATTATTTATACTCTCGGATGAAGAGTTATATCCCTTAAATCTTAATCCCTTGGCCTATGTTTATACTCTTGGAACCTAAGAGTTTTATCCCAAAATTCTAATCCCATGGCCTATATTTATCCTCTTAGAACCTAAGAATTTTATCCCTTAAATCCTAATCCCTTGGCCTATATTTATACTCTTGGAACCTAAGAGTTTTATCCCTAATCCTATCCATTATTTATACTCTCGAACGAAGAGTTTTATCCCTTAAATTCCCTAAATATCCCCTTAAATTTATTTAACAAAATAAATTAACTATAATATAAAAAAAGAAAAAACCAAACTTAAAATCCCTTTGATTTATTTATAAAATAAATCAAACATAATAATTTATAAAAATCCCATAGTTTATCCCTTGGATTCTCCTTAAAATATCCCAAATTTACTTGTAAAAATTATCCCTTTTTAAAAAAGTACATCACCACAACCTTTATCCCTATTTTTATCATGGAAAATAATCCCTTTAAATGTATTAAAAAAATTAATTATAAAAACCCAAAAATCTTAAGTTTTCATCCCAAAAATGTTAATTCAAAATAAATAACCCAAAATTAATCCTTAATTAAAACCCCTAAATAATTTTTGTATTTTCCCTATTCCATATTAATCATAATTATTGTTATTATTTACATTAATCCCGTGCTAAAATACAATAAACCCACCAATATAATTTAATCCCAACCGAATATTTTAATAATCAAATTACCCATATAATTTTCAATCCAAAAATATTTTTCATAAAAATCCAGATTTTTAATAGGAATTAATTTAAACAAGAAAAAATCCCTCTATTTTAAGAACCCATTTTATAACAAAAGAAAATTATCTAATTTGTCAATTCTAAAATCCCAAAACAATTCCAAAAAAACCAAAAAAATAATTAAAATCCTTAATTATTTTTTCACCCTAATAAACCCTAAATAAAAATTCGTATTCCTAATTATATCACTTATGAAAGTTTTTATCCCTATTTTTAAAAAAAAAACAAATTATTTTAACTATAAAACCAAAAATTTAAAACCCCAAACCCTATATAAAAATCCAAAATGAAACCCTAAAATCCCTAATTATATTTCACCTAATAATAACCATAAATCCTATTTTATATATCCTAACTAAACACTTAATCCTAAATTAATAATTAAATTAAGGCACAAGCCCAAGTCTAAAGAGAAAGTCCATGGTGGAGAGAGTCTGACTTTGACTCTCTCCTGGATGTTGGATAGAGATAAAACGGGTCTCCCTGAAACTAACATCATATGTTGATCACCAAGTATGACGAACGGACGACCATGATTAAGAGTCAATGCCGACTCATGGTAAGAACACACGCGTTGGATCTTCTGGTTGACTGGAAAGTCAACCGATCCGAGGGATCCAAAGGACGCCACTTGGCGTGAATCAGAGGCGTCACAGAGGGAGTACTTAAGGTGGAGTTCCTTCAGACTCCCCTCATTTCTCAATTTCGCTCTCTCTCTAAACTTCTCCCTCTCTCTCTACTCTCAATCCTCTCTCGCCTCTCTCTACTTTCTCCTCTCGCCGTGAGCCTCCAACCACCGTGCGCAACCACCCAACCACCACCAAACCCAGATTTCCGGTTGAAGTTCAACCGGAATCTTCATCATCTATGAACCCTAACCCCACCTCAACCCAGATCCACCCAGTTCTTTAGGGTTCGCGAGGAACCCTAACCCCAAACCTTCATCCCAAACCCAGAAATCGCCCCAGTTCTTCAGGGTTCGCAAAGAACCCTAAGAACCCTAACCTAATCGTGAGGAACCCTAACCTTATCCACGAACCCTAGGGTTCAAAACATGAACCCTAACCCTAATTCACAAGAACCCCAACCCTAAATCAAAACCAAGAAAACCCTAAAACGTAACAAACAACAAAAAAAACCTAACAACAACAGCTCGAAAATAAAACGGAAGAAGAAAAAAAGCTAAGTACTTTTACCTCCCTTGTCGTGTCCGTATTAAGCTGCGTCCAATTCCTCTCCTTTATTTTTTATTTCGTCCGCTTGATCTCTAATCCCTTTTCCTTGTTCTTATTTGCAGGTGGGCTTGAGCTCAAGGATTGTAGGGTTCTGATGATGAACCCTAGTCCTTTGTTTGCAAGAGCTTTAAGTGGAGGTTTTAAGGGATTCGCAGCAGCCGTTCATTTTCTAGGATTTTTCCGTCCCTATTTCTGAATTTCCTCTTAGTTTATATAGAAAAAAAAAATTTAGGTTTTAGAAATTCAGTTTAGATTGATTTTGTTTAGGAAAATTTGAATCCGATTGGATTCAATTAATTGTAATTCTGATGTTTTTTTATTTGTTATGTTTTAGAATTAGGGTTAGATTGGGGAAGAAGACCACACTCCACTCGGTCAACCATTTTGACAAAAAATAAACACTAATTACTTTTACAAAATAAAAATAATGTGTTATTAATAATTATACACTAATTAACCCCAAAATCCTAATAATAAAATTAAATAATCTGGTCAAGACTAAAGAAGTCCGAAACCCCCCCCCCCCCCCCCCCTCCTCCTCCTTATTATTAATAAAAAAAGAAAAGTAATTAAACTTAAATTAAATAATAATATTCCAATTAAACCAGCGTTAATATTAATAATTTTAATCATAATTCTGATTATAATTAAACCTCAATCTCCCTATTAATAAAAATAAAACTTAATATTTAACTAATAACCTTATATAACAATTATGTACTACTAATAATATTACTAATTTAATCCTTAAATAAATACCTTTCCTTAAATTTAATAATTAAATAAAAACAATAATAAAATAAATCTTGATACCTCTTTTAATAAGACTAAATTTAAAAATAAACCCAATAAAAAAAATTTAACAAGTAGTCTTATCCCTAAGTGAAAAGAAAATTCCAAAAATCATATAAATGCACCCCCTCCTGCTCAACTACTTCTAAAACGGGTATGGAAGTACTAATACTTTTAAAAGCCCAGCCTGAAATGTGGTAGAAGTCCTAACATCTAACCCATACCCCCCTATTGTCATCCAAAATAGTAATGGGTCTCTAAAATTAGCTATAAATTACTGGTCAAAATTTAGGGTACGACAGCTGCCCCTATTTAATCGTCTTCGAATCAGAAAGAGGATGTTTATGAGTCTTCCTCTTTTGAAGAGGAGACGATTAAATACAAGAAGGACCCTAATTTTGACCGCAGAGTCCGATAGGTACTACACTGATTATCCTAAGATCCCTAGTAATAAACTCGTAGTGAAATATCCGATTAAACCCCTTTAACCCCGAAAGTATTTATAATCTTATGCCATGTATGCATGTTTAAAAGTATGTGTGCTCTTATGCATGATGCATTATTTGGGCTAACGCCTCTTTTATGATATGCAGTGCGTGCATTTGCGGAAACCAATATTTTCTGTAACATTCCAACTTCCTTACCCTTAAACCCTTGACCCCTTGGTGAGTGTAGCAAATCATATGCTCTTAATATCTAGAGATGCATATTATTCCTTTAAAGAAACTCCCATAATGATTGAATCGTGACTGTTAATATATAGACCCTGTATTTAAATTGGAAGAATATGTTCCCTTTACCGTTTCGAAATCGAAGTAAAATACATTTTCCTTTTAAAAGCTTTTGATTATACCCAATGTTTCGATGCATTATTCTATAATTAATCAGCATTTTGTAATCAAGCAGAAAAATTGGAAAGCAGAGAAAATATTATTTATTGAAAAATGGGCCCATAAACAGGCAATAGTACATAAGGAAAGTAATCCTCATAAGGAGAAATTACTACAAATCTACAAGGTGAAAATGGCAATAAGAAAAAACAAATTTATTTATGTCCTTATTGAATTCAAACACAAACTAATATCCCTAAGTCTCCGAGGCCATGACACTTCGCTTCTGAAGATGACGACTCGATTGATCATTCCTTTCTGAATTCCCGTTGTGTGACCATAAGTGCTATCAGTCATATGCCTTTTGGATATCCTTAATTTTGCCTGGACAGCTCTTTTCGAGTCTTAGTCCACCAGGATGATATACCATTTTTTTTACTAAGCCGCCCTTTAGGGTTTTCGACTTGTCATGTATCATTTTATATTTAAGTCCCTAATTTTTTCCTGGATTGCTCTTTCGAGTTTTCAATCCACCGGGACACCCTAATTTTTGCCTAAGTCGCCCTTTAGGGTTTTCGAATTAGCAGGCTTTTATCCTCTTTGTCTAGGCATGGTATTTTTTGACTGAATCGGAATTTACCGGTCGTGGTAAATCCACTCCATCCATAGTAGTCAACATCAAAGCTCCACCAGAGAAAGCGATCTTCACGACATATGGTCCTTCATAATTCGGGGCCCATTTGCCACGAGGATCTTTATAGATGCGTAGCACTTTCCTTAACACCAAGTCCCCTTCTTCGAATAGACAAGGACGAACTTTCTTGTCGAATGCCCTTTTGAGTCTCCGCTGATATAATAATTGACCATGACATACAGCAGCCATATGCTTTTCCTTTATGAGGTTCAGTTGATCAAATCTGTTTTGTATCCATTTTGCTTCATCTAGCTTAGTCTCCATTATGACCCTTAGTGAAGGAATTTCTACTTCAATAAGAAGTACCGCTTCTGTGCCATATACCGCTTCTGTAACCATGTAGCGCGAAAGGGAGCATTTCATGCCAATCTTTGTAGGTCTTCACCATTTTCTGGATAATCTTCTTGATGTTCTTATTGGCTACCTCTACCGCGCCATTCATCTTTGGTCGATAAGGCGACGAGTTATGGTGATCGATTTCGAAACTCTCGCACAGCTCGTTCATTATTTTGTTATTTAGATTAAGCCCATTATCCATCATGATCTTGTTAGGAAACCCATAGCGACAAATTATCTCTTTCTTGATGAAGCGTGCAATTACTTGTCTTGTCACATTAGTGTAAGAAGCATCCTCTACCCATTTAGTGAAGTAGTTAATAACGACTAGAATGAATCGGTGTCCATTCGATGCTTTTGGCTCGATCGTCCCGATTATGTGTATTCCCCACTTAGAGAAAGGCCACGAAGCAATTAAGACGTTCAAAGGGGTTGGTGGCACATGAATTTTATCCGCGTAGATTTGACACTTGTGGCATTTTTTGACATATTTGAAGCAGTCTGATTCCATAGTCAGCCAATAATACTCTGCTCGGAGAATCTTTTTAGCCATTGCATGCCCATTTGCATGGGTTCCAAAGGATCCCTCATGATTTTCTCTGATAAGCATGTCTTGTTCATGTCCATCTAAGCACCGAAGCAACACCATGTCATGATTCCTTTTATAAAGTACATTTCCATCGAGGAAAAATTGAGCAGCCAGTCTTCTAAGCATTTTCTTATCCCCACTTGAGGTATCTGCAGGATATTCTTGTTTCTGGAGGAATTATTTGATATCGTGAAACCAAGGTTTATCATCTACTTCGGCCTCCACCACTGCACAATAAGCTGGTTCATCTAGGCGGTTGATTCTTATAACTGGTGCTTCATTATACCATTTGACTTTGAACATGGATGCCAAAGTTGCCAGAGCATCTGCCAGTTGATTTTCCTCCCTAGGAATATGATGGAAAGAGATCTCATCAAAGTATGTGAGTATTTTCCAAATACGATCTCGATATCAAGTTAGTTTAGCATTAAGTGTTCTACATTCTCCCTTGACTTGATTGATGACGAGAGTCGAATCTCCATATACTTCTAAGATCTTGATTTCGAGGTTAATGGCTTCGCTGATCCCCAAGATACACGCCTCATATTCTGCCATGTTGTTAGTACATGTGAAGCATATTCTTGCAGTGAAAGGTATGTGGAATCCCGTTGGAGAAGTTATAATAACCCCCACCCCATGTCCTTCTGCATTTGAGGCACCGTCGAATATAAACTTCCATCGAGATCCGGGCTCAGGTCCTTCATAGGAATCTGGAATATCATCATCTCTTACAACCATCACATCCTCATCAGGGAAGTCAAATTGCATAGGTTGATATTCTTCCACTGGTTGATGAGCGAGATGATCGGCTAACACGCTCCATTTTATGGCCTTTTGGGTAACATACTGGATATCATACTCAGTTAGTAACATCTTCCACCGAGCCACTCTCCCAGTTACTGCAGGCTTCTCGAATATATACTTTATGGGGTCAATTCTAGATATCAATAAAGTAGTATGGCACACCATGTATTGTCTTAATCGGCAGGCGGCCCATACAAGAGCACAACAGGTATTCTCCAAGAGTGGATATTTGGATTCGCAATCAGTGAATTTCTTACTCAAGTAATAAATTGCGTGCTCTCTTCTCCCTGTTTCGTCTTGTTGCCCGAGTACTTAACCCATCGAATGGTCAAGCACCGTTAGGTACATTATGAGCGGTCTTCCAGGTACCGGTGGCACCAATATGGGTGGTTCTTGCAAATATTCTTTAATTCGATCGAAGGCCTTTTGATAGTTTTCACCCCACTCGATGGTTTGACCTTTTCTCAACAACTTGAAGATTGGCTCACAGGTAGCAGTAAGGTGTGAGATGAACCTAGCAATATAATTTAGTCTTCCTAGGAATCCACGCACTTATTTTTCTGTACTCGGAGCTGGCATTTCTTGAATGGCCTTTACTTTATCAGGATCAACTTCTATACATCTTTGACTGACTATGAACCCCAACAACTTCTCGGATCTGACTCCAAAAGTGCACTTCGCAGGATTTAGTCGTAGCTTAAACTTTCTCAGCCGTTCAAACAACTTTTGTAAATTGACTATGTGATCTTCCTCAGTTTGTGATTTAGTGATCATATCATCTACGTAAACCTCTATTTCCTTGTGCATCATGTCATGAAAGAGAGTTACCATTGCCCTTTGATAAGTTGCCCCATCGTTCTTTAATCTGAATGGCATTACCTTGTAACAGAAGGTTCCCCAAGGAGTAATAAAAGTAGTTTTTCCATGTCGGAATGAGACATCTTGATCTGATTATATCCGAAAACCCATCCATGAATGAGAAGACTAAAAATTGAGCAGTGTTATCCACTAATACATCAATGTGGGCAAGTGGGAAATCGTCTTTAGGACTTGCTCTATTAAGGTCTCGGTAGTCTACACATTCTGACCTTCCCATCCTTCTTTGGCACGGGCACAATATTAGCCACCCATTCTGGATATTTTACTGCGGCTAAGAACTCTGCGTCAAACTGCTTTTTAACCTCTTCCTTGATTTTGAGAGTCATATCTGGTCTAGTCAGCCTTAACTTTTGTTTAACTGGCGGGCATTCAGGTTTGAGCGGTAGCTTATGTTCAACAATATCCGTATCCAACCCAGGCATATCTTGGTAAGACCAAGCGAACACGTCTACATACTCTTGTAGTAACTTGATCAACTTTTCCTTTACGTCCTTGTTTAAAGAAGCACTGACCTTAACCTTCTTTTTGTCCTCCTCAGTTCCTAAACTGATCACATCCACTGGTTCCTGATGAGGTTGTATTACTTTGTCCTCTTGCTTTAACAGTCTGGCTAACTCTTCAGGGAGTTCACAATCGTACTCATCACCCTCTTCCGCTTAGTTAATCGGGAACTCGAAGTTGTAAGGAATTATAGCAGTGCCATTTTCAATAGGTTCATTTTTTAATCTGCATGAGGGAGATTTTTATCGTTTACTATTTTTGAATTGATGGGAATGAAAGTACTGAAAGAAAGTGTATTGCCATTTGAAAAAGGAAACAAATAAGAAAGAAAAAGATCTTGATTGAAAACAAAAATGCGATTTTATTATTAAATAATTCAATGAAATAAAAGGTGGCCCTACAAAGCTTGTCCATTTGCCTTGGACATAGCAAAGGACTTATTATTATTTTTAAAAAAAAATTATTTCGAAACAGAAATCATCTCAGGAATCTCGATGGCCTTCCAATTATTGAGAACTGTATCTGGTGAGCAATGGCACACCCAATCTGGTATCCCTCTATTTTCTTCTTCGATTGCAGTCACTTGGTCTTCATCCTTGAATCCAACACTATGGAAAGTTTCTTCGAGCAGAGGAAATGTCATTTGACCAGTCTTTTGAACCCCTTTTTTAGCCAGTTTGTTACCCAGCACAAACCGATCCTTCTTTTCAGGTATCTCTATCACCTTGCCCTAGCCCCTAGTATCTCCATTCTGGATTAAGTCGAGTGACCTATTTACGGCTGACCGTTGCAATCTCTAAAGCTTGAAAAGGTATTTCAAATGTCTCCCCATCCACTTCTATGTATCTGAACGATGAGAGATGGTTGATGAACATGTCTTCCTCCCCATCGACAATTATTAATTTATCCCCAGATATGAACTTCAATTTCCGATGGAGTGTGGAAGTAACTTCGCCCGCAGCATGAATCCATGGTCGTCTTAAAAGACAACTGTATGAGGGATTGATGGCCATGACTTGGAAAGTGATCACGAAGGTATGTGGTCCCACCATTGTAGGTATGTCTACTTCCCTAATTACCATTCTCTTCGAACCGTCGAAAGCCCTAACAACCAGGGAACTAGTCTTCATAAAGGTTCTTACAGATGTTAATTTCATGAGGGTATCCTTAGGCATGACATTTAAAGCAGACCCCGTATCCACTAGCACCCTTGATAGAATAGTGTCTTGACATTTGATTGATATATGCAAGGCCTTATTATGTGTTTGCCCCTCGGGAGGTAGTTCCTCACTACTAAAGCCCAGACAAGTGTTGGCGGCGATATTGGCGACTACTTCATCAAACTGAACCACTGATATATCTTTGGTGACGTGTGCCCCATTCAGGATCTTTAGCAGAGATTCCCTATGTGCATCCGAGCATAATAACAAGGATAGAATGGAAATCTTGGAAGGTGTTTGACTCAGTTGGTCCACTACCCTGTAATCACTTTTCCTTATGAGTCTCAAAAATTCCTCGACGTCTTCTTGAGATATGTTCTTCTTAGAAGATCCTTCACCTATATTTGTGGTTTCTTTCCCCTTTGAGCTTTCGAGGGTATTCTTCTTGGGTTGTTCAGAGGAGTATACTCTTCCACTACGGGACATCCCTCCGATACCAGCTATTTAGTAACGGCTGGTGATGGTACTATAGGCTTTACTCCCATGGATGCGGTGATGTCATATTTCCAAGGTACCGTCTTAGTGCTTTCATATGGAAATGGTGCTAGAACATGGAAAGTGATGGGGCCTTCTGACCTTGCAGGCACTGGGATTTTGATTGGTGCAGGAACGGGTATTTAAATAGGTGCTTGTACAGGCCTCGGGACTTGTATTTGAATAGGTGCTTGCCTCGGAATTGGTATTTGAATGGGTGCTTGTCTCGGAATTAGTATTTGAATGGAGTCTCGGAAGGTACATGCCCCTGGGATTCTAAGGCAACCACTTCATTCATCCCCCTCAAGTACCTGATCTGTACTATCCCTTGGTCCATTAATTGTTGGAGAACCCTTTTCGTTTTCTTACAGTTATCAGGATCGAACGAGCAATCCTTGCAATTACCATGCAGCTCTTCAAACTCCTCATACCCGATTAATACTTCTCTCACTTTTGCCATAGAGGTCCTTACTTGGTCTACCTTTTTAATTGGGACGTCTTCTCCCAGCTTCTCAATGGAGTTGACAGTTGGCCCAGTATGTCCTGGAAAAGGATTATCTCCTACATTTGGATTATCGTGAGTGAAGCTGATAACCTTCTGATCCAGCAAATCTTGGACCCTAAACTTGAGGGCTAAACACTTTTCAGTCGTATGCCCCGGCGACCCAGCATGATAATCACATCTAGCATTGGCATCGTACCCTCGGGGAAGAGGCGTAGGAGGGGGACCTAGCAGCTTGATTTCTACCACTCCCTTTTAGATTAGCATAGACAGGATTTGAGCATATGTGGTGGGTATAGGGTCAAAGTCCTTCCATGGCCTCTTTTGTTCCCTTCGGGGGTACTTCTGTTGTTGTTGATTTTGCGGAGGTGGCGCCCTTGGCTGTTGGATTTGAAGCGTAAGAGGCACTTGACTGGAGGCTGTAGCCGCAACATATGGGTTATAGGGTACTTGAGTATACCTATCAGCAGAAATGGTGTTGGCCTCCCCCCTCTTTGAGTTGTTTCTAGAGTACCATTTGTTGTTCTATTGAGTGGAAGACGACTTTCCAATCTTTCCGCTTTTTAATCCATTCTCGATCCTTTCCCCAATGATAACTAAATCCACAAATCCGGTTGAGACGGATCCAATCATCTTCTTGTAATATAGCCCTTGCAGTGTTCCCATGAACATATCTACCAGCTCACTTTCCAGCAATGGAGGTTGCACCCGAGAGACCAGTTCCCTCCATCTCTGGGCGTATTCCTTAAAATATTCATTCCCTTTTTGGGACATGTTTTGTAACTGCATACGATTAGGCGCCATGTCCACATTGTATTTGTACTGCTTCAGAAAGGCGCTTGCAAGATCTTCCCAAGTCTTAATGTGAGTACTCTCCAATTGCATGTACCAGTCCAAGGACGCTCCACTAAGACTGTCTTGGAAAATATGCATCATCAGCTTCTTATTAGTAGCATGGGCGCCCATCTTTCGGGCGAACATCCGGATATGGTTTTTAGGACAACTAACCCCCTTATACTTCTCGAAGTCAGGTGCCTTATACTTGGGAGGTATGACCACATCGGGTACCAGACACATTTCCAAGGCATCAACACCTATGACATTTGATCCTTCCACAGCCCTTAATCGTTCTTCAATTATCATATACTTTTCATCGGCCTTTCTTCCTTCCATGGCAGCTAGTTTGGTTTTGCGAAACATTTGTCTTGAATCCTCCTCACCATATTGGAGGTGCCAGTCATCATAATCCTCACGAGAAACAGGTATCTGCGTAGGTCGTGCTACTCCATTAGGACAAGGTGGAGGAACAGACTCTCCGGGAGGGTGAACGCTAGATTTCTCCTTGTCAGCCTCGCCTTCTTCACGTTCCAAATCAGTAACAATCCCAAAAGTGGATTATTATCCCTAGATTGGGGAGTAGGGGTAGGGACACTCCTACGGCTGCTAGTCTCGGCATCCCTTGCTAGCATATTCTGGATTGCTCGAGTCAGTTGGTCAATTTTATCCTTCATTTCCTCCACAATTCCTTTGACAACATCCACATCTCCTCTTAGAGCAGCTTGGTTCTGTTCCATTTGTTCCATGGCTTTTTTTTGGTGAGCGCGGGTGTAGGGTCAAGACGTCAGATTGTTATAATGATTCTGAGAGAAGATATTGAAAAAAATGATTTCCGTCTGGTGCTTTTTTTAAAGAAAAAGATTTATGTTTTTATGCATGCATGAATGTATGAGTATGCAGGAATTATTTTTATTATAGGAATCTTAAACCTTTATTTATTGAGAGCAAAGCCAAGAATAATGGAAATTCAAATACTTTTATTGATTGCTAAAAGAAAGTGCCAGGGTCAAAGCCCTATTTATTACATAAGGAAACCAAACTAAGGGTAACCCCTTAAATTGTTCATAACTGAATGAAAACTTAACAAAAGAAACCATTACATAGAAAGAACTAAATCCGCCTCCTAATCCTTGCCCTAAACTCCTCTACCATTTCACGACAAAGCCTAAGAAAATCTGCGATCTCTTCTTTGGGCTTGAAGATATCTGCCATGTATTCCGCCTCTTTTAAACTTCGAGGGATCTCATGAATCAGATCGTTGGATAGTATAACCAACTTCTGATATCTTTCTCGGTAATACGCCTATTTCCTTTGTAACTCTGCCATAATCTCCTTGTCCTCCTCAGTGGTGCGTTCCAATTGTCGATTATGTTCTTCAACATAGGTGCCCCACTCCCTAAGTTCTTCGTAAGACTCCTCAAGCTCCTCGTATAGTCTTCTAAGCTCTCGGTTCTCCTCCTGAGTTTCCCTCCATCCTTTTGGCTCTAAGGCAAGAAGTTCTTCAGCAGATCTTATCCGTAACGTCGCATCCAAGGCTTGCTTTTTGCTCTCGAGAAGAGCATTAGCCAAACTTTGGACTTCAGCCTCTAGGTTTTGGATGCGCCTATCACATCCCTCCTTGAACTCCCTTTGCGTAGATGTTAGCCATATGTCCCTCCACTCGTCTCTTTGACGCCAAGCTCTATCTAACTCCTCCTTATAGCCCTTGAGACTTGAACTTACGGCTTGAAGGTCGGCGTAAGCTCGTTCCTTCTTCCCTTCCTCCATTTGGGCTATCCCTTCATTAATCCTTGAATGCTCTAGAGCTTCATTGAGGCTCCTTATCAATTGACTGCTTTCTCCCGTGGCCTGGTAAAATTTACCCTCTCATTCTTCCTTTTCTTTCCCCAATCGTAGGACAGTCTCCTTGAGCCTCTCTACCTCCTCCATGGAAATCATAGCTGGAGCTTTTGGTTCAGTGGGGTATTGCAAAGTGAAAGGTAACTTTACTACTCGCACTCTTTCCTTCATCCATTGGTCATAGGGTATTCTGGATTCCTCCCTTGGTCTCTTGAGACTACCTTTCCCCTTATGACAATGTCTCCATGCCTGAATAATTTCCACGACCGTAGGATGATCCTTTGTTACCTTACCTTGCAAAATAAAACCCTTAAGTAGTTGATCTTCAGGTTTGTATGTTAAGGGGTGCCCCAACTGTCTCATGGCTAGAACGGGGTTATAGTTTATGCACCCTCTTGATCCAATTAAAGGCACATTAGAATAATTCCCACAGCTTAAGATCAAGTCTTCACGGTTGAGGACGTTCGGGAACCACATGATGTCAATATCGACGAGGGAGACAAAGTATTAGGACCGTGCATGCTTATTCATTCGCCCAAGGTCATCTATACCCTTTGCTAAGTGTGAATTGAGCCATTTATATAGCAAGGGGCGCAACATATCATAGCTCCATTCTTCCTTTCGTGTCTTTGATGGAGGGTATGATAGACATCTGCCAGGAGAGCCGTTGTAGGATCTTGTTCGCCGATAGTGGTAGCCAAGAACATATTGATGGCAACTATATCCACAAAATCTTTCGCGCTCGGGAATAAGATCAGACCAAAGATGAGGAGCATCATAATATTATCCAGGATTTGCCAATCGTTATTAACGGCATAATCACTGGCTTTCCTTTCCCATAAACTCTTTGAGAAGCCATGAAAACCTTCGTGAAACCTCATACTGTTCTTCAAAATATCTTCACGGATGTGAAAATATCCAGCAATCTCCCCTAGTGAAGGGCAATATCCTATCTCCATGAATGGCACCTTTCTTACTATAGGGAAGTCCATAATCTTACGAAATTCTTCGAGAGTGGGAGCCATTTGGAAATTCTAAAACTGGAAACATCTTAACTCAGTGTCATAGAACTGACTAGTGATGTTAACCATTCTTCTCGAACAGGAACTGTTACAAGGTCCAAGATCTTCCCATAATTTCGGGTAATAGATTTCCTTCTTCCATCGGGCAACCCCATGGCATAAATTTTTAACCCTTCAATATCAGATGACCTTACACTAATTGGAATAGTCTTTCTTTTTCCAGAGTCTATTTCCTTTCTTTGCTCTCCCTTTTTTTTTAAAAAAAATTAAGATTTCTGTGATGCAAAAAAAAATTTCATGAACATGATGAATGAATATTTTAATTAAATTATTTTAATCGGTTAAGGTAAGGTGAAATGCAAGCATGGTCTTAACTAGGTAGGCTCCCTATAAGTTTAGATCTAAGTCTTATTTACCCAATTCCCTCACATGTAGGATATATAGTTTTAGACGACATAACGGCCCTAGGATTTACGGACTATACCCTTGTTTTACAATGAGAAGGGTCAAGCCTTCCTATGGTAAACCTTTGGGATAAGTCTCATCTAGGAAGACCCTAGTAACGACCCTTGAGGGTTGAATACTTAGGGTCACCATGAGTTGATAGGGTTTTCTAAAGGTCCTCAGAATCTTGGACCACATCCAAATTTATCAACTATGTTAAGGGCTAGCCTTACCAGGAAGATAACTTTGGAGGGTCTATCTGAGTGTGGCATCAATGCATTGTCGGGATGTTACATCCCTTCAATTAACATTTTCGTTCCACGTCCTAACTTAAGGTATACTCCAAGCTTGGGTTTTAGCTTCACACATCACAATATCCCAATCCAATGCAATGATGACAATATAATAAATATGAAGAACAAATATAATAAATTAAAAAAACAAGTTATAAAACATATAATAAATCATGAAAATAATAAACAAAAATAATAAACAACCGAGACAAACAAACAAGAACCCTAAAACCTAAGGTTAGGATGGACTCTCTTTAGGGAGGAACCCCAGCAGAGTCGCCATCTGTCGCGGTCGGCAAAAATATAGAGTCGCCATCATATTTTTTTAAGGAAAATAAATGATAAACCTAAAATCCTAATCCTAA
The DNA here is from genome assembly GCA_022829125.1 of Lathyrus tuberosus. Classification (NCBI taxonomy): domain Eukaryota; kingdom Viridiplantae; phylum Streptophyta; class Magnoliopsida; order Fabales; family Fabaceae; genus Lathyrus; species Lathyrus tuberosus. The sequence goes on along the minus strand of JALAZF010000478.1, from coordinate 3,072,459 downwards.
GGGTAGAGATTCCTAAGGTTCGGGAGTCGGTTAAGCGAGGGGAAGGTGTTAGGTACCCCCCACTTCCATTGTACTCAATGGGATCCTCCTTATATTTTAGGGTATGTTTGTTTGTTATTTGACTTTATTTATTTACAAAAGAATCCTAAGTTTTTTTTATTGTTGTACTCGCTAGGGTTTACATACCTATGCCTACATACCTTCAATTTTGAAGGATCAGAGTAACCGTAGTTCACCTCCCCTATTCCAATCCCTATGCCCATTCCTAATCCTAATCTCAATCCTAAGCCATTATTTATACTCTTGGATAAAGAGTTCTATCCCCAAATCCATTATTTATACTCCTAGATAAAGAGTTATATCCCTTAAATCCTGATCCATTTATTTATACTCTCGGATATCAAGAGTTTTATCCCTATTCCTTATCCATTATTTATACTCTCGGATGAAGAGTTCTATCCCTTAAATCCTAATCCCTTGGCCTATGTTTATACTCTTGGAACCTAAGAGTTTTATCCCAAAATCCTAATCCCATGGCCTATATTTATACTCTTAGAACCTAAGAGTTTTATCCCTTAAATCATAATCCCTTGACCTATATTTATACTCTTGGAACCTAAGAGTTTTATCCCTAATCCTATCCATTATTTATACTCTCGGACGAAGAGTTTTATCCCTTAAATTCCCTAAATATCCCCTTAAATTTATTTAACAAAATAAATTAACTATAATATAAAAAAAGAAAAAACCAAACTTAAAATCCCTTTGATTTATTTAGAAAATAAATCAAACATAATAGTTTATAAAAACCCCAAATTTTATCCCTTGGATTTTCCCTAAAATATCCCAAATTTACTAGTAAAAATTATCCCTTTTTAAAAAAATACATCACCACAACCTTTATCCCTATTTTTTATCATGGAAAATAATCCCTTTAAATGTATTAAAAAAATTAATTATAAAAACCCAAAAATCTTAAGTTTTCATCCCAAAAATGTTAATTCAAAATAAATAACCCAAAATTAATCCTTAATTAAAACCCCTAAATTATTTTTGTATTTTCCCTATTCCATATTAATCATAATTATTGTTATTATTTACATTAATCCCATGCTAAAATACAATAAATCCACCAATATAATTTAATCCCAATCTAATATTTTAATAATCAAATTACCCATATAATTTTCAATCCAAAAATATTTTTCATAAAAATCCAGATTTTTAATAGGAATTGATTTAAACAAGAAAAAATCCCTCTATTTTAAGAACCCATTTTAGAACAAAAGAAAATTATCTAATTTGTCAATTCTAAAATCCCAAAACAATTCCAAAAAAAACCAAACCAATAATTAAAATCCTTAATTATTTTTTCACCCTAATAAACCCTAAATAAAAATTTTTATTCCTAATTATTTCACTTATGAAAGCTTTTATCCCTATTAAAAAAAACAAATTATTTTAACTATAAAACCAAAAAATTAAAACCCCAAACCCTATATAAAAATCCAAAATGAAACCCTAAAATCCCTAATTATATTTTCCCTAATAATAACCATAAATCCTATTTTATATATCCTATCTAAACACTTAATCCTTAACTAATAATTAAATTAAGGAAATAATTTAATTAAAAAATCTAAACCCCCAGGGGGTGCAGTTTTGTGTTAAGTAAGTAATTGGGTTTAAACGAGGGGTGTAGATAGAATTAGGGCGCAAGGCCCAATAGCCACAAGCCCAAGTCTGAAGAGAGAGTCCATGGTGGAGAGAGTTTGACTTTGACTCTCTCCTGGACGTTGGATAGAGATCAAACGGGTCTCCCTGAAACTAACATCATCTGTTGATCACCAAGTAGGACTAACGGACGACCATGATTAAGAGTCAATGCTGACTCATGGTAAGAACACACGCGTTGGATCTTCTGGTTGACTGGAAAGTCAACCGATCCGAGGGATCCAAAGGACGCCACTTGGCGTGAATCAGAGGCGTCACAGAGGGAGTACTTAAGGTGGAGTTCCTTCAGACTCCCCTCATTTCTCAATTATGCTCTCTCTCTAAACTTCTCCCTCTCTCTATTCTCAATCATCTCTCGCCCCTTTCTACTTTCTCCTCTCGCCGGTGAGCCTCCGGCCACCGTGCGCAACCACCCAACCACCACCAAACCCAGATTTCTGGTTGAAGTTCAACCGGAATCTTCATCATCTATTAACCCTAACCTCACCCCAACCCCACCCCAACCCAGATCCACCCAGTTCTTTAGGGTTCACAAGGAACCCTAAGAACCCTAACCCCAAACCTTCATCCCAAACCTAGAAATCGCCCCAGTTCTTCGGGGTTCGCGAAGAACCCTAAGAACCCTAACCTAATCGTGAGGAACCCTAACCCTATCCATGAACCCTATGGTTCAAAACATGAACCCTAACCCTAATTCACAAGAACCCCAACCCTAAATCAAAACCCAGAAAACCCTAAAATGTAACAAACAACAAAAAAAAACCCTAACAACTACAACTCAAAAATCAAAACGGAAGAAGAAAAAAAAGCTAAGTGCTTTTACCTCCCTTGTCGTGTCCGTATTAAGCTGCGTCCAATTCCTCTCCTTTATTTTCTGTTTCGTCCGCTTGATCTCTAATCCCTTTTCCTTGTTCTTATTTGCAGGTGGGCTTGAGCTTAAGGATTGTAGGATTCTGATGATGAACCCTAGTCCTTTGTTCGCAATAGCTTTAAGTGGAGGTTTCAAGGGATTCACAGCAGTCGTTCATTTTCTAGAATTTTTCCCTCCCTATTTCTGAATTTCTTCTTAGTTTATATAGACAAAAAAATTTTAGGTTTTAGAAATTAAGTTTAGATTGATTTTGTTTAGGAAAGTTTGAATCTGATGTTTTTTTATTTGTTATGTTTTAGAATTAGGGTTAGATTGGGGAAGAAGACCACACTCCACTCGGTCAACCATTTTGACCAAAAATAAACACTAATTACTTTTACAAAATAAAAATAATGTGTTATTAATAATAGTACGCTAATTAACCCCAAAATCCTAATAATAAAATTAAATAATCTGGTCAAGACTAAAGAAGTCCGACCCCCCCCCCCCCCCTTCCTTATTATTAATAAAAAAAGAAAAGTAATTAAACTTAAATTAAATAATAATATTCCAAATAAACCAACGTTAATATTAATACTTTTAATCATAATTTTGATTACAATTAAACCTCAATCTCCCTATTAATAAAAATAAAACTTAATATTTAACTAATAACCTTATACAACAATTATGTACTACTAATAATATTACTAATTTAATCCTTAAATAAATACCCTTCCTTAAATTTAATAATTTAATAAAAACAATAATAAAATAAATCTTGATAACTCTTTTAATAAGACTAAATTTAAAAATAAACCCAATAAAAAAAATTTAACAAGTAGTCTTATTCCTAAGTGAAAAGAAAATTCCAAAAATCCAAGAAATGCACCCCCTCCTGCTCAACTACTTCTAAAACGGGTCTGGAAGTACTAATACTTTTAAAAGTCCAGCCTGAAATGTGGTTGAAGTCCTAACATCTAACCCACACCCCCTACTGTCATCCAAAATAGTAATGGGTCTCTAAAATTAGCTATAAATTACTGGTCAAAATTTTGGGTACGACAATGAGTTATAGTAGTAAAATGTGTTATCAAGAGATAAAATCCTCTGTATTAATCTGCACAAGTAGTAATACTAGCGCATTCCCATATTTCTATATTAATTTATTTTTGTTTAACTTTATGCAGAACTTTAATCTTGATGACTCCAAAGCTTCAAGGACCTATGATTCTGAAGATGACACCCCAAGTTCGATATTGAGCTTTTTTTTAACAAAGAAAATTATGCATTCATGATGTTTGGGGAGGTATAATCAGAGATAATTTCCTTAATTTTCCCCTTCCTGTGTGTGATTTATTTTTAATCCTTTTTATTATTTACTGATTTTAGAATTAGATTTTGTTTGTTATTGCTTAAGTGGAATGCATGTGAGTTTTGTTTATGTAGGGCATTATGAAAAGTCTCCCTCTATCTGAAATGATAGAATCTTTCTCTCTTGCGTGTCCTAGATTTATGAATATCGTCTTATCAAAGAAGTGGATAGCACATGTGATTGATTGCTTTTCTATTTGCAGTTTTAAATTTGTTAGTTTTTTAATTTTAAGGGTTGGCATTAATTTTGTAAAACAAATAATAACAGCAATATGTTAGATAGGATAGTTTATCTTGCTAAAGAAGAACAGATTGAGCAAGAAGTCCTAGTGTGCAATGGAACATGTTGAGTTGAAGTAGTTTCAACATCTGGAACAACATGTCGTATTAAGATGTCCCATGCAGGACCATTCGACATCGCGCCAGAACTGAAGTGAATTAAAGATTATGTTATGTCTTAACAGATGCCGAAGATTCAGGGAATAATATGCAAATTCTATGTGGCGCTGAATTAAAAAGGCTGAAGATTCAAATCTGAAATTGAGAAGAATATTGGAAAATATACACTTTCTAAATATGGAGATATTTTAGGAAGTTAAAGATTGAAGTCCTATTATGTAGCAGAAGTTTCTGCTGATTTGTAGCAGCTTATTTGCTGTGTCTGTGAAGGCCCAAATCCAGTTGGGAATAGGTTATATATAGATGCAGTGTAACCTAGAGTAGCAAATCAACCAAAGATGAAAAAGTTCTAGTATTAGGGTTGGTTCCTGTACCACTCGACATGTGAGTTGGACAGTTTGTTAGTGTGATCCTCGAAGCTTTTAAGTAAGAGGAGTATTGTTCTTGGAGGAAGCTTGTAAGTAACTCTAAGTTGTGTCTTGGAAGTGTGTCTTCCTTGTTGAATTGTTGTATAGGTAAAGAGCCATTGATGCAGTGGTGGAGTGTTGACTGCTAGACATCATTGCGATGATTGGGAGTGAGAAGAGTTTCTAATAGCTAGAGAGAATCTAGGTAGAAGGGTCATTGGGTAGTGATTATGTGATAAGCTGTAAATGGAGAGTTTAGCTTTGAATTGATACTGCTGATAGTGAACTTCATCCCTGGCTTGGTAGCCCCCAGAGTAGGTGTGTTAGACCGAACTGGGTTAACAATTCTGTGTGTCTTACTTTTATCTTTTCAGTACCGTGATTATTGTTATATACCTTGCCATGTGTGTTCATGTCAGACCAGATGTCGAATGGCATGTTATAGAACATCTGAATTTTGCACATGTACCAGAATTTCAATTGGTATCAGAGCCTGGTTATTTTGTTCTATATCTGGATGAGATCTGAGGGAAGATACTTTCTGGTTCATGGTTAAGGTAGGAGCCATCTACTGAAAAGTTGTTTGAACTTTGAGAAGTTTATATAGGTGTGATAATGGTCCTTAGAAGTGGAGGATGGACCGTTCGTGACAGGCAGTGGCATGTGCTGAAGGCTTGGTGGTGCAGTTTGATTTACTTTCAAACCTGTGGTATTGTGGTGTCACCTGGATTATGATGCTAGGGCTGATATGTGGCACCTGAAGGTTTGAGGAGTTTGTGTTTTAATCCACTGCGTATCTATCTGAAAACTCCTGAGGTTGTAACTGAGAAGGTTGTTCTTCTCTGAATGTATATCCTATGGTGATGGGATGTGTGCAAGACTGCTTCAACTTACCGTGGCATTAATAAGTGAAGTTGTAAGGAAGAGATCTGAAGTAAGAGAGAAGTAATTTACTTTTGCTTCTAAAAGGGCTAATCTCCAGTCTTTGGTCTCTTGATGAGTTCCTTGGAATGATGTCCTATCTTGTGATAGAACATCACGTCAGAATTGTGAAGAATTCTGTGGTCTAAAGGAATGGCATAACAGATGCTCTGGGTGCTGAACTAATGTGGTTTGATCACATGAGTTTAGAACCTACTCCTGATCTGGAAGAGGAGGCATCTGGGTGGTCTGTCTAAGAAGTTTCTGTCCCTGGAACTTATCTTAGATGTGTGAGTTGATCTAGGTGTGATCAACATGTTATTTACTCCTGAGGTCAGTTTATTTTTGGTCCTTGCTGCAGGAGTGGAGAACCTGAAATTCAAGAAGGATTATCACTAGCAGACTTCGTGAACATGAAGGTCAAAGATCAAAGAGTCATTTTTTCTAGCATTATCTGAATGATCTTGTGAAGCTAGACTATGTGTGAGTAAAGATTGATTTGATCCAATCACAATCTGTACTGCTATTAAAGAGAATGATTGCCTTTGGAGAATTGAAGGAGAGAATACTGTTCTTGTGCTCTTGTGATCTTTTGTGATGCGATAGGTTATGATGGTTGTTTCTGGTCTCGTGGCTTAAAGGGTGAAACTTGGAGATTCTGTTTTGGAACGTGGTGCAGCTGGACTCTGTTCATGATGTCAAGACTGGTGTCTTAACATTTGTTCATAAGGTTATAGTTTTTGTCTCCCTAGATCACAAGACTCTACCTGATTTATGTACTGATGTGAGGGTCAAGCAGTAGGTGAATGTGTTCAGCAGGTGTGTTGAACAGAGAGTGCGCTCTTGAAGACATGAAGATGAGTCTCATGTTCTCCATTCATTTAAGGTGTTCTTCTTGCAAAGGAATACTGGTGGTCTTAGATAGAGAAAAGTTGATCAGATTGGGATCATGTGAGTTTTGGTACAAGGGATGATTATGAGTTGAACAAAGAGTGAGCTCTTGAAGACATGAAGATGCGTCTTATGTTTTCCATTCTTCAAGGTACGAAGAAGCACATGTTATTCTTGATAGGGGGAGAGTGTCAAAATTTTATACAGCTGGACGTGTGATGGGAAATTGTTGTTGGCACTTATTGTGGTTGATATATGTCTAAAGAGATGTTCTGACTCCTGTCTTCTGCTGCTACATGATGTGTTTTGGCTAGAAGCAATTTAGGTAGTTGCATTAAGTGTGTTGGGATGTGTTTTGTGCAGTTGTGATTTTTATTGCATATGTTTAGTTTAAATGGAACAAAATTGAAACAGAACTTTATTGCACTATTGAAAGCATACAAGATTAGTAAAAGCAACAAACAAAGGGTCGAAAGGTTATCCCAACCCCCCGAATCAAGAAAAGTCTTCCAATCTTCATCCCATTCATCATCAGAAGCTTGAAGTTGCACTTGGTTTCTCTTGATGGCTTTCATCCGTGTCTCTGATGTCCTTCTTGTTCTTGTTGCTCTTGAAGTTGCCCCAACTGTGGACAGTGTTTTGTCCTTCAACTCCTGTGGATCTGGTTTCTTGATTTCCTGCTTGTGTCTCTTTCCCGCATCCTTGACTCATGGTTCTATCTGTGATGTGCTGTTAGGAGCAAGGAGGCTTGGTTTTTTATACTGCATAAAGAGTCCTTGTTTGTATCGTCTGACCAGTCAAAGTGGTCTTTGGGAACCTATTTTCTTAGGAACCTGTTGTTATTAACCTTGTCATATTGGATGTCAGAACTTCGTAGGTTAAGAGGTTGTCCTATTGTGGATAAAAGGATGGAGAGTGAGCCTAGGTCTTGTCTAGTTGTCTGATGTGATTCCTTTGAGTTTGCTTTTGGTATAGCTACTGGTGCTAGTTGTGATCAGGTGGTTGTGACTACCTGAATAAAATACAGAAGGTGTGTTCTTTTGCCTCGTGCTGATGTCCTACATTTTGTTACAACATCATTGTTTGTAGTGTACCATGCTTGTGGAGTTGGAAGAAGAAGCATTATCGTCTGAAGAGGCAGTTCTGACATAATGTGGATTAGAATGGGCAGATTCTGATCTTGATGGTAAGTAGTTCTAGCAATACATGACTACTTTCATGATGAAGACTTAATTAGGTTTCTATGAATGTAAGGACTGAAGGTTGTTGTCAGTGGTGTAATCTGATCAGAATGGCTGAAGATAAGGAGGTTTCTTCTAATACAAGTAAAAGGTGGTGGCAGTCCTTATCTTGTGTTGCAAGTAATCTAAAGACATTTGTTATGGAATATGTGAGAAATTTCAAATCAAGTGGGCTTTTGTTTATTGGACTTGGCAGACCATGTAATACAAGAAGTGGCAGTTCTTAATGTTGAGAATGTGGCAATATCGTTGTGCTATCATAAGGAGCATTGGTTGTTAATGTAAGGGGGAGTTAAGGCTGTTGTCTATGGTCTATTATTGCAAGTGTGCAGACTTTTGTGTAGCTTGTGTGCTGATCAAGTTTGTGCAGTGTGATGTCAAACAACATGATGGGACATGTACCTCTAAGTGTGGTGTGATATCCTAGATGCGTGAAGCTAGTGCTTATGCAGGAGGAGTCTGAAGAGTAGAATTATTGTATCTGGGAGAATTTATTTTTCTCTATTGTTCTAAAGGAATCCAGAAGGGATTGTGAGTTGTGCTGATCGATAGAAGTAGTCTCAGAATCTAACAGAAAAGAAAATGTGCTTGTGTTTTGGAATGTATAATTTTCTGTGGAGTCTTGGATTGATAATGTTGTGAGCAAGCAGATATTGTCTGGTAAGATGTCAGAACATGATACAGGACATGTTTCTTTTGAGCCAAACAAGGAATTATTCTGGTCGGTAGTGTAAGGATAAGGTGAAACACGTGTCTCTGCCTATGCATGGAACGTTATTGGCTTAATTTATGGTAAGATTCAGTTGAGAAACAATAAAGGCAGTCAAGACTGTTTTGGAAGGTAGACATTGAATTTGAATGGAGTTTTTGGTACCTAAAATAGCGTTTATGTGACCAAGAACCTTGACATATTCAAAGCTCGTTAATTCTGAAGTAACTGGTCAGCTATTTATAGGGGTTGTTCTTTTCTTCCTCGGCCAGTGAGTGCTCTTGTTTCATAAGTCTTATGGAGTTTGTTCGTTTTTGGGTGAGTACCACTTGGGTCTGGTTCTGTGAGGGCTTTCTTTGCCAATTTTTGGCTAAAAAGGGGGAGAAAGGGTTGTGAAATGGTTTGCAGAGGCCATGTTTGGAGTCTGTAATTCCAAATGTGTGCAGGGATGTCAAAGAGGGTGTTCTTTCCTTGAGTTGGTGTTGAGTCTTTGTGACTTGTGTCCTGAGTTATGAACACAGTTGTGACTTGTGTTCTGAGTTACCTGGGTTGATAGATTGGTACTTCTTAAGTTTCATCTTATGCCACAGGTCGACTAGGGGCGTCTGATTAATTAAGGTGTGCAGAAATCTCTTATGCCACCATTGGTCCTTTATGTCAAGACAGACGTTTCTTTTCTAGAGGAGTCTTCTACAATTGTTCTAGGTCTGCCCTGGAAGGAAAAAGAAATGTGTTGTATTGAGGGGGAGTGTCAGATATCTTCTTCCTCATGTGCACCAAATGACGTCAGGACTCGGAGGTGATGTTATGGAGCTCATAGAATATGCTGAAAAGAGTTGTCAAACATGATGTCCTAACATCATTCCAAATTTCCCAAGAAGATGATTCTCCATGGTTGCTGTACACAGTAGCTACTGATGGTTACTGTTAGGTTCAATAGTTGCTGATGACTACTGACAGTAGTGTAGGGTTGTAATTGCTGTTGTAATCTGAGTTGTAATGTTTATGTATTTGTTTTAGCCAAAATTTGCCAAAGGGGGAGAATGTTAGTTCTTTAATTTTAAGGGTTGGCATTAATTTTGTAAAACAAATAATAACAGCAATATGTTAGATAGGATAGTTTATCTTGCTAAAGAAGAAAAGATTGAGCAAGAAGTCCTAGTGTGCAATGAAACATGTTGAGTTGAAGTAGTTTCAACATCTGGAACAACATGTCGTATTAAGATGTCCCATGCAGGACCATTCGACATCGCGCCAGAACTGAAGTGAATTAAAGATTCTGTTATGTCTTAACAGATGCAGAAGATTCAGGGAATAATATGCAAATTCTATGTGGCGCTGAATTAAAAAGGTTGAAGATTCAAATCTGAAATTGAGAAGAATATTGGAAAATATACACTTTCTAAATATAGAGGTATTTTAGGAAGTTAAAGATTGAAGTCCTATTATGTAGCAGAAGTTTCTGCTGATTTGTAGCAGCTTATTTGTTGTGTCTGTGAAGGCCCAAATCCAGTTGGGAATATGTTATATATAGATGCAGTGTAACCTAGAGTAGCAACTCAACCAAAGATGAAAAAGTTCTAGTATTAGGGTTGGTTCCTGTACCACTCGATATGTGAGTTGGACAGTTTGTTAGTGTGATCCTCGAAGCTGTTAAGTAAGAGGAGTATTGTTCTTGGAGGAAGCTTGTAAGTAACTATAAGTTGTGTCTTGGAAGTGTGTCTTCCTTGTTGAATTGTTGTATAGGTAAAGAGTCGTTGATGCAGTGGTGGAGTGTTGACTGCTAGACATCATTGCGATGATTGAGAGTGAGAAGAGTTTCTCATAGCTAGAGAGAATCTAGGTAGAAGGGTCATTGGGTAGTGATTAAGTGATAAGCTGTAAACGGAGAGTTTAGCTTTGAATTGATACTGCTGATAGTGAACTTCATCCCTGGCTTGGTAGCCCCCAAAGTAGGTGTGTTAGACCGAACTGGGTTAACAACTTTGTGTGTCTTGCTTTTATCTTTTCAGTACCGTGATTATTGTTATATACCTTGCCATGTGTGTTCATGTCAGACCAGATGTCGAATGGCATGTTATAGAACATCTGAATTCTGCACATGTACCAGAATTTCAAAATTAGAAATAGTATGTGTTGGGGGTATGTATCTCCATATCCTAATTTCTAGGGTAGTATCTGAATTGTAGTGCATGTCAATTGGACCATACACTTAACATAAATTATTTCTCCTGCATAGCATACAAAATTTGCTTACTAATGGTATTGATTCCTGGGTTGAAAGATTGTAAGGATGTAAGTTATATTTACACATAAACAAGTGTTGGATCATCCTTCTATTTCAATTTATATTTTGATGCAAGACTTATATTTAAGGATAATTGTTTCCTAAAAGGGCTTATTGACCCAATATCCTCCTTTTTTTTTGTAATTTCCTTTATTTTAATCAGGGAATAAGCTAGCTATAGGAAAGGAAACATGTCGCCGCTTGGGAATAGGTACCAATATGTATCCTTCACCTGCTTTACTTCGGCAGCAAAAGGATGAGTCTATTGTTGCCTTACCTATTGATGATCTGATAGAAAAAGCTGATGGATTTGCTGGCGTATTTCCTGGTATGCTTCTATATTATGGTTTCACTATAATGTGGTAATCATGTATCACGTGGATCTTTGCCCATATTAAATGTTTTATGTATTTGGGCAGAGCACAAGTATGAGATTGTGAAACACTTGCAAGTTAGGAAACATATTTGCGGAATGACCGTGATGGAGTGAATGATTGTTCGCCCGCGCGAATAACTGCAAAAAAACAACCAGCGAGATACAGGAACAGAAGATTCGCCACCGAACGTTATTTATCCTGACGCAGGGAAAGGAAACAATCGAAGAAAATCTAGAAGAAGGGAAAGACATGGTCATCGCAACCATAGTCCGGGTTCGGGAGTCGGTTACGCGAGGGGAAGGTATTAGCACCCCCAAGCGTCCATCGTACTCGATGAGATCCACGCTTGTTGTCTAATCAAAGGGTGAGTTATCCTAAAGTCTACGGCTAAACTGAAATGAGAAACAAAAGGAAAAAAGGAAATTCGGTAGGACATCGCCGTCCTAGGCCTACGTATTCCCTTTGTGCAATGGGAAAGTCAGAGTCAACGTAGTTCAGACTACGCGCTAAAGGGGGGAGGTTGCTCGCCGAGATATCGCATCTCGTGCCTACGTATCCTCAATCTAACCAGAGAGAGGAAATCAGAGCAGTCGTAGTTCGACCTAACGAGGTCTTAGTGTTTTTTATGAGCGATATTGAGTTCGCGCCCGACAGTTAGGGTCGATGCCTGTTTGTGACTTGAACGGAAATAACGTGATATTTTCTGAAAATGATTTGAAACTCAACAATCCCGAAGGATGAAATAGATTTGAATTTGTTTTTTGTGTTTTTTAGACAGAAGTGAGTTAAGTTAGTTCATAACTTACATTGCACCAAAGTCTATGACACGGGAACAAATGCCTCGCATGGTCGCCCCCAATGGGACATATGCTCAACACTCTAGAAGGATGAAGGGAGACCCCTCATTATTCATTTCCTATGCTTAAGGCTCGTGAGCAATGCACGCCATCCTTATTAAGTGTTTTAGAATTGTTAAGAGATGAGAAAAGAAGACTCAAAGGAAAAGAAAACACTACGGGAAATCTATCCTAATGTTGTCATGCAAAGATGGCCCTATGGTCGAGGTAAGAGGGGAAATTCTATCTAATGTTAGCATGCATGGTTTGAATCCTAATGTCTATCCTACTCCAAGCTTAATCAAAAATCAAGTTGGACTAGGGAACCCTAAGGGAAAAGAGGAAATCCAAGACTTTAACAATTCTTGAGATTCAAGGGAGGGAAAGAAGTGAAAGAGATGAAGAAGAAGATGAGATAAGAGATGAATAAGCCAAAAACAACAGCTACAACAACGCTCCAGCACCTGCACAGTGGTAAATCCAGCACAGTACACCAAATAGCATTCGACAGCTTAATTTTCCAGCACAAAACAGGTGTAAAAGGCAGCAGACAGCAAGAGTATACAATTGATAAGACATATACAATTCAGAACAGTAGCTGTGAAAAGCAGGACAACATGCAATGCATCCAAACAAATGCTCAATCAATGCTCCAAGCAAACAACAATTGCACACAAGCATACATATCTAGACAATTCGAGCATATAGATAGCAACTATCAACAATGAACAACAATCAACATGTTAATAAACCAATAACAATTACTCAACAAAGTTGCATAGTTCAAACATTGATCAAAACATCATGCATAAGCAACCACAAAAGCAAACGAGAATCACGCATCACATGTCCAGTAGGTTGAGCACTCATAAGGAATTAACATGATTCAAATGTGCGTGCATCATGTTTATCGCATCAATTAATCAACAACGCAAACATAAACATTCATTGATGAAAACCAAGAATCGCATGTCGAAGAATCATGTTCATGCAATGGTGTGAGGTGAAACAGCTCAAGAATAATCCACAAATCATCGACATATTAATCCATGAAGTTTAGACATGCAAAGGATCTCAAACAAATAAGAAAATGCAAGAAAATCACATTCTGCATCAGTGGTAACCGGTTATCAGATATGTTGTAACCGGTTACTCAGTTCAAAATAGCCAAAATACGCTGAAAAACAACAGGGTAACCGGTTATCAGATATGCTGTAACCGGTTACTCTGCAACAGAATTAAAAAAAAACAGTTTCCAAAATCACTTTTCAGCAGCTTATCACTTCTCCAAACATCCAAATGATCATGCAATCAATTAATCACGAAATTCACATCAAATATCAGTAATCAAACTCCAATTAGATCCAATAATCATCAATCATTAAGAATCAAATTCAAGTAAAATGGATCCAATTCAACAACAACTAAAGATCTACATTGAATAAGTTGTAAATAAGCTAAATCAAGTATAGATCTAAGGAAAACCAACCTACAAAGCTGAGATTTACTTTGGTGATTGTTGCAAATGAAAATTGATGAATCCAAGCAAGAAATCCAAGATCTATGCAAGAAACTTCAAGATCCTAGCAAGAAACTTTAAGATCCAAACAATGTGATGATTTTTGCTTCAAGCTTTCTCCAAAATCAGTTCCAAAAGCTCCAATCCAAGATCAAAACAACAGAAAATTCAAGATTCTTTCAAGAATTAGTGAATGGGTGAAGGTTTAGTTCGAAGATCCACAAATTTCAATGCAAAATTTGTTGAACTTTGATGAAGGAACTTTGAGTGAGGGTTTTGGAATGAGAGAAAAGTTGAGAGAAAATAGAGTAAGATGTGTAGAAAAATTCAGAAAATAAATCAAGGTTGTGTGAGGTTTGGAATGAATTGATTAAATAACCCCTAGGTTAGGAGTTAAGTTTGGGTTTGGAGTGAGGTTTAGTGGGTGGAAATTGGGGTGAAAAATAAATTAGGAAAGGAAATGAGGAATTAGAGTGGAAAATGTAGGAAGGAATTTGAATTTTGGGTGGAAAATGATGAAAATAGATCAGTTCTAGATCCTTCCCACACATGCACAAGCCAAGCACATGATCACAAATTATGCAAACTGAATTTTTTTCAAACTGTGCCCAGAGTAACCGGTTACGGCATATATGCTAACCGGTTACTTAGTTCAAAAACCCAGAAAATACGAAGAAAAACAAAGGGGTAACCTGTTATCAGATATGATGTAACCGGTTACTCAGTTCAAATTTTGAATTTTGGCGCCTTTTGGAGGGATACTTGGAAAAGTGATCTCTGACAGCTGTTTTGAACCCCGTTAAGCCTCTGAAACTCAAAACTTGATATTGCCACTGAGTAACACCTGAAATTAAACACAAATTCTTGCTGACACAGAATATCCTGCTGAATTAATAATGTCTGGCGCCGGATCACTTGATCAAAAATGACTGCCGGAGCTTCTGATTACCAAATCATCTAATGAGCCAAATAAAAGCTCAAAAAGACTTTGAAAGCTATCTGCTTGGCTCTGAACAATATTGAAAATAATATTGGAACTGAAGACGCCATGAGCTGCTGGAAAATACCTTGATCCCATGCCCAGAAGAAACATGCAAATGCAGAAATGACGATGTAAACGGAATGAAGCATAAGCCAAAAGGTTAGAAACATGAGGGCAAATTTTGGGGTATTACAGCTGCCCCTATTCAAACTTCTTGGATCCGAGGGTATGGAAGCGAAGGCTTCCAGACAATTGAGATACACGGAGATTGAATACCAAAATAACCCGGAAATTTGCAACCTGTGGGGGTATATACATCAGAGAGTGTTTTCTAGCCGAAGGTGGACTCACAGTGGGGGTGCCACTCAAAAGTGGACTTGCAGTAAAACGGTTTAGGGAGGAAAGAATGTCGGCCGAAGGCGGAATCACAAAAGTTTACCAGCCGAAAGTGGATTTTCCAGAAGGAATGCCGACACGAAGGCGGACTTAGATCCAAAACACAAAGGAAAGCCGACACGAAGGCTGACTCATAACCAGAGTTTACCATCACAAGATAGATTTTCAAAAGGAATGCCGACACGAAAGCGGACTCAGATCCAAAACACAAAGGAAAGTCGACACGAAGGCGGACTCATAACCAGAGGTTACCATCACAAGATGGATTTTCAAAAGGAATGTCGACACGAAGGCGGACTCAGATCCTAACACAAAGGAAGGCCGACACGAAGGCGGACTCATAACCAGAGGTTACCAGCCAAAGGTGGATTTTCAAAAGGAAAGCCGACAAGAAGGTGGACTCAGATCCAAAACACAAAGGTAAGCCGACACGAGGGCGGTCTCATAACCAGAGGTTACCATCACAAGATGGATTTTCAAAAGGAATGCCGACACGAAGGCGGACTCAGATCTTAAAGGTTAGTAGAATCAACCGACCTACTAAACCGACTCCGCTGGGGAAAAAAGAAATCTAAACAGACAAATCTGTCGGGGAGTATAGGAAGGGATAACAATAAGAAGGACGAATCTGTTGGTTGCAGTGCAATGTTAAACAACATCTCCTGAGTTATGTCACTTTCTGCTGGGGAAAGAGTCTAGTAAAGGATATCAAACCTGGCTTATGCTTCAGATGCGTATGTTTGAATTTTTTATTATTTTTTTAATTTTTTTTTATGGCGTAATGCTCCATACGAAATGAAATGCTACGCGTTTGAGAGGATGTCATGCAAAAATGCTTATGCAATGCAAAAGAAGCGTCTCAGCAAAATAAATGCTGAAGACAAAGGCAACTCCACCGAGGATGACAAACTAATTATCCTCTGAATCAAAACCCTGCTGAGGAAGTCACACTGAACGACCTTCCTGATCACGAACTCTGCTGAAGATGGAACCCAAATAGAACTTCCCTCCGTTGGGGACTGCAAATAACTCTTGTCGAAGATAGAAACCAAAGAGGATTTCCCTCCGCTGGGGATTATAAATGACTTCTGTCGAAGATAGAAACCAAAACCTGAATCTGAGAAACACCAATAACAATTGGACTTAAAACCTGCTGGGGATGCCAACGCCATTGAACAAACCGCTGCGAAGATTACCACCAAACTCTGCATGGGGAGACCAGTCAATAGTACCGAACCTGCTTGGGGATATTACTGAATTTAACCTATTGGGGAAATGACTTTACCCTCACCCTGCTGGGGATTAGAGTATACCGTTACTAGTGAAAATACGCTTCCTGACTGGCTGGGGAAAGTGGACACCAAGACTCTATGGGGAAAATAACATCTTTGTCCAAAGAAGATATTTCATAAGTCTCTTGCTAGGGATACAATAACATCAACTTCTGACTGCTTGCTGGGGAGTAATAAATCAACCACGACCCTAGCTGGGGAAACAATCCTTTACACTCTTACTGGGGAAAACAACAATCTGCCGAGGATGATGAGATTTCAATGTTGGGGAGAGTAACTATACTGGGGAGAAACGATCCTGTTACCCTGCAAACACGCAACAAAAACAGAATATTCTATATACAAAAATGGCTACCTCGATTGCCATCTATAATGTCCGTTGCCTGAGAAATTTCCATTGTTTTCTGATATGCTCCGCAAAGCTTAACATTTTCACATGCAATGTTTATCAAAATATCGGACGTTTTCACAATCAAATAGTAAAAGTAAAAACATAAATGGAAAACTCTTTGAGTGAAATGAAAATTTTATTGAAAGAATTGGCCTGTAAATAGGCATTTAAAATTGGAAGCAATTCCTGAAAAGAGGTAATTGCGCAAAAAGTAAAAAAAAAATACACATGTCGGCAATGTGGGACCAGATGTCCACCATGAATCAATTCAGCTATGACCCATATGTCTTGCTTATTTGCAAATGCTTTGACCTTTGAAGAGACTGACTAGACTGATTCCTTTCCTTCGAACTTTCCATGTATCAAAAGTGCTCACAGATTGAACGCAGATCGTAGCCTTTTGCTTTCAAATCCCTAACTTTTTCCTGGATCGCCCTCTTCGGGTTTTCAATCCACCGGGATACCCATTTTTGCCAAAGTTGCCTTTTCAGGTTTTCAACTTTGCGGGTTTATTCTTTTCTTTTTATCCCTAACTTTTTCCTGAAACTTTTCTTTTTATGGTTCGCCGGGATGCCCTTTTTTGCCTGGACTTTCTTTTTATGTCCAGCGGGTCTCTTTTATGCAAAGTATTTTTTGACTACGTCTACGTTCACAGGGGAAGTAAAATCTTCGCCATCCATAGTTTGGAGTAATAAGGCTCCACCAGAGAAAACCTTTCTTACTACATATGACCCTTTATAATTCGGAGTCCATTTGCCCTTGTGATCTGTTTGAGGAGGAAAGATCCTTTTCAAAACCAATTCACCTGTCTGAAAACACCGAGGACGCACTTTCTAATCAAAGGCTTTCTTCATCCTACTCTGATACAACCGGCCATGTGCAATGGCTGCCAATCTCTTCTCTTCGATAAGACTCAACTGATTCAACCTAGAACGTACCCATTCAACTTCATCAAACTTCACATCTGCCAGAATTCTTAAAGAAGGAATCTCAACCACTAATGGTAGAACCGCTTCCATACCATATACCAGTGGGAAAGGAGTTACCCCAGTTGATGTGCGTACCGAAGTAAGATAACCGTGTAAAGAATAAGGCAATATCTCATGCCAGTCTTTATATATTACCACCATTTTTTGCACAATCTTCTTGATGTTCTTATTTGCTGCCTCAACAACCCTGTTCATCTTCGGACGATAGGGAGAAGAATTGTTATGTTCAATCTTAAAGCTCTGACATAGCTCCTTCATCATCTTGTTGTTCAAATTTGAACCATTATCGGTAATGATTCTCTTCGGGACCCCATAACGACATATGATGTCCTTCTTTATAAACCAGGCCACCACTTGTTTGGTGACGTTGGCATACGAGGCTGCTTCCATCCACTTCGTGAAATAATCGATGGCAACCAGTATGAAACGATGCCCATTGGAAGCAGTTGGCTCAATCTTCCCAATCATATCAATGCCCCACATGGCAAAGGGCCAAGGCGATGACAGTACATTCAAAGGGGTAGGCGGCACGTGTACCTTGTCGGCATAAATCTGGCATTTATGGCATTTCCTGGCGTATTTGAAACAATCAGACTCCATAGTCATCCAGTAATACCCTGCCCTCAACAACTTTCTGGCTATAGCATGCTCATTGGCATGAGTACCGAAAGAACCCTCGTGAACCTCTTCCATTAACAGGCCTGCCTCGTGTTCATCAACACAACGTAGCAAGACCATGTCAAAGTTCCTCTTGTACAACACATCATCTTCATTCAAAAAGAAGTTTCCTGCCAACCTCCTCAGAGTTTTCTTATCCTTGGTAGACGCACCCTCTGGATACTCTTGACTTTTGAGGAACAACTTAATATCATGATACCAGGGCTTGCCATCTGATACATCTTTAATTGCAAACACAAAAGTTGGTCTGTCCAGCCGCATGATTCTGATTGAGGGAGTTTCATTCCAACGGTTCACCTGATACATCGAAGACAACGTTGCCAACGCATCTGCCATCTGATTCTCCAACCGAGGTATATGATGAAATTCGACTCTGTCAAAGAAAGGTAACAACCTTCTGGCATAGTTGTTATAAGGCACTAGATTTACCTGACGAGTTTCCCATTGTCCCTTAATCTGATTAACTACCAACGCAGAATCACCATAAATATCGAGGTTCTTGATTCTCAAATCAATTGCTTCTTCTAGCCCCATGATGCATGCTTCATACTCTACCTCATTGTTGGTGCATACGAACGCTAACCAGGCAGTGAAGGGTATATGAGAACCCCTTGGAGTCGTAATGATTGCCCCGATTCCATTATCGTATGAGTTAACGGCCCCATCAAAAACTAGCTTCCATTGGGATCCAATTTCAGGTCCTTCGTCAGGCAAAGGCTCTTCACAGTCTTTCATCTTCAGAAACATAATATGCTCATCTGGAAATTCAAACTTCATTGGTTGATAATCTTCAATTGGTTATTCGGCAAGATATTCTAACATAACACTTCCCTTAATGGCCTTTTGGGAAACATATTGAATGTCATATTCTGTCAAAACCAGCTGCCAACGGGCTATTCTTCCGGAAAGCGCCTGCTTCTTAAACACGTACTTGATCGGATCCATCTTCGAAATCAATAGGGTTGTATGGTTTAGCATATATTGCCTCAAACACTTTGCGGCCCAAGCGAGTGCACAACATGTTTTTTCCAACATTGAGTACCTCGACTCACCATTAGTGAACTTTTTACTCAGGTAGTAGATGTCATGCTCTTTTCTACCTGACTCGTCGTGTTAACTGAGCACACACCCCATTGAATTCTCAAGAACCGTGAGATACATTAGCAACGGTCAACCTAGAACTGGTGGCATAAGGACCGGAGGTTCCTGCAAATATTCTTTTATCTTTTCAAACGCTTTTTGACAATTTTCATTCCACCTGACCTCTTGATCTTTTCTTAGCAATTTGAATATCGGTTCACACGTGGCTGTAAGATGAGAGATGAATCTAGCAACGTAGTTCAACCTCCCCAAGAAACCACAAACCTCTTTTTCTATTCTCGGCTCAGGCATTTCTTGTATGGCTCTTACTTTGGCATGATCAACCTCGATACCTTTTTCACTGACAATAAACCCCAGCAGTTTTCCAGATCTCACCCCAAAGGTGCACTTGTTCGGATTCAACCTCGGCTTGAACTTCCTCAACCTTTCAAAAAGCTTCTGAAAATTTACCAGATGTTCTTCCTCCGTTTGTGACTTCGCAATCATGTCATCAACATAAACTTTGATCTCTTTGTGAATCATATCATGAAAGAGAGTCACCATTGCCCGTTGATAGGTTGCCCCAGCATTCTTCAATCCAAAGGGCATCACCTTGTAGCAAAATGTTCCCCATGGTGTTATGAACGTAGTCTTCTCCATGTCCTCTAGGGCCATTTTGATTTGGTTATACCCAGAGAAGCCATCCATGAAGGAAAATACAGAGTATTGAGCAGTGTTGTCCACTAACATGTCAATGTGGGGCAGTGAGAAATCATCTTTTGGGCTTGCTCTATTCAAATCTCTGTAATCAACACACATCCTGACCTTTCCATCCTTCTTAGGTATAGGCACAATATTAGCAACCCACAGAGGATAATTCGTCACAGCGAGGAACCCAACATCCAACTGTTTCTGAACCTCTTCCTTAATTTTGACAGCCATATCCGGTTTTGTCCTTCTCAGTTTCTGCTTAACCAGAGTACAACCTTCTTTGAGCGGTAGCCGGTGTACTACAACATTAGTTTCGAGCCCGGGCATGTCTTAGTAAGACCAGGCGAAGATATCCACATACTCTCGAAGCATTTTAATCAATCTTCCCTTGACAGTATCTTCCAAAGCAGCCCCAATCCTTACTTCCTTCTTAGCGTCCTCGGTTCCCAAATTAATGGTCTCAATTTCCTCTTGATGAGATAGAATGACCCTTTCCTCTTGTTTCAACAATCTGTCCAATTCTTCCGGTAAGTCACAATCTTTGTCAGTCTCTTCTTCAGCCTGATAGATAGGATTGTCAAAGTCATATCGAGCCATAGCTGAATCATTATTGGTGGAATCTGAGTGAAGAAACCTGCATGATTGATGTTTATGTTTATTATGAATGCAACAAACAAGAAAACACATTGCCATTTTGATGTGAATTAATGTAAAAAATAAAACAGAAAAACAGGGATCAAAATATTTGAATGTGAAACACATTGCCATTTTGATGATAAAGTAGCAAACAAAAACATTAAAGCCCTACAGACAAGTATCACTACGTCTTGGGCAGAACGTAGGATTTAACACAAACAGAAAACAAAGGCAATTACTCTTGACGGGACACTTGGATGACTTCCTCAGAAGACCAATTGCATAAGCTTTGACTCGAAGCGCAGGGTCGGATCCATTCATCCATGTCACAATCGTTATCCCCCTCATCACCAATGGCATTAATCCTATTAAAGAACACCCCAGCACTTGTGAATTGAATTGGGCCGGCATACTTGGGAGGATCTTGAAATTGTCTGGGCAGCTTGTACCCCAGTCCATAAGTATTCTATTTCAACGGAACATCAATGACTTGACCCCACTTCTGAGAACCACCAGCTTCAACTACAGTACGTGCATCTTTGAAAGAAGACATAGAGACTTCTGGCTGATTTACCACTTCGGGTTGTTTAAACACCTCAGGCTGACTGACCACCTTCGGAGGCTCCTCAGGAATTTTCACAGCTTCAACGGCTTGGTACAAGGTTTCATGTATCTCACCATCCACCTCCACATACTTGAAAGTGGATAGGTGACTCACCATGATGTCTTCCTCACCACAGACTGTCACAACATGGCCATCCACCATATATTTCAGCTTCTGATGCAGCGTGGATGTTACTGCCCCAGCGTTATGGATCTAGGGGCGACCCAATAAACAGCTATAGGCAGGCTGAATGTCCATGATGTAAAAAGTGGCGTCAAAAATCTCAGGACCAACTTTGATTGGCAACACAATTTCTCCAAAAACAGACCTCTTAAACCCATCGAAAGCACGCACCACCAAGTCACTTGGCGTTCAAATCAGCCTACGGGTATCTAACTTCATCAGAGCCTTCTTCAGCAACACATTTAAGGATGACCCAGTGTCAACTAACATATGTGACATTAAGGAGCCTCGGAATTCCACTGAAATATGTAGAGCGTTGTTGTGATTCTTCACAGCTGGAGTCAGATCTAAGTCTGTGAATCCCAAACCATTACCAGCATTCACGTGAGCCACAATCCCTTCTAGCTGATTGATGGATATTTCTTGAGGCACATACGCTATGTTCAAAACCTTTAGCAATGCATTCTGGTGCGCCTCAGAGCACAAGAGCAGAGATAGGATGGATATTTTGGATGGCGTCTGGTGCAACTGATCAACAATCTTGTAATTTCTTTTCCTGATTAATCTCATAAACTCCTCCATATTTTCCGAGAAGAAGTTGTCAACTCGTTTTATCGCGGAATCAATCACGACCTGCTTCTGTGCGGAATCATCCATCACTTGTTTCCCTTTGTCCTGTTCGAATTGTCGACCTGATTATCAACAGGAATAAAGACTCTACCACTTCTAGTGATAGCTCCTGCTTCCACATTACTTTCAACTTCTGAATTCATAGCTGATGTCTCTACTAATTCTTGCTTTTGTCCATTAACAAATACCTCCGCCCCGTAATTCCAGAGAACTGCTTTGGTATTTTCATACGAGACTGACCCAGGAACTGTGCTGATGACCGGCGCTGGTCTCGCCGGTGCTGATATTGTTATTGTCTTGAAAGGAATGGTATAGTGGCAACATCATTCTCATTGTCAGTAATTTCCCTCTACTTATCACATCTGTCAAACTGTAATTGTCCTTCATTAATTAATTGTTGAATACCTGATCTCAATAAATCACAACCGTTTGATCGTAACCCACATTCATAACAACTTTTATCACAACCAGGGAATACCTCTCTCTTTAATAATCTTTCCTTCACCACACACAAGGGTGTCTTCAACTCGTTCACATCTAAAACCAAATTCAAGGATTCATTATCTTTAATAATAGCATTGACCCTCGGCCCACCGTGATTCCGCATTGGGTTCTGAATGACGTTTGGGGTGTAATTGGAGAAATTGATAGCTTTTGAGTCCACCAAATCTTGGACCTTATGCTTAAAAGCTTTGCAGTCCTCAATATGGTGCCCTGGTGCTCCGGAGTGAAATTCACAGTGGGCATTGGCGTCATAACCGGGAGGTGGATTACCGATAATGGGGGCCAAAGTCCTCTTTTGAATCAATTGTAATTGTAGAAAGTGTTGGAATAACTGAGAGTAAGGCAAAGGTGGAGTATCAAAATGCCTATTCTGTTTAGGCCTGTCCTGGTATCGGCAATGAGCCTGATTTTGCTGCTGAGGCGCTGCTTGTTGTTGAGGTGCTGCAGGAATAGTTACTGAAGCCACCTGGTGACTGAAGTTTTAACGACGTCTTCCTTTACCATGGTATGATGAAACAGAATTCGTGTCTCCTTCTTTTTTCTTGTAATTACCGGCATACGTCTTTTTCCCTCCTCTAGATGAGGATCCTTCATTGACCATTACTTTCCCAGTTTTAATCCCGCTCTTAACCTTTTCTCCGACTAACACTAAATCAGTGAAACCATCAGTCATACAACTTACCAATCTATCATAATATGGCCCCTGAAGAGTGGCCATGAACATGTCAACCATCTCTCGCTCCACCATGGGAGGCTGGACTCGGGCTGCCAATTCACGTCACCTCTGGGCGTACTCCTTAAAGCTCTCATTATTTTTCTGCGACAAACTTTGTAACTGTGTTCTGTTCAGAGCCATATCGGTATTGTACTGATATTGCTTGACGAAAGCTTCAACTAGCTCCCGCCAGTTACGAACATGGCATCTCTCTAACTGCATGTACCATTCCAGGGATGCCCCAGACAAGCTATCCTGGAAAAAGTGCATTAGTAATTTCTCATCATCAGAATAGGCGGCCATTTTTCTAGCATTGGCCTGGACATGAATCTTCGGGCAAGTAACACCGTTATACTTCTCGAAAGTAGGCACCTGAAACTTGTGAGGAATCCTGACACTGGGAACCAGTCCCAAGTCTTCCATATCTAATCCCAGGGAATTCTGATTCTTAAACGCTTTCAACTTCTCCTCAATCAATCTGAATCTCTTATCACTATCAGACTGGGGGCCAGCATCCCCACCTGGCAGAGAGAATACATCATCTTGTTGATCATCATAGCGATGACCGTGCACTGCACAAACACTGTTACCTCCTCTCACTATATAAGGAATCACGACATTCTCTCCTCCGCCCAGAGGGATATCAACACCAGAATCAGGAATACCTCCGCCCAGAGGACCACCTTGGACACAATTACCAATAACACCTCTGCCCGGAGGAACGACGCCAGTATGAACACCTCCATGAATGACACCGTCTTCATCAACTCTTGCAACCAGGGGCTGGACAAGAGTCCTTAAATGCTCTTGACCCTGAGCAACTCCTTGCATTAACTCCATAAACTGAGCCATGCGAGCTTGCATCGCAATCATCTCGGCTTGCATTTGTTCCATGGCTTTCTTTTGATTCTGTCTTGTAGAGTATCGGTGAATGCGTTGATCAGCAATCCTGTCTGAAGAAAAGAACAAGATGAGAAAACTATACCTACTATGCACAATGATTATGAGTATGCAAATGCAAATGAACATGTTTGAATATTCGCAGGGTGATCCACCCCTTGATTCTAGTTTAACAACAAGTTAGAACGGAACTTCTGCTCATATATTAAGAAAACCAGAGAATAACCATTTGTCAATAATTACAACCCAAGATATAGATAGAAGTCTGATAATCAAAGATTCCAACCAACAAGCCTGGCGGTGATCCAAACACAACAAAAGAGAAAGAGAAAACTATGGCATGTCATCGAAATCCACAAGTGTCAATCCTCCCCAACCATTATGCTCTCTGCTCCACTCTTGCGCTTCTTTGAATGGCTTCCTGGTTTCGGGATGCTTCAGTCTCTGAATCAACTCCTGAATGAGGATATCTCTTTTGTGCATGATCCCTTTCAGGTATCGGCAGTGCAGCTCCCAAGCATCTTCTTTGAAAACACCATCCATGCTAGGACCCTCATTTCTAGGTCTCTTCACTTCTACTTGAATCTTCAGCTCCTCTATAGTAGTTATGGCCTTGTTGAGTCTGTCTTCGACTGCTCTTCTCTCGAATGTTCCTGATAGGATCTCTTCATCTTTCTTCTTAAGCTTTGATTTCAAACTCTCGATCTACTCCAAATACTTATCTTCTTTCTATTTGTTGGCAGTTATTGCAGTGTCTCGATGAGCGTTAAACATGTGAATTTTTGACAAAGCCTTGGCCGATTCTTCCTTCTTGGACTTGAGAACCTTGCTAACACCCTTTAGAGCTTGCCCTACCTTCTGCTTGGCTGTGACCTCATCAGCTAGCTCTTTTTCCTTCTTGACGAGAAGCTATGTCTTTAATTTGGCAGTATACATAGCTTCACCTCACTTGTGCTTCAACTGGTAGATCTCTCTCTATAGCTCACTATTTTCTTCTCGAAGCTTCACTTTTTCATCCCATAACTTGTTAAACTTCTCTATCTCCACTGTGGTCGGAGGCTCAATCAGCAAGGGGTAAGATGGTGATTCTTTGGAGAACGGCAGAAGTTCTTTCTCTACTCTTTTCAGAATCCAATCTTCATATGCAGGAAATGCTCTGTTGTTACTCTTTCCAAAAGAAGTCTTCCCTTTCTTGTGACGGTCTTCCCAAGCATTTGCAGCTTCCTTTAACAATTCTGGATTGACTTCCCCGCTCATGTATAGTGATTCTCAGACATCCTCGTCCTTTAGCGGCTCTTTCAAGGCATACCCGAATTGCCTAATAGCAAGAATAGGGTTGTAGTTAATTCCCCCTTATCTTCCTATTAGCGACACATTTGGGTAATCTCCACAACTGATCATGATCTCTTGGCCTAACAAGTCAGGTTGACCCATATCAAATTATCCACTCTTAACCCCATCAATCTCTTGGACCAATCCAACGTCCCTCGAGTGTCTACGAATGCTCCAGATTTGGGAAGGTGATCAGCAAACCATTTGTAGAGGATTGAAGCGCAAAAATTAAGGGGTCCTCCCCCCCTCTTCTCATTTTTGTAATGCATTGAATGGCACCGATCTCCGAGCAAGGTAGGCACTGGATTCTTCATAGTAAATATCCGGAGAGTGTGCATGTCTACGAAATCCTTCACATTTGGCAACAACACCTGAAATTCTGGCCTATGCAGGCAGCAGATGTCCTAACACATGTCAAGACATTGTGCTACATAATCATTTAAACTTGGAGGCGCAACAGCAGACTGATACCTTGAATATCAGACCTGCATCCTCACAGATGTCACGACATCTGATCCAACATGTCAGTTAAGAACATTCACAAAACTGTAAATTGCGTAATGTTAAATAAGACAGTAATTGTTAACCCAATTCGGTGCAATTCACCTACATCTGGGGGATACCAATCCAGGATGAAGACTCCACTATATCGTAGTATTATCACAAAACTAAACTCCCTCATTTACAACTTTGTCTCCTAATCACTACCTTAATGGACATCTTTACCAAAGCTAAACTCTAGTCGTTTACAACTCTGATATGAGAAACCTAGTCACATCCTCCATCACAACCTGCGTTGTCTCTGTCTTCTGCCAATTCAGAACTGTCGCGGTTTCTTGACCTTCAAGTTATCTTGGACTTGCTTCAAAGCTTCGTCCAAGAACAATACAACAACATTACCTAAAGGCTTCTGGTCGTGCACATGCACCTATGCCTTCATCTCTACATCTCATACTATAGAGGGAACTACAACCCTAAGAGCTAACGACTCTCAAAACCTAAACCCTTATTTTTCAAAAGAGAACTAGGTTACAATTGTTGCATAAGGCATAACAAACCTAGGTCTAAGTCTTCTATTTATAGTGTCTTCTACTTCCTTGGGCTTCAGTCTTCAGTCCTTGATCCATGCAGCAAATTCTCCTTGAGTGTTGCACCAGATTAAAAACTAATTTAAGTCATTCAGTCCAGGATGTCAAGATGCATGTTAAGACATCTTGTCCGACATCACACCCTTAGCAGAATTGTTTAGCTTGATTTCCTTGTTGAGTTAACATTTATGTTTTACCAAAATTTGTTCAAAACACCAGAGCTTACAATCTCCCTCTTTTTGGAAAATTTTGGCTAAAACCCCATATCGATGGTGCATGCAGTGAGGACTCTAAATACCTTCAAGAAGTACATGAGAAAGAAGATGTAGAAAGCACCCCCTCAACCCATGAACCAATACTTATCACGAAAGGGTGAATCTTCCTCACAAGAGGCATAAGAAAACCAATAGGAAAAAGCAGTAGCAATGCCTCCCATGAGAAGATCAGAGCATTTTTCCCCCTTTTTAAACACAATTTGACAAATATTACCAAGATATATCCAGATCCAAAGAGTGCTCTCCCAGAACCTTATATAAGCCATAAAGACCATCAGTAGGAGAGATACAGTAATGAGGAAGATGAGATTTAAGATCCCCTAATATGAATTGTATCAACCACTACCCGATCTTTATGTCTTTATCCAATTTTGGACAGATTCTTGTTGAAGTACAAATTCCAACACATGTGAGTGTATATTCAAGGACAAGATTTTACTCGTCCTTTTGACAAGTATACACCCTAAGCATTTCCCAAGACGGAATCAATATTTTTGTCAACAGACTGTCAGAGATTCTTCAGACACTCTTCACTACTATGACATCCTCGACCAAGTCACACCCAACAATGTTAAAGAAATATTCTGAATTAAAAAGGAGACTTCACATATTTGTGATCACAACCTGCCAGGAAAAATAAATTCCCCAGACTCAGTCAATGATTCTTAAGCATCCAATAAGAACCATTCAAGTATGCATTGCCAAGTTTCCCACAACTTGCAATAATACTCTAATGTCTAGACATTCTCCTTGACATCTCAGTTTGCTTGACGCACAAATGCAAACTGGAACTACAACACTAATGTCAAGCCATCTTGACATCTCAGTTTACTTGACGCACAAATGCAAACTGGAACTTCAACAATAATGTCAAGCCATCTTGACATCTCAGTTTGCTTGACGCACAAATGCAAACTGGAACTTCAACAATAATGTCAAGCCATCCTCCTTGACATCTCAACTTGCTTGACGCACAAGTACAAGCTAGAACTTCATCTCAGATCAAGAGGCCTCTCCCCCTGACTAAGGTAACTGGTGCTCCTCCACTGAAAACCCAAGCTAATGACTGGAAAACATAAGATGCATCTTCATGTCTTCAAGAGCGCACCCTCTATTCAACACACCTGTTGAACGCAACAATTAACTCATTATTGTTCCCTCTGACAAGAAACAATAATTACTCACACATGATCAAGGCCATGCATCCCATGAGTACGTGTATACCAACCATAACAAACTCTTGGCTTGAGATCAAAGTCCCTTTGATCCCCCTCATCCTGCAACCATCTTATACACCACGCGAACTCCTCTTGAATTCTCATGTATAGATATCCCGTTGCTTAAGGCACAAACCAATTGAATTAGAATGCTTCACATTCCTTAAAGAGACGCATAGGGCCCCTTAGTTTGTTACCACGATGTCAGCTATCGTATGCATGCTCCAGAACTTCACAGCTGCTAAACTGATCCACTACTAGCATGACTTGCTCCAAGGGCTCCAATGTTGTATGCAAGATTTTCCACTGACCCCACCCAGCCAGCAATAGAGATAAACCCCGCAATCCAAGACAGTCATTCCTATCATTCTCCTGTATGATAATCTGGAATACTTTTGATTTATGGTGAATCTCCACTTCTGAACGCATTCAGGAAACAGACTTCCATGCAATCAACACATGATCCACTTCAGTCTTCACAAATACTTACATCCTTCTTCCAAGGGACCCTTCTGCTCCATCATTATCCCAGATGATCATGTAGATACTTCTTGGACACGATGCAAGTAACCAGTTCATCACAGAACCTGAAATACTTCACCAAAGATAACTTACCCAAGGATGTTCTAACATCAGTTAGGACATCTTCCACACATCATAGACACCACACACCATGGCTCTTGATATGCTCCACTACTGGACTTACTATCAGCATAGTAATCCACACTGAAGGTCTTCACACAACACTGATCCACCAGCTTAAACAAAGAAGACTTCAGAAACCCAGAGAGAAATAAACTCTCAACCACCAAAGAAGGTATACTTCCATCCTCAACCCAGAACTTCTGCCACAAGCTCCCAGAGAACCAGAACCTTCTCCCTTTGCAGAAACATATTTCCATGCTCTCATAGACTTGATTCAACAACCAAGTTTGAGTAGACAACTTCCATCCTGCATAGAAACTCCAAAGACTTCAAACCTACCACGCCTGAATCTTCAGAAAATAAGTAGTTCAAGACTACCCCATAGCAATACCAAAGAATGCCACTTCCCTTAGTAGAGTCATCAGTAGAAAGCCAGAGATAACTGCCACTTATCCTCGACCTTCACAACCAGAGCAAACACTATGCTCTAAAGCACATGGATCAGAAATAAACTGACCCAAGTTGTAACCATCAAGATTATGATGTCTTCATAGTCTTCCATCTCCATCTTCAACAGCATCACCATCTGGACAAGTCATTCATAATACTTTCCAGGAACAGATGTTAAGCCAATAATTCCAGGTCAACACCTAGGAGACTTCTGAGCGAATGTAGAACCCCTCCCATGATTCTTCAAACCTCTGATGAAAAGATGTTAGAACATCTGACAGAACATCCTCAATCTTGACTTTCAAGGATAATCATTTAAATACATGTGGATTCCACAAGTAGCAATTGATCTTAAATCCTTGTATAATAACCCTTCTTCACTGCTGCAGCTGAGCTCCACCAGATCATGTCATGAACACTTGTAAAATATTCAATCTTTTTGCAAGTATCTTCTTCAATGACAATGTTGAGATACCAAGGCTGCCACCCTTGACTCAAGTATCTAAGACTTTCTCTAAACAAGTCTTATTTACCTCAACAGTTCTTCAATCAGATTGGATCCACTCTTAGGGTCAAGAGAGATGAATCCTTCCTTGTTGTTTTGGATGGGGAAAATAAATCACCTCCACTTTCTTCAAATCGTGTTTCAAAGAAACACCTTCTAGTCAGAAGAAACTATCTAGAAGACTCCAGATACACGACATAGATGCCTTTATGAGTGGACTTAAGAGAATTCTCAAGTGTTAGTTCTGTTATTGGCAGCAATTTTGGTAAAAAAATGTGGTTGATCAAGATGTCTTGTCTGATGTCTTAACATGTGCTTCTAACATTCTGCATGAGGTATGTTGTTTGGTATTGCAGTTTTTGTGCACGATGTCAAGACTGATGTCTTAACATCTATTGTCAGAACATCTGTTCAGTCTGTTATGTGATTTATGGCTGCGTGTTAATTGTTATGTTTGAGAGATTGCAGGCGAGATTCTTGGAGGAGATTTTATCTGATGCAATCGTTTTATATTTTCTATGAATTATATTCTGTTACTATTTAGGGCGAAAAGATTTGAAGATAAAATCTGCTTTTATTGTGCATCAAATCTGTATTTTTCACAGAGCCCAAGCCCAAGAATCTATTTCTATTTAAAGAAGTCTCAACCCTACTTGGACGATATGAAGACAAGAGATTGTGTACTGAGTGTCAAGTATTAGGGTTTGTGTTTTCGTCTGTGTATTATGAGCCATTCATTCATCTATTTTGATGTTTGAATTAGACTGATTTAGTTGAGTTGTATGGTGTCCACTCTAAGCTTTTAAGCACGAGTGTTTGTTCTTGATTGAAGCTTTTAAGCAAGATCAAGGTATTGTCGTTGATATGTGTCATCTACTTTCTTTATTGTATGTTGTTATCACTGCTGTGATTGAGGGGGAGTGAGAGGTGTCTCATATCTAAGAGTGTCTTAGGTAGAAGTGTCATTGGGTAGTGATTAAGTGAATAGATTGTCAACTTGTATGTTGATTGTAGAGTCTATGAATTAATACTACTGATAGTGAATTTCCTCCCTGGCTTGGTAGCCCCCAGACGTAGGTTGTTAGACCAAACTGGGTGAACAATTCTCTGTGTTTATTTATTGCTTTTAAGTGTTGCTACTTTTATTGTCTTGTTCATATAACAGATATTGATGTTGTGACATCTCACTCGACATCACATATCTGATACCAGAATTTCAATTGGTATCAGAGCAGGTCATCCTGCTCTGTATCTGGGTGAGATCTAGGGCTGTTACTTTCTGGTGCAATGGACAAGGAGAGTGGTGGATTTGTGAATAGACCCCCTATTCTAGATGGATCAAATTATGACTATTGGAAACCTCACATGGTTGCCTTTTTGAAATCTTTAGACAGCAGGGCTTGAAAGGCTGTTCTGACAGAATGGAAACATCCTGTCATTGTGGGAAAAGATGGTGTGTCAAAGCTAAAACCTAAGGAGGAGTGGACCAAGGAAGAAGATGAACTCGCTCTTGGGAACTCTAAGGCCTTGAATGCTTTATTTAATGGTATTGACAAGAACATTTTTAGGCTGGTCAACACATGTGAAGTGGCTAAGGAGGCTTGGGATATCCTGAAAACAACTCATGAAGGAACTTCCAAGGTCAAGATGTCAAGACTTCAGTTGCTAACAACAAAGTTTGAAAGTTTGAGGATGAAAAATGAAGAGACCATTCATGACTTTCACATGAATATACTTGAACTGTCAAATGCTTCTACTGCCCTAGGAGAGAGGATGTCTGATGAGAAGCTGGTAAGAAAAATTCTCAGATCTCTTCCCAAGAGATTTGATATGAAGGTGACTGCTATAGAGAAGCTCAAGACATCAACCAGATGAGGGTAGATGAATTGATTGGTTCACTTCAGACATTTGAATTAGGGTTGAATGACAGATCTGAAAAGAAGGTCAAAAGCATAACTTTGGTGTCTAGTACAGAAGATGATGAGAAAGAGTGTGGTCCTGAAACTCAGGAAGAGCTATCCAATGCCATTGTTCTGCTGGGAAGACAGTTTAATAGGGTTTTGAAAAGAATGGACAAGAGCTATAAACCTAATGTCAAGAACACCACATCTGACATCAACAGGTCAGGTGATCAGATGAAGAAAACAAGAACTGAGGAGAAGCCTAATTATGACAAAGGAATCCAATGTCATGGATGTGAAGGTTATGGTCATATCAGAGCTGAATGCCCTACATATCTTAAGAAGCAGAAAAAGGGCTTATCTGTGTCCTGGTCTGATACTGAAAGTGGGGAAGATGAAGAGACTGCCAAGCATGTTAGGGTATTGACTAGAAGGTATACATCTGATGATGATTCTAGGGATGAAGAGAGCACATATGATGAGCTTACCGATTCTTATAGAGAGTTATGCATTAACAGTGAAGAAGCCTGTCAAGAAGGGGAGAGGCAGAAGAAGATCATTGCTCAACTCAAGGCTGAAAAGACAGAGCATCTGGAAACCATTGCCAAGCTGGAAGATGAAGTATTTGTGTTGAATTCTAAACTTGAATCTATGTCCAAGTCTATCAGAATGCTGAATAGTGGAACTGATGTTCTAGATAAGATTCTTGATGTTGGAAGAACTGCAGGAGACAAAAGTGGGTTGGGGTTCAACAGTGGATCTGCTTCAAATGATGTTATTCCTAATTCCAAGCCAGTGATGTTGAAATAGATGTTGAAACATCCTGACAGGACTTCCTCTAGGAAGAAATTCAGGTGCTGGAGATGCCATCATTGTGGAAGCTTTGGACACATAAAGGCTTTCTGTTATAAGTTGCATGGGTATCCTAAGAGTACTCCTAATTGTGCACCCAGACAGGTCATTCATAAAGGTAATCAAGTCATCAAGCAAAAGAAGCAATGGGTCTCCAAAACTGATGTTGTCAGCTTGATAGCTCATACTTCTCTTAGAGTCTCTGCTAAAGAAGACTGGTACTTTGACAGTGGCTATTCAAGACACATAACAGGAGTGAAGAATTTGCTGGTGGATGTTAAACTTCATTCTTCTGGCCATGTGACCTTTGGTGATCGTGTCAAAGGAGAAATCAAGGGTGTGGGAAAGCTGAATTGTGAAGGTACACCTAGACTTGATGATGTACTGCTAGTCAAGGGGTTGACAGCAAATTTGATCAGTATTAGTCAACTATGTAATCAAGGACTCATAGTTAATTTTACAAAAACTGAGTGCATTGTCACAAATGAGAAAGGTGAAGTTATCATGAAGGGTGCTAGGTCTAAGGACAACTGTTACCTATGGGTGTCACAAGACTCAAGTTCCTCCACATGTGTTCTTGCTAAAGAAGATGAAGTCAAAGTGTGGCATCAAAAGTTGGGACATCTACATCTGAAGGGAATGAAGAGAATCATATCTACAGAAGCAGTAAGAGGAATCCCAGAGCTCAAAATTGAAGAAGGAAGAGTATGTGGAGACTGTCAGATAGGGAAGCAGACCAAGATGTCACATCAAAAGCTTCAACATCCCACTACTTCTAAAGTGTTGGAACTTCTTCATATGGACTTAATGGGGCCTATGCAGGTGGAAAGTCTAGGTGGGAAGAAATATGCTTATATAGTTGTGGATGATTATTCCAGGTACACTTGGGTGAATTTTATCAAAGACAAAACAGAAGTGTTTGATGTGTTTAAAGTTCTCTGTCAAAGACTCCAAAGAGAAAAGGAGAGCAATGTTATCAGAATAAGAAGTGATCATGGAAGAGAGTTTGAAAATAGCAAGTTTGCTGAATATTGTTCTACTGAAGACATCAGTCGTGAGTTTTCTTCACCTATTTCTCCTCAGCAAAATGGAGTTGTTGAAAGGAAGAACAGAACCATTCAAGAATTTGCTAGAGCAATGATTCATGCCAAAAAGCTTCCTTACCATTTCTGGGCTGAAGCTATGAATACTGCCTGCTACATTCACAATAGAGTTACTTTGAGAAGAGGTACTTCAGCTACCTTGTATGAGCTGTGGAAGGGAAGAAAACCAAGTGTGAAGTACTTTCATGTCTTTGGCAGTAAATGTTATATTCTGTCAGATCGTGAACAGAGGAGGAAAATGGATCCTAAAAGTGATGAGGGAATCTTTTTGGGATACTCTACAAACAGCAGAGCTTATAGGGTATTCAACTCCAGAACCAGAGTCATGATGGAATCTATAAATGTGGTTGTTGATGACTATGGAATGAAGGAAGTTGCTGGTGTCCTGGATGATGTTGGAACATTTGTTGATGATGTATCAATAGAAGCTGAAAACAGAAGTGGAAATCCTGTCCTACTGCTGCTGAACCTGAACCAGAGCAACCTAACAAGGGACCATCCATCAGAGTGCAAAAGGACCACCCAAAAGAGCTTATCATAGGTGATCCAAACTCAGGGGTTACCACTAGGTCAAGAGAAGTTGTGTCAAATTCTTGCTTTGTATCCAAAATTGAGCCCAAAAATGTTAAAGAAGCCTTGAAAGATGAATTTTGGATTAATGCCATGCAAGAAGAGCTGGGACAATTCAAAAGGAATGAAGTGTGGGATCTTGTACCAAGACCTGATGAAATAAATGTAATTGGTACCAAGTGGGTTTACAAGAATAAATCTGATGAACAAGGAGTGGTCACCAGAAATAAGGTTAGACTGGTTGCCCAAGGTTACATTCAGGTAGAAGGAATTGATTTTGATGAGACTTTTGCTCCTGTGGCTAGACTGGAATCTATCAGGTTACTCTTAGGTGTGGCTTGTAATCTCAAATTCAAGTTATTCCAGATGGATGTAAAGAATGCTTTCTTGAATGGGTACTTAAATGAAGAAGTTTATATAGATTAACCCAAGGGGTTTATTGATCCAACATTTCCTAACCATGTCTATAAACTAAGGAAAGCTCTTTATGGATTAAAGCAAGCACCTAGAGCTTGGTATGACAGGCTTACTGAATTCTTGTCTCTGAATGGCTACAGAAAAGGAGGAATTGACAAGACATTGTTTGTCAAAGAGGAAGGAGGAAAACTATTGATAGCTCAAATATATGTTGATGACATAGTGTTTGGTGGGATGTCAGAAGCAATGGTTCAACATTTTGTGAAACAGAAGCAGTCTGAGTTTGAGATGAGTCTTGTTGGTGAACTCAGCTATTTTCTAGGTCTGCAAGTTAGACAAATGGAAGACTCCATATTTATCTCTCAGAGCAAGTATGCAAAGAACATAGTCAAGAAG
Source organism: Lathyrus tuberosus (assembly GCA_022829125.1). Lineage (NCBI taxonomy): Eukaryota > Viridiplantae > Streptophyta > Magnoliopsida > Fabales > Fabaceae > Lathyrus > Lathyrus tuberosus. Next base: position 3,037,472 of record JALAZF010000478.1, on the reverse strand, counting down.
TTTAGTCTGGAGAATGCTAATCACAAAAGGACAACTGCTCCTACTCACCTGAAGTTGTCCAAGGATGAACATGGAGTGAGTGTGGATCAAAGCCTATACAGAAGCATGATTGGAAGCCTACTGTATCTCACAGCTAGCAGACCTGATATCTCCTTTGCTGTAGGAGTTTGTGCCAAATATCAATCTAAACCTAAAGTTAGCCACATGAATCAAGTGAAGAGAATTCTGAAATATATGAATGGTACTAGTGACTATGGCATACTATACAGTCATGGATCAGGCACTGAACTGAGTGGATATTGTGATGCTGATTGGGTAAGGAGTGCTGATGATAGAAAAAGTACTTCTGGAGGATGCTTCTTCTTAGGGAACAATCTTATCTCGTGGTTTAGCAAAAAGCAGAACAGTGTGTCTCTCTCTACTGCTGAGGCTGAGTACATAGCAGCAGGAAGTAGTTGTTCACAACTGGTTTGGATGAAGCAAATGTTAACTGAATACAATGTCAAGCAAGATGTCATGACATTGTACTGTGATAATCTGAGTGCAATCAATATCTCCAAGAACCCAATTCAACATAGCAGGACTAAGCATATTGACATACGTCCTCATTTTATAAGAGATCTGGTTGAAGATAAAGTGGTTGCTTTGAAACATGTTGCTACTGAAATGCAATTAGCTGATATTTTTACTAAGGCCTTAGATGCAAATCAATTTGAAAATTTAAGAAGCAAATTAGGGGTTTACATATATGAGGATTAGTAGATTTTGTGTGTGCAGGAAGGTGGTTTTTGGTGCAGGTGTCTTATGTGGTGAAATTGACAAAATAAGAATGATTGGAAACATACAAGAACAATTTTATTGCTGGAAATACTCAATATTACAATTTTTGTGAAACTACAAGCAAGGAGTTTTCATGTTTGGATTTAGCTATTCATTCCAACCACCTGAGTTAATGAATGTAACCCAATCTTCATCTGCCTCATCCTCAGAGCCATGTAATTGCATTTGAGCCTTCTTGTTGGTCTTCATCCTTGTTTCTATCTTTCTTCCTGTCCTTGTTGCCCCTGTAGAGGATCTACCTGTTGTCATTTCTTTGGACTTCATCTCCTTTGGTTTTGTGATCTTGTTCTTCTGGTCTTGCTTCAACTGACCCTTGTGTGTTTCAACTGTCTTGGAGGACTGACTCGTGTTTCCTTCTCAGATTGGCTATAGTAAGAAGCAGTTTGGTGTAGGTTTTATAATTCAAAGCAGTTTGTTACAACTGTTTTTCTTAGTTCTTGAGCATGTTTGACTAAGTGTCAGAAATTTTTTGGCCAATTATGGCTAAAAAAGGGGAGAAGTGAGTAGTGATGTTCTGTGATGTTATTACTGTAGTGGATGTTCTATGATGTTGGTTTCTGATTTTGTGGCTTGAGGGGGAGTTTGAAATTTTGATTGTTGTGTGCTGCTAAGTGTGCAGCTGGTTTCCTTGGTTGTTTGTTTTTTTCAGAATGTTAGATGTGTTATGGTGTGTTTCTGCTGCAGGTATCTCTGATGTGTGCTGATATTGTTTTAGCCAAAATTAGCCAAAGGGGGAGATTGTTAGTTTTGTTATTGGCAGTAATTTTGGTAAAAAAATGTGGTTGATCAAGATGTCTTGTCTGATGTCTTAACACGTGCTTCTAACATTCTGCATGAGGTGTGTTGTTTGGTATTGCAGTTTTTGTGCATGATGTCAAGACTGATGTCTTAACATCTATTATCAGAACATCTGTTCAGTCTGTTATGTGATTTAGGGTTACGTGTTAATTTTTATGTTTGAGAGATTGCAGGCGAGATTCTTGGAGGAGATTTTATCTGATGCAATCGTTTTATATTTTCTATGAAGTATATTCTGTTACTATTTAGGGCGAAAAGATTTGAAGATAAAATCTGCTTTTATTGTGCATTAAATTTGTATTTTTCACAGAGCCCAAGCCCAAGAATCTGTTTCTATTTAAAGAAGTCTCAACCCTACTTGGACGATACGAAGACAAGAGATTGTGTACTGAGTGTCAAGTATTAGGGTTTGTGTTTTCGTCTGTGTATTGTGAGCCATTCATTCATCTATTTTGATGTTTAAATTAGACTGGTTTAGTTGAGTTGTATGTTGTCCACTCTAAGCTTTTAAGCACGAGTGTTTGTTCTTGATTGAAGCTTTTAAGCAAGATCAAGGTATTGTCGTTGATGTGTGTCATCTACTTTCTTTATTGTATGTTGTTATCACTGCTGTGATTGAGGGGGAGTGAGAGGTGTCTCATATCTAAGAGTGTCTTAGGTAGAAGTGTCATTGGGTAGTGATTAAGTGAATAGATTGTCAACTTGTATGTTGATTGTAGAGTCTATGAATTAATACTACTGATAGTGAATTTCCTCCCTGGCTTGGTAGCCCTCAGACGTAGGTTGTTAGACCGAACTGGGTGAACAATTCTCTGTGTTTATTTATTGCTTTTAAGTGCTGTTACTTTTATTGTCTTGTTCATATAGCAGATATTGATGTTGTGACATCTCACTCGACATCACATATCTGATACCAGAATTTCATCAAGTATCTTTGACAACCTAGTCGACCAAACATTTATCAAACTCCTAGAGCAAGAATCGGATAAACTTTAACTCAACTCCTTTCCTCTTCAACTGACTCCAAACTGCACCAGGAAACCAAGCTTCCAAGTACCAAGTCATCATACTAGATATCTAACCATAACTCATTTTACTCCATTGCTCCCGAATTTGGAATAAAAGAATGCAGATGTCTTCAAACATAGAGGCCGACGATTGAGACCTTCCACCAACTGTCTTCAGTAACAACTCCTAAATCCCATAAATGTAGAGCTCTTCCATCAGAAACACATGCAGCAGAACCACCAAGGAACAGATCCTGCTTGCCCTAATAAGATGTCACAATATCTTATAAGACACACCAACAAGAGAACTAGCCATTTCTCCTATAGTTGTTGTATAATCTCCTCAGCAACATGAACAACCTCCGGGTTGCTCCCTTCGATCCAGAACATTCATCTCATCCATTAATACCTTTGAGTATGTCTGAGTTTATTGATCTGATCGCTAAAACTCCTCCTCGTTTAAACACCAAAAAGTATATCCCATAGATCTCATCCAGAACCAGACAGGATGCCTGCTCTGATACCAATTGAAATTCTGGCCTATGCAGATAACAGATGTCCTAACACATGTCAAGACATTGTGCTACATAATCATTTAAACTTGGAGGCGCAACAGCAGACTGATACCTTGAATATCAGACCTGCATCCTCACAGATGTCACGACATATGATCCAACATGTCAGTCAAGAAAATTCGCAAAACTATAAATTGCATAATGTTAAATAAGACAGTAATTATTAACCCAGCTCGGTGTAATTCACCTACATCTGGGGGATACCAATCCAGGATGAAGACTCCACTATATCGTAGTATTATCACAAAGCTAAATCCCCCCATTTAGAACTTTGTCTCCTAATCACTACCCTAATGGACATCTTTACCAAAGATAAACTCTAGTCGTTTACAACTCTGATATGAGAAACCTACTCACATCCTCCATCACAACCTGCGTTGTCTCTGTCTTCTGCCAATTCAGAACTGTTACGATTTCTTGACCTTCAAGTTATCTTGGACTTGCTTCAAAGCTTCGTCCAAGAACAATACAACAACCATTACCTAAAGGCTTCTGGTCATGCACATGCACCTATGCCGTCCTCTCTGCATCCCATACTACAGAGGGAACTACAACCCTAAGAGCCAACGACTCTGAAAACCTAAACCCTTATTTTTCAAAAGAGAACTAGGTTACAATTGTTGCATAAGGCATAACAAACCTAGGTCTAAGTCTTCTATTTATAGTGTCTTCTGCTTCCTTGGGCTTCAGTCTTCAGTCCTTGATCTATGTAGCAAATTCTCCTTGAGAGTTGCACCAGATTAAAAACTAACTTAAGCCATTCAGTCCAGGATGTCAAGATGCATGTTAAGACATCTTGTCCGACATCACACCCTTAGCAGAATTGTTTAGCTTGATTTCCTTGTTGAGTTAACATTTATGTTTTACCAAAATTTGTTGAAAACACCAGAGCTTACAACACCGTTCCATAGACACACATAGCCAAGATTGAATTAAAAACCGACCAACATCCAGCCTTAGCATGCATAGCAGCCTGATCTACCAAAAACTTCATGTGAAAGCCTTTACACCCCCCTGATAAGTGCAAAATGTACCTATTTTTGTATATAAGTTTTGTTGCACTTATCGTTACTTTGTGTTAAAATACGTTTACTATACGTTTTCGTGAGTATATTGCATTTTCTTGTAAATATCATTGAGTTTAATTGATTTTATCTCATTTTTGTAGGTATTCAAGCAGTGGGATTTTGCCATAGTTGTATAGAGCATTGAATAAGTATTCCAACGCTTCCAATCGTGCGTCAATCCGAGTTACGGTTCAAAAGTTATGAAGAAAACAAGTTCTGGTTTACTGTCATGTCCGCTGGGCGAACTGGAGGCGAGCGTACTCGCTAGGGGGTTCGCTAGGCGAACCCTGGGGCGAATGAAAAGTGTCTGAAAGTGTAAAAACATGATTTTGGAAGTAGCTAAGGTGTCGTATGTTCGCTGGGCGAACGGGGGTTCGCTAGGCGAACCCTGGAACCCATTTTTGCCTATAAAGTCACATTTTCCGCATTTTTTAGGTTATGGTTTTGGGGTTTTTTGCTCCCAACTCCATCAACTTGATTTTTCAGTAGATTAGCTTAGAAAACAACATGGAAGCTTGAATATGGATGATTCGGGGTGGATTTCTCATCGATCGGCTCTGACAATCTGTGAGATGTTTGGTTCATTTCTCTTCCTCTTTGTGTATTCTCTCTTTGTTGGGTTTTGTATATGTATTTACTTTGATCTTATGTATATTTATCGCCCATGGCGTTGTATGAAATCTGCTTTACAAATCTTTATTGGTGATTGTCTCTGATTTTTGCTTAATGCGCGGGGTTTGGGTTGCGTTAGAGATAATCCTCACAAACTTCGATTAGGAATGATTATCTGTTAGTTTCTGGATTCTAGAGATATATTTAGAGCTAACAATCCGTATGGGTGTCGAAGCTTAATGCCTCTGTGCCTTGAGTCGCGTGCGAGAGTATCGACGATGGTAACACGGTTGTTCTCTCAACTTTGCGTTAGACATAACCTTTGTTGTGAGTGATGCTGGGTGATATTGAGGAGTATTATAGGTGGAGTATAACTGGTCGGTAAGTTTAAGTTTGTGAGGAGTCGATTATGTACATGCCGGACAAGTCTTTTCTGTCTGAAGAATGAATTCTTTTTGTTTAATGTTTACTTTTCTGTTCTATGTTTGAAACCATTCTAAACCAAACTCGTAAACATTTAAATTGTCGAACGGAAGTTCAATTCCCAATCTCTGTGGACACGATAAATTCTCGGAAAAATACTTCCAAATCTTTTTGTTGCTTGCCGCTATCCCGTTTCAACAAAATGGCGCCTTTGCCGGAGATTGGTGTTATTTAACTTGCATTGCGATAGTTTCTTTGTTTTTGAGTTTTGTAGATATCGTACACATTGTATATTTTCACTTGTTTATACTAATACTTGTATATTTTGTTCCCGTAACGTTTGTTCAAGTGTTTGGTTAGGACACTTGCTTTTGGTTTGCGCGGTGAGGAATCACCATGGCATGAATGAAAGAAGTTACTAGCTAAGCATTGTAAAGGTGTCGAGCTTACAACGTAAAATAAGCATGTTTTTATCGTTTTTGTTTCGTTATTACTTTTTTTGTTCTAACTTAGGTAGTGTGGTGAACATTCATTAAACAAGTTGTACTCAGATTGTTCGTAAAATTCTCAAATCTTCACTTTACAACTTGTTTGATGAATTTTCTGCCGGTCTTTTAGTTTGTTTATATTAATGGTCTTTGTATTTGTCAATGAGCTTGTTTGAGTATCTTGAGGAAATTTGGTGATGTTCCAAGTTTGATCATTTTAACTTGCGGATGTATGGTAATGATATTGTTAAGTTTTGTACACGTCCAAGGTATGTATTTATCGCTTTCTAGACTTTAGCATATTCATGATACTTAGGCATTTTACAAACTTCCATGCCATTCATTCTTTTGTATACTTGTTCGTATGTGAATCACTTTAGTTCCCACCCTTTTTTGTGAGAAAGCCTTCTATTGTTCATATATGCACGGAGTACCAATATTCTTGTTTTAACTGGATCTTATTATGCTTAATCTTTTGTTTGTGTTGATTATATGAAAGCCTGAAAAGGATCAAGGCATTTTGTTTCATTTTGAGCATAACTACCTATCCAAATAGTCAATTCACCTTGTGAGTGTGTGATCATTCGTAACCCCTTTGTGCCTTTTTATCATTATCCATGTTGTTTGAACTTAATGCTTGTCTATGAGGATTGAATTCAATTTTTGTATGAATTTTGATTGATTGTTTTTTCTTGAACCCTCAACTTTGTGTTGTTGTATGAATTTTTGCCTTGCCTTAGAAAGTTGGGAATATTTACATGATGATGTGGTTGAATTCAAGTTGGGGAGAGAATGGTTGTTTACTCATTGATTGGTTTCTATGAGGTTGAAAAAGAAAAGAAAAAAGAGAAAAATATGAAAAAGAAAAGAAAAAGAAAGAAAAGACAAGAGAAAAGTTTTGAAAAATAAAAACAAAAATAGTTCAAATAATTGTGCTAAATAAGTATTGTGTTTTGTGTAACACTTGGGATTTTGGAAGAAGTTGATTGGAATTTTGTGTTTGAGTCTTTGTGAGTTGATCACTCCCTTAGGTTTAGGCAAGTTTTTATTTCAATTACCTTTAGAAATTGCCCCTTGTTTGTTTACCCGGCCATGCTACAACTGTGAAAAGCCCTTGTGATTCTTGCTTTTATGTTTTCAATATGATTTTTGGATGATTGTGTAATACCCCAAATTTTGACCACTTAGATTTCCCATCATTGTGAAAATCATCATCACAATATGGATGAACCATCATGCTTCATTAGCCTCCCCAAAGATGGGTGAGCATCCACTACAATCAAAATTAGGGTTTCAAGCCCTCTCTGAGTGCTTAGACAAAGGATCAATCAAGAAATGACATGATCTTCAACTTGTCTAATCTCTTAAATATCCACAATGGATCAAAAAGGACTCCCACTTCGTGGATTAAGCACAAGGCTGCTCCCTTCTAGGTGGATCAAGTCTCAAGATCGACAGTGTCACCAAATTAGGGTTTTGGTCGACCAGGGCCTCCAGATGGAAATTTTTCATCTGGGCATGAGGCAATGATCCAAAACATAACCTAATATGCTTCATGGAACCTCATGAACCCATGCATCAAGTCAATTTTGCCTCAGGGGATGCATTCATCAAAAATCAGGAATTAGGGTTTCTTGACCTAATTCACCCCTAAGTTGACTTTTGGGACAAACCATGAGCCAAGACCTCAAGAGATGATTTGAGGGTCTCTAATACACCATATTGATCCATTTGGAACAATGGATTGATCCAAGAAGCTTGAGCAACAAGTCTCATTTTCATCTGCACCACAATTAGGGTTTTAAGGGAAAAGTCAACTGTAACTTTGACTTTTAACCAAGACATGCTCCCAAACCCTAATACATGATTGAATATACCCTATGACACCCATGGAACATGTCCATCAAGTTTGATTTAGGTCAAGGACATGATTTCCTAAAGAATTGCACAGTTTGGAATTCATCTGATAAAAAGTCAACTGTGCACAAAAGTCAACTTTGACTTTTTGAGATTTTTCACCAAAATGGATTTTTAACCTTAAAATGATGTTAATGTATGATTTGAATCATCATTCATCAAGAAAAATCAAGAAAAGTGAGATAACTTGTAAAAAGGGTAACCATAAAACTTAGAAATTTTTCTAAGTTAAAAATAAAGTGGCAAAGGTACCAACTTTGGAGGACCATAACTCCTAAACCACAAGGCCATTTTTTCTCATCCAAAGATGGATTTGTAGCCCTACCTATCACCTACAAAAACTTCAACTACAAGTCATTCCAATTCATTAAGGATTTTGAGTTATGGAGTGATCAAAGTGGCTGAAAAGTGAAAATGTCATTTTTTCCAACACTTAGTGAAATTTTCACTAAGTCAGAATTTGCCTTCACTTTTTGCCAAATGTAGGGGGATTTTTCACTTGGAATCAAAAGAGATCAAAACCAAACTTGTTCAAACAGTTGTTGTATCATGTAAGAGCTTTCCAAAATGGCCAAGACCATTGCCAAATTCAACCTACACCATGAGATACAACATTGCCAAGTTGCCTTGCTGAAATCTGTCAAGGCAAGGCAGAATTTGCAATTTTGCTCGATTTGCCAAAATCAGCCAAATTCAATTGCTCCAATCCACTTGGACACCTCAGAGGATTGAATCTAAAGGGGACAATCACTGAGCCAAGCCTCCAAGGTCCAAGGAACAAGGAATAGCATGTTGAACCTAGAGTTGCCAAAATAGGGACAAGACTTCAAATTTGGAATGAGGCATTCAATGGAACCATCAAGGTGGCATGGACTGAGCCATTCTCATCTGAAATCAGTCAAGATTTATCCAAGACCAAGGGGACCAAAGCTCTATGCCCTAACCTCTAGTCAATGGCTAGAGGAGACTTGGATTTTCATTTGCCAACATTGGCCAAACCTACTTACCAGCTGCCATGCACTATTCCTTGCAAAAAAAACTTGCTCTACTATAAATAGAGCTCAATTGTGGTCAGTTTAAGTACACCAAAGCCATCTAACAGATGCTTTCCTCAAAATCTCTTTCTCTTGGCAAAAATGCCTTTCTTAGCAAGGTAGCTATCGGGTTTTGAGTTTGAGAGCAATTCTGCACAAACCAATCACTCACACACCTCACATACATCACATATGAGCTGATCAAACACTCACATAACTTCTGAAACATCAATTTCATGAAATCACCAGCTGGTTGCTCAAATTTTCAAACAAGGTGCAGCTGAGGTACCACAAAATGATCCAGCCAATTTCAATCAAGTCCAACCATCCAAACACAATCCATAGGGTGTAGGGAAGCTGTTCAGATCATCGCTACTCATCTGTAACACCTCCAAATCAAAAATCACTCTGAACTTGCTATCACAGTTTGGAGGTAAGCACATACTTGGTCATCTCTCAATCTATGCATATTTCCTCGCACAATAATTTGGCCATATGTTCATAATCATGCATGGAATGTTTTCCCTCAATTAATTGCATTGTTTGAATCGTGTATCAAAAATCCTAGCCTTCATGCAGAAATTAGGGTTCTTGAGGTTTCTTCGTGATTTCATGTTTTGTGTTTAATTTAAATGAAATTAAAGTACATAGACATGATCGTGAGGTTGAGACGAGCATAATGATATGTGGATTGCATGATATGATTACGTATTCATGGAGATTGGATAGAAAACGCAAATCTGAGAAACCAAGAACACGCGCGTGTTCTTCAGCTTGTTCTTGGCGCCTTTTTTTTTCAAATTCAAATATTTGAATTTTGTGATTTTGTTTAATTGATTCAAAAATTAATTTCTCTCTGAGTTTTAATGATTTTGAGTTGATTCTTTTTTTAATAATTCACAAAAATGTTAAAATATTTTATTTTATCAAAAAATCCCAAAAATATTATTTATTTCATATAATTGATATTTTTGTAAAGAATTAATATTTTAATTGTTTTTGGCATTTTAAATATTTTTTCTACATTGATTTTGCAACTTTTAATGCTTTCTAATTATTTTGTAGGTCAATACTTAATTTTTGAAGCATTAATCCAAGATCACAATTTGTTTTCCATGTGTTAAACAATTTTTGATCATTTTAATTGAATTTTTATTCAATTAAATACATTTTGAAAACAAATTAGGGTTTTGGATTAATTCAACCCTCATAAATCATTTTCAAAACACTTTGGGCCTCTATTAGAGTGTAAGACCCAATCCTTTTTTTGACCAAATCATCTTTGGGCCTCACTTATTGTATAAGTCCCGATACCGTAAAAAAAAAAACAAACGGCGCGATCGTCGCCTTTTCAAAAATCATTTGGGCCTACCCTCGAGTAGTAAGACCCATTTATTTTTCTTCAAAACTCTTTGGGCCTCTTGAGAGAGTGTAAGACCAATCCCCCCTTGTACAAAACCTTTTTGGGCCTCACTCATTGTATAAGTCCCTCTGTACAAGTAAACGGCGCGATCGTCGCCCGTTTAAAAATAAAAACCATCTGGGCCTACCCTCGAGTAGTAAGACCCATTTCTTTTTCTTTAAAACACTTTCGGCCTCTAATAGAGTGTAAGACCCAATCCCCCTTTTAACCAAAAACATTTTGGGCCTCACTTATTGTATAAGTCCCTCTGCGTTAAAAGAAAACCTCGGCGCGATCGCCATTTTTAAACGAAAAATCATTTGGGCCTACCCTCGTGTTATAAGCCCCTCTCTTTTCTTTAAACATTTTTTGGGCCTCTTGAGAGAGTGTAAGACCCGTCCCTTTGTACAGAAAACCTTTTTGGGCCCCAGTCACTTGTATAAGTCCCGTTGTACAAAGTAAAACAGTGCGCTCACTGATAAAACCCTGGGCCTCTCCTTGAGCTGTAAGCCCCAGATCTTTCTTTTTCAAAGCACTTTTTCCTTTGATTTTGAATATACTGTTGTTTTCAATCTTTCTTTGTTGAACAACTAACCAAACAGCATGGAAGCACTCCAACCGAGTAAGTGGTTATCGCTTTCATTTACTGCTTTCATATTATAAACTGTATTGTGGGGCTGCTCACTATAAGTCTCCTTTCATAAACTCATATCTACTATGTAATAATAGTATAGATATTTCGAGTTTCCCCGGTAACTACGTCTAGAACTAGGTGACGCTGTTTCATTTATTCGTAGAAATAGGCGCCTATATCCCCAATAGGAGCACCAGATACAGTCTTCTCTTCGGCTGTCCTCCTTAGGAATCGTCAAGAAGCTCTACTCCCCAAGATGAATGTATTCTCCGTGAATGGCATCTTTGAGTTTCTTCCCAATTCTCAAACTTTCCTGACTTGATCTATTCCTTGTGGATAGCTTGCCTTGAATGTCTCGGGGTTTGGGTACCCACTACGGTCATAATCTTAGACCTTAACTAAGGAACCCTCTTTAAAATCTAAAAGTCGCAGGATAGTAAACCTCGCACGTTTACCAGTGGTTTTTATCTTTAAAAGAGTTATCTCTCCTAATGGAAAGGAGATGATAGACCCACGGGCTTCTTAAAAGCATCGGCCTCCTCTTGGGCATTATTCAAGGACCCTACGGCTTCTTAGAAGTATTCACAGCCTCCTCTTAGGCTTCGTATAATGATCTCTTCCTCCGGGAATGATAGCCTCCTCTTGGGCTTCGTACAAGGACCCGTCGGCTTCTTAAAAGATTCCAGCCTCCTCTTGGGCTTCGTACAAATTGTCCCGACGACCTCCTAGAGGTATAGGAACAGAACCTAGTCATCCTCATAGAACAGTCCTTTCATAGAGTCTACTACTGTTTCTCGAAGCATAGTACAAAAGATAAAACTCTTGACATGGACAGTCTAACTTCCTTGAGTCTCAAAGACATTCTCAAGCACCCTTCGTTAAATAGGAAGGAAACCCGCAGACTCGGACAGTCTCAATACCCTTTGGATTTCCCGTTTCCTCAAAGAGAAGGAAATATCCCTGATCCTCAAATTAAATCCCTGTGTACAGTGTTACTCATATAAGAACTGATTTTCTCTTTTAAATCAGTATATTGGATCTGTCACTCAACTGAAACAGTTACAATAGCCTCCATCTTGGGCTTCGTACGAGATACCAAAATTCTCCCCAGTGGAGTCAAAACAACCTTTTCGCCTCTCTCTCGGGCTTTGTACGAGATACAAAAACACTCTTTTACTGAGTATAAAAGATTCTCCAACTGAGTCAACTCTTTGCTAGCCTCCTCTTAGGCTTTGTATAACGATATGCCCCACTGGGTCAAAAACTTTTAGCCTCTCTCTCGGGTTTTGTACGAGACACAAAATAGCCTCCTCTTAGGCTTTGTATAATGATTTTCCTAGCGGAAATTAGCCTCCTCTTAGGCTTTGTATAAGAAAACCACTGGTTGATCAAATCAACCTTTTAGCATCAAAGTTGTGCCTTGTTCACAGTACACAAACATCAACAACTCCTTTCCTTTCATCTAATCGCTGTAAGCGGCAAGCCTCTGGATCATCTACATCCATGCCACTGTTCCTCTTTTAGCATGAGAAATTCCTAAGGAAAGATGGCATTGCTCTACACTGAGTTAAAGTCTTCTCCTTCAGGATAAAACCCTTTCTTCGGAAATTATGGCATTGCTCGGATCCACGTATCCCAGTTAAAGTAATTCTCCTTCTCCCCCCTTTAGAGATGACAAATTCTCTCTAAAGTCGAGGTCTTTCAGCTTCACGTCTTGGGCTTTGAACAAGACACAAATAGACCTTTTAGCTTCACATCTTGGGCTTTAAACAAGATACAAATCACCTTTCGCTTCATGTCTTGGGCTTTGAACAAGACACCAAAACACCCCTTTCCTCCCATAGAATAGGAGGAACTACGAATGCTCTGATTTCCCTGTTTCGGTAAACGGGAATACGTAGGCATAAGATCGAAAGAAAAGATCTTAGCGAGCACAATCAACAAAAAACCCAAATCCCATATCTCCATCAATTAAAAGAAGTATTTCAAAAACATCAGTCCTAACATCCTAATCCTTGTTCCCTGCCAGAAACCTTCTGCCCAGATAAAAAGAAAGAAATCGTATTGGAGAAAATACAAATAACCAGTACAAAGGCCCCCCCACATTGATAGCATCCGTAACCTAACAGACCGCTGTTTAAACTCAGTATGCAAGCAGGGTTAATTGGAGACATCTATTTCCCTTCCTTATTCAGCTCACAATAGGATAAAAAATGAATCGACCTGTAGTTTTAAGCTCAACCGCAGAGAGCGACCAGCGCTTAAGAACCGCGTCCAAAATCGCTCGCTACAGATTGCATAATTTAGTCTTTTGTTTGCAAGATTGTTGTGTGAGCGAAGAGTACCTCATTTTGTGTTTTTCATCTACCGATGATTGTTTTTGCTAGGTGTGATTCACGTTTGAACTTGTGTTGTTTTAGAATGTTTTGCATAATTTTTGTATTTTGCATTTGTTTCGTGATTATGTTGTTGTCGTAGTTTAGTGGTAAGTATTTACTTTGTGTGTACCGTTTTTCATTTGAACCATACATTTGTTTATCGTTTTCAAAACCTGTTGATTCGTGATTCTTGGGTTATTGCTTTTGTTTCTTTGAGTCGCTTGATTTTTGTTTGAGGACAAACAATTATGTAAGTTGTGGAGAGTTGATAAGTGGAAAATGTACCTATTTTTGTATATAAGTTTTGTTGCACTTATCGTTACTTTGTGTTAAAATTGGTTGAATAAACCCCACTTTATGTGTAAATACGTTTACTTTACATTTTCGTGTGTATATTGCGTTCTCTTGTAAATATCATTGAGTTTAATTGATTTTATCTCATTTTTGTAGGTATTCAAGCAGTGGGACTTTGCCATTGTTGTATAGACCATTGAATAAGCTTTCCAATGCTTCTGACCGTGCGTCAATCTGAGTTACGGTTCAAAAGTTATGAAGAAAACAAGTTCTGGTTTGCTTTCATGTTCGCTGGGCGAACTGGAGGCGAGCGTACTCGCTTGGGGGTTCGCTTGGCGAACCCTGGGGCGAATGAAAAGTGCCCGGAAGCGTGAAAAACATGATTTTGGCAGTAGCTAAGGTGTCGTATGTTCGCCGGGCGAACGGGGGTTCGCTAGGCGAACCCTGGAACCCATTTTTGCCTATAAAGTCACATTTTCAGCATTTTTTAGGTTATGATTTTGGGGTTTTTTTCTCACAACTCCATCAACTTCATTTTTCAGTAGATTAACTTAGAAAACAATATGGAAGCTTGCATATGGATGATCCGGGGTGGATTTCTCATCGATCGGCTCTGACAATCCGTGAGATGTTTGGTTCATTTCTCTTCCTCTTTGTGTATTCTCTCTTTGTTGGGTTTTGTATATGTATTTACTTTGATCTTATGTATATTTATCGCCCATGGCGTTGTATGAAATCTGCTTTACAAATCTTTATTGGTGATTGTCTCTGGTTTTTGCTTAATGCGCGGGGTTTGGGTTGCGTTAGAGATAATCCTCACAAACTTCGATTAGGGATGATTATCTGTTAGTTTATGGATTCTAGAGATAGATTTAGAGATAACAATCCGTATGGGTGTCGAAGCTTAATGCCTACGTGCCTTGAGTCACGTGCGAGAGTATCGACGATGATAACACGGTTGTTCTCTAAACTTTGCGTTAGACATAACCTTTGTTGTGAGCGATGCTGGGTGATATTGAGGAGTATTGTAGGTGGAGTATAACTGGTCGGTAAGTTTAAGTTTGTGAGGAGTCGATTATGTACATGCCAGACAAGTATTTTCTATCTGAAGAATGAATTCTTTTTGTTTAATGTTTACTTATCTGTTCTATGTTTGAAACCATTCTAAACCAAACTCGTAAACATTTAAATTGTCGAACGACAGTTCAATTCCCAATCTCTGTGGACACGATAAATTCCCAGAAAAATACTTTCAAATCTTTTTGTTGCTTGCCGCTATTCCGCTTCAACACCCCCTTTGCTGGCACGTTGCTTTTTAACAAAGACTGATCCAAATGTAAAGCAGCAGAAACCTTTTCCAAATCAGGAAGCTCTTTAGAAGGATAGAAAAGAGCCTCTTCTTTGATAGAAACACCTAGAATGAGAGCGAACTCCTCCAATGTTGAAGCCAAAAGACAATCAGTGAAAAGAAAACACTGCATGTGAGGGTCATAGAATTGCACCAGGGTGTGCAGAGCCCTATACTCGTAATTGGTAATGTCGCAGGCAAAATTCAGAATTCTTCCATACTCTTCTCTAAAGTCTGCCAATACCCCGGGCTCTGCCATAGCCAAGATCTTGTGAACATAATCTAAAATGAGCTGTGGGAACTTGTACACGATGATGTTCTTTTTTTTCTCAGTGTCAGTACTCATCTTCAATAGTCTTCAGAAACCGGAATCAAAGTTAGGATGCAGCCCTAAAAATGAACAAACATGTTAGAATGCAAAATGATGATGCAAATGCACACAATGGGATCAAGGTATCCATAATGCTAAAAACTGCTGTTGTTCCACTGACTGAATAAGACCAAGAATACCAGAAACCCAGAAATCCAGAACGACGGTCCATTCAAAATACCAGAATACCAGGATGATAAATTTGCACTGATAAGAAATCCAGAATACCAGGTATGTTGAAGGTCGAGGTTACCTGCAAACCTGCAAACACCCATCCTCTCTCACATGTGGATTCTAGAAAGTGACAGGTCCTCAGCTTCTGGCACTGAGGTCGAGAAGCAATAGTACATTCATCCTTCCGGGTACAGTATTATCGCCAATCGAGGAGCGCCTCCACTGATTCTCTCTCAAAAAGGTCATCCTATAGCAAGTTCCCAGCGTTGGGTCCTCGGATCAAGAAGTATATTGGGTTTTCCATTTCTGGTCTGCCATTACTACCTCTTGGGAGGAGTGCCTCAACTGAGTCCTTGGGAAATGGTCGCCAGAGTCGACAGTTTTCCAGGTTACATTCCATCATCTACACCAATGCGCAGGATAGAATATTACCAAAGAAAACCTCGTCCGGATGTGGAGTTTTCAAGTATACTACATCTGGCCAAATGCCACACAAGTCACACTACTTTCCACGCTAGTCCTAGGTGTATGCTCAAGCCTGGGTATTGGGCTTATCTCTCATGAGTCCAACCCACCCAACAGAACAATATGATAACAATAATCCAAATGCAATAAAATGCAGTAAAATAGTAATATACAACATAATAAAGCACAACAGCAAACACCCAATGAAAATAAACAAACAAGCGCTGGGATTGACTTGTATAGGGAACCAGAGATCCCCAGCAGAGTCGCCAGTTGTCGCAACTGCGAAAAAACAATCAGCGAGAAACAAGAACAGAAGATTCGCCACCGAACGTTATTTATCCCGGCGCAGGGAAAGGAAACAATCGAAGAAAACCTAGAAGAAGGGAAAGACATGGTCATCGCAACCATAGTTCGGGTTCGGGAGTCGGTTACGCGAGGGGAAAGTATTAGCACCCCCACGCGTCCATCGTACTCGATGGGATCCACGCTTGTTGTCTAATCAAAGGGTGAGTTATCATAAAGTCTACGGCTAAACAGAAATGGGAAACAAAAGGGAAAAAGAAGACTCGGTAGGACTCTGCTGTCCTAGGCCTACGTATTCCCTTTGTGCAATGGGAAAGTCATAGTCAACGTAGTTCGGACTACGCGCTAAAGGGGGGAGGTTGCTCGCCGAGATATCGCATCTCGTGCCTACGTATCCTCAATCTAACCAGAGAGAGGAAATCAGAGCAGCCGTAGTTCGACCTAACGAGGTCTTAGTGTTTTTTATGAGCGATGTTGAGTTCGCGCCCGACAGCTAGGGTCGATGCCTGTTTGCGACTTGAACGGAAATAACGTGCTCTTTTCTGAAAATGATTTGAAACTCAACAATCCCGAAGGATGAAAAAGATTTGAATTTGTTTTTTGTGTTTTTTAGACAGAAGTGAGTTGAGTTAGTTCATAACTTACATTGCACCAAAGTCTATGACACGGGAACAAATGCCTCGCATGGTCGCCCCCAATGGGACGTATGCTCAACACTCTAGAAAGATGAAGGGAGACCCCTCATTCTTCATTTCCTATGCTTAAGGCTCGTGAGTAATGCACGTCATCCTTATTAAGTGTTTTAGAATTGTTAAGAGATGAGAAGAGAAGACTCAAAGGAAAAGAAAACACTACGGGAAATCTATCCTAATGTTGTCGTGCAAAGATGGCCCTATGGTCGAGGTAAGAGGGGAAAATTCTACCTAATATTAGCATGCATGGTTTGAATCCTAATGTCTATTCTACTCCAAGCTTAATAAAAAATCAAGTTGGACTAAGGAACCCTAAGGGAAAAGAGGAAATCCAAGACTTAAACAAGTCTTGAGATTCAAGGGAGGGAAAGGAGTGAAAGAGATGAAGAAGAAGATGAGATAAGAGATGAATAAGCCAAAAACAGCAGCTACAACAGCGCTCCAGCACCTGCACAGTGGTAAATCCAGCACAATACACCAAACAACATTCGACAGGTTAAGTTTCCAGCACAAAACAGGTGTAAAAGGCAGCAGGCAGCAAGAGTATACAATTGACAGCACATAAACAATCCAGAACAGTAGATGTGAAAAGCAGGACAACATGCAATGCATCCAAACAAATGCTCAATCAATGCTCCAAGCAAACAACAATTGCACACAAGCGTACATATCTAGACAATTCGAGCATATAGATAGCAAGTATCAAGAATGAACAACAATGATCATGTTAATAAACCAATAACAATTACTCAACAAAGTTGCATAGTTCAAACATTGATCAAAACATCATGCATAAGCAACAACAGAAACAAACGACAATCACGCATCACATGTCCAGCAGGTTGAGCACTCATCAGGAATTAACATGATTCAAATGTGTGTGCATCGTGTTTATCGCATCAATTAATCAACAACGCAAACATAAACATTCATCGATGAAAACCAAGAATCGTGTGTCGAAGAATCGTGTTCATGCAATGGTGTGAGGTGAAACAGCTCAAGAATAATCCACAAATCATCGACATATTAATCCATGAAGTTTAGACATGCAAAGGATCTCAAACAAACAAGAAAATGCAAGAAAATCACATTCTGCAGCAGTGGTAACCGGTTATCAGATATGCTGTAACCGATTACTTAGTTCAAAACAGCCAAAATACGCTGAAAAACAACAGGGTAATCGGTTATCAGATATGCTGTAACCGGTTACTCTGCAACAGAATTCAAAAAAACAGTTTCCAAAATCACTTTTCAGTAGCTTATCACTTCTCCAAACATCCAAATGATTATGCAATCAATTAATCACGAAATTCACATCAAATATCAATAATCAAACACCAATTAGATCCAATAATCATCAATCATTAAGAATCAAATTCAAGCAAAATGGATCCAATTCAACAAAATTCAAAGATCTACATTGAATAAGTTGTAAATAAGCTAAATCAAGTATAGATCTAAGGAAAACCAACCTACAAGCTGAGATTTGCTTTGGTGATTGTTGCAAACGAAAATTGATGAATCCAAGCAAGAAATCCAAGATCTATGCAAGAAACTTCAAGATCCTAGCAAGAAACTTCAAGATCCAAACAATGTGATGATTTTGCTTCAAGCTTTCTCCAAAATCAATTCCAAAAGCTCCAATCCAAGAGCAAAACAGCAGCAAATTCAAGATTCTTTCAAGAATTAGTGAATGGATGAAGGTTTAGTTCCAAGATCAACAAATTTCAATGCAAAATTTGTTGAACTTTGATGAAGGAACTTTGAGTAAGGGTTTTGGAATGAGAGAAAAGTTGAGAGAAAATGGAGTGAGATGTGTAGAAAAATTCAGAAAATAAATCAAGGTTGTGTGAGGTTTGGAATGAATTGATTAAATAACCCCTAGGTTAGGAGTTAGGTTTGGGTTTGAAGTGAGGTTTAGTGGGTGGAAATTGGGGTGAAAAATAAATTAGGAAAGGAAATGAGGAATTAGAGTGGAAAATGTTGCAAGGAATTTGAATTTTGGGTGGAAAATGATGAAAATATATTAGTTCTAGATCCTTCCCACACATGCACAAGCCAAGCACATGATCACAAATGATGCAAACTGAATTTTTTTCAAACTGTGCCCAGAGTAACCGGTTACGGCATATATGTTAACCAGTTACTTAGTTCAAAAACCCAAAACATATGCAGAAAAACAAAGGGGTAACCGATTATCAGATATGCTGTAACTGGTTACTCAGTTCAAATTTTGAATTTTGGCGCCTTTTGGAGGAAAACTTGGAAAAGTGATCTCTAACAGGTGTTTTGAACCCCGTTAAGCCTCCGAAACTTAAAACTTGATATTGCTACTGAGTAACACCTGAAATGAAACACAAATTCTTGCTGACACAGAATATCCTGCTGAATTAATAATGTCTGGCGCCGGATCACTTGATCAAAAATGATTGCCGAAGCTTCTGATTACCAAATCATCTAATGAGCCAAATAAAAGCTCAAAAAGACTTTGAAAGCTACCTGCTTAGCTCTGAACAATATTGAAAATAATACTGGAACTGAAGACGCCATGAGCTGCTGGAAAATACCTTGATCCCATGCCCAGAAGAAACATGCAAATGCAGAAATGACGATGCAAACGGAATGAAGCATAAGCCACAAGGTTAGAAACATGAGGGAAAATTTTGGAGCATTACTGCCTCCTTTCAAATTTTTTCGCTCAAAAGTGTTTATCCTTGTGCCGGTTCTGACCATCACTTAGCATCTTCCGACAACATTTCCTTCCGACGCAAACCTCAGCTATGTCGGACCAAAGCCCCAACTCCTTCTTGGCGTTGACTGGTTTTGGTTATTCCATCATTTCTTCATTCTCCTTACTTGGTCGAAATCTCTTTGCCAACAAATTGCCCCCCAAAAGGCCAGTTTCGACTGAGCACCGTGTCGATTGAGAAATCTGGATTTTTGCTTTCCTGTGAGATTTCGACAGTGCTTTGGCTCCGACTCACCAACCAGCGTTCTGTCTTCCTCTGAGCCACGTGTCACCCGCTGTCTGACATGATGTTGGCAACCTTTGTACCATGATTTCCAAGACAATGCCATGATGGCTAGTCCCGTCCTAAGTTATGGGTCTCGAAACTACCCCCACTCACTTCAGAAGTTGAACAGTTCGTGACTTTTCTTATTTGCATGCGTTTTTCCTATAAATATCAACAAGCTTAAACTGGTTTTCTTTTCACCTTTTCTCCATAGCTTCTTCTTCTTCAACTCTTTCTTGTTTTGAAAAGTAAAAACTTCTGTTTTCTTCTCCAATGGCTTCAACCGCAGACGCTGCTACCTCTACCACTCGCACCACCGAGCATAACCCTATTGCCTTCGTTATTTCTGAGCAAGAATCCCTCAGGCCTCTTCCCGAACTGTCGTCCCCTGATGAAGCGGTGATGGACAACTGGTGTAACCAGATGATCATCCCTTTTGCGGTGGCTGGTAAGATCCACGCTTTTCATGGTCCATACCCGGACAAAAAACCAAACCACCAATAACTTCAAGAGTTCTTTCCTTGTTTCACGCCTACTATTCCAGCAGCATTCAAAAAAGGGGGTACTTTGGACCTAAAATTCATGGCACCCAAGTCTAGAGTTTTCAGATCCATGCCTACACCTGGCAATAAAGAATACATTTCTTGGCTCAACAAAGTCGAAGGCCAGCGCAAAGAGCAATGGAAGACGACTGGCATTTTTGACGCCATTCAACTTTCCAGAAATGTTCATAGGGTCAATCCATGTTTGCTGCTTGCGTCGATGTACTTTTGGGAAGGGTCGACCAAGACATTCCACCTCCCATGTGGCATGTTTACACCAACACTTTTCGATGTGGCAGCCATTACTGGCCTTTTGCAACTAGGCGAAACATTCGACCCGACCTTAGAAACAGACAACTCCTTCGACTTCGAGCGTGCTAGTTTCCAAAACCACATCGAAGACCACCACAACAAACGCTCCAAAGAAGTGTCCGATGAAGAACACATTGCCTTCCTGACACTGTGGTTATCTTACTATTTGTTTTGCCCTGGTTCTTTAAAGATAACCAAAAGTTATATCAACCTGGCCATCCAGATTCATGAGGGTCGACAGGTATATCTGGCCAAGCTTCTACTAGCCTCCCTTTACCATTCTCTTGGTTTGTCGGCCATGCGGTTGAAACTTCTCCATCAGACTACCAAGGCTTTAAACATTTCAGGGCCTATGTGGTTGTTGCAACATTGGCTCAATGCCACTTTTGAGCATAACTTGGGATACCCTGCTTCTACCACAATGGAGCATTTGAACAAAGAGCATTTCATCGAAGGCATACGACTTGCCTTGATGACCACCTAAGAAGCCCTCAAGAAAATCTCTTCACGAGGTATCTCAACATGTTTGTGGAGACTACTTCCTTTCTCCCCGGCATGGCTTCTTTTGTGGAACGCAAATTTGGTCCTTTAAGAATCTGTTTCCTGGAGTCTCCCCCAGAGTTGCAGCGCAGTCAAACGCCTTATGGCGAGCGTTTCTTACTCCCACCATGCTATCCTTTTGGATCGAGACGGGGAACAACGACTATGGTTTTATGAACTACCAGCCGAATTTGGTGGCCCGACAATTTGGCTTGAGCCAAATGCTACCAAAATCCTTGGTGAAGCATTCTGACGACATCGTACGGTCTGGCCGACGCTTAAATATGGTAGGCCATAAAGCTTGTCTGAGATTTGCAAAATCTACGCAACATCTCGCATTTCCTGTCTTTGCGTTCCAACCTTCCTTTTTCACAGCACAAGAGTTCGGCGTCTGGTGGTCAGACTACCGAGCTCAAATTTTCACGCCTAACCTTTTCCTGGAGAACGTGGTCGATGCTTTGGCTTCCCTTGCTGGAGAAGCTCCTAATCGACCAATTGCTGCTTCTGTCGAGGACGCCTAAGCTGCTGACGTCACAGAAGACCATCCAAAAAAGGTAGGTTCTGGATTCTTCAATTTCATTTTATCTATGAGCTTTAACTAACCATTTCGGCTTATCTCTAGAGTCGAAAACGGGAAGCGGCTGCTGCGTCGACCTCTACTAGGCTCGCTAAGAAACCCAAGACTACCATTCCACAAGTATGTCTCGTCTCCTTATTCCTTCATATTTGCTATTGTCATTCGTCTGAATTTTTGTCTACATAGGCTTCTGAGAAAGCCGCGTCTCCTGAGGGAGTTACGTCAGACGAAAGTACCCAATCTCGGGTTTTCCCTACTACTGCTCCAACATCTCCTCCAGCCACCCCTTTGGCGAGGAAGAAAAAAGCTTTAACCAAGAAAACGCCTTAAAAAGCGGACACTTCGACTGTGGACCCTGTTGTCCCAAAGAACCTTGAAGAAGTCTTTGAGCCCATTCAAACTGAAGCTCCTCCTAAAACACCTCCTCCACGATCTGCAAAGGTATTCATTTTCTCTGCTCCATTAGTTCAGATGATACTTGGACAAATTTCTCACTGAAACTTGTTTATCAGGAAAACATGGTCGCCTCGACCACTGTAGAAGAAGATGATATTGAACTAGCCGCCAACAACAATCCTCTGGAAACCACAACCATGCCAAGTCCTCAGACGATCGACGAATTTCAGGCGCCCTTGACAGAGGAGAACTTAGTGGCAAAAACGCACCCTCCTCAACATGTCAACCCTGAGACCGGAAATGATGGTGCAAACCCTGGTGAGAATGCAAACCCTTCAATTGTTGCCACCACAGCTGACGTCGAGGTGAATCCTAAAGCCCATGAAAATGGCTCACACACATCTCCGCCTGTTGTCGACAAAATCCTTACCCCCGAGGAAATTCTTGCGACCAAAAAAACAAATCTAGCGGCGACCCTGAAGGCATTGGACAAACTTCATAAAGAGACTGAGGATGCTCAACCCACCAGTTCGACGGCTATTTCAACTCCAGAACTGGATGCCTCCTTCTCCCTCAAGCTCCAACAATTGAGGACCTACCTGTTTGAGGAACAATTTCTGCCGGCCGTCGCAGAAGAGGCACCTGTAGCTTGTGACGTGTTCAAGATCTTGGATGAAATTGCTGAATTCCAACTTCCTGCTCCCAAGGCCACGTACTTAATTGAGTTCGAGGCCTTTTTCACACAATTGGCCAAGGACCTTTCTATGTGCCATCAGGCCGACGCTCAAATCCGGCTGAAACATAACGACATGAAACGTGAGTGGTATCGCAGCTCAGTTTATGAGAATAAACTTGGATATTTTGAGGCTAAAATGCAAGAGTGTTCAGACAAGCGTCGTGCTTTCGACCAGCAGATATCTGACTACCAGGCTTAGATAGCAGAACTGACAAAAAAGATTGTTGAAGTCGAACAACAGAAAGCCTCTTTGGACTCACCTGAACCCTTGCCTACTCAGGAGACCATCTACCAAGAGATAGCCCAGGGCAGTGCTCATGTCGAAGCGACCATTAAGATCAAGGATGGCATTGGCCACATGCAGAAAAAGAAGGTGCTTCTCGAGAGCAAGGTTGTTCATGAAAAAACTCTTTTTGAAGACTTTAAATCCAGATTCCCTGAGTTTCCTTAATTTGCATGTCGAACTACTATAATTTTCCTCTACAATATTTTGTAAGCCATTTTGGCCTCCTAGCCTATTTTGGCTTTTTATTAATGAGAAAGTTATGTTTTAATGTGAATCTCTTGTAGCATAGGCTTATATTTCTTCAAATATTTCCCATTTACCCTTAAGATTCGTTGTTCATTCCTACCTCCTGGACCTCATATGCATTGTTGCTAAAAACTTGGTTCACCTTGAACGGTCCCTCCCAATTTGGTGATCATTTTCCTAGCGTTCGATCCCGTCGATCCATGGGTAACACCGCTTTCCATACATAGTCGTTAACAGCGAAGGTCTTCTTTTTGACCTTCTTATTATATGCCTTGGCAACTCGTGCCTTTTGGCGTAATAACACATTCAATGCTATCATCCTTTCTTCGTCTAAATCTACGAGTTCGTCTAACATCATGTCTCAATATTGCTCCGACGGAATTTCATGATGTCGTTGCACCCTGACTGATTGTAGGCATATTTCTACTGGTAACACAGTGTAGCGTGCGATTTTTGTCGGTGACGCGACCACCTTATCGCAAAGGGATTTCCTCACCTCAGTATTTTGTGAACCGTAGTATAGCCGGTCAAGAATTTACGGAAGTATACTTCCGTATTTATTTCGGAAATATGTTTTTGGACTTTTTTTTACAAAATGAATGTGTGACTCATTTACGCATGTATTTGGTGTATTTGAAATGCATCCGAAAATGTATTTTCGAATTTATTCGAAAGTACATTTTCAAACTTTATTTACAAAATAAGAGTGTGACTCATTTACAGATATATTTAGTGTATTTATGGTGTGTTCGATAGGTTGCGAAAGCAATAGCTATAAGCACCCCAAAAAGTTATTGATGACAAAAATCTTATTAGGAAATTATTTACAAATAAATTGAATGTTGTTTTTTTTATCAAAAACAAAATTACAATTTTCTTAAAAGTTTAGAAAAAAATATTTTAAACATCTCAGATGATTTAAAAGTTTAATAGTTACATTTTTCATTGAATAAAACTTATCTGTATTTCACCTTTAAAAAATAAATTAAAAGTAAATAAAAATGTGGAATCATGTATGCTAGTTTCATCTATTCAAATACTTAAACTCCAAAGTCCAAATTGACCCAAATGTAGATGAGTCCCCATCACTCCATCAGACCAGACAAAACTAATAAAACAACAAAACTGAAGCACCTCCATCCCCAGTCGCACACAACTCATCTTGCCGGAAAACATACTCATGTTCCTCCTCCGCCGCCACAACCAGTAACCTACTCCGCCACACGATTTCCCCCCTTTTTACTCGCTTTTCGAATTTCTCTCCACCGCCATTTACAGCCGCGTTAGCCGCCTCTGCAACAAGCTACGCCGTATAGAATTCCGTCGCAGCAGATTAGATCAGAGCTCTACTCCAAGTAGGTAACACTGAACGTAATTCCGAGATATTCATGCATGTTTACGACAAAGTGTTCCTCTTTTTTGAATCAATTTCTCTTCATAAAGTGATATTCTACATTTTCCTTTGTTACCATAGTACTGTACTACAAGACGAATTTGAATTTGTATCTTATAGCATTTTGACATTAGATTCAGTTTTGCACATTAAGCTATAGAACTGAAATTCAAGAAGTTGATAACAACTATCAAGTACAAAAATGGAAGTTTTTTACCCTAATGAAAAAGGGAAATTGATAAATACTAACTAGTTTGGAGTTTCAACTGTTGACTGGTCTATAATAATTGTTACTACTAAGATTTTTTTTATATATATAATATTTGTTTGGTTTTTGCCTACAGTGATGATGGAAGCTGGCTAAGGAAGTAACTGTTCCGAAATCGAGAAGATGGAGCCTCTTTCAGTTCCACCTGGTTTTGTATCCCTAACATCTTTTTTCCTGAAAAAGGATGACAAGGTTGAGAAAGCCAGTAAGTCCGACCCAATCCCTACAAAGACTAAATCTGAGATGGATGACAATACTTCATATAAACAGATTAATGCACATCGGCCATGGATAGTATCGGACCAGAACAAGAGCAAATCCGAGGAATCGTGCGCGGAGCATCTTCCTAGGGTTAACTTGGTAATTTTGCGAATTTTCCTGTTAATGATTAGAACCCGGATTATTGAGTCTGAAATGAGATGCATTGGTAAAAGTAGGGGAATATGAATAAATTTTTATGATCTTGGCCGTTTGAAAAATCAGTGTTGCGTATGTTTGATATTAAGTAATGATTTTGAGCAATGAATGTGATACCTTAACTACAGCTACCGGCAGAATACACGCACATAAAAGTTATAATTATGTTTATGATTTAGGCTTTGGATTGCTAGTAGCGAAGAATCAGTTATCGGTTAGAACTTACAAGTTAGTTTGGAATAGTTAAAGATAACTGCATTCAGGCTACACTATTAATGTCCGAAATCTGTTCAGTGTTAACCAAAATTTAGAATCCAAATTCAGAGAGTACTAAACTAATTATTTCTTTGTTTTCATCTACTTTCCTACATTTTCTCTGTTTCTTTTATTTTTCTTAGAAATTAGAACCTTTAAATGCTATTACTTAATGACTAGTTTGCTTTAAGTATGATGGAAATTTTACTATGGATTTAAACTTCTTATTTCCAGAACCCCCCTACAAATTCTTCTCGCCCAAAAGGAACCGTATATGGATGTCCAAAATGCAGTAATTGCATAAAGGTAGACATGCCTTTTTCTCCTTATCTTTAATTAATGTTACAGAGATGACATCTTCTCCCATATACATATTTGTTTGGTTTTTATTTATCGAAGTCTTGAACCAGGTAACAGCAAGGTGGCATCCTAAGGATGCAAAAAGAGAAGTTCTCGAAGAAGTTCCTATTTTCCATCCAACGGAAGAGGTACCTACCACACCACTTAACGTAATAGTAGTAGTATGTAATATGTATTCACTCGTGTGTTTTTATGTGTATGTGTATATCTTGATTTATATCATCAAATGTGGATTCATATGCTTGTTGAGTTTATAGAATACAGTTGAATACATTATGAAGGCACTAAAGGAAGCTTAAATAATCTGGATTCATATGGTTGTATACATCATGCAGGAATTCAAAGATACACTTGGATATATCGCAAGCATACATTCCCGAGCAGAACCTTATGGAATCTGCCGTATTGTCCCTCCTAAAAGTTGGAAACCGTCATGTACTCTTGAAGAAAAGAATGTATGGGAAAACTCTGAATTTGTTGCTCAAACTCAGCGAATTGATGGGCATCAAGTTCAGCATTCACAAGAAGGTATGGCTAGCTCTCATGATACTACTAAAACCAAGAGAAGAAAAGTGAATAAAGTAGAGATGGACTCTCATCTTGGTAATAGAAGCACTTGCACCTCAAATAACGGAAATGTTGAAGGCTGTGATGACGGGCCTGAATCTGGTCCTAAATTCACTCTCAAAACGTTTAAGAAATTGGCAGATGAATTCAAGATCCAATATTTCAGCTACAAGGATAAGATTAAGTTTATGGGTTCTGATAAGAATTCAACCATACATCAACAGCAATGGGAGCCATCTGTTGAGAATATTGAGGGTGAGTACAGACGGATTGTTCAAAATCCAACTGAAGAAATTGAGGTATGTTGATGAAATTTAAGTGAAAAATGTAATGCCTTTTATATATTTAGTCCTTGATTAGTTGTGAAAATATTAATCATGTAATTCTGCCATATTGTTCTAGGTTCTCTGTGGTAAGGCTGGAGATTTTAGTAGTGGATTTCCAATTCCAATGGTTTCTGATCCTCCGAAAGGAAACACTTACCCTGAATATATGAAATCTGGATGGAACTTAAATAATATGCTTTCACTCCCTGGTTCTCTGCTTTCTTTTGAAAAGCCTGAAGCTGCTCATAAATTTTCCCCTAGGATACATGTGGGAATGTGCTTTTCTCCACTTAAATGGGTAATCTCATTGAATTATTGCATCTTTGTTTCTTTCCTAATTTTTTATGGGCGAAAACTTCCAGATCAAGTTCAAAATGCAACTATTGAATCTCCTATTTACTATCCTTTATAATCATTTGGCAAAACAGAAAGTTGAAGAGCACCAATTATACTCATTATGTTACATGCATATGGGTGAACCCAAAGTATGGTATAGTGTCCCAGGAAGATCTGCTGATCACTTTGAAACAGTTTGGAAAAAGTATCTCCGAGATATGAATGCAGGAAAACCTGATTTACATGATGATCTGGTAAGAATATGATTGCTTCTTGCATTTTGCTTTTCATTGAAAAGGGGCAATGGTGTACTCTGAACACCCTTTTATTTCTCATATTTAAGATATATTAAGCCTTTCAATGTGAATCTGTGTATGCTATTTCCGTACAGGCTATGCAATTATCCTGCTCAGTATTGAAGAAAGAGGGTATACCAGTCTATCATTGTGTTCAGTATCCTCGTGAATTTGTTCTTGTCTTCCCTGGAGCATATCATTCAGGATTTGATTGTGGTTTCAACTGTTCTGAAGCAGCAAGTTTTGCTCCTCTCGAGTGGCTGCCTCATGGACAGAATGTTGTCGAGATATATTGTGAACAGAAGAGAAAGACATTAATTTCATACGACAAGCTGTTACTGGGAGCAGCAAGGGAAGCTGTGAGGGCCCGCTGGGAAATCGATATACTTATGAAGAGCACACCCGACAACTTAACATGTAGAGATGCATATCAAAGAAATGGGATCTTACCAAAAGCTTTGAATGTAAGTCCTTCAATTCTAATTCTTAAATTCGACGAGATTGTTTATTAGTCGACCTCAATTCGTTTCATTTGTGCAGTCTCGCATCAAGAGTGAAAATTTGAAGAGGAAATTTATTTCCATTTCTTTCAAATCACAAAAAATGGATGAAAACTTTGATGCCAGTTGTAAAAGGGAATGCAGCATATGTCTGCGTGATTTATTTCTTTCAGCTGTCGGTTGTTCGTGTACAGATGACAAGTTTGTGTGTCTTGATCATGCAAGAAAGCTTTGTTCTTGTCCTTGGACAGACAAAATTCTCCTCTACCGTTATGAAATCAGTGAATTGGAGGTTCTTCATCAAGCTTTGGATGGAAAACTAAGTGCAGTCTATAGATGGGCCAAAGAAGATCTTGGTTTAACCGTGCGCTCAGTTGCCACCAAGAGATCGAAACAAACCCCAGAGAAAATAAATGGTTCAGTAGATTTGTTGAAAGAACCTATATCACAGTCGCCGCTGGATTCATTCAACAAGTGGAAACAGCTTAAATCGCTGGCAACACCAAATGCTTTGACAGGAAAACAGAGCGAAACGGCCTTCCAAGCCAAGCGGTCCCCTGGTAGCGCTAACGGTAATTCGAATGTCATACATCCAGAAAAGAACACAACTTTACTTCATTCAGCAATACCGAATGAGATCAAAGCTAAAGAAGACATTTTTGAAGGAAGTAATTCTGCTGGGATCAAACCTGATAATAGCAAGGCAATTGGTGATAAGCTGGCAATTTCAAAGAAAGTAGAAGAACCAAAAGCTTCTGAAGTTTCATCAACTCCAGGCTCGGGTTTCTTGTCTTTTCTACAAGAAGACGTTTTCGTTGAAGTTTCATCAGATAGTTCAAGCTCTTCTAGTTCTTCCTAAACTGACAAGTTGTAGAAAGCTGAACCGAAAGGGAAGCTTTTACTTTTTAGAGAGTCCTTTCTAGTCTTACCAGTGCCACATTTTTCATGCAAAATGTGGCACTTGTTTTTTTGGATGAAACATTCATCAAAATTTCCAGTTGATTTTAGTGTGTATACTAGTATCACAAAGGTTGGCAAGTAACTTAATGTTAGTAGTGTAAAAGAACCAACACTTCTATCAGGGGTTAAGCCAACTCTTTATGAGGCCAAAAGCAAATCCTAAATTTAGACTTTTGACTTAAAAATATAAGTCATTTTAATGCTAACGATAATGTTTAGTTTAAATTTTACTTGATTTTCAAAATGCAAAATATTTTAATTATGTCAATTAATGTACTTTTCTGATTCATAATAATTTACTTATTTGTAAAAGAAATTATTCTAAAATTACATACTCTTTTCAATTTTTGACAGTATTAATAAAAAAATGGGTTAAATAAGTTTTTAGTCCCTACAAATATTCCAACTTTTAAATTTGGTCCTTCGAAAATTTTCCTTCAAACAATGGTTTTCATAAAATTTTCTGTCCCCAAATTTAGTCTCTCCCGTTAGTTTCCACTAACGGTGGCTTATGTGGCATGTCATGTGTGTATTATTGCTTTGTCACGTCAGAAATGTTGTTCACGCAATTTAATGGTAAGCTTTTACAGTTTTTCACCCAAACTCATCTTTTTCTAAAACGGTTTTTCACGCAAAACCCAGCTGCGAAAAGTGAAAATCTTCCCCTCAAACTCATCAAAATCGTGGCCCAGAAGTTGTGATTCTTAGAAAAATCCAAACTCTAACCCTAACATAAATTGAAAAATCCATCAACCAAAGAGAACTTCTATGTACAATTCATTCCACAAACTCTAACCCTAACCCTTTGTTTCCAGCCATACGAGCTTCTCATTCTTCTCTTGTGTACGATTCATCGCTCCTGTACAAGCTCTCATTCAACTATGAGTTCTTCGTTCTCGTTCCATCATCGTCATTTCCATTTATGTTTTACCATTGTTATAGTTCCATTGACCATTCATTTTCATTTATAATTTCATTGGATTCCAATTTTGAGTTGAGAATAATTTTATGAGTTTTGATGGATTTCGATCTCATTTGCAGATTACAATCTTTTTCGGATTCTTTTTAGTGGTAATTTTCACCCTCCATCGAAGCAATGGGATATAGGTATAAGCTCTAACACTGTTGTTATTCATGTTATAGTTTAGTTTTTAGGCTATCTATTTTCAAGTTTAGCTTGGAGTAAGAATGCACATATAATGTTTGATGAAAAGCTTCAAGTTTAGCTTTCAGAATAATAATGTTTTTGTGTTTCTCCTTTTAGTCTAGCTTGGTGTTCCAAGATGGAGTGTTTAATGTACCACCCGGATTTGGCTCTAAACAATCAGTTATATTTGTAAGAAATAGTAGTAAATGATGCTTACAATCTAGTCTTAATTTTTGAAAAACAATATCTTAATTTGCACCTTTTAGTTTGTAGAACATTAGTCTGTTTTCTGACAAACATGCTTTAATGTTTGAGTTCATTCAGGCAGTCCAGGAAATAGTTCAAGCTCTTGAGAGAGTCATCGGGAAAAATTCTCAGTGAGTTTTGTTCAAATGGTTATTATTGTATACTTTTTATTTATTTATTATTACATATGACAAACCTTATGTTTTCATGTTTCAGTTATGTTAACATCATGAAGCGGTTGTTGGAACCTGAACGAATGATTATTTTTCATCTGTTAAGAAAACCTCATTTGTTCATTTTATAATATATAGTGATTTTTTCCAGTCTTTTTACTACTAGTAGTTCAATATGCCAATTTTCCTGACAAATTATAGTTATTTTAGCCTGTCATAGTGGATGAGAAAGGTGTTGCAATAGAATGAGAGTGTAGTGGTTACTTGTGTGTTAAGAGATCATGGCCAGGGGCATTTAGAACTTTGTATGGTGATCATGAACAATATGAAACAACATATTTCAAGCCCTTTGCTTAAGGTATGACAAAGTTTTAATCAAGAGTGGACATGCTTTGCAAAATTAAGCATGGATTAGAGGATTTAATCAAGACCAAAGTCCCTTGCAAAATTGAGCATAGATTGGAGAATGGAAATAACATTGTTTACCAATTTTGAGCATATATTTTCATTGTTAAATTATATCATAGGAATTGTCACCATGACTAGTTTTAAGAATTCTTATTTGTGATTTTATTTGGATTTGATTTGAGTTCTTTTGAAATTTTAGGATAAAACTTTAGTTGTGATTTTTAATCTTCAATGTCACGTTTTGATCATTGATAAAACATTTTATGGAATAAAAAAGGAGAATCAATGAGTTGTGTGTATTACTAATATAATTGTGTGTTTAAATTAGCTAGAGATTAGCTATGAATTAGCTACAATATTAGAATGGTGTGTTTAAATTAGCTAGAGATTAGCTAGGAAGTAGCTGCAGATTAACTACCATTTATGGGTTTAAATATGATATTAATATAAAAAAAATTAAAATTGAAACAATTGACACGTGGCATACATGTCAGCATTTTTTGCCACGTTGGCATTGCCACATGTAATCCACGTCATCAAAAAATTCCACACGGCATGCCACATAAGCCACCGTTAGTGGAAACTAACGGGATGGACTAAAGTTAAGGACGAAAAACTTTCAGAGGACCATTGTTTGAAGGAAAATTTTAGAGGGACCGAACCTGAAAGTTGAGATATTTGTAGTGACCTTATACATATTTAACCCTAA
Source organism: Lathyrus tuberosus (assembly GCA_022829125.1). Taxonomy (NCBI): domain Eukaryota; kingdom Viridiplantae; phylum Streptophyta; class Magnoliopsida; order Fabales; family Fabaceae; genus Lathyrus; species Lathyrus tuberosus. The sequence goes on along the minus strand of JALAZF010000478.1, from coordinate 3,005,638 downwards.
AAAAAATTTAATTTTTTTTTTCGTCACTTTCAATTTGACATTTTCTATATCAAATATCAATATACCAATACACGATAATAACGTCTTAGGAAAAAAAATTTATAATTTATTTTGCTTAAATAGTCAATTGATCTCATTTAAATTTATTTTGCTTAAATAGTCAATTGATCTCGAGAAATTGGCATGCTTTGATATTGGTATTTGCATTTTTTATGAAGTCTTTAAATGTTGATTTACATTTGATTTTAGTGCTTGATATCAATCATCCTTTACAAAAAATGTGATGTGGCTAACATTTTTTTCTTTTTAGTTTTAATTGATGAATCAGATGGTGACGTGGATTAACTTGTTTGGTGGTATTAAAAAATAATGATCAAATCCAAAAAAATTATTTCAAAATCATTTTGTTATGAAAAACGATACCTTGAAACAAAATATTAACGGTTTCTTTATGGGCAAGAAACACGCAAGGGTTAGGGTTAATAAGGAAAAACAAAGGAAAAACAATTGAAACCCTATTAGGGTTCACAAAGGAAGAGAAAAGAGGAAGAAGAATAGAGAATTTGTTAAATCTATATTACTATTCACTTTCTCAATAGGGTTTAAAGATTACAAGTGAATACCAATAATTAACCTCTCTCAACCTAATAAGGTTTTGTCACACCTTAGGAAGAGAGACTAGTATGCTATTTATAATAAACCTAACATACTAAACTAATGGGCTTTTTAACAATTACCCAATACAAGCTAACTTAAACAATTGGATCCATAGCACAAGACCTAATTCGATCTCCTACATACTAGAACACAATTCGACTACAGCATGTAGGTCTTCAACAACAGCATGTGAGCGGACTTCGATGACATGCTAAAACTAGAGTTTGATCCAATATCTCACAAATCTCCACCTTGGATCTAACTCTATATCCTCAAGAAATAACTAGTTTTCTTCACGCAGCTTTATCAACTACATACAGTGGAAAAACTTGCAACTGGACAACGTCTTGGTGATCATATCAGCAGTATTATGATATGTCGAAACCTTCAGCACTTGGACTTCTCCACGCTCGATTACCCCTCTGACGAAATGCAGCCTCACATCAATGTGCTTGGTTCACTCATGATAGGCTGAATTCTTCGACAGGTGTATTGCACTTTGACTATCACATTTAACAGTGATAACTGGACCTTGAAGTTTCAGCTCCTTTGCAAAACCTTCAAGCCACAATGCTTCCTTTACAGCTTCAGTTAGGGCGATATATTCCGCTTCAGGGGTTGATAAGGCAACAACCTTCTAAAGTGTTGATTTCCAACTGATTGATGTCCCAAACATAGTGAACACATATCCAGAAATAGATTTTCTGGAATCTATACAACTTGCATAATCAGAGTCGACATATCCTTCGATTGTTGCTTTACTATCTTCACCCAAGGCTCCACCATAAATTAGGACTCTATTCAGAGACCCATTTATGTACCTTAAAATCCACTTCAATGCTTGCCAGTGAGCCTTTCCAGGATTCGCCATGTACCTGCTTACAAGACTTACTGCATATGCTATGTCAGGTCTAGTACAGACCATAGCATACATCAAAGAACCCACTATATTAGCATATGGAATGCTATTCATATAAGCTTTTTCGACATTATTACTGGGACACTGATCTATACTCAGCTTGAATTGAGGGTTTGTCGGAGCCACAATAGGCTTTGAATTCGACATACCATACTTTTCGAGAATCTTCCGTAGGTATGCCTCTTGAGATAAGCATAATTTCGACTGCTTTCTATCTCTTCGGATGTCAATCCCAAGAATCCTGGACGCAGCTCCCAAATCCTTCATGTCGAACTCCTTATTGAGTTTAACCTTCACCCTCATTACATCTTTGACATTGTTGCTTGCTATTAGAATATCATCCACATAAAGCAACAAAATAACAAATGAATTACCAGGTCGAAATCTGAAGTAAACACAGTGGTCGAACTGACTTCTAATGAAACTTATGCATGCCATGAACTTGTCAAATCTCCTATTCCACTGTCGAGGAGATTATTTCAGTCCATATAAAGATCTCTTCAGCTTGCACACATAATCTTCCTTCCCCTTTTCAACATACCCTTCAGATTGCCTCATCAAGATTGTTTCATCTAGATCATCATACAAGAATGCAGTCTTCACGTCCATCTCTTCCAGGTCAAGATCGAACTATGCCACTGTGACAAGCAACATTCGAATGGACCCGTGCTTCACAACAGGAGAGAACACATCATTTAAGTCGACACCTTCTTTCTGAGTGAACCCCCTACGACCAATCTTGCCTTGTATCTCTTCGACGCCACTCCTTCGATTCCTTCCTTAACTTTGAAAATCCATTTATAGCTGACTAACCTGGCTCCAGCAGGTTTCTTGATCAGTTCCCATGTGTTGTTGTCATGAAGAGATTTCATCTCATCATCCATGGCCTTCAGCCATCCAGTCTTCTTTCGACTCCTCATAACTTCCTTATAGTCTCTATGTTCTTCGTCGAGAACCTCACTTGCAGAGATTAAGGCATAAGCTATAAGATCTACATACCCAAGTCTCTGAGGTGGCTTGATGACTCTCCTCGACAAGTCTCTTGCTAGCAGGTAGTCATTATCAGTCTCCTCATCTTCGACAACATCTTATGCTTCTTCTTCGACTTCATCTGGGGTACGCAATTCAGCATCAACATGCTCCGCCTCAATAGGAATCTCTTCAAGTTCCAGATCTTCGTCAGCATCATCAGTTTTCTTGAAAGTCATCTCAGCTTCATTAAAAACTACATCTCGGCTGGTGATACACCTCCTGTGACCTGGCTCTAAGCACCATAGCCTATAAGCTTTGACTCCTTCAGGGTATCCCATGAACATGCATTTCAGAGCTCTAGGTTCGACCTTGTCTTGCCTAATATGAGCATAGGCCACACAACCAAATACTCTCAGTCTGTCGAGACTAGGTGGATGTCCCGACCAAAGTTCTTCAGGTGTCTTCATTCCCAAGGCAGTCGAGGGACATCTATTTATTAGATAAGTTGTTGTCAAAACAGCCTCCGCCCAAAACATCTTCTTCAATCTAGCACTAACCAACATGCATATAACCCTTTCAAGGATTGTTCGATTGAATCTCTCAGCTAAGCCATTTTGTTGAGGAGTACCTGCTACAGTCTTATGCCTGGCAATCCAAAACTCAACACAGTAACTGTCAAACACTTCGTTGCAGAACTCAAGTCCATTGTCGGTTCTCAACCTCTTAACCTTTCTGCAAGTTTGAGTTTCAACTAGAACCTTCCAACTTTTGAAATTCTCAAAAGTTTCATCCTTCGTCTTCTGAATGAATACCCATAACTTTCTGGAATAATCATCAACGATGGATAGAAAATACCTTGCACCTGAGTGTGAAGGATTCCTTGCAGGCCCCCAAAGATCAGCATGAATGTAATTTAGGGATCCATGTGTTCTTTGCTTGCCTTTGTTAAACTTCGCCCTACAGGATTTACCAAATACGCAAGATTCACAAAACTCCAACTTTTCAACTTTGTCACCACCTAGCAGGTTCTGCTTCCCCAATTCGACCAGGCCTCTTTCACTGACATGGCTCAATCTCATGTGTCATAATTCTGTCTTCGACACAGGTTTTGTGGATGCAACATTTGTCGAACCACTTACAACCTCAGCCTCAAGGGTATACAAGCCTTGTTTCTTCACGCCTCTCAAGACTTCCTTCGACCCTTTCATGACTCTTAGGATACTTTTTTCTCCTTGGAAAACATATCCTTTCCAGTCGAATTCACTAAGAGAAATTAAATTTCTCTTCAAATTAGGTATATACCTAACTTCAGTCAATAACCTTATTGACTCGTCATGGAGCTTGAATCTCACAGATCCAATACCTGCAATTTTGTAGGATTTGTTGTTTCCCAGCAGCACCGATCCACCATCTTGATCACATAGCTCCTCGAACAATTCTCTATTTGGAGTCATGTACCAAGTGCAACCTAAATCCATAATCCACTCTTTTCTTGAGTCGTCGCTTGAAACTACAAGGACATCAGATGAGTCAAAGTCATCTTAAACAATGGATGCATTGCCATTATCCTTACCTCCATTATCTTTTAGGAGTTTAGGGCACACCTTCCTTGTGTGACCCTCCTTATTACAGTGATAACATCGAATACCAGATGTTTCGCCACTATAAGACTTCTGCTGACTTTTACCTTTCTTCTTGTCGAACTTACCATCCTTTCGCAATAATTTTCCCTTAACGGCCAAACCTTCACCAACCGTCGAAGGTTTATGCTCCTTTCGTTCGTTCAGGTCCTTAGAATACAAGGCTGATTAAACTTCTTCAAAGCTCAGGGACTCCCTTCCATACAAGAGAGTTTCTTTGAAGTGAGCGTGTGTTTTGGGCAAAGCACACAACAACAATAGTGCTTGATCTTCATCATCGATCTTCACATCAATATTTTCAAGATCAAGAATTAGCTTGTTGAACATATCCAACTGCTCAGCCAAAACTTTGTCTTCACTCATCTTGAATGAATACAAAGCTTGCTTCAGGTAGAGTCGATTCACCAGAGATTTGGTCATGTACAAACTTTCTAGTTTTAACCATAACCCTGATGTCGTAGTCTCCTTTGATACCTGTCGAAGAACCTTATCACCAAGGCTCAACAATATTGCGTTGTGGGTTTTCTCTATTATGGTCGTCTTTTCTTTTACTGTTAACGCAGCATCCATGGATGCCTCTCCCTTCAACGCTTCCAAACAACCCTGCTGAACCAGTAGGGCTTTCATCTTTAAGCGCCACAGACCGAAATTGTTCACTCTGGAAAACTTTTCAATCTCATACTTTGTTGAAGGCATCTTCTCCATGCTCACCGCACCAATTTGTTATGAAAAACGATACCTTGAAACAAAATATTAACGATTTCTTTATGGGCAAGAAACAAGTAAGGGTTAGGGTTAACAAGGAAAAACAATTGAAACCCTATTAGGGTTCACAAAGGAAGAGAAAAAAGGAAGAAGAATAGAGAATTTGTTAAATCTATTTTACTATTCACGTTCTCAATAGGGTTTAAAGATTACAAGTGAATACCAACAATTAACCTCTCTCAACATAATAAGGTTTTGTCACACCTTAGGAAGAGAGACTAGTATGCTATTTATAATAAACCTAACATACTAAACTAATGAGCTTTTTAACAATTACCCATTATAAGCTAACTTAGGGTACAAGCTAACTTAAACAATTGGATCCATAACACAAGGCCTAATTCGATCTCCTACATACTAGAACACAATTCGACTACAGCATGTAGGTCTTCGACAACAGCATGTGAGCGGACTTCGACGGCATGCTAAAACTAGAGTTTGATCCAATATCTAACACATTTTATTCCTCATTCTTGTGCCTTCATCATCTTCTTCTTTCCTTCATTTCTGCATTATCTTATTCTTTCCTCCATTTCTCCGTATTGAAGTATGTCTAATTCCTCTGATGGAAATTCAACCTCGTTTCAAATCCCAAAATGTGGTTGTAATAGGTTACAATCAAACAAACCTCTTAGAGAATTAAGAGAGGTTGCCAAGGTGAGTAATAATATATTTAATGAGTTTTCTGCAGCCACTCAATTATACTGAAGTTTCTTCATGACAAATTGATATTTTTTATAGGGACTAACAAAAAGAATTGGAGGCCATATACATGAATTGGCTGCGAAAGTTGACGAGTATGCTCGTGGTATGATCAGTGGCTCTAGATAAACACTTTTTGAAGAACTTCGACTCTACTATATTGGTCCTGTTAATGGTTATAACATTGATGATTTAGTTGCCATTTTTAGAGAAGTCAAAAGTACTAATAGTACTGGTGTCGTATTGATCCATGTCGTCACCAAAAAAGGCCGTGGATATTGTTGGAAATAATATAACAAGTATGAGTAGTATGGATACTAGTCCCACATTAGATAGGAATGTGGTGACTTGAACATTTATAAGTGGGAGAACCCATACAACTATCACCTTAAGGTTTTGGGTGAATATGTGGTGTCTCTCTCACTTGTGTTGCTCTTGGCCTAATATTCAATGCTCCCTAGTATAAAACTCCTCTAACATGGTATCATGAGCCTTTGGTTCGTAAAGGGACCGGCTTACATGTATCGAAATGTCCAGGAAGTGGTGTCCCGTTGAAATCCAAACGCCCAAGGAAGAGATGTATTCGAAATACATAATAAGAGGTTCCTAGTAATAGTGTCAACGGCGGTACAAATATATGTGGACAAAAGAGTTTCCACATGAGGGGGAGAATTATGGACTCACACTTGAGGGGGAGTGTTAGGAATAATATAAAAAGTGTGAGTAGTATGGATAATAGTCTCACATTGGATAGGAATGTGGTGACTTGAACATTTATAAGTGGGAGAACCCATACACCTATCACCTTAAGGTTTTGGGTGAATATGTGGTGTCTCTCTCACTTGTGTTGCTCTTGACCTAATATTCAATGCACCCTAGCCTAGTGTAAAACTTCTCTAACAGATATCCATATGCAGAGAAAGTGGATGACAAGTACCTTGGTAACAGTATATACAATCTTGCTCCATGCTCAAAGAAGGCCTTTACAATGAGTCCAAAAACGGTTATCAAAATCTTAATCACTGATAACAATATATACAATCTTGCTTCATGCTCAAAGAAGTAATGTTAAATACCATCTCAAACAATCTCCAAGTGTAAATATTCAAACACCTTAGTTCCAAATCCACAATCTGAAACTCCAACAAATTCAGAAATTTTGACCATTTCAAGCAAAATCAACAATCACAGTATTCCATTGAATCATACTCTCTGATCCAAATCCAAGCCCGAATCACTAAGAAATTTTCCAAATTCAGCAAGTGTTCCTCACACTCTTTTTTTTTCACTTTTTGTTTTCCATAAAAGATGCAGATGCATGTGTCATATATTTTTAGTTTTCGGAAATACATTTTCGAAATCTTTTTAAAGATGCATTTCCGAAATAAATTTATTCATACAATTGAGCTGTAACTAAAAAACAAATGAATTACATGTATTGAGTGCATCCGACAATGCATCTCTTAAAATTAGAAATATTTTTAGAATTTCGCAAAGTTTTAAGAAACATCTAAGATGTATTAAAAATTCTTGAAAAAAATAGATAAGTTGCTTCATAGTGATGTGGCAATGTTCTTGGCCCAACAAGGCTTCTGTTAGAATATGTATTCAGAATTGTTCTTTTTTTTTTCTTCATCTTTATCTTCTTTAACTCTCAAAACATAAGAAGAAATTTGTATAATTACTCCCTAAATGTCACCTACTTTTTTTAATCACTACTAAAAATATCTATTAGGTGATGATTTCTTATGAATAAAAGTAGGCATGAAAATGGGACGGATCGGGAATGAATTTTACCTCCTTCAAATTTAAATTTTTAAATAATTTTCGTTCTTCGTCTCGATCCTTAATATAGATGGAAAATTAAAATTCAAACCCATTTTAAACGGGTTCGAGTTTGGTATCCGCACCCCACCACCAAACATTTAGTGAAATCAATTTTTTAAATAAAAATATTTATTTTTTTTCCAAAATTAAATTACTTTACAGATAATAAAATAAAACAATATCAAAAAATTCCATATATACATTTTACATATTTTAAATAATAAATACAAATCAAAATATTATGTAAAAAATATACAAATCAAAATATCAAAATATTGACTACATATTTAAGGTTTATTTGAATAAGTTTTTGTTTTTTATTTTTAAAAAGTACTTTGTAAATCAATTTTAACAAACAATTTCAAAGAAAAAAATTAAAGAAAACATGTTCGATAATCTTACTTTTAAAAATTGTTTTACAGTTTTGTATTCACAAATTTACCATTAATGAAAAATGTATTATTTTGTCAGTTTTTTCTTCTTAATATCCAAAAGGCCTAATATATCTTTTGGTCTCATACCTTAATTTTAGATTTCACTTTCATCTCTTATTCAATAAACGTTTATTTTAAATCCCTCAAATTATGTTTTGTTAGTCACATTGAACATTTCTATAAAATTTTGTCAAAAACCATTACGTTGTATATAGGTGACACTGGTTGATATGAAATTTTTTGAATTAACCTATAATATTTATTTCATTAAACATCAATTTATTGATATGATTTTTTTTAATTAACATATAATATTTATTTTATTAAACATCAATTTATAATTAAAAAACAAAAGAAAACACGAAACATTGTATTCATTAAGAAATATTATGAGCCCTACCTCTTTTCATTTTCACATTTTCACTTCCAAAGATAAGCCCTATTTCTGTTCATTTCACTGCGTTTGAAGAGAAGACAAAACTCAAAATTCAAAAAGATGAAGAGAAACAAATCACATTCTCAGTGAAGGTTTCCATTATTCATCTTCCTCGCATGTGAAGACTTCACTGAATTAGTATTTCTTTAAAATATATGAATACTCAAATCTAACTTGATAAAAATATAAATTTTTTGTTTATCAATCTTCCTTATTGTTTCTTCTACATTATTTAGTTTGAACCAATTGTATTGTCATTTTAAATGGAAAAAGAAGACCGCTATATTCAAGGTCAAATCTAGACCAACATGAACCATCCTTTGAAAAATCACCACTTTATATAAACTCTATGTCATATCTATAGATATCATCAAGAAAAATCAAGATTGGAGAAAATGATTGAAAACCATCGCGTCAGAAATCGTATCACCATGTCGAAAAAAGTATTTAAGATGCTTTTGTTTAACTTATGGTAGTAATAAAGAATAAAGATAATAAATGACCTCAACTTATTTGTTGAACACAAATTTACTTATTTTTCGTTTTTTATAAATGAGGGGATGTCCGTGCGTTCGCACGGGTACGAATGTGTACGCGTATTTGTTTTTAAAATATAATAAAAATGTAAAAAAAAAGAACAATTTTTTTATCAAATAAGTTTTTTATTAAAAAAAGATATATTTTGATTTATATATGAGCATAAATATTATTTTTTCATATATACAAATATTTAGATGAACACTATATTTTCTTGTATGTAATATTATTTTTGTTTTGACATATTTAAAAAAATATTTTGATAAAAAACACTTGTTCCCATTTCCCATTTAAAAAAATACTCATTAATTTAAAAATAATATTTGTCATTAATAAGATATATTAGTGAAATGATTACATCAAAAATATATACTCCCTCCGTCCCAAATTATAAGTCACTTTGCCAAAAAAATTTGTCCCAAATTATAAGTCACCTTACATTCCCAATGCAATATAAATGACATCTTCCCCAATATACCCTCAAATATTTATTATTATTTATTCTTTCAACTTTTTTAATTTCTCTCTCCTATATAAGTATGAGGGGCATTACTGTAAAGTTATACATAGTTTGTCTTTCCCATAAAGTAATAATTAAGTTTCTTAATTTGTGTGAAAAGCCCAAAACGTCTTATAATTTGGGACGGAGGGAGTATATAAATAAATATTATTAACATAAATAAACACATGTTGCACATGTTTGAATTCACACATTATTTTAAATATACTTATTTTTATTTTCTTTATTTATACAAAAAATTGTAATAACGTGCATTCGCACAGATTTTGGTTTGGATATTCGCAGGGGTATTGGTGTGTTACACAAACTTGTTTCTTAAAATGTATTAAAAATGAAAAAATAGAAGGAAAAAATTATTTAACCAATAAAATATATTATTTTCAAAATAAAAATATATTATTGTTTATATTTGGAGCATAAATATATTTTTTTTATATATACAAATATTTTGATCAATTGTATATTTTTCTGTATGTAAATATTAATATATATTTTTTATTATTTATAAAAATATTTATGTAATCATTTAGTTTTATAAATATAAACTAATAACATAGTATTTATAAATATTATTTTAATTGTATAAATAAATATTAGTAATATAAATAAATATATTTTTCCTATGTTTGAATTCATACATTATTTTAAATATATTTACTTCTATTTTCTTTAATTATACAAAAAATATTATAATTCGTGCGTTCGCACTGATTCTAGTTTGGATCGTACAAAAAATGTAGTAACCCATACTTTTATTTTCTTTATAAATATATATTAATTAACTTTTTTTATTCCAAATTTGCAAAAATATTAATTGTTTACATTCTCGTTGCAGAATTAATTAAAAAGAACGTAAACAATTACCATATTTTATTATTTCAATGATATTTATATTATTATACTATATTTAATCTATCATAAAATGAAAAATTAACTAAATTATTAATATAGATAATTAAAATAAAAAAATATCAAAATTAAAGCTTATGTGGGTTTACTACTATGTTTAAAAAGTCATGTTGCTATGCTGCTACATTTCAAAAGCTATTATTACTGCTATGTTGCTATTTTTCAGAAAACATGATTACATATCTATTCGCAACATTTTTTTCTTTATATTTATTGTATTGCTGCTATGATTATAATTATAATTATACTGATAATGAAGTTCTAATTTTTACAATTTTAAATTTATATGATGTAAATTAAATTTATATATGAATAGAACCGTCTGAACCACTAATTCAGCTTTTTCCATTGTAAATCTTACAAGCAGCTTCTGCAAATCCACATCATTGACCACTTGTGGTATAGACATGGGATTCAAACTGAGCACTAATTTCAATTTTCAAAGTTTATATGGTATAATGCTACACACTAATCGTATCCTAAAAACCAATTCCACCTCCCATCGCAACATGGATTGCGATAATGTCTTTGTCAGCTTTAGCTTCAGCAATCAAATCCTCTGCAAAGTATGTTGTGTAAGACTTCACTTTGTCTTGGCTTTGAATTGCTTTTCAGTTGGTGGATAAAACTTGGTAACTCCTACAAAATAAATCCAACAGACATATATGTGAGGATTATAGCAAGTTAAAGCATATAGATCACTAAACAAATAGATTTTCATTTGAGATAATTGAATATGCTGCTCAAGGCAAAGTGATGGATAGTAATTGTTCAAAACTCAAATTGAGAGCGTCACATTAAATATCAGATAAATATCAGAAACCAACAGGTGACCTATTTATTCAGTGAATTATGAGCAAGAAACTTGAGAAATAGATAAGGCCCATACCAAGGTTCTTGTCATCCTCTTTCTCTGCATATGGATATCCACGACCTTTTTCGGTGACAACATGGATCAATATAGGACAAGTACTATTTGTACTTTTGACTTCTCCGAGAATGGAAACTAAATCGTCAATGTTATGACCATTAACATGACCAATATAGTATAGTCGAATTTCTTCAAAAAGTGTTTATCCAGAACCATTGATCATACCACGAGCATAGGGCCTCAAATTCTTTTTGTTAGTCCCTATAAAAAACATCAATTTGTCATGAAGAAGCTTCAATATAACTGAGTGGCTGCATTTGAGAAAACTCACCAGGTATATTATTATTCACCTTGTCAACCTCTCTTAATTATCTAAGCGGTTTGTTTGATTGTAAGTTACCGACAATTTGTAACCGACTAAGTGCACTACTCAAAGCTCCTACAAGTGCTACAGGTCCATCAAAAGTAGTAATTGGTAGCGAAACTTGTTTGTTGTCATTCAAAATAACAATCATGTATGTATCAAGATATCTCACATTGTTCATAGCTTAATAAGCTTGACCAACTGTCATAGCACCATCACCAATAACCGCAACTACATCATTCTTTCTTCCCTTCAGATATCTCCTATTGGGCGAAAATGAATTGCCAAAAAATCATTGTCCTAAACTATGAAGCATTGACACGAACACATATACAAAACACATAATTGACCCTGACAAGTAAAATCTTACGATCTTACGATCCAACGCTTAATCTTTAGTACACTGCTAACACGATGAAACCAGTAATTATTTGAAAAATGGAAGTTATTTAATGTAATCATTTATAGGCTACATTACTCAAGGGGTCCTTTAGGATATTTAATTGTAACAAGTTGGTCCTTTAGGACTTTTTCGCTACATGTCAGTACTTTAAGTTGCATAACGTCTACAACGTTGACCATTTTTAATGAATTCTTTCCAAAAAAGCTCAGTTGTCACTAACGGTGCTTATATGGCATGTTACATTGCTGAGATGTAATTGTTGGTCCTTAACATTTAAATATTTACCAAAAAACCCTTTCTATTCTTCTTCTTCTTCCTTTGGTTCTCTGTAACTCCCAAACCATCCTCAACTTCTAAACCCTAACCTCCTCACTCATCCTCCCTGAACATCACCTTTACCATCAAGATTTCCACCACTTTTCTCCATCACTAAACACAAAACCTCTTTCTTCATCACAACATTAAGACCTCCATCTTCATGTTTTCAATTCCATTCCCATTTTCATTCATAAACACCACGACAAGAATATTATCAATACAAGAAACAAAAAACCTTAACAAATAGGGGAAGTAAAATAACAACAACTCAATAAGATGAAGAGAGTAAGAGAGAAGCCAAAAGACCTTCGAAGGTGAACCACACCACAACGTAGGGCACCTAGAAAAAAATATCTCGCAGGAAACGCAGTGTCACCACCACACTCAGGCTTGTCGTCGATGTCGCCAGACTCTCACCACGGATTCGGGTTTGCGACCCCCTCCATTCTCGATCGATATCATTTTACCTCTGTGATGTCAATTCAATACTCTTTTGTTCTCCTTAATTTTATTTGGATCCATGCTTTGCTCTTGATTTTGTTTGCTAAGAAGAAGATATTTGATTTTTTTTTGTTGAAAAAAGAGAGATGAGAGTTTGTGTTTGATTTTGAAGAGATAGAGAGGATGTTGTGAAGAGGAAAGTTTCTTCCTTTGGTTTATGTTTTTCGTTTACAATATGGTTTCATTGTGTACTTGAGTTCCATGCATTTTTGAAGAAGAAAGAGATTATTTTTCTAGGGATTTGATGAAGAAGAAAGAGATTTTTCCTAATTATTTAAATTAATATTCATATATTTGTCATCTCAGCAACGTAACAACCACATAGGCACCGTTAATGCCAGCTCTGCATTTTTGAAACAGAATAATTAAAAAAGACCAACATTGTAGACGTTATGCAACTTAAAAGACTGGCATGTAGCGAAAAAATGTAAAGGACCAACTTGTTACAATTAAATATCCTAAAGGACTCCTGGAGTAATTTTGTCTCATTTATATAAGTGTGTGACACCTGTCGGACACATGACACACCTTCAGACGCCGAAGTGTCGGTGATGAATAATTTTTTAGAGGCATATAGTAAAGAGAAGAGTTACCAAGTCGAGGTGAAATAGTAGTTGAACTATGACCTGTGCCAAGAGAATCATATTCACTCTCAGATCGTTTTGTGAATCCAACCAATCCATTAGTCTGCCTAATAGTTTGTAGCAACTGAAGTGGAATACTAATATGAACTTTTGTTAACTGATCAACTAGGTACCTAAACAACACAAGGCAGTAGGGAAACATACTAAATAAACAAAACAGAACATCAATGAAGTTTGCCCAATTACTCACTAACTTGATAGCATGCGAATTCAATACTCAGAAAGAATCATATGCATGAAGCAGGAATCATAAATTATCTAAAATAAAGTGCCTAACCCCATAACATATTTTTTGTCAAAGCCATTTATACAACTTCGCTCTTACCCAACCTCTTGTTTTTAACTCCCCTTGCATCTTGGAATTCTTCACAGAACTAACCCCCTTCAGGGAGTTTCTCAAGCATTTCTCGCATGCAGTAGCTGATTCAAAGAAAGAAAAATGGTAAGACTTGTTTTACTGAGAGAAATTTGAAATATGATAGATATAGAAAATATGGGGAAAGTTTCCTAAACATACGTGTGCTCTGAAACCATCATTTCACCTACAACATATGCCAATAAATCCTCACGGCCAGCATCTCCACAGATGTCAGACACCTTCACCTATTTTCAATCACCACAATTAGGTATAATTAAGGTTAATCATCACCACAAATGCTACTACATTCGACTACTCCCAGTTTCATCTCAATCAATTTTAGTTTCATCCTAAGAAGATCTACATATAGGAAAGAAAAGATACTCACATCGTGTTCCACAACATCTAATTCGTCACTCTCATACAATTGATTCTTCCATGAGCCCTATAAGTATGGTGTCTTTGCTTTTAAGTTTGATTGACCTAGATATGAGAAACACACAGTGCATCCACATCCAAATCTTTCACCAGCAAGTAGACAATCAATAGAGCAATGTGATTAAAAGTTGGTTAAAAAAAATCAATTTGCAATATGAAAGACAATATAAAACTTAAAATACAAAAGACATACTTCAGCATTGCTCTCAACATTCTTAGGCAAATCAAGAATAAATTTAGAGGGTTTTATATCCCTCAGTGCATAACCACATGAATTTTGTATCCATGCAATTCATCCAAATCCCTAAATGTATCAGGGAATAAGGGGGTTATTAAATAAGACTATTGATCCTGCTTTCACCAAGAACACTTCAAAGATGACAAAATTATGTAAGACGAGCTTTCAAAGTTACTAGTAGATGTCTGATGGTTTGTAGTCAAATGCATACTTAAATGTTGTTGCAATGTATACCATATAACCACTAGTTGTATGGGTGACACCCTTTTAGAAACATACATTAGACATTAGAAAGAAGCAACGTTGTGAGAAATCAAAATTTTTTCGTATTAGAGATAGACTCGAACAGATCCTCCACAACAGTTTCTTCACAAATTTCTAGAAATATGAGCTTGGCATATCGTACCGTAAGCATATGTTATGGACAAATTATACTCATTTCGCACTACTGTATATTCATCTGCGTATCAAGCAATCTCCTCCCCATGACGAATTTCCCTAAGACTGTGACACACAAAAATCAGACCTAAATCAAATTAACATCAACAGCCATAACACAACACAACAGTCACAACAACTATAATACACTACTCAGAAAACAAAACACTTACTTCAAAGGCCGAAACTAAACTGTCACAGTGTTGGGGAAGTTTTCACTAGGGAGCATTGAATATTGTGGGACTTTTTTTTTCTAGAATAACACCTTTGTAAGAGACCCACCACATATTCGCCAAAATCTTAAACTGATAGGTGTGTGGGTTCTCCCACTGTGGGGAGTGGTTTCGATACAAGTGAGTCGGTCTTTCACTCGAACCAAAGGCTCATGATACCATTGTTAGGGAGATTTTTATTAGAGAGCATTGAATATTGTGAGATTTTTTTTAGAGCAACACCTTTGTGAGAGACACACCACATGTTCACCCAAAACCTTAAAGAGATAGGTGTGTGGGTTCTCCCACTTATAAATGCTCAAGTCTCCACATTCCTATCCAATGTGAGACTATTACCCATATTCTCACCCTTGCTATACTCAACACACAGTACCATTATCTTTAGTTTTTTGAGCCTCCAAAGACACAATTTTTAGATAAAACTGTCGCGGCTTACTCCGCACCGACGAATACGCCGCCGAGCTCAGAGCATCATTGAAAGTTTCCTGAGACTGCTTAAAAGACGGTGTTGTTGAAGAAGAAGAAGGCAAATTTACGATATAAAATAATGTAACTAGTTATCCTTTAATGGAAGAATGCGTAATGGAATGTGTAATATTGCATCGGCACTACAATAATTGGATTGCAACTCAGTGTGGTGTTCTTGCTAAGGAAGAATGGAGAAAGCAAATGTATTGAATGTGTAATATTGCAGTGGGAGTACAATAATTGTTTTGAGATTTACCAAATCATAAGTTATTCATGTGCTCTATGTTGAACTATTGGCAAGAAAGTAAAATATGCATTATGCATAAATGCATAAATACATACATAAATAATGAGATATATTGTCTTTTCAATTGGAAAAGAGCGTGTCATTCCGATTTCTTTTTGTTCAAATGAAAGCCGGTTAACTGTTATATTCTTTTTACATATTATTAATCATTTGTGGGGATTTTTAATATTCGAAAAAAGAAATTTTTTCAGTTTAAATAAGATATCAGTTTTTTAATACATATGCTTGATTCAGCTTTTTAACAATTATTTTGTTGTCATGTCATGTTTGTATAAGTTAACATTTTTTCACATAATTTAACGAAAATAAATCATCTAGACTTACAAAACAGATTTTAAGAAATTGGTTTGTAACATTTATTAAATATAAGAGACAAGTAAAATCTAAAATTAAATTAAACTAATTAAACCTATCCAAAACTTAAAATAAAAAACCAAAACCTTAAAGTCTATTTTTGGTTTTTGTTTTTAAAACTTTTAAATGAAAAGTAGTTTTCACAAACATTTTTTCAAAATTAGTTTGCTGAACAAGTTTTGTTATTTTCAAATTTTAAAAATTAAAAAATAGTTTTACAAAATCAAATCAAATTGATTTTGAAGTGAATTTTCTGACGGATTTGAATAGGACCCCATTGATAGTTATGTTATCATGCCTAGATAAAAGAATGTCTATTAGGTGATGATTTCTAACAGAACAAATCAAACTGACTAAAAAATGGATTTTCTCAATCAAATTCAGACGGATTTGAATAGATACCCTACTGATAGTTATGTTACCATGCCTAGATAAAAGAATGTCTATTAGGTGATGATTTCTATAAGACCAAATCAAACTGATTATGAAATGAATTTTCTCAACCAATTTTTAATAGTGAAGTGAATTTTCTCAATCAAATTCGGACGAATTCAAATGGATACCCATTGATAGTTATGCTACCCTGAGTTATGCTACCCTGCCTAGATAACAGAATGCTCATTAGGAGATGATTTCTAATAGATAGAACTCTCTCTAGATCCTCTTGATACACTTACTAACATTTTTCCTATTACTTAGAACTAATAAGCTCTTTTTTTTTTTATCGTAACAAATTAAATGTTCTTTTATCTTTAAATGATGTATTATATTAGTTGGAGACTTGGAGCAATGACAATTGTATTAGCAGGTAAAATTTATTTTAAAATAATTGTCAAATGTATAAATAATTGTTGTTTTTACAAATAATTTCTATTTTATACACTAATTCAAATACATTTATAAGATTAATTTAATAAAAATATAATATTTTACGACAACATTATTACATTTCTTAATCTATGGACAAAATCTTAATCGACCGTAAGTATGAAATCATGATATAACAATAATTTATATAAATACCAAAGCCGATTTAATTGTGTAAAGTGGCTATAGAAGTTAATTTTCAAATTACAACAAAACCAATGTCGATCTGATATGAGCTGAATCATTAGCAACTAGATCAACCATTGTTGGAACTTGTAACATGCATATTTTTAACATCGATAGGAACTAATATACAATGATAAATCAATAATATACAGAAGTTCTCAGATATAGCATCTTACTTCCTGAAAGTAAGACAACAAATAGACACTATGATATAGTAATACAAAGCCAGACCCATGAGACAAGTAGGTCCAACCTAGTATCAAACAAGGGTTCTGTGTTGGCTGGATGTACACTTCTGAACAAAAAATAGTGTTTTTCATGTTCGAAAATACTCTTGAAGGTTTTTAGAAATGTAGAGTGTGGAGAAAGTTGTTTTCATCAAACAATTTACACTCTTGGACCACAAGTGAGATGAAAAAAATTCATATTTCCCTGTGGAATAGAGTTACAGAAGAGCACCAGAATTCCGCTCGGAATTGGGCGGATTCAAATGCTAATCTCGGGGCTATAAAGAATGACTCGATGAACTAATAGAATGTCTCGATGAACTAATAGCAGAATAGGCTCTATGCTTTATATGACATAATCACAACCCAGCTGAAACCAAACCATGCAACGTGACAATCCCAATCACAATATTGCCATCATCTATCACAGGCAAAAATTGGACTGGTGATGGAGGGGCTTCCATCTTCTTCATGGCATCCACTGCCATAGCATCTGGGCCAATAGTTCTCGGATTCCTGAAATCCCAAGATCAAAGGTTCAACATCAATATATTATTACATCCATATGTTTGTATCCATAGAGCTGTCATGGAGCAAGCATCACATACAGAAATCATTTAATTGGTCAAAATTGAGTTTCAATTGAAGTGATTTATATTGTAAATTAGATGTATTGTAAATCAATGATTCAATTCTACCTAATACTAACCAAACACTTGTCTTTATATTAAAATCATGTTTTAACCAGTTTAGTCAATCATATATCACAGAAAATATTGATTTGTTTAAACTTTATAGAGCAGCGATTGACAGTACTCTGTAGAGTCTGTACTAAACAGAGGATTGCAGAACAACGGCAAGTTGTTCAAATTCTGCTGTGCTATGACAGGACTATGTTTGAGAACAAAGGTTTTAGAATAGGCAAATACAGTCTAATATAAATTCCTATTGACTTCATATGTTAGAGGGTGCAGAAACCATCAGAGAAGTTTTTTTTAAGTTAAATGCTTGTGCAGATCTGTGTAGTTACCTGTTACACATTTGGCCTACAGTGAGTTTGAAAATGCCTTCCCCGCTAGCTTTGAGGGTACGACGCAGATCACCATCGGTAAATGTCCCAATCAGACGACGATCATCATCAATAACAAGAAGGCATCCACATCCTTTACTCGTCAGCTCCACAAGCTGATCCATAATCAAATCTGATTCTCTGCATATGGGAAGCTCCTCATCTTTCTTCATCACATCTCTTACCTGCACATAAACACAATCACAACAACAATTACATTTCATTCACAAAATGTTGTCACTGAAAACCTAATTGATCCAATTAATTCACCGATAGAAAAAGTCCTAAATCACAATTCACAACAATTTCAAAGATCTTTTACAACGTTGTAATCGCAATCTCTATAGCACCAACACCTCTAGGTGTGTCTGACACCGACACTTGTAATTAAGTTTAATTTTTTAAAAAATTATTATCAGTGTCGGTGTTGTATTTCCGATATCATAGATGGCAATAATTCCTTCAAAATTGTTTTCACTGAAAACTAATTTGATTCTCTGATAAAAGAGCTTCTAAATCACGATCCAGAAAGAGAAATCAGATCTCTAACAAGCATCACAATCTCCAATCATATCTACAATAACTAAGTAATTGCAATTTAACAGGAAAAGCAGATTATGTTATTTCAATTAGGTCAAAAGCAGAAAAACTCACAGGAAACAGAAATGCAGACCTTAAAGATGAGGCTCTTTCCGATTTTACCGGCAGGATGATTCGCAGCATACTCATCCTTGGTGAGATTCCGTGCAGCCATGAGCGCAATAGCCACAGTATCACCAAAAACCATTTGAATTGCCGTGGAAGTAACAGGCGCAAGGTTAAACGGACAAAGCTCTCTCTCCAACGGCAAATGCACGGTCATATCACACACCGCCGAAAGCGCGTTCCCTTCAACGGACGTCACAGCAATGAGACGCGCACCTTTAGCTCTAGCGCAGGGAACAAGACGAATAAGCTCCTCGGTAGCACCAGATTTGCTTAAAAGAACAAGCACGTCACGGTCACTGAGGATTCCGATGTCGCCGTGCAGAGCATCGACGGGGGAAAGGAAAGCAGAACGAACACCGAGGGAAACGAGTGTTTGAGAGATTTTATGCGCCACGAAGCCGGATTTACCGACGCCGGTGAAGAAGACGGTGCCGGTAGCGTCAAGGAGAGTTCGCGTGAATGCTAGGGTTTGGGAATGGTCGATGCGGTCGAAGAAGAAGTTGAGATGGTTTTGCTGGGATTTAAAGAGATCGGCGAGGGTATTTTCGTCAATTATGCCGTTAATTCTCTGTTTTGGATGATAACCGTTTGGAAATGCCGGTAGAGAACCCATTTGGGTTTATTGTTGTTCTGAGATGGGAAGAAGAAAGAAAAGAAGATATTCTGTTATATAGTTGTAATGCATTAATGGCGATGGAAGATATTGTAATATGTTAATTTACGCGGTAAGGAAAGAATCTGGTGTCGGTGGTGCCGTTAAAATTTAATTACTCCTTGTTGAAGAAAAGAAAACATTAGAAAATGAGGTGAAACATCTACGCCGTTGAAATAGGAAGAGAAGAGGGTTTTGGAAGTTGAAAATACGGAGAAAAGTTTAATAAAGTTTGTGATTCGAAAGTTGAAGACAGATAAAAGAAAAAAAAAGAAAAATGAGGATTCGTTATATTGACAATTGCCGTGTGAAATTAATATACATAAAATGACAAATTCTTAAATACTCATGATAAATAGTTGGGTACCGATCTCTTTAGTTTAAAATAATTTAAAATATTAATTTATTTTTAAATAAAATACATAGAAAAGATGATATGGTATTGGATAAAATTGTTTCATTGAATGAGGGTATTAGTATCCAACTAAATATAAGAGTACTAGAGTGTTCACCACATAAAAATCGTAAGCCAAATTTCTTTTTAAATATTATTAGATATTTTTGAATATTCTCTTATTAATATTATAGTGTAGAATTTGTTATTTCTATGTGTTGAATTCCCTTTATAATTTGGGGTCTAATAAAATTATGTTTATATAAGAATGTTTAATTTAAAGAACTTTAGTACAAAATTATGTTTAAAGTGGTGTTAGGGTTTGAGATGAAGAATCGAACAAACAAAGATGAGAAAGATGATCGAAAGGAATGTAATTTGAGAAAAGATGAAGGAGGAGATAGAAGCTTTTCAAGCACCTTAACAATGCCTTTGCTATATGATGAGTTGGTTCATAGACATGAAGTTGAAAAAACCAATGGAAAAAGTGTTATGTACAATGATATTGTTACCATAGAAAAAACATAGAGATTGGAGAGACATGTAGTGATGTTCATAACTTGGAAGACATTCCAAGTAAGGAAGAAAAAGGTGGAGGAATAAAGGTAGAAGAAATAAGGTTTAGGGATTATAAATGTCTGAAGTTCATTCTTACTGGAGATGCATGAAAGCAAAACCTTGAAAAAAAGGAGTCACTGTGAAGTTTCTATGAAGGAGGATTGATTTTAAGGTCCTTGAGAACAAATTACAACAAATGGGCAAGGATATGGGTGATTAGTATTGTTAATATGTGGTATGGTACAACCTAATAACTCTCAGAAATGAAGAAATGAAGAAGAGAAATACATAATGCTGATGGAAGGTCCTTGGTTAATCCATGATGACTATCTCTTCATTAGGGAATGAAGTGCAAATATTTGACCCATGAATGATGACATTCAACATGTTGTTGTGTGATTTTGTTTATCTGGATTACTAATTAAGCATTATGATGCAAGAGTTCTGTCCATTATCGATGATCAATAAACATAACAATGGAGGTTGATAGGAATACACTAATGAGGGAAAGAGGAAAATATGTTAGATTATGTGTTCAAGTTGATTTGAGTAGACCCTTGTTGCAGTGTTTTCCATCAAGGGAAGGCATTAAAAGGTGGAGTATGAAGGACCACATCTTTTATCTCTTAATTGTGGTCGGTTTGGACACCATAAAGAATAGTGCTCAAAGAAGCATGTAACTAGAGAAGAGAGACCTATTAGAGAAGAGGTTGATGGGGGTGGTGGAAGTGGTTGTGAAAGAGATTGTAGGGATAGAAGTTGTGGATCTATGTGTTTACATGTACAAAGTTGAAAATATCACTTAAGATTTATATGAAGTTTTAATTACGAAAATGATGTTTAAAGTCGATGGCATGAGCATTCAAGCCTTTTGATGGTGATATATCCAAAGAATCATTTCATGCCTCATCAAAGAGAGATTCAATATCAAAAGTGCTTGTATATTCTAGAGCAATCCAACAAAAATCTTGAAGCCTCAGATAAAGTATGAAAGCTCAACAGACCATGTTTGTCTGTCTGTCTAAGTGACTCGAGTATTGTAAAATTAAGGAAGTAACATAGAAGTACTGAGGCAACTCACGCGCACACCTAAAATATTTTTCAAAATATTTTTATCTTGAAAATTATTTTCTTAAGCTAGACCTAAGTGATTAAAAAGTTGCCCAAAACCTTTTAAAACTATTTTTGAACTAACCAATCGATTGGCAAAACTTTTCTAAGTAAGATAATATATTGGAAGAGTGCTAATATATTACCTAAACAATAAAGATAACATATTAATGACTTGCAATATTTCTATATCCAAACTTTCCTATTTGTGCTAGCTAATCAATTATAGATGAGCTCGCCAATCAATTGAAGCTTTGTGCCAATCAATTGGATCATTAATTTGGCCCATGGATCATTTCCATTTTTGGTTTTTCTAACTATTATAAAAGGGAGACACACTTCCACTTCGATTAAAACCATTTTCCAATGTTTTACTATTTCTTTGGAATTTATCTTTCTAATTTCTTTCTCACTTTCTCTAGAAAATATTTCTTTTCACTTTATATTGCCTTAGCGCTTGTAAGTGAAACTTTGCTTGTGAGGAAGAAATTTTTGTAAGTGTTCGTGTTGGTCGTTTACATTCTTAAAAATGTGATACTTTTGAGAGATCAAGTTTGGTTCGTGAGATAAACCTATCATAAAATCTCTGTAGTTGGCTTCTTAAGCTTTGCCGAAAAAGGCTTTGTTTTGGTTATTGAGATAAGTCATAAATCTCTAAATGGTTCGTTAGCTTAGCCTGGGATAAAAGTTGTCATTGGTTGGGAATAAGCATGTAAAAATGTGAAGATCAGATTATATTAAAGTTTTTGGGCATAACTCAATAGCTAAAAGTTTATAGTCAGACACTCAAGAAGATCTCTTGGGGACATGACTAGGCCAACGTTTGACCAAACCTGTATAAATCTTTGGTGAAATTTCTCTAACCCTGTCTTTTTAATTTTTGCAATTTACTTTCATTATTTTATGTTTGCTGCAAAATCACTCAACGAAAATTACTAACATGATCTTAATCGAGAAAGGTATATGGTTAATCACAAATTTTAAACACCATAAATTCACCATCTATTGTGCTTGAAGTCACTTGTCTAACAAGTGGAATCAGAGCCTAACTCTTGTTAAGGACTAATCGTCTCAGAAGGAAAAATGTCTTCAGCTTTTCACAAAACAAACCTTCATTCTTCAATGGAGAGGGGTATAATTTGTGGAAAGTGAAAATGAAAAATTTCATATAAGGGACGGATCGTGGTATTTGGAAGGTTGTGAAAGAAGGACCATTTGTCCATACACACGAAGTTAATAGTGTTATAGTAGACAAACCTGAAAAGGATTGGTCCAAAGAGGATAAAGAGAATGTGCAACGTGGTTTGAAAGTAAATAATACCATCACTATCGCTCTCGTTCTTGATGAATTCTTGTGTGTTTCTCACTGCGAACCTGCTAAAGAAATATGGGACATCTTTCAAACTATCAATGAAGATACTAATGAGGTAAACAAGGTAAGGTTAGACACATTAACCCATGAGTATGAACTCTTCAGAATGAAACCAGAAGAGAACATAAGTAAAATGCAAACGCGATTTACACACATCGCGAGTCATATGAGAATTCTAGGGAAACCATTGTCAAATGAAGAATTAGTCATAAAATTTCTTAGATGCCTAAACTATAGTTAGTAACCCAAAGTCACTGCAATTTGTGAATCTAAGGATTTGGCAACTATGGACACACACACATACACACACACTTTATCTCTCTCTCTCTGGTAAATTGCAGGAACATGAAATAGAACTCAAAATACTTGCCATATAAGAAGAATGAGAAAAGAAAAACAAGAGTCTGGCACTTAAAGGTGAAGAATCTGACTCAGATGGTAACATGGCTCTCATAGTGAAGAACTTCAAGAGATTTATGAAGAATGAGAAAAAAGCAAAAGGAATGGCAAGGAAAAGATGAAGAAAAAACACCATTCATTCCAACATGTTACAATTGTGGAAAGAAAGGACATATCAAACCATATTGCCCTCTATTCAAGAAAGCAAATAAAAAATTTAGAAAGACTCGTGAAAAGAAGAAAGCATCTCTCATCCTTGGATCTCAACCATCATATCCAAGATTTGTTGGGGTTGAAGGATTTGTTGGTGCCTGCTTGGGTGCTCTGGTTTTCTGACTGATATAGTACATAGAGATGTATGCATCATCAATCGGTCTTATGATGGTCTCATGTACATGTGGTGGTAAAACCATGCGAGTGGGGTCATACGCAATCCTGTGATTAAACCAGGGAATACCAAAGGGCATAATGGTTTTGCTCCTGGTTAGCTTCCACTTTCAACCGCCATTTTAAGATCATTAGAAATAATTTGAGCCACAACCACATGTTTTCCCTTTATAAGGTGGTAGAGGAGATTTGCAGTATCCAATGTAAAAGTAAAAGTGTGACCCCTATATTAGTGTAACTGTGTACCTTGATTTATCAGAAAAGTTATGAAATTTGTGTGCTTTGTGATTCCTAGAGTTTGCCTCTTTCCTTCCAACTTCACCTTATTTCTGTTTTCACGTCTCTCATACTGCAAAACCTATTTTTTATCTTCCTCCTTTTTCAATTAAAAACCCATATTTTTCTATTATTTTAAATAAATTTGTTTTACTCCTCCACACTTTTTCCTTCTCTTTCCTTGTTCCACCATTTTACTCTTAATTCTGTTTTTACCCCAAAACTCTCTATTCTCTCTTATTTCTTTTATCTCACATTTTTATTTAATTTAAACGAGGAATCCACCAAAAACCCCACAAACGCATACATTTCACATTATTACTCACATAATCACATATTGACTCAAATAATTAAAATAAATTAATTTCAATAATCTGGGGCGTTACACCATGCAGCCAATTTTACAAAATCATGCTTAGGCACTTGGGTGAAACACCTTAATTTCATTATCCTAAACCTATTTAGGTAATCATCTATGGTTTCAGCCACCTTTTACCTCACATTGGCCAATTTCTTAAGGCTAATCTTAGATTGGCTCATATAGAACTGCTCATGGAACGTCATTTCTAGCTGGTTCCAATTAAACATGGAATGCGGGGGCAGTGTGGTGAATCACAAAAAAGTGTTCTTTGTCAAATAATTATAAAAATATTTCACTTTCAAATTTTCATTATTTGCTATATCACCAGCCTTAGTCTGACACCTACAGCATGCTCGACTGTGGACTCATTGGTGTCACTAGCAAACATGGTGAATCTGGGAACTTTCCATCTCCTGAGATCAATATATTAAAAAGGAAAAACGATACAAAAAGGGGAATCAGTTAGCCCCGAGATCAAGAGAATCTAAAGAAAGGTATACCTAACATATTCTTTACAAAATCATTCTTAATTCCAACAGGAATGGAATAAAAAAAAGTAAGGGTGTTAGTGCCTAGAGCAGAGTTCGCCAAAAAGTCGGCACATGAGTTGCATTCTCTAAAGATGTGAGTGATAGCTAAGTTAGAAAAAAATACTATTATGAATACAAGAGATCCAACGTTTGCGAAACATCCACGGGACCAAGGAATGGTTGGAAAAAGCTTTAGCCACCAATAAAGATGCATAGTTGGGCCTATGAAGGCCAACGTTAAGGCCATTATGGGCCAAAATTTGTTCGACTACGTTAGTTATATTATTTTCCCCATCCCCTAAGTTGTTTTGTTGGAAATTCATAAGTACTTGGCCGGGATCCTGGTCTCTTTACACCATAACTACTTTAGGCCATTTTTGGTTTGGTTTCCTTTGACTACCGTCGATGGAGATTGTTCGACAAGCATTTGGTTATTAGGTACCAGCACAACTGGCACTGGGGGCGCCCCAAAAAATCATAGATTCTACCCATATGATGGGCCAACTGCTGGTAACTCTGGGTTGTGTTTTGGATTAATGGATGAAACACAATACCTATTTGTTGTGTTAACTATCTCGTAGTTACTCTCATCCATTTTTTGCCTCATAGAAACAATAGAATTTGTAGTTATGACTAGCATTGCTAGAAGAACATACCCAAATCCTCCTTGTGGTTGTGTCATCCGACCATGATTGCTTATGGAAGGTCCTGATGCCAAATGTGGATTTAGGGGTGACGCTATTTTCGTAGCATTATCTGCAAACATCGAAGCATGACTTTGTAATCCTTCCATCATGGTAGTTGACATGTCATATGGGTAATACCTAGTAACTAAAAGTAAGGTAAAACTTGGGACAAGGGGGCGTAGGGTCCCCTACAACAGCCGAAGTAGGCTTGGGCGTAATTGGGGTATTTTTTACTGGTGGTAAGGAAACTACTACTCTAGGAATTGACGTCGAAGTCATTAATGGAGTCAAGATTATGCCTGTAACTCTGACAAGTTCTTAATGTCCCGGAAGTACCCTCCATCGACGTGACAGGGGTTCTGGGTCTGAAGTATCATTTCCGGCACAGGAAGTATTTTTTGGATTAACAATTTCTGCTAAAATTCTACCACTCCTCCGACGCATATAACTCCGAAAATTGATAATATTTTATGTAAAACAGAATCGTCTAATACAATAACTTCTCGTAGAAGAAAAAAAAATTGCACTAAAGGTCCCACCGAGTGTGCCAGTTTGTTTGCAGGTGTTTTTAGCAAACAATCATGAGTTTAAATAGACTGTGACATTGGCTCGAAAAATCCCGGAAGCAATTTGTACAAAACAAGTGTACAAAAAAGTATGTGTGTGAAGTCAATGTGAATGTCTGTATGTAGACAAAATGAAGAAAAATGTTAATGACGCAAAAGCTTGAGTTAAAGCAAAAGAAAATTGTAATAAATGAAATTAAATTGAAAACTAACATATTACTCATAAATTGTTTCGCTCTTTGACTCGGGTGCTCCAGTTCTATAAAGAAAGTATATGAATTTTGCAACCATGATTACAATATATGAATATGCTATTTATGCAAAACTAAAGATAACCATCTCTGGCAGCTTATTCCTAGAAAATAGAAACGTCTTTAAAAACATGCAACTTAGTCTTCTGAAGCACTATCATGTTGTCAAAACTTTTAAATTACTGAAAACCATTATCCCACGTCCGTAACTGCTCTTAGCGACTAATAATTGTCTGTTCATCGAAGGTAGTTTCTAAAAATCCTCAGTGTTAAAACCTCTCTTATTCCTTTGGTTTCCAAAAATCTAAGTCCTTGAAAGCCGTTGAATGCTCCGACTTCGACATGGTATCGAGTGGTCAATTAGACTTGTTTCCAAGACTCCTCCAAATCATGTTTCAAGATCTGCTCTTGCGATTCTTCTAAACCATGTTTCAAGATCTGCTATTGAGATTCTTCCATACCATACTTTAGCACACTAGTCGAAACGTTCTAGTCGACGTATTCGTTCATGTTGACTAGTATTAATTAATACTAACACCTAATTTTTTCAATGCAGCGTTCAATTAACTTCCTCTCTCTCTCTCTATCTCTCTCTCTCTCTCTCTCTATATATATATATATATATATATATATATATATATATATATATATAATTTTTAAATTTTTTTATTTAAATTTAAATTGCTTGTGTGATAAATTTTATATATACACAATCTCTTCCAAAAATAATCCACGCACATCAATCCAAAAATCACATAAAGAGTGCTTTTAGATTAGTACACCACATTTGATCGTTAGCCAATTAAAATTGATCGTGAAGGCTGGATCAGATCCTGTAGAATCAGGCCGCCAAGTGCGTCAGGGATGCTGGTCGTATGGAGAGGAGAGGGGTGTACCTGCAAGGCACTCCGACGCTCAAGTGAGAAAGGGTCAGAGAAAAGGAGCAAGTACAAAGTATGAATTCTTAGGGTGAATATTGGATACCTGACCCTCTCAAGCGAGAGGGTTTATATAGAGTCCCCCAGTGTGTGGCCAACGGTCCTATTTTCGGGGCGAAATAACCGTTTTCCCCAAAGAATAGGTAACTACCCAAACTAGCCGTCATGTCGGGCAGGGCGCCTAAAACTAGCCGTTATGTCGGGCATAGGCGTGGTTCCGGGCACCTGCCCATAGCTGTTCGGGGAGCAGTGAAGCCGTGCGTGACGGGCAGTAGTTCCGGGGAGGAACGTTGAATTCCTTGCCCGGTTGGAGGGGCAGAAAGGTAACTTTTGCCCCTCTGTGGATTGGACTTAGGCAATTTGGGCCGCTCTAGAGCAGAGGCAGATTGGGCCATGTCTAGCCATTGGTCCAGTCCAGAACAAGAGCCCCCTAAGTCGTTGCTCCGAGCATGAGAGTGATGACTTAAGGACTGCTCGTTGATCCGGAGATCTAGTATGGAGTCGTCGTTTGAAGACGAGGAGGATTGTCTCAAAGTACTCGTGACCCCAGATGTTCGTGAGATTCGTGGTCGTGACCTTGTTGCCCAGAGTTCGGGGAGACTAATGGTCAGACATAATTGGAAACGTTGGGTCGCCACGTGTGCATCGAGCTCCGTGTAGCAGTTAATAGGTAATGATGGATAGTTGGTAGCCATCATGGCCTACGAACGCGTGTTTGCACGTGCCCCTTAGTATAAAAGGGGGAAAAATCGTTCCATTTTGAACTTTTCCTTTCTGATTTCTCCTCACTTCCTTCGAGTTCTTGCCCGTCACCGTCTTCAGCCTTTCCGACCACCGTTACAAGCTTCGAGCAGCCGTTTTTTCTACTAAAAACAAGTAAGTTTTCGGATCATTTGCTTGTTTTTGCTCCCCTTTGTTGTTAATGATAGGTTGCATGCGGTTAGGGCTAGGTTTAGATGAAACAAGTGAGTTTCTGGTGATTGTTGGCGGTGGACGGTGGTCATGCCACTTTTCTACTTTTGACATGTCACCGGACGTGTCTGCGTGCTTCGGTTAGGAGGGTGGTTGGTGGCGGCGGCGCGATGGCGACGCTTGCGTAACCATCGCGATTTTCCATTTTCTGAACGAATGATGAGTTTTCCGGTAGGATAACTCCAGATTCCGGTGAAGCTCCGTGACTTCCGGCGGAGCTTCGAACGGAAACTGGGATTGAGTGAGGGGAAGCTCCTCGTCAGATATGTTTCACGCGGCTCCTTGCGGGGAGGTTCCAACCTTTCCTTTGATGTTAGGGAACGCTGTCCTTAGCCCTTTGCGCGCCCTTTCACTTGACTTAGCAGTGGAATGGTGGATTTGATTTGCTGTCAAATTCACATTCTTCTCTGCTTTTCAGGTGATCGACGTGGCGATGGGGCCGGATAAAGAAGTTATTTTGGACACCTCTGAGGAGGAAACAGGATCCTCGGATAGGAGCAGCTCGACGGCTTCGAGCTCGTCGTCTTCGAGCTCTCCAAGTGATGTCGGGGAAGGAGAGGTTCGGGATGATATGGACGAGGGTGTTGCTGATGATTCCGCAGAGGAATGGGAGATGGCCGAGCCTGTTGAGCACGTGTCCAAGCTTGCGGGGGATGCTTTTACTGTAGTCGGGCCGGAGGGAGAGTGGATGGTGCATTTTCCTGCCGAGGATGAACGGGTCTGCGCGAATTTCGGGGACCGTTTCATGATGTACGAGTACGCCTTTAAGGAGCTGGGCCTGAGATTACTATTCACTAATTTTTAGCAGTCAGTGTTCGAGCATTTTAAGTAGCCCCCACGGAGCTGCATCCGAACTCTCTGGCCTTTATTCGGGCGTTTGAGTTGGTGCGCGACCATCTTACTATAGGGACCACTCTTCCTCTGTTCTTTACTCTCTTCCATCTTCAGCGGCAGCTGTCGGGGAGGAAGTATGGCTGGGTTTCGTTGAAGCAACCCCGCAAGCTGTTTAAGCCTTTTTCGGAGTCGATAAGGACATTTAAGAAACGTTATTACGTCGTTGAGCCCTTGTCCAAAGCTGCCCAGGACAACACATATGTATGGGAGATAGAGGTTGACGAGGATGAGAATGAGCTGCACGACGAGGAAGGGAAGTATATTGGGCGGAGACTTTACAAGTTCCACATCCACTGGTCACCCGACCACTTCATCAGGGAGCCCAGTGATTATGTTTTTCAACCGAGCGAGCTGCTCGGGGAGGATGCCGCAGCTTATGAGGCACTGGTGAACTGGGTCAACTCCTTCCGGCTCGCTGAGTGCTGGACGAGCAGGGGCAGCCCGATCTTCGAGGAGGACGGGAGCCAGAGAGTTGAGCGTAGGTTCATCAATGTTAAGGCACTGCTGGAGTGCAAGGCTCCTCAGGACATCGCGAAGCTGCTCGGTAGTCTTAGTTGTTTAATTTTGCATGTCATTTTCTTTCCTCGTAACTAACATGCTCGTATTTTTTCTGTGCAGGTGAGATGCCTCAGGCCCACGACAGAGTGGTGAGGAATGCTCTTGCAAGGAATAAGACTGGGGCGGCTCCTCTGAAATCCCAGTTTGTTGGTGCTCGTGCTCCTCTTGCTATTCAAACTGCTGCGGGGACCTCTTCTTCCCCTACTCCTGCTCCTCGGGGGTCACCTCTTCCTTTGGCTGGTCGACTTAAGCGACCAAGGTTTAATGATGCTGTGGACCTTACACGGGCGTCGGAAAAGGGGAAGTTCGAGCTTCCTCCTTGCATCCTTGACCGAAAGTTCTTCGAGGGGAACTTTCTGATTGTGCCTCGGGCGGAGTCTCTTCGCTTGGAGAGTATGGACCGACCGAGCAAGAGGGTGTTGGTGGCCCAGGACGCTTCTTCCATGGTTAGGATGTTGGAGATGGCAGCTGTATACGCCGAAGGGGATTCGACGACTGAGGCCGAACTCACCGCTGCCCGTGCTACTGTGGCGTCTCTCAAAGCAGAAGTCAAGAGCGCCGGCGAGGCTTGGAAGAAGGCTGAAAAGGAGGCGGCGAGGCTGAAGGAGGAGAACTCCACGCTGGCGGCTGAGAAGAAAGTTGCCGAGGAGTTGATCAGGGAGCTGAGGGCGGTCAATGCCCCAGGTGTCGACGAGCCGGAAGACGTGAAGGCGTTGAAGACTAGATCCGAGCTGGTTCCACGTCTGCTGACGGCTGAGGACGACGGCATCGTCGTTGCGGAGGAGTCTTTCGGGAATGCCGTGGCCCAACTGCGGGTGGTAAACCCTGAGTTAGAAATTTTTGTCGAGGGTACTCACTACTTGGCGCATGTTGAGGATGGTCGCATTGTCATGCCCGACGGTCTCTTTGAATGTACGCCCGAGGACCAGCCCGCGGAGGACAAGGGATCTCAGCTGGAGCCAGCCGAGCAGGCGGATGAGTGAGGAGCTTGTTATTTTGATGTTGTTGTAATCCGTCCGGCCTGCATGCCGTTGAATCATTGTAATTTATTTTTGGGGGGCATGGCCCCCATTTCATGTAACAACGTACAATTGTGGTCTTTGCGGCCACTTGTTAAATTATCACATATTTAGTTCTGTTGTTTGCATGATTTTACTTGCTTTTATTTTTGCTAAGTATCGTATTCATGCTCGCTGTGAATGTATGTCCGCCCGTGATAGGGGATATTTGACTTGTGTGAATATTTTTTGGGGGAATTGCTCGTAATAGATGTGTTCACCAGTGTGGGGAACTGGTCGAACAGCCGCGGAATTTCCTGGCGGGGAGTGGAGCTCAGGTCGCGTTTGAGGCCTGAGTTCGCGGCGTGAACATCCCATCGCGAGCTGAGGTTCTGCCAATCGTGGTACTTTGACGATGGCGATGCTCGATCGAGGATCGCTGTCGAGCAATTACCCGGCTCGTTACTGAGCGGGGTTATGCTTTAATCGTATGCGACGCTTGTACCTAGACGTGCATAGTGGTCGGTAGCTGACGTTCGTCGTTGCGACGGGTCGAACCGATAACTTAGCTGTATATTGTTTTAGCTTTTCAACGTTCCATGGTCGAGCAAGTTCTTCCCCGGTGAGATGTTCTAGGTAGTAGGCCCCGTTTTCCGTTTTGGCCCTGACGCGATAGGGTCCTTCACAGTTGGCTGCTAGTTTGCCTTCGCGAGAGTCTTTGTGGTTTCTTCTTAGAACAAGGCTTCCCACGTCGAACTCTCGCCGTATCACCTTGGCGTTGTGCTTGATGGTGATTTTTTGTTTTAGTGAGGCTTCGTGGAGGGCTGCCCCGGTTCTGATTTCCTCGACGAGGTCGAGCTCTTCTCTTAAAGACTCGTCATTCATCTCCTCGTCTAGGGGCGACTCTGTCCGCCTAGAGGGCATGTGAACTTTGACGGGGATTACAGCCTCGATTCCGTATGCTAAGCGGAAAGGTGTTTCCCCAGTCGTTGAGTGTGGAGTTGTACGGTACGCCCAGAGCACGTTGTGTAGTTCCTTGACCCATGCCTTCTTTGTTTCGTCCAGCCTTCGCTCGAGGCCTCAAAGGATGACTCGGTTAGCTGCCTCAGCCTACCCGTTTGTTTGGGGATGCTCGACGGATGCGAAGTGTTGCTTCGTGCCCAGTTGGGCGACGAAGTCCTGAAACTTCCTGTCCGTGAATTGCATCCCATTGTCCGTTACTATCACTTGGGGAATACCAAAACGTGCAAGGATGTTTCATTTGTAGAAACGCAGGATGTTGAGGGCAGTTATTTTGGCTAGAGCTTCTGCTTCTATCCATTTGGTGAAATAGTCCACGCCCACTATGAGATATTTGTTCTGATTTGATCCTACCACGAAGGGTCCTAGGATGTCTAGGCCCCACCAGGCGAATAGCCACGGGGAGGACATGGCCTTAAGCTCGTTAGGCGGATCCAGGTGCATGTCCCCGTGCCGTTGGCATTTTTCGCATTTCTTCATGTGTTCTTTCGCGTCGTTTTGCATGGTCGGCCAGTAGTAGCCTGCCCGGAGAGCCTTTCGAGCAAGGGACCTTCCGCCCAGATGTTGGGCGTTGATTCCTTCGTGGATTTCGCGCAGAATGTGTGTGACCATTTCCTCCTCGACACATTTGAGCAGCGGGATGGAGAATCCCTGTCTGTATAGTTTATCTTCGACCAAGACATAAGAGAAGGCTCTTCGCCTGACTGTGCTGGCCTCCTTTGGGTCAGATGGGAGTTCGTCTTTGGCGAGATAGTTGTAGACTAGGGTCATCCAACAGTTGTTGTCTCCGATCACTTGCACGTCGAGTGTCGGGGAGGCCTTCTCGATGCTGGGTCGAGGAAGCACCTCATGTATGACGAACTTGTTTCCGCCTTTCTTCTTCGTGCTGGCTAGTTTGGATAACACGTCTGCTCGCACGTTATGTTCGCGGGGAACATGTTTCACTTCCACTGTTGTGAATTTCGCCATTTCCTTCTTCACCAGGGCCAAGTATTCAGTCAGGTTGTCGTTTTTGGCTTGATATTCACCCCGGACCTGGAGGGCCACGAGTTACGAATCCGTGCAAATGACGACTTCTTGTGCGCCCAGGTCCTCGGCAAGGCGTAGCCCAACGAGGAAGACTTCGTACTCCGCCTGGTTGTTGGAGGTTGGGAAAGACAGTGTGAGTGATACCTCGACGATAATTCCTTCGTCGCTCTCCAGTATGATGCCCGCGCCGCTTCCTGCAGAGCTTGAGGCACCGTCGATGAAGATGGTCCATTTACGTGCTTCGCTCGCGGGGGAGTCTGCGAACGCCATCTCCGCGACGAAGTCGGCCAGAGCTTGGGCCTTGAGGGCTTTTCTGCCTTCGTATTCGATGTCGAATTCGGACAGTTCCAGCGACCATTTGAGCATTCGGTCGGCCATATCTGGTCGTCCGAGCAGCTGCTTTATGGGCTGATCTGTTCGAACTACGATCGTGTGAGCCAGGAAGTAGTGTCTTAACCTCCTGGTTGCGTTGATGAGTGCCAGCGCCACCTTCTCTTTATGCTGGTATCTTAACTCTGGTCCTTGCAGCACTTTGCTCTTGAAATAAATGGGCTTCTGCCCGTCAGGCGTCTCGCGGATGAGAGCGGCACTAACTCCCTCGGTTGCTACGGCCAGGTATAGGTACAATGTTTCGCCGTTGTGCGGTCGAGAGAGGACCGATGGCTCTGAGAGTGCCCGTTTCAGATAGAGAGGGGCCTTGTCACACTCCTCGGTCCATTCGAACGTTGCCTATTTGTGGAGGAGTTTAAAGAATGGTAGGGCGTGCTGGGCAGACTTGGCCACGAAACGAGATAGTGACGCGAGCATCCCGTTGAGGGTTTGGATGGATTTTTTGGACTTGGGCGTAGGAAACTCAGAGAACGCCCGGAATTTGTCGGGATTGGCTTCTATTCCTCGTTCCGTTAAGTAGAAGCTGAGGAATTTACCTACTCGGACACCGAACGCGCACTTCTCCGGATTGAAACACATTTTGTATTTCCTGGCCTGTTCGAAGACCTTTCGTAAATGGGCAGTATGATCGGTTTCCCCGTGGGATTTTACGATCATGTCGTCCATGTAGACTTCGAGCATGTCGCCTATTTCTCCCCGAAACACTTTGTTCATCATTCGTTGGTACGTTGCTCCGGCGTTCTTTAGGCCGAAGGGCATTACGTTGTAGTAATAGTTGCCCGATTTGGTCATGAAGGCCGTGTATTTTTTGTCGGACATTGCCATTGGGATTTGATTGTAGCCCGAGTAGGCGTCCATAAACGATAGAAGTTTAAAACCAGCAGAATTATCAACAAGTTTATCAATATTGGGGAGGGGGTAGGCATCCTTCGGGCATGCCTTATTGAGATCGGTATAATCAATGCACATGCGCCATTTTCCATTAGATTTTTTAACTAATACAACATTGGATAGCCAAGTGGTGTACTTGGCTTCCGAAATAAATTTGGCCTCGAGGAGGTCCTTTACAGCTTTTTCAGCCGCCTCCGTTTTCTCCGGAGACTGCTTCCTCCTACATTGTGCTACGACCTTGATGGTCGGGTCAATGGTCAGCTGGTGACAAGCGACGGATGGATCCAAGCCGGGCATTTCCGCGGCGCTCCATGCGAAGAGGTCGACATTCTCTCTGAGGCATGCTTTGAGCTGCTTCCTCGCGATGTCAGGCAGGTCTGCTCCGATCTTCACTCCCTGTTGGGGGTCTTCACCGAACAGAACTATCTCGAAGTTACCATCCGAGATTGGGCGCATCGGATGGGAGCCGCTGCAGGATGACGTGGATGGGTCGGCCGAAGCTGCTCGTTCCTCCTGTTGGTCCTCGGGGAAACGACTGTCGAGGTCGATAGAGTTGACCTGGGGCAGAGGCTTGGCCTCCTCGGAGCTTCTTGGCAGTGTTGGTCTGCTCGACACTTTTGGCTTGGGCGCAATGGTGTTGAGTCCCTTTGTAGCTGCTTCGAAACACCGTTGGGCAGCTTCTATATCACCGTGGAGGGTGGCGACCATCCCTTTCGAAGTGTAATACTTCATCTTCAGGTGGACAGTCGAGGGCACTGCTACCAACTCGCCTAGAGTTGGCCTTCTGAAAATGCATTGGTACAGCGACGGGCAGTCAATTACTAGAAATTGCACCTTGATGGATCTGGCCATTTCAGCTGATTCGAAGGTCACGATCAGCTCGACGTAACCCCACGGCTTGGTCACAGACCCGTTGAATCCCTGTAAATCGGACCCTACGTAGGGGGTAAGGTGCGATTCGTCCAGCTGAAGCGTTGAGAACAGCTGGGAGTACATGATGTCGACCGAGCTGCCCTGGTCGACTAGGATTCGGCGAACGTCGAAGTTTTCCATTTGGGCTCTGACGAGCAACGGTATGCTTGAGTTCGGGGAGCCGCCGAGGAGTTCCTCCCTGTAGAAGGAGATGGGGATGGAACCCTTCGGGGCCGGATCAAGCGTGGTCACTTTGTTCGAGGTGGTGTTGATCAGGTGTTCGAACTTTCGTTTCACGGACCCCACAGTGACTTTGTTAAAACCCCCGCCGGAGATGACCATGGCAGAGGGGAAAGTCTCCCACAGGCTGTGGGCTGCGAAATATGCAGGGGCGCTGAACCCGTCAGGGACGTTGAAGTCCTCGGATCGTGATATGGACATAGCGACCTGTATGTTGGTGTCTTCCGAGGAGGGTACCTCCTCCTCGACCTTCTTGGACTCCTGGGCCTCCTGCCGGGGAGTATCCTTCTTCTTCGCGAACTGCTTCAGGTGGTCGTCCCTGATCAGTATTTCAATGGCATCCTTCAGATGGATGCAGTCCTCCGTGGTGTGGCCGTGACTTTTGTGGAAACGGCAGTATTTTGATTTGTCCACGTTTGGTCTGTTCGGAAGCTGTTTGGGGAAGCGGACCCCAGCCTGTTTGAACTCCAAATTGGCACATTCGGACAGGATCTTTTCCCTAGAAACGGTCAGGGGAGTGTAGTCGTGGAACCTCCCGGAGGGGCCTTTGTTGTCACGGGAATCACGAGGACGATCCTCGCGCCTCCGGTCACCTCGACGAGATGTCGAAGTTTCTTCTCCTTTGGATGCCCGAGCGTTCTCCTGATGGCGCGATGCTCGGACATGGCTGGCCGCAACCTTCTCTTTATACTGAATATGTGATTGGGCTTTGAGGAGGAGGGCGTCTAAGTTCCTCGG
Organism: Lathyrus tuberosus; assembly: GCA_022829125.1. Lineage (NCBI taxonomy): Eukaryota > Viridiplantae > Streptophyta > Magnoliopsida > Fabales > Fabaceae > Lathyrus > Lathyrus tuberosus. Next base: position 2,969,206 of record JALAZF010000478.1, on the reverse strand, counting down.
TGGCGCGAGGCCAATAGCTTTAGAAAACTCGGAGCCTGGGCGGAGCCTGGGCGGAGCCCCTGCTCGAGCAAAAACTTCTTCATTTCGCCCGTCGTCGGGACCTGCACCGCTTCTTTGTTGAACCTCTCGATATATGCGCGGAGAGGTTCGTCTTTACCCTGGATTATGGCTCCCAGAGAGGCCTCAGTTTTGGGGTGGCGGCGAGATGCTGTAAAATTCCGCGAGAACATCCTGCCCAGCTGTTTCCACGAGGTGATGGACTCCTCGGGCAGTTATTTATACCATGTCATTGCTCCCTTCCGAAGGGTGGTCGGGAACAGTCTGCATTTAATGGCACCCCGTACGCCGCGGTAGTCTAGCAGCGCATCGATGTTCTCGATGTGCTCGTCGGGGTCGGTGGTCCCGTCGTATGTGCCAAGCAATGGGGGTTTCTCCAAGCCTTTTGGGAGACGGGTAGCCAAGATCTCCTGGGACAACGGGCCGCGAGGCTCGTCGTCGTCACTAGAACTGGTGTATGATGGGGACCGGACGGGATGCTCGCGTCGGCGGTTCCTTCGCGGTGAAGGTGAGCGGTTCCTTCGAGGAGAAGGTGAATGGTTCCTTCGAGGAGAAGGTGAACGGTTCCTTCGCGGGGAAGGTGAGCGGGCCCGTCCTTTGGACTTGATCGGGGGAGACAGCTCGTTCCTCCGAGTCCTCTTGTGGTCATGAGCGTATTAGTCACACGGGGAGATCTTGTCGCGCTTTCGGGCTACGCGAGGATCACGCTCTTGGCGCAGTCTTCGGTCGATTTCTCTCCGTGGCTGCCGGCTTCTTGATCGTCGCTGGTTCCTCCGCGTAGGAGGAGATCTTGGACGGCGAGACTCTTCCAGTGCCCCGATCCTCTCGTTCTGCTGCAGGATCAGGGTGTTAGTTTTGTTGAGTGCCTCTAGGAGGGCTGCCACGGCCGGGTCGGCGTTGGGCGGAACAGGAACGGACTGGAGGTCGAGAGAAGGTTGATCATTGTTGCGATCAGAAGGGGTAAGGGAAGGAGAAACGGTGGCTCCATCCCTGAGGAAATGGGCATCTCGGAGGAGAGATGACTGGCCATCAACCTCAGATTTGTTGACGGGGAGGATGGTGGTTTGGAGAGCATCCTTGGAGCGATCTTGGGAGGCCATGATCGTGATGAGGTTTGAGAATTGTTTTGATCTTCGATTACTGAGGAAAGAAAGATGGGGAGAACAAGTTTCTCACAGACGGCGCCACTGATCATGAAGGCTGGATCATATCCTGTAGAATCAGGCCGCCAAGTGCGTCAGGGATGCTGGTCGTATGGAGAGGAGGGGGTGTACCTGCAAGGCACTCCGACGCTCAAGTGAGAAAGGGTCAGAGAAAAGGAGCAAGTACAAAGTATGAATTCTTAGGGTGAATATTGGATACCTGACCCTCTCAAGCGAGAGGGTTTATATAGAGCCCCCGGCGCGTGACCAACGGTCATATTTTCGGGGCGAAATAACCGTTTTCCTCAGAGAATATGTAACTACCCAAACTAGCCGTTATGTCGGGCAGGGTGCCTAAAACTAGCCGTTATGTTGGGCATAGGCGTGGTTCCGAACACCTGCCCATAGCTGTTCGGGGAGCAGTGAAGCCGTGCGTGACGGGCAGTAGTTCCGGGGAGGAACGTTGCATTCCTTGCCCGGTTGGAGGGACAGAAAGGTAACTTTTGCCCCTCTGTGGATTGGACTTAGGCAATATGGGCCGCTCTGGAGCAGAGGCGGATTGGGTCATGTCTAGCCATTGGTCCAGTCCAAAACAAAAATGTAACCATATTGATAACATTTGATCATCAATTATTTCAAATACAATATAAAAAAATATCAAAACTAAAATAAAAGAGAATTTTCATATTTTAAGACATAGAATTATAGCGCTCTATGATACCGTTTATATTAAATTTCGAACTAAAATGTTGTTAGTATTTGATGCGTTCTAAAATAAATAAGGTAGGATAGAACAATAAGTTTAAAAAACACAAGCCTTAGTCATTCCAGTGCATGCCAAAACTTTATAAACATTAATATATAAAAAGAAGAAAAAAATTATTGTGTAGTCGGTTTTCTCCTGATCAAGAAAAGTTGGATCTACTTGCTCATTGCATCTACAAAACTATCTATGTTTAGATTTGAAAAAGATGATGGTCTCAAAGTTGTAAAAGCATGGGTGCTTCCTCCATATCGTGTCAGGGAGGCAAAGCACATCAATGACCAAACACCTCTAGCATATGCCTTCATTTCTTGTTGCTTCAAATTTACACCTATGTAACCAGATAAAAAAACAAAAGTGTAGGGTTCTCAACACTTGTAATATTTAATTATGAACCATCTTATGATTTATAAAAACAAAAAAATTAGTAGAAATAATAAGAAATTATACAATTAAAGAGAAGGAAGGGAAATGTTTAATAAAAATTGACCAAACTGTTTGCCTAATCCACAAACACTTATTGTTAAAGATTATAAATTGTAAGCAAAATACATAATGGGAATATACAGATTATTTTAAAAATAAATATATAAATTATTGAATATTAAAATCACTTTTAATAATTTGTATAAAAACAGCCTATATGCTTTATAAGAGAAAATAGGGTTGATGTTTGTGATGATTTCCTATAATTTATATTTTCTTCAAAGGATTACTCACAAAAAGACAATCCTATTTCAATACACAAAAAAAGAAAATTACATTATTTGAAAATTCACACTTCCTCTCTTTCACACTTTGAACCTTCAAGTCTTGGCATAATTACCTTTGATTTTAGCATCACACAAGATCTTGAGTATTCTTGATGAGGCTTGAGATATCTTCATGTTGATTACCATCATCGGAGAGTTTGAAAAGTTAAATCACCAGGTATCCTCGAAGTCTACGTTTTCTCTTGAGAGTTGTTAGACTACAATGTCGACTTTAAACAAATGCTTATCTTGATTCAGGAGGATAACTTAATCAACCATCTTGTGCATACTTGACCGCATGAGCTATCTTCAGTCGTTGTTTGACTTTAAGTGTTGTCATAATCAAAACTAAGCATCTACTAGGTTATTTACATCCTTGTTATCCATAAGCTTTACTATCTTGGATCACTTATTGACTATACCCTTAAGCACATATTTAACACTCACATATAATATACATCTATAAAATACATTATACATAGTGCAACTGATACTAATACATTCGAAAAGCCTATCAACATCATTATATATACATGTCCAAAACGATTAATATACAAAATATAACACATGATATACAAGAGTGCCTAAACAAAAACTATGATCTATGTACAACATCCATATGATCCACAACAGAAGATTATAATAAAAAACTCAAGTCGCAAAACATTATCAAGCAAGCTTGCCATTGCATTTTACCTACACTAAACTACTTTAAAACAACAATAATAGTGGGGTGAGATAATAATCTTAGTAAGTTCCCTTACTCGGCTCTAAAGGATACTCTCACCGATTACTTACTTAAGCCTTTCCACTTTACATTACTTGTGTACCACTCACACAAATGTAACAAGGACTTAAATAAATATTCAAGATGGTTTTACGCTTCATATGGAAACACATAACACAAGTTCACATAACTCTATAAATCACTATTCGGGAATGTAACAACAAAGTATCTTCTCTCCGGCCGATCCCACGTCCAGGACTATGGACACGGGTTACAGATCTCTATTATCTCAGATAATTTCTCCTCGTCTGATCCAAATCTATGGACTATGGACGCGAGTCACGATTGTTCACTCAATAAGGAATGTATTCTCCCCCAGCGAATCCCAATCCAAGGACTATGGACACGGGTAACGAACTTCCTATAACTAGAATATTTCTCCCAGGGTGATCTAAATCCATGGACTATGGACACGAGTCACGATATTTAATCTCAATGATTCATCTATTCTGATCACTACTTTATATAAGTTTTAGTTTCTGGTCAAACACGAATAGGGGTTATTCCTGAATACAAAAGTATTCTCATTAATCACAACGTGATTTTCTCATCAATCTCTATGTGATTATACCACAACCATCATGGAATTATACATAATTACCATGTGATTATATCACAATCACAATATATCATAACATGTTTCCATGAAAGCTCATTGAAGCGCAACTAAGACATCCTTCCCCATCTATGCCTTCAGAATTCTCGTATATGGGACGAATCAACTCACGTGACTACTTGCTCACGGATATCACAACTTAAGTTAATTACCATAACCTAAGTTATATTTACTAATTTCATTCACCTTGCTATAACTCTAGGTTTACCCTCATTCATCATCATGGAACTTGCTTAATTAATTATTCATTTAATACATACTCATCATAATATGATACATGAAGCACGCATATAGTTCATTACCATTATCCAAGTAATAATTGGAACACAAGCATTTTTTTCTCTTTACCAAAAGGCGGAGGAGTGGACCAGCTTTTCAATGTATCCGACCTCACATCAATTAGAGTTATGACTCCCATTTTATGGTGGATATAGGGAAACAAGTAATTTCTCAAAGTCTCAAAACTCTCACCTAGCAAGACCTAGCGAGGTGCCCAAGCGAGCTTTCACCTAGTGAGCTCCCAAAGAGGCTTAAGTGAGGTCAAACAGAACTACATTTTTCTCAAAATTTGTTTTCCCACTTAGAGAAAAATGTACATGCCTAGCATGTATATCATAACAGCTTGTTGTCATACCCCAAATTTTGACCACAAGATTTCCCATCATTGTGCAAATCATCACCACAATATGGATGTACCTTCATACCTCATCAATCCTCAAGGATTGTTGAACATTCACTACAACCAAGAATTAGGGTTTTGAGCCCTCTCAGAGTACTCAGACAAAGGATCAATCAAGAATGGACATGATCCTCAACTTTTCAAGCCTCTCAAACACCCATAAAGGATCAAGAGGTCTCCCACATCAAGAATCAAGAACAAGGTTACAACATTCCAAGTGGATCAAGCCTCAAGATCGCTAGTGTCACCAAATTAGGGTTTTGGTCGGCTAAGGCCTCCAGATGAAAGTTTTCATCTAGGCATGAGTCAATACTTCAAAACATAATTCAAGGAGTTCAAAGGTACCTTATGAGTCCAATCATCAAGTCAAAATAGCCTCAGGGGATGCATTCATAAAAAATCAGGAATTAGGGTTTCTTGACCTAATTCACCCCTAAGTTGACTTTTGGAGCAAGACATGAGCCAAGACCTCAAGAAGTGTTTTGAAGACCTCCAATACATCATATTGATCCATTTACAAGATTGGATTTATTCAAAGAACTTGGTTCATAAGAAGTACAAGGATTCAAATTCATATGGACCAAATAGGGTTTCCTGATGAAAAGTCAACTGTACCTTTGACTTTTGACCAAGACATGATCCCAAACCTTGGGGCATGATTCAAGATACCCAAAAACACCTATGGAATCCATCCATTAGGTTTGAATTAGGTTAAGGACTTGATTTCATAAAGGATCACAAAGGTTGAAATTCATTTGACAAAAAGTCAACTGTGCCTAAAAACCAAGTTTGACTTTTTGAATTTCTTGACAATCATGGCTTCCCTAAGTAAAAAACAATGTTAATTCATGGTTTGGATCATAATACATCAAGAAAAATCAATAAAAGTGAGGTTACTTGCAAAAAAGGCAACCTTAAGAAACTTAAAATTTTCTAAGTTATGCATGGAAGAAAAGTGATTTGGTACCAACTTTGCAAGGTCATAACTTCTAAACCACAAGGCCTTTTTCTTCCATCCAAAGCTCAAATGAAAGCTCTCATTACATACTTCAAAATTGTCAACTACAAGAGATTCTAAATCCTCATGGATTTTGAGTTATAGATTGATCAAAATCACAAAAACATGAAAATGGACACTTTTTCCAACACTTAGTGAAAATTTTGGACAGAATCTGTCTTGAATTTTCACCAACTTTGAAGCCATTTTTCATTATGATCCAAGTTGATTCAAGACCAAAGTTGTACATCAAAGTTGAAGTATGTTATTGGGGATTTCCAAAAAGTACAAGCACTCATCCTAACTCAACTTGAGTAGGGAGCTACAAGCCTTGAAACGTGGCCTAAAAACCTGATTTTTCAAGACAACATGAAAACTAAACTTGTGCCACACGATTTTTCCCTTCAAATCTTGTCACTTTGCCAACTTTGTCATCTTCCAAAAACACAAAATATCTGATGACTCACTTGGTTCATGATCAAAGGGGCGTGGAATTCAATTTGGCATGTGAAAACCATCATGACATGAAGTTTGAAATTCAACTTTGGCAAGGTAACATCAATGCAATGCATTGTGGTGTCATGAACTAGATCACAACACTCCAAGCCAGTCAAGATTCCACTCCAAACTCTGAGCATTCAAACCTGCAAAGTTAAATGGAGTTAAGATAAGAAGAGTTGACTTGGCACTTTTGGATTATCCAAGTCAATGGCTACAAGCTACAGCCATGATCAGCCTCCAAACACTATTGCTTCCAAAACAAACTTCATCTACTATAAATAGAGGTCATGTGAGACTGATCAAAGCACCCCCAAAACATCTGAATTCTTGTTTTCTTTCACTTCACTCTCAAAAACCAGATTTTTGCTTCTTCTTGAAGTAACATTCGAATTTTCAATTTGAGAGCAATTCAATCAAAACCAATCATACCAACACCTCACATACATCATATATGAGTGATCCATAACCTTAAAACACATCTGGAACATCAAAATCACAAAGTCACCCCCCATTTGCTCAAGCTTTTTGGCCTATTTGCAGTTGAGGTGCCACAATAAGTTCCAGGCTGTTTCAATCCATTCCAAGCTTCCAAACACCTTGTATTAGGTCCATTGAAGTTGTCCAGATCATTACACAACATCTGTAACACCTCCAACATAGAATTCGAATTCTTCTTGCAAGAGGTAAGTCTGGCACTCTCAAAATCTATAATCCATGCATCATAAATGTGTTTTCAAGTTACAAACATGTTTCTACACTTATATAGAGTGATTCCCCTCAATCAATTGCTTTTTAGCTTTCGTGTATAAAATTTCATAGTGTTCTTGCAGAAATTAGGGTTCTTGAGTTCATCACTTGATTTCTCACTCCACACTTAATATAAATGCAATTAATTTATATGACTGGAATCCTTGTTCAAAAACACACAACTTTCATGTTTACAAAAGTTATTTTCATTGAGTAATCAGAGAGATATGAGAGGTTTTACAAAACGGCCATGACGGGTAGTCGTGAGGTAGAAGATGACAAGTTGGCGCCATATTTCAAATTTTTTAATTTTTAATTATTTTCTTAATTTATTTCAAAAATTAATTTCTCTCTCATTTTTTTATCATTTTTGATTGATTCTTTTTTTAAAAAGTCACAAAAATGTTAAATTATTTTATTCTACAAAAAAATTAAATTTATATTATTTATTTAATATATCTTGAATTTTTATAAATAATTTCATTTTTATTGTTTTTTAATATTTTTTAAATGAAATTCTCACCTTGATTTTTCAAAACCAATTGGATTTCAAGATTTCATGTAATTAAACATGATTTTTCAAAATATTTTTCAAAGCTTACCACTTATTTTTAAATATATTTGATATTTTATATTTAATTTCCTTTGAAAAATTATATTTTTAATTAAAATTAGGGTTTCTCTTAATTTTAATTTTTTAAACTTCTTTTCAAAATCATTATGGGCATCTTTGTAGAGTGTAAGTCTCATCCCTTTGTAAATAATTGATTTTGGGCCTCAGTCATTGTATAAGTCCCGATACGATTTTAAAAATCTCGGCGCAATCACCATTTTCAAAACAATTTTCATTTGGGCCTCTCCTTGAGTTGTAAGCCACATCTTTCTTCTTTTCAAACATTTTGGGCCTTTAATAGAGTGTAAGATCCATCCCCTTTGTAAATATACCATTTTTGGGCCCCAGTCATTGTATAAGTCCTGATACGATTTTCAAAATAATGGTGCAATCATTGTTTTTCATCTGGGCATGTCCTTGAGTTATAAGCCCCAAATCTTGTATACAAATAACTTTTTGAGCCTCTATTAGAGTGTGAGACCCATTCCTTCTTTTACATAAATAAATTTGGGCCTCAGTTATTGTATAAGTCCCTCTATGGTTTTCAAAATCACGGCGCGATCGCCGCCTTTTCAAATAAATCATCTGGGCCTCTCCTTGAGTATAAGCCCCATTTTCTCTTTTCACAAACACTTTTGGGCCTCTAAATAGAGTGTAAGACCCCAACCCTTTTTGTACAAAAACAATTTTTGGACCTCTACTGTAGTTTAAGTCCCACAACGTCTGTCGGTATCGCAGTGCGATCAATGTTATCAAATAAGTCATCTGGGCCTCTCCTTGAGCTATAAGCCCCAAAAAAATCTTTTTAAAACAATTTTCTCTTAATTCAAATTTAAATTCAATGTTGTTTTCTTTCAAAACTTTCTTCAATTTCTTGAAATCCTAAAAGAAACAATACAGTTGTAGTCAATACAGTTGTAGTCAATGCAACAGGTCACAATATGCTTGGGCTTTCATCAGACTGTAAGTCCCTATACTTCTTTCAATGCATACTTGTTTATATATTTCATCTCTGTGTGTATATATATATATATATATATATTTGCTTAGAGTTTCCCCAGCAGTTAGGTCTAGGTTTAGATCAAACCAGAGGTTACTTTCAACATAGTTAAAACTAGTTCCCTCATAGGAAATTCCCTATACAGACTTGCCTCCTCTTGGGCTTATACAATATGGAACAGAGAAAGACATTATTCCCGGTGAAACTTTTCTCAAGACTGTCAAACTTAGAAATTATATTTTGTACAAGAAATTCATTTCCCTAGAGAGGACTAATTCTCGATGAAACCTCTTTTGAATTTCTTCAAACATTAGAACTGTTCAGTAGAGAAATGATTAATTCCCGGTGAAACCTTTCTTGAACTTTTCTTTAGCTTGGACCCACAGGCTTCCTAGAAGTTCCCCAGCCTCCTCTTGGGCTTAGTACAAGGACTCACAGGCTTTCTAAAAGCATCCCCAGCCTCCTCTTGGGCTTAGTACAAGGACCAACAGGCTTCTTAGAAGTTCCTTAGCCTCCTCTTGGGCTTAGTACAAGGACCCAAAGGCCTCCTATAGGTATAGGACATAAATTAGTCATCTTTGCTAGTTCAATCCTCAGGAGAGTCAGAATTCCCAAACATCAAACCATTTTAGGGTCGATCTTCATCCCTTAAACCTTCAGCCTCCTCTTGGGCATCATACAAAGATCTCTCTCTACACTAGAGCCTACCACTTCTTGAGAGACTTGGACAATCTCAGCCTTCTCTTGGGCTTCATGCAAGTAGACTTGGAAAGTCTCATATCCTCTTGGATCTCACCAAGAAACCTTCAAGTTTCCTAAAAGCACAGGAAAAATTTACTAATCTCCACCAGAGTTAAAACCTCTAAGGTTTTCAAACTCATTTTTAAATCCCCTCTGACCCCTTAAATAAAGTTTAAGCTTCACCTTAAAATCCCTAGACAGGGTCAATTTACCATCAACAAATCCCCAATAGTATCAGAACCTCATGGCATATGATACTCCAACTCTTCCCTGATTCCCAGAAAGAGTAAAGCCTTTGGATTCCCCAACACAATTTGGACTTGCTCCTGGATTCCCAATAATCCTCAACACGAGATAGCCTCCTTGTAGGCTTCATATAAGAACTCCCCCCAGTGGAGTCAATCAGCCTCAATCTTGGGCTTTGTACAAGACAGATAAAACCCTCCTCAGTGGAGTTAATCTCTTTTCAGCCTCAATCTTGGGCTTTGTACAAGACAGACATAAAACTCCCCTAGTAGAGTCAACCTTTTAGCTTCAACCTTGGGCTTTGATCAAGGCACACAAAAATCAACATCCCCTCAGATGAGACCATGAGTCCACTCTGTAGGAGGACATTTCCTCTATACATCACATCAAGATAAACAAACAAAGCCTTTTTCCCAGATAATTGATGTAAGTGGCACACTTGTTGATTCAAAATCCAAGCTGAAGTCCCTCCTTTATCTTGGCTAAAAACTTATCTTTCATCTAACAGCTATAAGTGGCAAGCCTCTGGATTATTTACATCCATGCCAGTGTCCCTCTCTTAGCATGAAAGATTCATAAGGAAAAATTGGCATTGCTCTACACTGAGTTAAAGCTTTTCTCCTTCATAACATCACCCTTATAAAGGAAATTATGACATTGCTGGATTCACATATCCCAATTAAAGTAATTTCCCTTATAACCCATTACTCAACTTTTGTGATGAATATGTGAGATGTTCTCCCTTTAGAGATGACAAATTCTCTCTCAGTCACCCTTTTAGCTTCAATCTTGGGCTTTGAACAAGACACGAATACTCAAACAGCTTCAATCTTGGGCCTTGAACAAGACACCACATATCTTTCCTCCCATAGAATAGGAGGAACTACGATTGCTCTGATTTTCCAGATATCTTTACGGGAATACATAGGCATAAGATTGTGAAATCTTAGCGAGCACACAAATAAAAAACTTTAGGTTCAGTACCTTCCCAAAAACAACGGAAAACCCGAAAACAACAAAAACACTCTCTCAACACTCCCAAAAGAGAAACTTTCCCAAACCACAACAGATAAACATCTGAAAACACTTAAATTAACAGAGAAACATGCAATAAAAGGTCTATGGATAACCATATATACCCTGGGTGTTAACAGTTTCCCTTTGTATAACCTGACCCCGAATCCATAATCTCTTAGCATTTGTTAAAGAAAACATTTGCGTGCAAGGTTAGTTTTAGATATCTTCCCTTTCCGTTCCAGCTTCATAGGATAAATAAGAAATCTGAAAGTAGCACCCAATTCCAATATTGCGGTAAGGTGGTCGCGTCACCGACAAAAATTGCACGCTACAGAAAAATGGTGACTCTGCTGGGGATGTTTTTGGATTGGAGTTCCTAAAAGGTCCAGGCTTTGCTTTGTGTTTATTTCTCTGTTTATTTACTTACTTTCTGCTACATATATATCATTTACTGTCATATAACCTAATACCCGTGTTTAAATTTCTGTCAACTGGGAATGCGATTGATACGCATGTGGAAAGTTTGAGAGAACATTAAGATAAGTGGTGGCGTCTTTAGGAAGGCTTATAGGATGTGAATCCCGACCAAGCTAACCTGGCAGTCCATCGAATCAGTCGAGGTACCCGTGTGGATTCTCTAATGTTGAACGACCAATTGTCATGAAAGCATAGTGTTCCCAATGCGGTACCCATGACACTGAGGATTTAGTAGACATTTAACCATTTAAACCATTAGGTAGTGCGGTGACTATCGGGAATAGTTGACACATGATACTACACTCGAAAGAGATTCATCTTAGGATATTACAGCTCGCTCGAGTGAATTGGTTTGCTGTTAATATCCCTAGGAGGGGTAAATGATTTTGGGAACCTTTTAAAACCCGTTCAACAAGTACAAAAAAGTTGACCAATTAGTCCACACCTTTGGGGATGGGTAGATCCATGGCTCCATGCTCGTGACAATGAACCCCTAAACCCATGTTTTCAAGTGTTTTTGTTTGCTGCATTCATGCATTCATTAAAAAAAACTCTTTTCAAAAACAGAAAAAAAATCTTTTTTCAAAAGAACTAAAACAATAATTGCAAATATCAGAGAGGTTGCGTTATGGATTTCGGAAGAAGAAAAATGCACAAGTACACCTTCAAGATTCCAAAACTGGACGACCTAAGGAAATTAGGAAGGATGATTACTAATCCCGAGGCTTTCAGAGCAAAGCATGGAGGACTGTTATCTCTTCTGAATATCAACATGGTTGAAGGGATCTTGCCTACGGTGATTCAGTTTTACGATCCGGTTTACCACTATTTCACTTTCCCAGATTATCAACTCACACCAACACTAGAAGAATACTCCCACCTGATTAATTTACCTATCACTGATCGAGATCCATTTTCCGGACTGGAAGAAATTCCAAAAGAACAAACCATTGCAAGAGCAATTTCTTTGGATGAGTCAGAAGTCAAGACTCACTTGACCACCAAAGGAGGAATCCAGGGCTTACCAGCCAAATTCCTGATGGATAAAGCCCTGTACTTTGCTAGTATAGGAAATGTAACTGCTTTTGAGGATGTCTTTGTTCTACTCACGTATGGGTTATTCCTTTTTCCCAACATCGACAACTTCGTCGACACCAATGCTGTTAAGATATTCTTGATTGGGAACCCCGTACCAACCTTACTCGCGGATGCTTATCATTCTGTACACTTAAGGAATTTGTACAGTGGAGGGATGATCACATGTTGTGTACCATTACTCTACAAATGGTTTATTTCCCACTTGCCCAAATCTGCTGCTTTTTTATCACAAGAGTAGTCTGCGATGGTCGCAGAAGATTATGTCTCTTACCAATACAGACATAGATTGGTATAATCGAATTTATGAAGGGATATAAATCATCGACAGATGCGGAAATTTCCCCAATGTACCCCTCATTGGTACTAAAGGAGGGATCAACTATCATCCAATTCTAGCTCGCCATCAACTCGGATACCCGATGAAGAATATCCCACATAATGCTCATCTGGAAGGTATTTTCTTCAAGGAAGGAGAAAATGACAGGGCACTAAAGAAAGAAATGGTGCATGTCTGGCAACATATTTACAGGAAAAGGAGAGAATCTTTGGGAAGACCAAATTATTCCTCTTCAGAACCTTATCTCCACTAGGTTCAAACCAGAGCCATCAAACTAAGGATGCCTTACCCTCGTCCAGAAGTTTTTACCTTAAAGGAATTTATCCTTTATTTCATGTCTGATGCAGAAAAACTCCAGGTCGCTCTCAACAAAGTCCAACGTGAGGAAAAATCTTGGAAGAACAAATACCAGATTCTTAATTTGGAATGTACCAAGATTCAGAAACTGCTAAAGGAAAAGGATGATCTAATTGAGATATTAGAGCAGCATGCTATGGAAAATCAGGAGGAACGAAGGAATTTACTCACTCCTTTTACTTGGCAGAGAGTCGTCGACCCGACAACGGCTGAAGGAGCCCAATCAAAGAAAAGAAAAGTTCAGGAACCAGCATCTGAGCTCTCCTCAGAAAGAACTCAGGATCCATAGGCCTAATTTCCCTTACAACACTTTGTAAAATACTATACTTTTCTTTGTAAAATACTGCAATCTTTCAAGTTCAATAAAAAGGTCTCCCCCACTGTGTGATATTTGCAATATAATTATTAACAGTTCTTTTAACAAAAAAATTAAAAATATATATCATTTTCAGTCTTTGCATATCATTCATCATTCTCGCATAACACATCTTTGTCTTTGAGTCTCACCTATGTGACGCACTCTAGAGTCAAACTGTCTCATTCGTACAATACTTGGGCCAATTGACAAAAGAAAATGGACGATCTCGAGGAAGAGAACAGAGAGCTGAGAGAAGAAATCAACGCTCTGAAGGAGAGTTTGGAGAAACTCCACCATGACATGCAATCCCTGGCAGCAGTCCAGGAGCAACGACATCAAAGGACTGTAATCTCAGAGTACGTCTACACCAGCATTTGAGACGCCTGGCAGTCAGCCTCAGTACGACATGCCTAAAGGTTTCCCCTGGGGCATGCCTCACAACTTTATACCTGAAGGATACATCCCACCGGTCACTGAAGACCCGAAAGCCATAGCAGGAACCACCAGACCTGAAGGTTACAAACTTCAAGGAAATGAAGATGCAAGGGTTACAGCAGAAACTCCTGAAGGTTACAAACTTCAGGTCACTAAAGCGCCAAGAGTCACCGCAATAATGACTATACCACAGCTAGTGGTACACACTGTCTCGGAAGGGAAGATTTCGCACGCAATTTCTGGCGGAAACGAAGACGTATACGAAAGGATGAATGAGTTCCAGGAACAATTCCTGGAAATACAGAAGGAACTGCATGCCATTCGCGGTCAAGACTTGTTCGGAAAAGACGCCGCTGACCTCTGTTTGGTCCCTAATGTAAAGATACCGCACAAATTCAAGGTGCCCGACTTTGAAAAATTCAAAGGCAACTCTTGCCCTCAAAGTCATCTAGTGATGTACGCTCGGAAAATGTCTACCCAGACAGACAATCAACAGCTACTAATCCATTACTTCCAAGAATGTTTAACCGGTGTCGCACTCAAATGGTACATGGGTTCAAACCGCACCAAGATCAGTACTTTCAGAGATCTTGGGGCAGCCTTCATTCAGCAGTATAAATACAACTTGGACATGACACTAGATAGGGGTCAACTCAGAGTAATGTCACAAAAGGATAAAGAAACTTTCAAAGAGTATGCTCAAAGATGGCGTGAAATTCTCACCCAGATCTGTCCTCCTCTCGAGGAAAAGGAAATGACAAAGATTTTCCTGAAAAACCTTATGCTTGTTTTATTACAACCGAATGGTCGCCAGTGCACCTAGTGACTTCACTGAAATGGTGAACATGGGAGTACGCCTTGAAGAAGCAGTCAGAGAATGACGGTTGGTCAAATATGCAGAACCATCTAGCAGTACCAAAAGATATGGTAGTGCTTTCTAAAAGAAGAAAAAGCAAGATATCAGTAATATCTCTCAGGGAAAGCAAAGGCGAATGTATCAACCGGTAGCAGCAGTAACTCCCGCTATCAACCCAATGCCAGCTCTGACATATCAACCTCAAGTTGCTCAGAGCCAACCAAATCAGCAATAGTATCAGCAAAGGCCGTAATAGCCTCTTCAGCAGGCTCACCCCAGTACAATAACAATAATCGTGCAACACGACTATCAGGGTTCGACCCTATACTGATGTTGTACGCAGAGTTATTTCCACTTCTACCGACCAAGGGGCATGTTCAAACCAGGACTCCTCTTACAATACCAGAAAATCCACCTTTTTGGTTCAAAGAAGATCAAACTTGTCCTTACCATCAAGGAGGAACAAGACATAACATTGAGAATTGTCTCAGCTTCAAGTCCGATGTACAGAAGCTTTTCATGAACGGGGTTTTATCTTTCAAGATACAAATCCAAGTGTTCAGACGAACCCAATACTGCAACATGAAAAGACTAGAGTAAACCTGATAGAAAAAGAACCTGTCAACAGTTATCAAATTCACCATGTACGCTTACTAGGAACCAACCTGGTAAAGATGCATTGCAAACAGAGCGGGTACGGCCACGTGCCATCTCACAACTATCATCAGTGCGATATCTGCTCCAAGGACAATCAAGGGTGTGCCACAGTACAAACAGCTCTGTAAGAACAAATGGATCTGGGTTGGATTCAAGATCACAGAATTCGTGAAGTAAACATGGCCCATGCACATCCCAACATTGTTCAGAACTACGACATCCGTGCAATAAACATCAATTTAGTGGCAATGCATTCAAGACAAAGTCAGTATTACAATCTTCCGCGGCACGATTACATCACTTGTCCGATCTGCTCAAGAGACAATCAGGGATGCTCTTTTGTACAAGAGGCCCTCTAGTGTCAAATGGACCTTGGATGGATACAGGACTACCGTGAAAGGAATGACCATCAAGTTATGGTTCAGATCTTTGACATACGCCTGATGAATACTAGTCTAGTGGAATTACATGCTAAGCAGGTCAGATTTGGTTTTCTGGCTTCACATGATTATCAAGACTGCAAAGAATGCTCCTAAAACGACCAAGGGTGTGTGCTTGTGCAAAGGACTCTTCAACATCTGTTGGACCACTGGTGGCTTCCGATCTACCTGGATAAAGACACACAACAGATTAGCATGACTGACGGGAGTCATGGTAGACATCAAAGTCGCGATGTCCGTTAAATAGAAACGAATCTAGTAAGGATGCACTGCATATAAAGTGGGTACGGTCGGGTACCTCCTCACAATTATGAACCCCGTAGAGTATGTGTCACACCCTAATTTTTGACCCTAAGATTCTTTGTTTTTCGTTTTGCATCGTTTGCATAGCATGTCGCATTTCATCTCGCATATATCAGCCAAAATAAATTTGTTGGAAATTACAGCCGATTCGGTCAAATTAAAAGTCAACAGTGCGAAAAATCAGTGCACGGAGAATTTTAAATCGAGCCTGCAAACGTCAGTGGTATTAATCTATGTTTCGCGTAGTTTAACCTGACGTGCTCTTTTGAATTTTTCGACCACTTTTCGGTCGCATTTCTAGACAGTTTACGATGTTTCAGCAGGTAAAACTTATTTCAAAATTTGACCATACATTATATTTTTCCAATACGTATATTTCATGCTGATCATTTTGGTGTGTTTATTTTATTTTTCTGAGTACTTCGATTCTGGTCCAGTTATTCGCTTTTACCGATTTTCATTTTAGTTTTAGTTAAATGATCTTTGTAGTTAATTTATTTTAATTCAGATTTCCATTTCATTTTTGTTTCTTATTTTACTTTTAAATTTATTTATTTATTTATTTTTAATCTATATTAAGTTTTTGTTTTTATCTATTGTTAGCATAACTTAATGTTTAAGTTTTAAAAAGTAATTTGTTTTTCACTACTGTATATTTTTGTGTAAACTAGCTGATACGTCAATATAGTAGTGGGTGCAGCACATAACACGCTGTACACATACTGCACGATACACTTCCTATGAGAAGGTTGGTCGTTTCCATGATACCCCATTCTTTTTTTTCAAAAAAAGTAGCAAAACCTGGATAGAGACCCTTCATTTTCACTACAACTCACTCACATTTTTCTCTAAAAAACAAAACAATAAAAGCTCCCTTTCTTCCTAGTGCTACAGACCCCCTCATGAAGACACTAATCTGCATACCCACCTCTCAATTTACTCCCACGCGCTGAAAAGGAACAAAAGAGGAAGACCTTTTTTTTACCACTATGTACACATAACCTTTTTTTTTTGTTTTCAAGGGAACAAGTAATAACATCATCATTGCTGTTTTCGTTTCCATCTCACACAAATACAAAACCATATAACCTCACTTTTTCCATTCTATTTTTCTTCAAGTCACAAAAACTTTGACAGAACTTCATCTCACAATCTCACCCTCTCATGCCATGCCATTTCTTTTGTTCTAACCATAACTTTCCCCACGCCACATCTCCATTCACGTAAACACACTCCCTACATCATCCATGCTTCACCTCCATGAATACACACCGCCACCCTATGCTTCAAACATCCTCACCTTAACTCTTGCTACTCCATTAAAACTCTTTTTTAAAACCCCAAAAAAATATCATGATTATGCTTTCCCTCACATCATCTTCATCACCACACGTATCAGCAACCTTCATCTTAACAAACCATAAACATCCAAACAAACTAAACCACCATTGTTGCACACTAACTGTCACCACCAAATCATTACAAACCATAAGCTATGCAACATTTTAACAACTCAACATAGTTTTGTTCGGTTCGCAACCTTAGCTCAACAAAAGCAACGATATAACACATTTTCAAGCAACAGAACCACAACTTTCAAACACACACCATTACGTCCCAAGCACAACATCAGCCACGTTTCCCTCACAAAACACCATTGCGATTTCACCGAGTTGCCGCTGTGAGAGAGATGAAAACGATTCTGAGTCGGACCGAACAAGGATGGGATTGAGGTTGTGTTCTTCTTTCTTTAGATTTATTTTCGTCTGCCTCCGTTGATTCACGCGATGATGAAGAATCCCTTCTGAGTAAGTTTCCGTTCTCGCTACTTTTTTTTTCGTTTTGTGGTTTCTTATGAGATATGTTTCTCATAGTTAGTTTCTTTTTTTTTTTAATTTGTAATTTGATGAGACTTTTTTTTCGCTGAGGTAGTTTGCCCCATCGTGTGATCTTCCTATAGCACATAGATCAATTGCACAACCTCCTATAATATGATCTTTCTCATAGATCGTGCTACGACGGTTTAGCGCTAAAGTGGACCCGATTTATCCGATTAATAACCACTGACTTTAATTTCTGTCTATATACTCTTGATTTAATTTCTATTAATATATCATTGTTCATATTATTATCTTATTGTTCATATTTATACTGTTCATACTATCATCTTATCTTGTACATACCTTATTCAAAACACTCAATAAAACTATCAAAACTCTAAAACTTTTAATTGTTGGACTGTGGTTACTATCTCGAGCTTTGGATTGTGGACTTAGATTTATGACCCTTCTCTATGCTCTTGGAGTTGAGATTTGTAGACCTTGCACTGGTTATGTTGTTTTGTCTATATTTGCGGGTCACCAGTCCAGTAGAGGGGAACGTTTGTCATGCGCCATCTTGTTTGGTTAGATCCTTCCATCTCTTACTATTTGCTTGATGCCTGCTTTCATGATGCCTTGATTTATGTCTTGTATATATGCTGTCATTTGTTCAAGCTCCTAATTTGGCTGTCTGCTCATTGTATATCTTATCTGATATTCACTTGTGGCTTTTGAGTCTTTATGATCGCCTTTGTTTGAGTCCAAGGGAAGGACTTGTGGTTGACTACACAATTATGTGCATTTGCATTTCATTTGCATCTTTTACCCATTGTCTGATCCCTGTTTCCCCTATAGGTTGATTACCTTAGGATGTACATACTTACAGTTAGATCCCCTTAGGATAGCTACTCAGGATAGTTTTCCTTAGGATGTTTACCCTTAGACAACTTACAGTTAGTCTCCCCTTTTCTCCCATGAGAGATTAGACATGAGTCATCCCCAGTTGAGATGTAATTCTCCTACCCCATGACATAGTTGAGAAAGATGTAGATTCTTTTTCGCTTGAGAGAGGTATGTGGCATACTCGTTGATCCGATATCTGAGTCAGAGCCCTTCTCTTAATGTGTAGCAAAGATCCCTCTTTCGCATGTTTGTGGTGGTTCAGTTGAGTATTCTACTTAAGATGACAACTTGTCTCTTCTCCTAACCAATCAACAAACATTGCTTTTACCCGTAGAAGTTCGAACTACGGACGCTCTGATTTCTCAAAGATTCTTTTTAGAATACGTAGGCACAAGGTCAATCCTTGGCAAGCAACCTTTTCTTTTTACCCTTGTTTGCCCTTATTGAGGGGAACTACGAGTGCTCTGATTCTTTTAGACAAGATACGTAGGCACGAGATGCAACGTATTGGCGAGCACACTTAGTGTATATACCCCTAGGTCTTTTCTTTTCACTCTTAGCAAACAAAACAGATAACACATTGAAACAAGAAGTTCCTGTAGAGTACTACAGAAATCTAGGATGCTAGCACCTTTTCTAGGTATAACTGTAACGCCCCGTTTTTATTTAATTATTATTTGTGAATATAATAATGAGTTGTTGTAGTTGATTGTATGTTTGTTGTGTATTTGTTATGTTTTATGTACCCGTAGTGAAGGGTAGTGACCTTAAGAATAAGATTTTAAGGTGTTAGGGGTGTGGGAGAAAAAGCGTAGAGATTGGTGGTGTGGTGAGTAAAACTAATTAAATGATATTAGTTAATATTTAGTTAATTTTAATATTAGGTAAATATTAAGTTAATTAAATAATTGGTGGAAACTATTATTATTATTATTATTATTCCTAATATTATTATTAATTAAAATATGATTTAATTAGTATTTGGGTGAGAGAGAAATGAGGAAGACTAAGTATTAGTAGTGGGATTGTGGAGGAAAATAAGGAAGTTACACAATAGAATGTGAATACAACTTTTGAGGAAACCGTAGAAGTAAGAAGAAAGAAGAGAAAAACGATCGTGAGAAGGCAAGAGACTAGAGTTTAGAGATTCAAAAAGGTCATCCAATCTAAGGTAAGGGTGGGACTAACTTTCTCTAATATGGGTTCAATAATCATGAATGGGATTGAGTTAGATATTGGTTGATAGTTGTTGTTGTTAGAGATGAATGAAATTGATTTATACGTGTTAATTTAGTATCTTGATATTAGGAATTTGAACCCAATTTGATGTTAGGGGTTTGTAATGATTGAATTATAATGTTATCGTTATGATGTAGTGTTTCTATGAGAATAATGTGAAGAAATTCTGTTTTGGGTTAGGAATAGTGAAACCTAGAAATTTTGGTGCGAAATTCATTGTCGCGAAAATTAGTTTTTATGCTACCAATGAGTTCTAATAGGTATAACTAAGTTAAAATAAGAGTCTTGTGAATTAAATCGAAGTTTCGGATGGGTTTTTGGGCAAAAAGTGGTCAAACCCGTAGTTATGTTAGTGCAGAATTTTGGAATCTTCAAAAATTCGTAACTTGAGTTCCGGGAGTCCGATTCGTACGCCGCTCGAAGCGTTGGAAAGATAACGAGACGAGCTATCTTATAATAATAGTGTCTGGCCCAGGAATGAGTTATCTTGTGTGGAATAACTGAAATGGAATTATAGTGTTAAAATTCTGATTTTTGACGAAGTGAAAGTTTGAGTTTTAGCGCAATTTCGAAATTGAAAATTTTCCAGATTGTGAAATGAATTCAAAACGTGATTCCTTGTATTTAATGATGAATTTAGGTGTATTTTAATAATACTTCGTCATGTCCTTGAGCTGCTTTTGAAGCGTTTTCGATTAAAGTATACATGCTTAAGTTTTGTAATTATAAGTGTGTGAATGAAATTATTGTTTATTTGCGAAGAATAATGTTGATTAATTGTGAAGTCGTGATTGCTTGTAGTATATGTTAGTCGGTACAGAGTATGTTATAGTTGCTGTGATATTGTTGTTGGGAATTATAAAGTTGCAGGTGTGAAATATGTTGCATTGCCTCTAATTATTGGCAAGAGGTAAGTTGTGGGCCTATGGCCAATGTTGTTTTGTTGTTGATTAGTTGCTGTTACTTCTTGATGCTGATATGTTGTTGCTATTGATGATGCGAAGTTGCAGGATATTTGTTGTTGTTGAATTGCCTCTATTAATTGGCAAATATTAAGTTGTAGGCCGGTGGCCAAAGTTGAAATTGTTGTTAAGTTGCAGTTGTGTTGTTGTTGAATAAGTTGATGCTGTAGTTGTTGTCGCATGTATAGCATAGCATACCAAGTTGGCCTGGATTGGAAAAATTATTAAGTTGGCCTGGATTAGCAAAAAGTTGAAAGTTGAAGGCTTATGCCTTGTTGATGCCTCTATTAATTGACAAATTTTATGTTGGGAGTTCTGCTCCAATGGTACCTGTCGCGGTGAAAATTAAATACCATAGTTATTTGTTAACTAGGATCGCATTTTTAATGTCACCACCGTCTTTGATTTTATCCAAGGGAAGGGAGAAAGACCGAATTCCCACAATGCAATGCAAATGCACTTAAGATTCTAAGGTTCGGGGGTTGGTTATACCTAGGGAAGGTGTTAGCATCCTAGATATCTGTAGTACTCTACAGGAACCTCTTGATTCATTATGTATTATCTGTTATATGTTTTGCTAAGGGTTTAAGGGTAGATGATTTATTATTGGCTAAAATACAGTTTTGGTCCCCCTGTTTATCAAAATTCACAGTTTTGGTCCCCCTGTTTTTTTTTAACAGTTTTGGTCCCCCACCCCAATTTTGGCCCAAAAAAAGTGATGAACAATAACCTGTCCGTACATGAACAGTACACGTCCGTACATGAACAGTGAGGGGTGGGGGACCAAAACTGTTAAAAAAAAACAGGGGGACCAAAACTGTGAATTTTGAAAAACAGGGGGACCAAAACTGTATTTTAGCCTTTATTATTTTTAATCCTAAGTGTGCTCGACAAGATATCGCATCTTGTGCCTACATATCCTGTCAGGAGGGAATCAGAGCACTTGTAGTTCCTTATTAAGGATACTAAATGTTGAAAAGTTTAGGAGAAAAGATGAGTCATCATCTTAAGAAAACCACCACAGTTTTTGAAAATTGTTTGGATTTTGTGGGGTATGGGATTGTATGTCCCTTTCTTTGAGATGATTAACATCTAATTCTCTTGTGTGGAGAATTAGGGGGACTAAAGTTTGATTTAAAAATCAAAATTGTGGGGGGACTAGCCTAGGAAGTCTATCCTAGAGTTGTCTAATTGTCTTATCTTAAGTTTGTCGATTATGATGCAAATGATATGCACCATGCACAATAACGTAGTTATTATGCATGGGATTTTCCCTTGGATATTAACGGTTAATTGTATTATTTAGGCGAAGGTGCTAGCAAAGTGATGCTAGACTTGTTTCCAGTGATCAAAAGGTCGAATGCGATGCCCTAAGGCGATCGACTTACATAGGTAGAAAATTGGCTCGACGTTGGATCGAGGATTTTTTATAAGTTTGAAAAGGTTTTGACATATAAAGCATGCATTCATACTAGTGAGGCATAGTAAGGAAAAAAAAGAGACAAGCGTACACTCACGCGAGGGATCTAACGGATTGGTCTTAAAGTTTATGGATGTGAGGGTTATGTTAAGGATCACTTAAATAACTAGGGGGGGGGGGGGGGGGGGTGTTAAGGATTCTTATTAATAATAAAAAGGATTCTAATTATTTTTAGAGTTTTATTTTATTTTTTAAAGTTAACCAAAAAGATACTTAAACCTTAAAGAGATTTCTTATAAATTAAAAGTTTTAATATTTAAAGGAAGAGGCTTTTATTAGTTTAGAAATTATTTATTATGAAAAAGGTGATGTTTTAAAAGAGAAGATACATTCTTAAAGGTTAAAGGGTTTTTTTATAAAAAAAGTTTAATTATTCGATTTTAGTATTTAAATAAAAATAGTTCTAACATAAAAGGTTTTATTAAATTAAAGCTTTTTTAAAAAAACAGATTAGTTGAAAAAAAGGTTTAGTTATATAGATTAACGAACCATTTGTTCAAAAAAAGGGTTTTAATTTGAATTATAAAATCTTAGATTAAATTAATAACGAAAAGTTAATCTGAATTATGAAAAAAGACTTTAGTTTTAATTATAAAAGTTAAATTTGATTATCAAAAGGTTTTAATTTTAATTAACTGAAGCAAAAAGAAAAAGAAACAAAGAGAATGAGAGCGCTCTCTCTCTCTCTCGTAAGAACGAACCCTAAACGAAAAAAAACGCCGCCACCCTCTCAGCCCTCTCTCGATCTCTCATCTCTCTGGCGACCTGCAAAAAAAAACAATAAAAAAAATCAAATAACCCCCACCCCACACAGCCCGTTACCCCGATTTAACTATTTCATGATGATTACATATTACAATGCGTAAAATATGATAAAATGAGTGGTGGATGACGGCGGCTCCGATCAGGGAAGTTCTCTCTCTTTACCTCTGTGTGACTTTGCGTTGTGGCTTTCTCCTTCTTTGCTTTCTGGTTGTTTGATTGGGAACTCGCGTGATGTTTTCTGACGGGTTTCTCTTGGTTCGATGTGTGCTGGCTTTGATATCTTGGTGCGAGATCATGAACGGTTTTTTTTGGACGATTTGTTTTGTGTATTTCTGTTAGGTTTTTTCGTTGTCCTTTCTGATGCCTAGGGACCGGGTATTTATAAGGCCGATGATGATTCAATTGGGAAGCTCTTTATGCTGATTTGATCTTGTGTTTAATGCTGATTTGATTGTGTGGTAATGTGTGATCTGATTTGATTTGGATTTGGGAAAGTTTTGGACTGATTTGAATGCTTTGATGATTCGGTTTTCAAATCTGAGAAGTTTTTGGAAACTTTTTAAAAACCTTCCTTCTTCGTCTTGAAACAAATTCTGATGTTGCCTCGTTTGCTGATTTAGAAAGTTGTAAAGCCGTCTGATATTATGCTTTGAATCTTGTCCGATAACACACTGATTGCTTTGATTCTTGGTTCGTCCTGTTTTGGAAGGTTTGTGTTGGTGGTATCCCCTTTGGGATATTGCCCATAATTTCCCTTGAAAATGATGAAAAAAACTGATTCAAACGAACTCTGATGCCAATTAGGAAAATTGATATTTCTGGACTTAATTTGGAAATGGTTTAATGATACGATATGTTTCTCAATTTCATCTCAATTTCTTGGCCATGCCCTTAGAACCGTGTACGTTTCTCAGTTACAAATCCAAATTGGAATTGTTGCTGATTACGGTTTTGGAAAGTTTTTCAAACTTATCTGATTTTCTACCGGACAGGTTTTGTATCGTTTGGAAACAATCTCAAATGTTGTTTGAATATATCTGACTTCCTTAATGTTTTTCCTTTCTCAGCTCACAATTGCAATCAATACCCAACGTGAAGAAATTCTTGTCCAGACGGATCTTTCCTTACCAAAGACAAATGTCCTGTATCTCGAATGGAGGTGGAGTTCAATGCACCTTGGTATGCCTTGCATTTTCTTTGTATTTGTATTATTATTATGAATGAATTTCGAACGTATAATCTTTCCCTCCTCCTCAATATTATCAACAGGATTGAGTATCTTGTGATAATCTGCTCGACCTCATCTCTTTTCTTCTTCTCATGTGAACACTGAGTTTGGCGCGAGGATGGTGACGTTTGAGGGGGAGATCGGCTGAAGGTCAACAACAAAGGTAACATCCCAAAAACTCTTGACTTTATTCATGGTTGGAAAATTCGTGGTCTTGCTCTTATGACTGGTACAGATGCATAATTTTGGACGATCATGTGTTATTTTTCAGCTTGAAACTGCGGCCGGGACTATGGCGCAAAAGTTGATACATGAAGTGCTTGGTTGCACCGCTGTTGCCGACAGAAGCTTCGAAAATGCTTGTAACCGTACTGTTGATAGAAACTTCTTCTTGTTTACATACCTTTGCCATGTGAACTTCTGTAATGTACTGATTTTTCCTTTTAAAAAATGCAGGATTTAAAGCATGTCCAAAGGCCTTTGCTTACTGAGGGCTTGTTTTGACTGTGAAATGGATGTTTTGGAAACACGAAGGGCTTGTCTCCCTGCTAAAGTCTGGGATAATCAAGCTCCTGTCTAAATACGTTCAAGGTTCCAAAATTTATGTTGGCACAACTCCCGAACAAAATGGTTGCAGAAGGTCGGATAGGTACATTTGCATTATCTTGGCAAGATCTTTGCCTTCCCTTCAGACAGAGCTTAATGGATGGACACTTTAGTACTTGAATATTTGTCTTAAAAATATTGATAACTGTCTTACTGAAGTGTTACACAAAGCTAAAACTCTAGATTTGCATCGTGCATCATCATATTCTAATCTATTCAATTTCCTTGCAGTCTCGGTTGCCTCTGGTAGGAAACAACAGGGGTGGTGCATCCGATGGTGTTGGAGTCTCCGGCGAGAAGTTCTATACACAAGTTTGGTCGCGAAAAGTTTATCTTTGCCAAATGAAATTAAGAACGGTTGAAGCTGAACTTGTAACCTTGACAAGGGAAGAGGATCATGGAGCTTTAGTTCTTTTTAAATCTAGCTACTGTCGTGAGTCTTAGTAAAAGGTTATTTGGATTTTTAGTTTGGGGCCAACGGATTTGTAACTTGCTGCTAGGTCATGTAGCTTGAAATTCCATGGGAAAGTTTGAAAGGTGTTACTTAAGTGAATTGGGCTGGCGTTGAGGTTTCAGCAGGTTGTTTGCGTATTGCGGCTGCGTTGAGCGAGGATTTATCCCTTCTAACATTGGCATGTAGGATTTCATGATTGGATGTTATTGTAATAAGGAAGTTGAACCCTGTAACCTTTATTGTATTTATTAGGTTTTCCTTGTACTGAATAATCATTTCTCTGCATCTCTCCTGATTATTACATGTAAATCATTATTTTGTATGGCTACAATTGGTGTTAATCACACGTAACTCAACTTCCTTTCCAAACAAACCCTTCACAGAGTGTTCCCCAACCGTAGTAACATTGTTGATACATCTTTTTAATAATAGCTGCAGAGCTCTCACTAGATGTTTCGAGGTTTTCATCCTAGTTAATATAATTGATAAATTCCATGACGACTAGGCCTGTTGGTTTATGATAAAAAAAGGTCGGGGTAGCAAGAGTTACTATAACCTTCTTATTTTGTATGATACAGAATAGAGTTATGGTCACAGAGAACAATTTGCGCTTTTAACAAAATTCTCTAAGGCGTTACCAAATTCCTTAGTTTCGGTAGTGCGGCTGCAATTCGGGGTCCCAAAGAAGAATAGTCAACACTTTCTATCAAAGCTTTGAGTGCTTTTCCCTTGTGGCAAAATATTGAAATCTCGTAAGCATTTCCACTAAGTGATGAGAATGTCACTCCCTTGGATAGAAACCTTCAATTGACCGCTTATTTTCTTGAAATTTCGACAAACCCTTATCTTCATTTAAAAGCAACTTCTCATTATAATTTGGATTCCAAATTATCCACTTGAATGACATTGAGCTCAACTCGTAATTTGCATTCTACGTAAAACCCCACGATTAGTCACCCCTTGGAGCACTTGTGAGAAAGAGTATTATATCCACTTGAAATTTAAAGCACCTACACAAGATGGTTAGTCCTAATAAACACGCACACAAGGCCCTATGACTTAAGGATGTTATGCAAGAAGAAAAAAAAAAGGATCTTAGGGTCAAAAATTAGGGTGCGACAGATGCCCCTATTTAAGTTTCTCCTATCCGGAGATATGGAGATCGAAATCTTCGTCTCGAGGAGATAGGAGAGACTTAAATACAAACATGCACACAATTTTTGGCCCTAAGATGCCGCCAAGTGCACATGATATGATATGAAATGACATGATTATGCAAGACAAAGATCCTGTGAGGAATAATGTCACAGGGGGATAACTGATGTTAAAACACAGAGAAAAACAGACCCGACGAGGACGACTCAACAAGACGAGACACCACGGGGAAAGATCTAACTCCACTGGGGAAGAAGAGACTACCAACTGACAATCACAAAGTAGCTTAAGCACATGGCAAGAAACTTGAAATGAACAGGATAACTTACTACCAACAACTGGTAGCCTAAGCCAAGGTATCCAATTGCAATAAAAAGGATGTATATTACCTACTATCACACACGATAGCCTAAGCAGAGGTAATAAACTGGGGAGGAAGGATCACCTACTACCAAACACGGTAGCCTAAGCAAAGGCGTCCGACCAAAAAAGGTGTGTCACCTACTATCAAGCATATGATAGCCTAAGCCAGGTAAACACAACGGGAAAAGATGGCCTACTACCACCACGGTAGCCTAAGCGAGGCATCTGATCAAAATACGGACCTATTGCCTACTATCCCACGATAGCCTAAGCAGAGATAATAGACTGAAGAAGAAGGATCACCTACTGCCAACTTGTGGCAGCCTGAGCAAATGCGTCCGACCAAAAGGTGTGTTACCTACTATCAAGCATATGATAGCCTAAGCCAGGTAAACACAAGAAGGAAAAATGACCTACTACCACCACGGTAGCCTAAGTGAGGCATCTGACCAGAATACAGCCGTATTACCTACTATCATATGATAGCCTAAGCAGAGGTAATAGACTGGAACAGGAGGATCACCTACTACCAACTTATGGCAGCCTGAGCAAAGGTGTCCGACCAAAAGGTGTGCTACCTACTATCAAGCCTATGATAGCCTAAGCCAGGTGAACACAAGAAGGAAAGATGACCTACTACCACCACGGTAGCCTAAGCGAGGCATCTGACCCAAAAATGCAGACGTATTACCTACTATCCCATGATAGCCTAAGCCAGGTAATAGGCTGGAGTAAGCTTCGACGATCAAGATGATGATTCAACTTCCTTAAATGTTCCGTTTAGGAAGAGTAAATACTTTCCCACGCCCCCAAGGTTGTATGCCACGGGCAAGTCTTGAAAATAAGTGATGCGGGATTGCCCGCCTCAAACAAAGTCTTGAATTTCCCACGCTCTTCGAAGAGATATCATCTGGTGGGAGTAACTTGAATAGTGGATTCACTGGAGATAGCCATTGTAGGGCGATACTGTAGTTGAGATTTTAGTGAAGTAGATAGAATAGTAGATAGAATTCTTGCAACGGGAGTTCTCGAATAAAGAGAATGCATGTAAAGTCTTCAATAAGTTTCCCGGACGGATTTCCGAGGAGATAACATTTGATGGAAAATGAATTGATAACCTTGATAACTTTGCTGGGGATAGACAAACTGTCCTGAGGAGACTGCCATTTGTCGTAGAAATCTTTGATAACCGAACTGCTCAAATAAAGAGCTGTTACTTGTTGTCTGGGTGTAAATCCTTTGAAAATGTAGTAACCATTGTTGGAGAAATAATTCATGTCTTCCATAGAGATCTTCAAGTAAGCTCTTCTTTGGGAGACAAAGTGCAAAATAAATGCACGCTCAGTCTAGGTTCAACAGCCTAGAGATATCCAAAATTGCGATTGTCAGGGACCAAAGTTCAATCCAGGAAATAACTGGAAAGAAACGGTCAAACAAGACTCCATCCATTGAGGATTGAGCTCAACGGGTTTATCTTTATCCAAAAATGGAAAAGAAAACTAAAGCAACCATTTTCCACGAGGATCGAGCTCAGTGGGGAATTAGAAAATATGTGTTTTTTGCTTAAGGCTGACGACTATACTTGGAGGGAGCAGACAAACCCAGTCACTTGGGGATAACCACGACCGAAGTGACAGAACAAACAAACCAAAAGATGCAAGATGCGAAAATGCGCAAATGCCATGAATCTATATGAAAGAATGTCATGCTATGCTTATGATTATGCTGACGAAACAACAACAAGAAGCAAACGGGAGACGAAGACAGGCATCTCGATACGGATACTCGGCCAATCTTTGCAATGCGAAAAGCATCACTGGGGATGAATGGAAAGCCACATATGGAACCATGTCTTGCTTCAAAGCTGTAAACTTCTCTGAGGAAAAGAGAGCACTCCACTTGGGGAAATGTCAAAATGGATCTGGCCACTCTGTTGAGAGATGAGGAAGATTCAATGGGAACGAATCAAACTCATGATCGACAAGACTTTATGGGGATAAAATAAATATCCGCTGGGGACTGAAATAGTCTTGAACAAAAGTTGTAGCTAGATAAAATAAATATCTACTGCGTCTGGGAAACTTGGATCAATAGTAGTTGAGAATATCGGAGATAAAACTTCGAAAGGATGAAATAAACATCCTCCTTCACTAGAGAAGATTGATAGTGAGGAGCGAAATAAACGCTCGCTTCGCTGGGGAGAGTCGAAACCGAAGAAGTTCACCGGGGAGCAGTCGCGACTACCTGAAATAAAACTTACTGGGGAGCTGCCACCTTACTTGGGATAGAAACTCTTTGAGCCATGGCTTATGGAGGCTGTCAACATCCCTTTTAGTATTCGTAAATCAAAGTAATCCGCACACAAGACAGTTTGAAATTTATTATCAAAAGATACAAAAAATCATTTTGCAAGATAAAACAATTTGCCGATAAATGACAATTGCAACTTTATTTCATAAAATGGTGATCAGCAAATTGCGTGATTCCATATGTTATTACAATGTCGAAAAATGGAAATAAAAGAAATTACATCAAAAACAAAACAATGTTATTTCTTAAACGAACTAGAGTTTCCCATGTTCTAGGCCTCATGAAGGCCCTGTCTTCAACTGTTGCAGTAAGCTTTGGCGAACCAAACTGAGCCAACTTCTCTAGGTATAGTACTTCTTGATTGCATCCACATTCACGGGACGGGTGATCTCCTCTCCATCCATAGTTGCTAACATCAAAACACCCCCTGAAAAGACCTTCTTGACTACGTAAGGACCATCATAGTTAGGAGCCCATTTCCCCCTGGAATCGGTAAGGAAAGACTGGATCTTCTTAAGAACAAGGTCTCCTTCTTTGATCTCGCGAGGTCGAACCTTCTTATCAAAAGCCTTCTTCATCTTCTGCTGGTATAGTTGTCCATGACATAGAGCTGTCAATCTCTTTTCCTCAATCAGATTCAATTGGTCATATCTGCTTTGACACCATTCAGCTTCCGAAAGCTTTGCCTCCATCAGAACTCTCACAGAAGGGATCTCGACTTCTACCGGGAGTACAACTTCCATACCATAAACAAGTGAAAAAGGTGTTGCCCCTGTTGATGTGCGCACCGAAGTACGATATCCGTGTAGAGCGAACGGGAGCATCTCATGCCAGTCCTTATAAGTGACCACCATTTTCTGAATAATCTTCTTTATATTCTTATTTGCTGCTTCGACCGCTCCATTCATCTTTGGACGATACGGAGAAGAGTTGTGATGCTCAATCTTGAACTTTTCACACAATTCCTTCATCATCTTGTTATTCAGATTTGACCCGTTATCAGTGATGATTTTACTCGGCACACCATATCTGCAAATAAGCTGGTTCTTGATGAATCTGACAACCACTTGTCTAGTAACATTCGCATATGAAGCGGCTTCAACCCATTTGGTGAAGTAATCAATCGCCACTAGGATAAAGCGATGTCCATTAGATGCTTTCGGTTCTATCATACCAATCATATCGATGCCCCACATGGAGAAGCGCCACGGAGACAATATAACATTCAGGAGAGTCGGTGGTACATGAATTTTGTCCGTATAGATCTGACACTTATGGCACTTCTTCGCGAACTTGTAACAATCTGATTCCATCGTTATCCAATAATATCCTGCTCTCAAGAGTTTCTTTGCCATAGCATGACCGTTGGCATGGGTACCAAAAGATCCTTCATGAATTTCAGTCATTAACATGTTCGATTCTCGCTTGTCAACACATCTCAGCAAGACCATGTCGAAATTCCTCTTGTAAAGTACATCATTGTTCAGGAAAAAGTTACCAGCTAGTCTTCTCAAAGTCTTCTTGTCCTTGTTTGATGCCCCAGGTGGATATTCTTGCTTTCGGAGAAACAATTCAATATCATAGTACCAGGGTTTCTCATCAATAACTTCTTCTACAGAGAACACATAAGCAGGCCTGTCGAGGCGCATAACATTAATCTTAGGACAGTCATTCCAGTGGTTCACCACAATCATAGAAGCCAGAGTTGCCAAAGCATCTGCCATCCTGTTCTCGGTACGAGGAATATGGTGGAATTCAACTCTGTTGAAGAAAGGGAGTAGTCTTCTTGCGTAATCTCTATATGGAACCAAATTGTCTTGTTGGGTCACCCATTCCCCTGTGATTTGGTATATCACCACAGCAGAATCGCCGTATACATCCAAATTCTTGATTCTTAAATCCATTGCCTCTTCAAGGCCCATGATGCATGCTTCATACTCGGCCTCATTATTCGTACATGGAAACGTCAATCTTGAGGTGAAAGGGATATGAGATCCATGAGGAGTCACAATAATTACCCCAATCCCTTTACCGTAGCTATTGACAGCACCGTCAAAAATCAAACCCCACTGAGAATTCGGTTCAGGCCCTTCATCTGGTAATGGTTCCTCACAATCCTTCATTTTCAAATACATCACGTTCTCATCGAGGAAATCATCCTCCACAGACTGATGGTTTTCAATGGGTTGATAAGCTAAGTGATCCGCTAAAACACTTCCTTTAATTGCCTTCTGAGTGTGGTATTCGATATCGTATTCGGATAACAGCATCTGCCATCTGGCAATCCTTCCTGTTAGGGCTGGTTTCTAAAAAATGTACTTAATGGGATCCATCTTAGAGATCAGCCAAGTGGTATGATTTAGCATATATTGGCGCAAACGTCGAGCTGCCCATGCCAAGGCGTAACAAGTCTTCTCCAACATTGAATATCTGGATTCACAGTCGGTGAACTTCTTACTGAGGTAATAAATGGCATGTTCCTGCTTCCCGGATTCGTCTTGTTGATCGAGCACACACCCCATGGAATCTTCTAAAACCGTCAGATGCATGATCAAAGGTCTGCCCCTAACCGGAGGAATCAAAATAGGAGGCTCCAAGAGATACTCTTTAATACTATCAAATGCTTTCTGACATTGTTCAGTCCAAACATAACCTTGTTCTTTTCTGAGAAGCTTGAAGATGGGTCCACAGGTGGCAGTCATATTAGAGATAAATCGAGAGATGTAGTTCAAACACCCCAGGAAAACTCTGACTTATTTTTCTGTAGTCGGAGCTGGCATTTCCCGTATGGCTTTAACTTTGTCTGGATCCACTTCGATTCCCTTTTGGCTAACAATGAAACCTAGCAGTTTTCCTGAGCGGACACCAAATGTGCACTTGTTAGGATTCAAACGTAGCTGATACTTCCTCAAATGTTGAAACAACTTCAACAGATGTTCGACATGGTCTTCTTCAGTCTTGGACTTGGCTATCATGTCATCTACGTAAACTTCAATCTCTTTATGCATCATATCATGGAAAAGAGTGGTCATAGCCCTCTGATATGTTGCGCCAGCATTCTTTAGACCGAACGACATAACTCTGTAACAAAACGTGCCCCAGGGTGTGATGAATGACGTCTTCTCCATGTCTTCGGGAGCCATCCTGATTTGGTTGTAACCTGAAAATCCGTCCATGAAAGAGAAAATCTTATACCTTGCAGTACTATCCACCAACATGTCAATGTGAGGGAGAGGAAAATCATCTTTAGGACTAGCTTTGTTCAAATCTCTGTAGTCGACACACATGCGAACTTTACCATCCTTCTTCGACACAGGCACGATATTGGCTAACCACTGCGGATACTCAGATGTAACGAGAAAACCCGCATCAATCTACTTCTGTACCTCTTCTTTAATCTTCAAAGCCATATCAGGGCGAGTCCTTCTGAGCTTTTGCTTGACCGGCGGGCATTCTGGCTTTAAAGGTAGACGATGCTCCACTATAGTAGTGTCAAGACCAGGCATATCTTGGTATGACCAAGCAAACACATTAACATATTCCTTGAGTAATTCAATTAACCTTTCCTTCACCTTAGGCATAAGCAGCGCTCCAATCTTCACCTCTTTACGGAGTTCTTCTGTACCCAAATTAATAACCTCTGTTGGCTCTTTGTGAGGCTGAATGGCTTTATCTTCATTCTCAAGTAACCGGGATATTTCCTCAGGGATCTCTTCCTCCTCTTCTTCGGCTTCGAACACAGGAAACTCAAAGTTCAGGGAAGGCATTGGGTCATTGTTTTTGATGTTCAATTCGTGCAGTAATCTGCACATGTGATGTGATTTTATTTTAGATTTTGAGCAAGTGAGAGTGTGTGCACGAACGTGCAAAGTGATTTAAAATTGTGATTACCATTTTCCTTAGAGTAATAATAAATGGAAACAAAAGATAGGAATGCAAAATGATAATTTATTGATGATAGAAAATTTCAAACAAAAGCCCCAACACAAAATCACCTTTGCCTTGGGCAGAGCAAAGAGAATTATGAAAAGTAAAGCCCACACACAAATGTTATCGCCTTGGGCAGAGCGAATAGACTAAAACAAATAAAACAACCAAACAATTACTTTGATAAAGGGATCACAACAGGAACACTAACAGCACTCCAATTCCGAGCCATTGCCCCATGCGTCACAAAATTAGGCTGATCTTCGACAGACTTATCTTCAAGAATGGCACTGGTTTCATACTCTGGTCCTCGGACTACAGAAGCATCTCCAGAATCACTTTCCATAACGCTTACCTCTGGTGAATGGATAATCCCTCCGCTGCGAAACACATTCTTGATGGGGAGAATAAACATATTCCTTGTAGGAGTCTCTTCAGAATTATTACCTTTGAAACCCAAACCTTTCTTGTCTTTGTTTTCGGGTAACTCCAGCATTTGTCCCCACTTCCCTTGAGAACCACCTTCCACCACCCACTGTGCGTCTTTGAAAGATGCCATAGAAGCTCCATTATTATTAGTATTGTTAACAATCGAGAGGGCTTGAAATTGAGTCCCCACCTCTTCTTCTGCATCGACGTAAGAAAAGGAAGAAAAATGGCTTACTACCAGAGCCCTTTCACCACAAACTGTGACCAATTGTCCATCGCAAACATATTTCAATTTTTGGTGAAGAGTAGATGTGACAGCTCCCGCCTCATGTATCCACGGTCTGCCTAATAAGCAACTGTAGGAGGCATGAATGTCCATGACCTGGAATGTAATCTGAAAAACACTGAGCCCGATAGTCATGGGTAGATCCACTTCTCCAATCACTATTTTTCATGAACCGTCAAAAGCTTTGACAACAACACCACTTGGCCTCATTGGTGGTCCCCGATAAGTCAGCCTTGTGAGAGTTGTTCTTGGCATCACGTTCAACGAAGAACCAGTATCAACCAAAATCCCAGATAACATGTCATTCACGCAATTTATGGAAATGTGCAGAGCCAGATTATGCTTCCTCCCTTCTTCGGGTAACTCCTCGTCGCAGAATCCCAGATTGTTGCATGCAGTAATGTCACCCACTATTCCACTAAACTGCTCTATAGTCGCATCATGATCGATATATGCCTGCTCTAGTACTCCCTGTAATGCCTGCCTATGGGCCTCAGAACTCATCAACAGTTGTAACACGGATATTTTAGATGGTGTCTGTAGCAGCTGATCCACCATCTTATATTCACTTTTCTTGATCATTTTCAGGACCTCATCTGATTTGTCTACAGAATCATTCCCACTGGACTGCCCCAGAGTCGTATTCTTTACAACTGGCTGCTCAGAAGGGACCTCTTTATCTTTTGGCGCCGAGAAAACTCGACCACTCCTTGTAACTCGGCTAACATCAGCAATGTTGACTACAGATGACAAATTGGGCAAAGGCACCTCCTTACCATTTTCAAACATAGTAGCGTTATACTTGTAGGGAATAGCCTTGCTAGAAGTATAAGGAACTGGACCAGGTACATTAATAACCAGAGGATTAGCAACAGTCTTCCGGTTATCATAAGTAAACTCAATTCGTTCCAGATCTTTGATGTGGGGAACTATCACAAACACTTCTTCATCCTCATCTGTAAGACACTCTTGGATCATGTTCACATTGGCCGCTCCATGCTGCGGTAAAGGATTATTCTGCACATTTGGATTTGAATCTTTGAAAGTCAGGATTCCACTCTTGACTAATCTCTGAACATCGGCTTTCAATCCATAACAATTCTCAATATTATGGCCTGGCGCACCCTGATGATATGGACAAAACTGATCAACTCTGTACCAATAAGGAAGGTCCTTAGGCACCGCTGGTGGGGACTTAGTCTGGATATGGCCTTTTTGCAACAATGTTGGGAAGAGCTCTGCATATAGCATAGGAATCGGATCGAAATTTGGTTTCCTGACCACACGACCGGAGCTGTTGAACGGCTGTCGAGCTTGTTGAGGAGATGGCTGATTTTGTTGACGATATTGTTGTTGTGGTGAAGCAGGTGGAGTTTGAGGTGATGGTTGATAAGGTTGTGCGAACTGTGGTTGGTAAGCTGGAGCATTGATAACTGGGGTCACAGCAGCGACCTACGGGTGTTGGTGATATCTTCCTTTCGACCGTCCTTGGTGCACAACACTTACTTCTTGTTCTTTCTTTTTCCCAAAATTACTTCCATACTTCTTGGCATTGTTGGAAGCACTTCCTTCCCTCACCAATCTTCCTTCACGGACACCTTCTTCCAATCGCATTCCCATGTTGAGCATTTCAGTAAAATCACTAGGGGCGCTTGCTACCATTCTCTCATAGAAAAATGGGTTCAGTGTTTTCAGGAAAATTCTAGTCATCTCCTTCTCCTCCAGAGGTGGAGTAACTTGAGCAGCAAGTTCACGCCAGCGCTGGGCGTACTCCTTAAAATTTTCTCTTTCCTTCTGGGCCATGGCTCTCAACTGGTCTCTATCTGGTGCCATGTCGACATTATATTTATATTGCTTGATAAAAAGCTCACAGAGGTCATTAAAACTGCGGACCTTTGAACTATCTAGCCCCATGTACCACTTGAGGGCTGCCCTAGTCAAACTATCCTGGAAGTAATGTATCAATAGGGGATCATTATCCTTATGAGCAGACATTTTCCGGGCATACATAACTATGTGACTATGTGGGCAAGAATTCCCTTTATACTTCTCCAAATCAGGGAGCTTGAAATTTGGAGGAATCTTAACATTAGGAACCAAGCAGAGCTCAGAGGCGCTCTTTCCGAACAGCTCTTTCCCACGAAGGGCCTTGATTTCTTTCTTCAACTCTAGAAACTGGTCCTGGAAATCATCCATTCGTTCTTCCATTCCAACACTCTCACTAGAGTCAGCATGAAACACAGGTTCTTCCAGATGAAAAGGAGTAGCATTTACCACAGGTGGTGGCACAGTCATTACAACAGTTGTGGCAGTAACTTGAGAAACAGGTGGGCGGTATCCAGCTGGAGTAAAGTTGGGAGGCATACCCCACGGATAACCAGGAGGCATAGAATACTGCACTTCATTTGTAGAGGGCACCACTGGGATCGGTGCTGATATTATCTCAGAGATAACAGTGTTGTGTGATGCCGTACCATGTGGTGGCTGATTCTGAGCAGCCATCAAAGCTTCCATCATCCCATTGATCTTCTCTAGACTTTCTTTCAGGGTTGAAACCTCTTCCCGAAGTGCTCTGTTTTCCTGCTCGAGTTGATCCATTCTTTTCTTGCGACTGGCTCGAGTATTGTATCGATGACTCAGCTTGTCTTCTGAAAGGAGACACGGATAAGAACCTAGGATGCAAAGAAATGCAAATGCAGATGTAAAAGATGCATATGATGCAGCATGATGCAACATGCATCTCAAGGAACTCAAAAGTGTATTTTAAATATCGTAATCGGAAATTTATTTTATTTAAAATTTTAATTTTTTCATAACAACGATACACCTTCAGGGATTTATTATAATAAATGAACAAGATATATAAAAAAGGGAACTAGGGCTTCGATCCACTGGATGATGCTCCCTTCCTTTCACTGAGTTCTTCCATCAACTTGTCAATCCGTTCCTGCAATATAAACTTGTCCAGGGTCAGCTTCTCTACTTCTGCCTTCAACCTTGATACTTCATTTGATTCCACCACGGGAGGCTTGGGTCGAGGATACGACATTGTCAGAGTGAGAGCTCGTTTGCGTGACCACTCCAGGCAAGATTCCGTAACTGTGCAATTAGGGTTTGTTGTCGCAGTCATCCCTCGTCTGTTGATACGACGCCAAGCAAACGTAATCCGAGTCTTCAGCTGAAGGTCCTCTCCATCATAGAGGAAGATTCTTTTTAGGTTTTCTGGATTAGGTATTTCATTCATCGGATGTCCAAGCTGGCGACGGGCGAGAATAGGATTATAGCTAGTGCATCCTTTTGTGCTAAGGAGAGGCACGTTGGAAAAATCTCCACAGCTGTGAATCATGGGAATTCCTCTGTACATTGGATCATGCCAAACAATGTCCGAGTGAGTAAGAGCCATGAGTTTAACAGGCCATTCAGAAGCATCTTTCACATCCCAGAAGGCTGCGGACCTCGGTAGGTGCGAAATAAACCACCTATAAAGGATAGCAGTGCAACAAACAATCTGACCTTCTCCTTTCAGAATCTTTGAATGAATCGAGTGGTAGGTATCGACCAATAGTGTTGGAACAGGATTCTTGAGCATGAAAATTCTGATGGCACGGACATCGACAAAATCTTCGACATTAGGAAACAAGAGCAAACCATAAGCTAGTAACGCGAACAGGTTCTCAAAGGCTTCAGTACTCCCCTTGTTAGCGAATTGTCGAGCTTTCTCGAATAAGAACTGAGCAGGCAAACCGTCGATTCCTCCCCTGACCATCATGTGAGTCTGGATCTCCAACAGCTTGATGCGGGTCAATCTTGCGATGTCTTCCTGACTGGGTCTTCCTTCTCCACTGTAGAACGGAGGTGAGTCTTTGACGGGAATTCCCAATAGAGCGGAATATTCTTCCAATGTGGGCATCAACTGGAAATCTTGGAAGATAAAGCAATGGTAGATTACATGGTAGAGTTGAACCAGCGTCTCCAGTAGACCAGCAGCTACTTGTACCTGTAACAAAGAGAAGATCTGTCCATGCTTTGCAGCGAAGGCCTCTGGATCCTTGATCTGACCTCCTAGTTCCCTTAATTGTTCCACATTAAAGACCCTGAAGGTGTATGGCAAAGTTCCCTTCCTTCCAAAATCCATTTTACGATATCTAAAAACAACAAGCTTTGAGTTCTTTGAAGAAAAAAAAAACAAAAAGAGAAGGCCAATGCAGATGAGATGCAAAAGTTCGTGGAATTTGAGTACTTATAGTCGTCATAGAATACCAAAGGACACAAATTTTATTAATCATAAAAAACTGTTACAAATAAAAGAAACGGGAATTGAAAACTCATAATGAAAACGTTACAACCGTTGGTATTCTCACAAGAGCTTTTAACGATAATTAACTAAAAGCTAATAAAAGGCCTAAGGAGATTCCCCCAATAATCTCAGCTTGTACTTCTTAATTTCCTCTTCCATTCGGGACTTCTCGAGAATCAGCTCATCTACTATCGGATCCCATGAAGTAGACTCAGAATTTGAGGAACCTGGGTCTTCTTGTAACTTCCTTTTTTTGTAAGAGAGAACTTCCTCACTCTTTGCTTTCAGTCATCTTTGAAGCGCTTCATTCTCTTCCACAACCACTTCATACTTATCCTTCCAAGCATTCCCTATTTGCTGAGCTTTCCTTAAGGCGATCTCTAATTCCTCTGTTTCAGATGCAAAGATGAAGACAGGCTCTTCGTTCAGGACCATAGGTTCTTGGCGGTCGTAGGGCATCCTAAGCTCGATGGCTCTCCTTCTAACCCATTGTAGATAAGGGTCTAAAGAGACACAATTACGTTTCCCCATGGCATTCCTATCCTTCTTGCTCTTGTCCCTACAAGCTTTTAAAATCTCATTCTTCAACCCTTCCTGCTCTTCATGTTCTTTGAAAAAGATCCCTTCTGTATGAATACCGAGGGGCTTGTCCTTCAAAGGGTATCCCAACTGTCGGCGGGCTAAGACCGGATTATAACTAATTCCACCTTGTATGCCGAGGAGAGGCACATTCCCGAAATCCCCGCAGCTATCGATGATCACGACTTCATCATACCTACGATTATACCAAACGATGTCAGAATGAGTGAGGGCCATGATTTTCTTAGACCACCAGCCCTTACTAGGATCCCAGAAAGCGATGGCTTTGGGAAAGTGTTGAGTAAACCACTTGTATAATAGGGGTGCACAACAGGTGATTTGTCCTCCTTTGACGTGCTTCAGATGGATAGAGTGATAAGCTTTTGCCAATAAAGTAGGGACTGGGTTCCTCTTTATGAATATCTTAATAGCATTGAGATCCACAAAGTCCTTGAGGTTGGGAAACAGAAAGGTACCATAAATCATCAAAGCAAAGATAGCCTCAAATGCAGCCATGTCTGGACGTTTGGCATAATGTTGAGCTTTCTCCATCAGAAACTTCATAGGCAAAACAGAAATCCCTCCTTTAGTAGTCATATTCTTTCGGATGTCCACTAACTCCAAATGCGTTGCCTTAGCAATCTCTTGTTCCTTGGGATCCTTATC
Organism: Lathyrus tuberosus; assembly: GCA_022829125.1. Taxonomy (NCBI): domain Eukaryota; kingdom Viridiplantae; phylum Streptophyta; class Magnoliopsida; order Fabales; family Fabaceae; genus Lathyrus; species Lathyrus tuberosus. Next base: position 2,929,761 of record JALAZF010000478.1, on the reverse strand, counting down.
AAAAATGGGGAAAGGAGACTTATCCAAAATAGATAAACCAGTCAAACTAGAATATTCCTCGAGAGTAGGTACCAGCTGGTAGTCAGGAAAGGTAAAGCAATGATAGAGCGGATCATAAAACTGAAGCAGGGTGGAGAGAAGTCCTTGATTAACCCTCACCTTCAATAAAGACAATAGTGCCCCATACCTACTTTGGAATCCTTCTGAATCAGCCAACAGAGTCTCCAACCTCCTTAGATTAATCGTATCAAAGCTCTTGTAAGTATACTTCACGGTATTCCTTCTTTCGTTGTCCATGGTACCCTACGATGTATACAAGTAAAGACTCAGATTCCACGAACTTGAATGAAAATGATGCTTATGTATGTATGTATGCACAAACACACAAACAAAAGGGCACACAAACAACCAAACAAAAGGTCCTAGGTTCAAAGGAGCATGAATGGAGCCAAGGTCTACCCATCCCATAAGGTAGTGTGGTTTCAAATGTACCTGCCGAACGGGTTCTAGAAGTTCCCAGAGTCTACGACCCATCTTTCGAATATTACCGACTTCCCAAATTACTCGGTTAGTCAATAATATTCTCAAGAAAATCTCGTCTGAGTGTAGTATCGCGTGACAACTATTTGGAAATAGACTCCCGCAGAGTCACCGCACTACATCCTAAAAGGCCAAGTGGGGTTAAAGGTGCTACGGTCCTCAGTCTTAAGGGTTCTTGGTCGAAGTTAATACCGTTTTCACGAATGGACTCGTTCAAACAATATTAATTTCAAAAGAACCTAAACTGAGCGATGATTTTCTCAATTTGACTTTTCGGGAATCGACTCCGTCAAAGTACCCTTGACCATATCATCTCCTATAATTACACTCATGTCCGGGTCTAGGACTCTCACCACTCAAAAATCCCTCCAAACAGCAAAACAAATATATAACAGATAACAATAAAAGATTCAAGTTAGGGGGAACCCTCTTATGAGCGTCCCAGTGAAGTCGCCATTTCTGTCGCGGTGAAAATATATACCATAGTTATTTGTTAACTAGGAACGCATTTTTAATGTCACCACCGTCTTTGATTTTATCCAAGGGAAGGGAGAAAGACCGAATTCCCACAATGAAATGCAAATGCACTTAAGATTCTAAGGTTCGGGGGTTAGTTATACCTAGGGAAGGTGTTAGCATCCTAGATATCTGTAGTACTCTACAGGAACCTCTTGATTCATTATGTATTATCTGTTATATGTTTTGCTAAGGGTTTAAGGGTAGATGATTTATTATTTTTAATCCTAAGTGTGCTCGACAAGATATCACATCTTGTGCCTACATATCCTGTCAGGAGGGAATCAGAGCACTTGTAGTTCCTTATTAAGGATACTAAATGTTGAAAAGTTTAGGAGAAAAGATGAGTCATCATCTTAAGAAAACCACCACAGTTTTTGAAAATTGTTTGGATTTTGTGGGGTATGGGATTGTATGTCCCTTTCTTTGAGATGATTAACATCTAATTCTCTTGTGTGGAGAATTAGGGGGGCTAAAGTTTGATTTAAAAATCAAAATAGTGGGGGGACTAGCCTAGGAAGTCTATCCTAGAGTTGTCTAATTGTCTTATCTTAAGTTTGTCGATTATGATGCAAATGATATGCACCATGCAAAATAACGTAGTTATTATGCATGGGATTTTCCCTTGGATATTAACGGTTAATTGTATTATTTAGGCGAAGGTGCTAGCAAAGTGATGCCAGACTTGTGTCCAGTAATCAAAAGGTCGAATGCGATGCCCTAAGGCGATTGACTTACATAGGTAGAAAATTGGCTCGACGTTGGATCGAGGATTTTTTATAAGTTTGAAAAGGTTTTGACATATAAAGCATGCATTCATACTAGTGAGGCATAGTAAGGAAAAGAAAAGAGACAAGCGTACACTCACGCTAGGGATCTAACGGATTGGTCTTAAAGTTTATGGATGTGAGGGTTATGTTAAGGATCACTTAAATAACTAAGGGGGGGGGGGGGGGGGGGGTGGTGTTAAGGATTCTAATTATTTTTAGAGTTTTATTTTAGTTTTTAAAGTTAATAAAAAAGATACTTAAACCTTAAAGAGATTTCTTATAAATTAAAAGTTTTAATATTTAAAGGAAGAGCTTTTTATTAGTTTAGAAATTATTTATTATGAAAAAGGTGATGTTTTAAAAGAGAAGATACATTCTTAAAGGTTAAAGGGATTTTTATAAAAAAAGTTTAATTATTCGATTTTAGTATTTAAATAAAAATAGTTCTAACATAAAAGGTTTTATTAAATTAAAGCTTTTTTAAAAAAACAGATTAGTTGAAAAAAAGGTTTAGTTATATAGATTAACGAACCATTTGTTCAAAAAAAGGGTTTTAATTTGAATTATAAAATCTTAGATTAAATTAATAACGAAAAGTTAATCTAAATTATGAAAAAAGACTTTAGTTTTAATTATAAAAGTTAAATTTGATTATCAAAAGGTTTTAATTTTAATTAACTGAAGCAAAAAGAAAAAGAAACAAAGAGAATGAGAGCGCGCTCTCTCTCTCTCTCGTAAGAACGAACCCTAAACGAAAAAAAAAACGCCGCCACCCTCTCAGCCCTCTCTCGATCTCTCATCTCTCCGGCGACCTGCGAAAAAAAACAATAAAAAAAATCAAATAACCCCCACCCCACACAGCCCGTTACCCCGATTTAACTATTTCATGATGATTACATATTACAATGCGTAAAAAATGATAAAATGGGTGGTGGATGACGGCGGCTCCGATCAGGGAAGTTCTCTCTCTTTACCTCTGTGTGACTTTGTGTTGTGGCTTTCTCCTTCTTTCCTTTCTGGTTGTTTGATTGGGAACTCGCGTGATGTTTTCTGACGGGTTTCTCTTGGTTCGATGTGTGCTGGCTTTGATTTCTTGGTGCGAGATCGTGAACGGTTTTTTTTGGACGATTTGTTTTGTGTATTTCTGTTAGGTTTTTTCGTTGTCCTTTCTGATGCCTAGGGACCGGGTATTTATAAGGCCGATGATGATTCAATTGGGAAGCTCTTTATGCTGATTTGATCTTGTGTTTAATGCCGATTTGATTGTGTGGTAATGTGTGATCTGATTTGATTTGGATTTGGGAAAGTTTTGGACTGATTTGAATGCTTTGATGATTCGGTTTTCAAAACTGAGAAGTTTTTGGAAACTTTTTGAAAACCTTCCTTCTTCGTCTTGAAACAAATTCTGATGTTGCCTCGTTTGCTGATTTAGAAAGTTGTAAAGCCGTCTGATATTATGCTTTGAATCTTGTCCGATAACACACTTATTGCTTTGATTCTTGGTTCATCCTGTTTTGGAAGGTTTGTGTTGGTGGTATCCCCTTTGGGATATTGCCCATAATTTCCCTTGAAAATGATGAAAAAAACTGATTCAAACGAACTCTGATGCCAATTAGGAAAATTGATATTTCTGGACTTAATTTGGAAATGGTTTAATGATACGATATGTTTCTCAATTTCATCTCAATTTATTGGCCATGCCCTTAGAACCGTGTACGTTTCTCAGTTACAAATCCAAATTGGAATTGTTGCTGATTACGGTTTTGGAAAGTTTTTCAAACTTATCTGATTTTCTACCGGACAGGTTTTGTATCGTTTGGAAACAATCTCAAATGTTGTTTGAATATATCTGACTTCCTTAATGTTTTTCCTTTCTCAGCTCCCAATTGCAATCAATACCCAACGTGAAGAAATTCTTGTCCAGACGGATCTTTCCTTACCAAAGACAAATGTCCTGTATCTCGAATGGAGGTGGAGTTCAATACACCTTGGTATGCCTTGCATTTTCTTTGTATTTGTATTATTATTATGAATGAATTTCGAACGTATAATCTTTCCCTTCTCCTCAATATTATCAACAGGATTGAGTATCTTGTGGTAATCTGCTCGACCTCATCTCTTTTCTTCTTCTCATGTGAACACTGAGTTTGGCGCGAGGATGGTGACGTTTGAGGGGGAGATCGGCTGAAGGTCAACAACAAAGGTAACATCCCAAAAACTCTTGACTTTATTCATGGTTGGAAAATTCGTGGTCTTGCTCTTATGACTGGTACAGATGCATAATTTTGGACGATCATGTGTTATTTTTCAGCTTGAAACTGCGGCCGGGACTATGGCGCAAAAGTTGATACATGAAGTGCTTGGTTGCACCGCTGTTGCCGACAGAAGCTTAAAAAATGCTTGTAACCGTACTGTTGATAGAAACTTCTTCTTGTTTACATACCTTTGCCATGTGAACTTCTGTAATGTACTGATCTTTCCTTTTAAAAAATGCAGGATTTAAAGCATATCCAAAGGCCTTTGCTTACTGAGGGCTTGTTTTGACTGTGAAATGGATGTTTTGGAAACACGAAGGGCTTGTCTCCCTGCTAAAGTCTGGGATAATCAAGTTCCTGTATAAATACGTTCAATGTTCCAAAATTTATGTTGGCACAACTCCCGAACAAAATGGTTGCAGAAGGTCGGATAGGTACGTTTGCATTATCTTGGCAAGATCTTTGCCTTCCCTTCAGACAGAGCTTAATGGCTGGACACTTTAGTACTTGAATATTTGTCTTAAAAATATTGATAACTGTCTTGCTGAAGTGTTACACAAAGCTAAAACTCTAGATTTTCATCGTGCATTATCATATTCTAATCTATTCAATTTCCTTGCAGTCTCGGTTGCCTCTGGTAGGAAACAACAGGGGTGATGCATCCGATGGTGTTGGAGTCTCCGGCGAGAAGTTCTATACACAAGTTTGGTCGCGAAAAGTTTATCTTTTCCAAATGAAATTAAGAACGGTTGAAGCTGAACTTGTAACCTTGACAAGGGAAGAGGATCATGGAGCTTTAGTTCTTTTTAAATCTAGCTGCTGTCGTGAGTCTTAGTAAAAGGTTATTTGGATTTTAAGTTTGGGGCCAACGGATTTGTAACTTGCTGCTAGGTCATGTAGCTTGAAATTCCATGGGAAAGTTTGAAAGGTGTTACTTAAGTGAATTGGGCTGGTGTTGAGGTTTCAGCAGGTTGTTTGCGTATTGCGGTTGCGTTGAGCGAGGATTTATCCCTTCTAACGTGGCATGTAGGATTTCATGATTGGATGTTATTGTAATAAGGAAGTTGAACCCTGTAACCTTTGTTGTATTTATTAGGTTCTCCTTGTACTGAATAATCATTTCTCTGCATCTCTCCTTAGTTTCGGTAGTGCGGCTGCAATTTGGGATCCCAAAGAAGAATAGTCAACACTTTCTATCAAAGCTTTGAGTACTTTTCCCTTGTGGCAAAATATTGAAATCTCGTAAGCATTTCCACTAAGTGATGAGAATGTCACTCCCTTGGATAGAAACCTTCAATTGACCACTTATTTTCTTGAAATTTCGACAAACCCTTCTCTTCATTTAAAAGCAACTTCTCATTATAATTTGGATTCCAAATTATCCACTTGAATGATATTGAGCTCAACTCGTAATTTGCATTCTACGTAAAACCCCACGATTAGTCACCCCTTGGAGCACTTGTGAGAAAGAGTATTATATCCACTTGAAATTTAAAGCACCTGCACAAGCTGGTTAGTCCTAATAAACACGCACACAAGGCCCTATGACTTAAGGATGTTATGCAAGAAGAAAAAAAAGGATCTTAGGGTCAAAAATTAGGGTGCGACAGTACCATATGCATGATTGCACTGCATTGCATCCGTTGAGTCGTGTTGTTGTATTGTTGAGCGAAGTTATGTGATGATTTGTTGTTGGACTTATGCGAAGTATTGATAATGATGAGTTGCGCAATTATATGATGTTATGTGTTGCTAATTCCTTTATACGAGTTATTGCCTTGTATTATTGAATGTGAAATCTCACCCCTTCTGTTTGAATGTTGCCTCCACGTGGGTAACGTGCAGATGATCAGGAGTAGTGTGGAAGTCGTGGCCGGTGAAGACGAGGTGCTTCACTTTAGTTTGGAGTCTGCTCTGATATGTAACATTGGGGGTCGGGAACGCTTTATGCATGATTTTACTTTGTTAAAGAATTACAGTTGCCTTTACATTTTTGAAAACAAATATTTTGATTAATTGAAACCGTTATATTTTGTTGATCACAATGAAGAATTTCCCTGTGTAATAAAAATGATTTTTGGATTAAAGTTGCATTAATATTTATTATATGTTACATGTCTTATTGTGAGCAAGTTCTTGTTGAAAGTAATACCCTTTTATTCCGAATTGTTTCATTTTACTCTGATATTTCGATTAAATTATTCGGGGGAATTTAGGGTGTTAAATTAACCAACCCCTGAAACTTAGATTTCTTGCTTTGCTTTGCATTGCAATTAAGGCTTTCGATCTTTACCCTTTTCTTTGGATAAATCAAAGTTCGGTGGTGAATTATGATTTGTGATTCAAGTTAATTCAATAGCTTGATATCTGATTCTCACCACGACAGAAATGGCGACTTCACTGGGGAACCCTTCTCGAGGGTTACCCCTAACTTGTTTTATATGTGGTATTTGTTGTATATCTGTATACTTGTATTTTTATATATCTGTATATATTTGTATATCTGCTTGCTTGGGTTTTCTGTATGCAGGGTTGCTACTTTGAGTGGTAAGGATAGGTCCTATACCCGGACTGGAGTGCACCTATGATAGAAAAGTGGTATATTCAAGGAGACTTTGAGGGAGTCGATTCCCGAAAAAGTTGACTTGAGAAACCACCACTCAGTTGAGGCTCTTTTGAGAGTTAGTTATATTGAACGAGTCTATTCGTGAAAATGTTACTACTCTCGACCTAGGAGCCCATGACACTGATGACCATTAGTCACCTTTAACCCCACTTGGTCTGTTAGGATGTAGTACGACGACTATGAGGAAGTCGATTCCCAAAATGGTTTATATGCGATACTACACTCAGACGAGACTCTCTTGAGAATATTATTGACTACCGAGTCATTCGAGAAATCGATAATATCCGAAAGATGGGTTGTTGACTCTGGGAACTTTTTAGAATCCTGTTCTGTAGATCATGAACCCATAGTACGCACCTCTTGAGATAGGTAGACCATGACTCCATGCTCGTGATCTTCAAACCTAGGCCCTTGTTTGTTTGCATGTATATATGTGAATATGTGTATATGTGTGTTTGCGCATCCATCCATCCATGCATTCATGCACCATATTTCTAACTTCTTCAAGGAAATTAGAGTTATCTTGCAAACATCATAGGTTTTGCCATGGATTTTGGAAGTTGTACTCTATTTTGCAATTCTTCAATTTTTTTTAATGAAATGAGACTTTTTTTCAATCATTCAAAGTGTTATCCATTTTATGGTGTTTGTAACATAACCTTTGAGCTCCTTGATATTCATTTGCATTTGCACAACATGCATCATGTAGCATTGCATCATTTGCATACATGCTCTTCCCTAAACAGTAACTCATTCGGCTTTCTGTTCTTGCGTCAATCAGCTAATCTCCTAGCATTCGTACCGAGCTTGAAGTAGTTACTAAAGGATAACGGAGAGTGTAATACCTCAAAATTTACCTTCTTTGTTTTCTTAATAAATTGGTCTATGCTTTACTCTTTTTGCATTCCATAGTAGGTCATAGATTTGCATAGCATGACATTCAACATAGGGCATGGGATCAAGTGGTTTTCAAAGGTGTGGATCATCAAAAGCAAGAGAATTAGGGCCAAGGGTTTCTCACAAGCCTCAGAGGAGTTTCAAGCCTCAAGGTGGTTTGAGGAGTTCATCACATCATCACAAGATCAAGCATGGCAAAAGATTGCAAGTGGATCTCTCCCTCCTAACCAGAGAGACCAATTAGGGTTTGTGAATCAAAAGGACTTCTTGGAGAGCTTTGTGTGTTCAAGCATGATGCTATGAGGTCTATATGCTCACATGTATCCATAAGATGAGAGTTTGGTTGATGGTTTATGGTGAAGAATGTTCAGTGGATCAATTGCTTGTGAAGTAAGAAAAAGTCAACTGTAAAGCAAAAGTCAACTGTAAAGGAGAAAGTCAACTATGGAATTTTGAGGTTCTTTTCATGGTTTTCAAGGTCTCACATCCTCATATGGTCTTCAATTGTCAAGATTCATGTCATTCATCAAGAATCAAGAGTTTGTGCAAAAGTTACTAAATTTGGAAAATGACCTATAATGAGAACTTTCCATGTTTGGCAGTTTTTTCACCACATTCAACTTGACTTTTCATCATCAAGGAAGCTCCAAATGAATTTTCCTCCAACATGAAAGTTGAAGATCTTTCTCTCCCATTTCCAAAAAGTACTAGATGGGTTCCATACCATTTGTAGAATTCAAGTTATGGTCAAAAGATGGCAAGGTGTTTTTAAGGGTTCTCACATGTATCACTTTTTCCACCTTTGGCATTTTGGTTCAAAATGAGTTGTAAGGGCTTCTAATGACTCAAGTCAGATTATCACACTCAAGTACACTTCATTTGGAACAAGTTTGGCTTTTAAATCAAGTTATTTCATGCCATATTTCTCATTATTTTCACATTATGCAAAATTGCAAATGGATTCAAATCTCACCAACCAAGACATTTCAAGGCCCAATTCCATTTCATTTGTGATCAGCATGGAAAGTGTGAGTGGTTTATCATGAGAAGCATGAGTTGGCACGTGAGAATTAATGGTTTGATCACTAATTGCAAAATTGCAAAATCACTCCAAACTCCTTAACCAAGGGATTAACCACTTGCTAATAACAATCAGTGGACTAATGGAGAGTATATAAGCTTACTCATACCCTCACAGCTAGGTCATGCACTCTCATTTTCTCAGAATTTCAAAATTCACTCTCACTTTCTCTCCTTCGAATCTCTCATTCCTTGAGGGTTTTTGAAAATTTCTTGGCATATTCTTGATCAGTGAGTTGAAAGGAGCACAAATCATCCATTGTTTTAAGCTGAAAGCGAAGTTTTCATCAAGTTCATTTCAAGAGGATTCAAGTTCAAAACTCAAGATCCAGACCATATTCAAGCTCTAATTGCATTTATTTTGCAATTAGAGGTTCCTAAGGCTAGATCTGCAGCTTATCTCTGGTTTTCTAGGAGTATTTTAAGCTCTTCAAGATCTCAGGTTAGTGAACTTTTCATGCTCTTAGAACTTGAATTTTAAGTTTGCATAATGATCTATGAGGTTTACTGAGCATGATGATATGTTTTGTTTGAATTTTGGACGTGTAGATTGTGTGCATTTTGAGATTTAAGTTTTGGATCTAAAACTTCTTTCGTTCGATTTGCTTTGTGTGGTGATTGTTTGTGGAAATGGATGTGATATTATTGATCCTTGTTGAATTCTGGTTGGAATAGTGTGTTTGTTTGCATTTTCTGGAAAATTTTTCGTTGCATCTCACCAGAGAGGGTGACCGGAGCCCTAGCTTCGGCGACTGGTGGTGTTTCAGTTTGACGAAGGGTTTAAATGAAGAAGACGCAATCATGGCCGTCCGTTTGCTTGATCCAACGCTCCTCCGCTTGCCACCTCATTTAAAATTATATTTTATTTTATGGTTTATGTGTGTTCCATCCCATGGTTATTATTGTGAACCTTCAATCCTGTCCTCTCATCATGATTAATCTTTGATTTATTGACTTAATCTCAAGCGTCTGATGCATCATGTGGTTAAGATTATGACAATGCATTAAAAAGACATGTGAGGCTCACGTGTGCTTTTTCGTCTCTGATTAATTTGGTGTGCGCGTGCGTATGATAATTGTGGTGTGCGTGTGAATCTGGTCCTTTGATCATGATTACTTGTGGATTGCATTGACTGTTGGTATGCGTAGGATTAATCCATTGGTTGATATTGAATCTGAATGTTTGACTGATTCCATTGTTCCTCATTGACTTCGCTAGTGGACTTTGGCCTTGGGCCTTGCTATTTGAACCCTCTCCTTAGGCCCATTTATCATTTCCAACGTGATTTCTTTGCTATTTGCACCCTGCTTGTTCTTTTATTTCTTTTTATTTCTTTTAATTGTTACATTTGCATTTTATTTTCTAAAATCATTCTAATGCATCCAAAAATCATAAAAAATTTCATGAAGCTTCTTTTTAGTTTAATAAAATTTTGTCCAATTTTATTTTCTTATGTTATTTTATTTTTGGTGTCTTAATTAATTGTTTAATTGATTTTCTTTTTGATTTGTTTCACATGTGCACACTTCTACTTGTAGAATTTATTTCTCATCATCTATACATGATTTTTAATTCATTATTTTTGTATTTGTTAGATGACATTCTGAAGTGCATAAAAACATTTTTGTTTTAGTTTTAAAACTTTTTCATATTGTATTTTGGTCCCTCTCTTTTACATATTGAATCATGGTGCTTACTTGATCTTTGCTTAATTGTTTGAGTTGCTTAACTTGTGAATTTTTGTGAGATCTTTTAACATGTGATTGTCTTCTGACCTATATCATTTGAGTTTAAATTTCACAATTGTTGAATGTCATATGATACATGTTTGCTTATTTGTGCTTAAGTGACTTATGTATGATCATCTCTTGACATCTCTTTACACAAGTTAATTTGCCATGCTTAATTGATTAGATTCCTTTGTGATTCTTTGAGTGAGCTTTTGATATGATGTTTACCCCTGGTTGAGGTCCTTTGAGACTAAATTTTACAAGTTGTGGATCATGTTTGAATCATGTTTGAGTATGCTTAAGTGTTGGAACCTTGTCCTCTTTTTGTAGTTTACTTTGGTGCATGTTTTGAAGGTGTTGATTGATGTTTGGACTTGTATGACTTGAGTTTGGTTTTGATATGATATTGATGCATATGCTACTGCCTCTTGAGTTCTATACTTGGTTTTCATTTCACTTGAGCACGCTTGAATGCATTTGGTTTGAATTGTATGATGAATATCATTACCTTTCCTTTTGTGAACTTCTTTGGATCATAATGCTTCATGTTTTGAATCACTTTTGCACACAAGAATTGTTGATGATAATATGATCTTGGTTCTGACTTGTCTTCATCTTCATCTTGCCTTTCTCATTTCATTTTGATATGAAGTCCATGTATGCTTATTTGTGCATTTCATACAAGTGTGCTTGCATTCTTTCATGTTTACCTTTGCATGTTTACTTGAATTGTTTTGCATTGATCTTTGAGACTTGTTTGTTGATTTGAGTTGCAAATTTATGATATGATGTACTTGCTGCCATTTATTGTATCTCATCTCTCTTCTTCTTCTTCTCTTTTCTTCTCTTTCACTCTTTCTCATCCCATGAATCTCAAGACTTGTTTAAGTCTTGGATTCTTTCCCTTTAGAGCTACCTAGTCCAACTTAATTTTTGATTAAGCTTGGAGTAGGATTAGAATTAGGTTTTAGGTAGTCTTTTCTCCTAAACCTCACTAACCATAGGACATCCATGCATGATAACATTAGGACTCTTAGTTTCCCTTTAGAGTTTCCTTGGTGTCGTCTCTCTTCTCATCTCAAAACTTCTTCAAAACACGTAATAAAGGTTAACGTGTATTGCACTTGAGCCTTCTATGTGGGAATTGGGGAATGAGGGGCTTTCTCTCATTCTTCTAGGATACCTAGTGTACGTCCTGTTGGGGACGATGCGCGAAGTATTCGTTCTTGTGTTTAAGACTTTGGTTCAATGCAAGTTACAAATAACTGTAAAAACACTTCTTGCTTAAAAAACTCCAAACAAACAATAACGTCTTTCCTTCGGGAATTCTTTTCTCATCTCACTCACTCTCAACGTATGAACGTGCTCCTACTCGTTCTCTTGCAAGACGGTAACGCCTGAGTCTCCATTCAGCGAGCTGCAACACCTGAGCTAGAACGTCAGCCGTTCCCTAAAAATCACAATCCATCCCTAGTGAGGGGAACTACGTCGCTATGATTCTCATGCTCCCGATGAGATACGTAGGCAGTGGGGTAGGGCCCATGCGAGCACTTCTTTTATTTTCCCTACATTTGTTTCTCTTTCTCTCTCCCTTCCTTTTCCGGTTCTCCAGCTAGCAATCCCTTTTCCGTTCCAGCAGCAGCGAAGCTCCAGTTGACGACACCCTTTGATCGAGACAAGCAAGCGTGGATCCCATCGGGTACGATAGACGCGTGGGGGCGCTAATACCTTCCTCACGCGTAACCGACTCCCGAACCCAGTTCTCTTGGTCGCAAGACCATGCTCTTTCCCTTTCTTCAGGTTTATGTAGTGTTTCCTTTCCCTCTCTTGGGATAAATACACATTGCTGGCGACTCTGTTTTCCGCGCCACTCTTGCGTTTGTACCGTTGGATGTGAATCTTTCGGGAGCGACAGCTGGCGACTCTGCTGGGGACTCTGGTTGACCTCTTGCTGGTCCATCCCTTTTAGCGAGTCAATCCTAGCGCTTGTATGTTTCTTTTCATTGGGTGTTTTTATGGTGCTTTGTTTTGTTGTATATTACTGTATTGGCTGTTTTATTTGTTTTACTGTATTTACAGTTTTTATTGCATTACATTGCATTTTATTACTGTCATACTGGATATTACTGTGCTGTGCTGGCTGGTTTTCTGTTTGGTGGGTTGGGATGTTCTGAGAGATAGGCCCACTACCCAGGCTCGAGCATACACCTAGGTTTTAGCGTGGGCAGGCGTGACGCTCCCGTGGTGTTGGCCACGTGCGGGTGATCACGATCCCCACAATCAGACGAGGTTCTATCAGGAGCTTTCTGCTACTGTATTTTGATATAGGCCAGTAGTTATTCTCTTGAGGAATTGTCGACTCTGATGACCATTCCCAAGGACTCAGTAACGGCACTCCTCCCGAGATGTGACAGTGGCAGACCACGTTCTGTGGCAAACCCATTGCACATTCTTGATTCGAGGACCCAATGCTGGGAACTTGCTATAGGTTTTCCTTTTGGAGTGAATCAGCGGACGACCTCTTTGATTGGCGATAGCATTGTATCCTTCGGGCTGAATGTGCTATTGCTTCTCAAACCTCTGAAGCTGAGGATCTTTCGTTTCTGTGAATCAGTTGAGGACTCCTCGATTGGTGATGATGCCAAACTAAAAATGGTGAACGTATCATCATTTCTCGACCTGAGAGCCCGGGATACTGAGGATCTTAGTACCCACATGTGAGAGGGGTGGGTTGTTTACAGGTTTGCAGGTAACCGTGACCTTCTACCTACCCGTTGTTTTTGGATTCTTTGTCTCTACAGCCGTATCAGTGTGGTTATTCTGTTATCCCGGTTTGACTCAAGAGTTTGTACAGAGACTCAAGATTGTCCAGCCAGTTCAGCACAGATGCTTGATGCCTTGATCCCATGTCTGTTGCATTTGCATCATCATTCTTGCATACATGTTCTTGTATTTCCAAGGATATCACTGTTGAGGCTCTCTGTCGAGCATTTCCATTTTTTTTCTTGTGGTTCTTCTGTAAAGTATTGAGTTAAAACAGAATGATTCCTTGGAAATATTCGAACATGGCATTTGCATTGCATAATCATAAGCATTTTCGCATAACAGGTACTTGTTGCAGGAGCTCTCTAACCTTTATTTGGTCACAGGCACAATAGCTGATTCTCCCATTCACCGATACGCAACCAGACGAAACCAGGCTAGAGCTATGGATCAGGTGCAGACAGAGTTGGCTGAGTTAAGGGCACACATGGAACAATTTATGAATCTGATGCAGGGGGTTGCTCAGGGGCAGCAGGACCTGAGAGCAGGGCAAGAAGACATGAGAGCTACCATCCAGAGGTTGGAGACTGAGATTCCTACTGGTGATCCCATTAATCCCCCTAGGGTTAACCCTCCTGTGGTCAATCCTCCAGTTGTCACTCCTCCTCCGGTTGGAGTTAATTTGGGTTTTGCTCCTGGCAACAATGGGCTGGTGGAAGATCGTCAAGATGACCAGTTTTCTGTACTTAATGCTGATATGGGATTCTACCATGATGAAAGGAAATACGAGGGATTGGCTGAGAGGGTGAAGCCTATAGAGAATCAGAATCCTTTGGGAATTGATGTTGAGGATATGGGACTAGTACAGGGTGTCAAGATTCCCCCGAAGTTTAAACCTCCTACTTTCGACAAGTACAATGGTAGCACTTGTCCCAAAACTAATCTTCAGGCATACAACCGGAAGATAGCAGCTTATTCTGATGATCAGAAGTTATGGATGTATTTTTTCCAGGACAGCTTGTCTGGAGCCTCACTGGAATGGTACATAAAGTTGGACAGGGCTCGTATCAGAAGCTGGAAAGAGTTGTGCTTGGCTTTCTTAAAGCAATACCAATATAACATCGACATGGCACTGAATCGCACTCAGTTACAAAGCATGACACAGGACCCTAAGGAAGGTTTTAAGCAGTACACCCAGAGGTGGCGTGAACTTGCTGCTCAAGTGCAACCTCCGTTGACAGATAGAGAAATGGATGACATGTTCATGAATACTTTACAAGGTCCGTATCTTGATAGGTTGGCCGCTTGTCCATCTACTGGATTTACTGACATAGTAATTGCTGGAGAGAGAATTAAGAGTTTGTTAAAGTTGGGGAAAATTCAGGACAGAAGTGGTACAAGTTCAGCTCCTGCAAAGAAGTTTTTTGGTAATAATAACAGAAAGCGTGAGGGTGACGCTAATGCTGTGTATGCACAAGGGGGAGAGGTAGAGGACGATAGGGTACATATCACTAGGCAACATCTATAACTATTCCAACTCCGGATAATGAGGGTCAATCTGCAGCTCAGAGGCAGTATCACCCAAGAAAGAGAATGAATGACAGACATTTTGATGTTTTCCCTATGACATGTTCACAGATGCTACAGAACTTACTTCGTTTGAATTTGGTATAATTGAGGACTCTGGCTCCCCCAGTTGGTAGGTTACCCGCTGGATATGATGCAAATGAAAAGTGTGAGTTTCACTCTAACGCGCCAGGACACAATGTGGAAAACTGCAAGGCTTTCAAACATGTGGTTCAAGATCTTGTTGATTTAAAGGCTATTAATTTTGCTCCGAGGCCTAACGTAATTCAAAATCCCATGCCTTCGCATGGTGGACCGGGGGTGCATGCCATTGAAGAAGATAAAGGGCTGAATCTGGTAAGGGACATTAATGGTGTCAAGACTCTGTTGAAAGTTGTGAAGGAACGCTTGCTGAAAGGGGCTGTATTTCCTGGTTGTTCAGAGAGTTGTGAAGATTGCTTGATTGTTGATAATGGTTGTGTAAAGTTGAGAACTGGCCTTCAGAGTATGATAGATGAAGGATGTTTGCAATTTGATCAGTTGAAAAAGAATGATGATGAAGTTTCTACTATTACCATCTATTTTGATCCTGTGGAAATTCCGGTGCCTGCTCCTGTACAGATATTTGCGCCTGAACGAGTAGCTCCTATAACTATAAATGTTCCTAGCTATGTCCCAAATGAGAACAAGGTTGCTATCCCGTGGTACTATGGGACTAATAGTCAAGGACAGAGGCAGGAGGTGCAGACTCCTAAGGAAGGTGGTTCAAGTATCGGAAATGTTGGAGGATTGGGCGGTTTTACTCGCAGCGGAAGGCTTTTTGCTCCTCAGACACTCAGGAAAGACAATACTGAAGCATTAGAGAGGGCCAAAGGGAAACAGGTAATGAATGATGAACCAACGCCAGGGGCTGAACCGGTGCCAGGGGCAGAATCTGATAAGTCATTGGAAAGAGACATTGAGGAATTCATGAGAATAATCAAGAAGAGTGATTATAAGATCGTTGACCATCTACATCAAACTCCTTCTAAGATCTCCATATTGTCATTGTTGCTATGTTCCGAAGCCCATCGGAATGCTTTGCTCAAAATTTTGAATATGGCGTACGTACCGCAAGAAATATCAGTGAACCAGCTTGAAAGTGTGATCTCCAACGTTAATGCTGGTAACGGTCTAGGGTTCACAGATTTTGATTTAACGCCAGAAGGAAGGAATCACAATAAGGCTCTACACATATCAATGGAATGTAAAGGTGCTATGTTATCCCATGTATTGGTGGACACTGGCTCATCCCTCAATGTGTTGCCTAAGAAAGCATTAGCCAAGCTGGATGTGGAAGGGGTGATACTCAGACCTTGTGATCTAGTGGTGAAAGTGTTTGATGGTTCAAAGAGATCAGTGCTTGGAGAGATAGAGCTGTCTGTCCAGATAGGACCCCAGGTGTTCAATACAGTGTTTTATGTGATGGACATCCAACCGGCCTATAGTTGTCTATTGGGTCGTCCCTGGATCCACGCTGCTAGGGCCGTATCTTCAACCTTGCATCAGAAGATAAAATTTGTAGTTGATGGTCAAGTTGTTACGGTATGCGGAGAAGAAGATATTTTCGTTAGTCATTTGTCATCCTTCAAGCACGTGGAGATGGACGGAGAAATCCACGAAACTCTCTGTCAGGCATTTGAAACTATGAATATGGTGAGAGATTCTTCGTCTAGTGAGGCGAGAGTGGGAACCTCTATGACTTCATATAAGCAGGCTTTAGAAGTGGTGCAGTCTGGTCATACCGAAGGTTAGGGACAAATGATTGAGATACCTTTCAAGGATAACAAGAGCGGAATTGGTTATAAACCTCCTCGGGTTCCACTACAGGGTCAAGAGCGCCATGGGCCAGTTTTCTTCTCAAGTGGAGGGGTCATATATCCAAGCCATACCTGTGCAGCAATTGAAGACGGTGAAGATAGTGACTGTGACCTGGACAACTGGGTGCGTCCATGTGCCCCAGGAGTGAAATTGAACAATTGGTTTTCGGAGGATCTCATCCAAGTTACTCTGCCAAATAAGTAAATTTTCTTTGTTTTCTTTCATTAAGCATGCAAAGGTCCTATGCTCTGCCCAATGCATAGTGACTTTATTGTAGGGCCCCCATTTGTTTTCATACAAGTTTTTATCATTAATAAAAGGACGTTTTGTATTCAAAGTGTGTTCCTTGTCTTTATTTTTTATTTTTATTAGATAAATAAAAATGGCAATGTTTTCTTCACAAGTTTTCTTGCATTTTTTCTTTTTCCTTTCAAAGAGCAGTTTCTAAAGGCATGAATTATCATTCACACAAAAGTAATTCTCTGGATCTCACTGATGACGACTCTGCTATGGTTTATTATGACTTTGATAATCCAATATACCAAGCCGAAGAGGGGGACGAAGAAGACTGTGAACTTTCTGAGGTGTTGGCTAGATTGTTGAAACAGGAAGAAAGAGCCATTCAACCTCATCAGGAAGATATAGAAGTTGTCAATCTCGGTACTGAAGAGGTAAGGAAAGAGGTTAAAGTAGGGGCAAGCCTGGCTGAGAATGTAAAGAAAGAGCTGATTGAGATGTTGCGAGAGTATGTCGATATCTTCGCCTGGTCTTATCAAGATATGCCGGGGTTGGATATAGACATCGTTGTGCACAGATTGCCGCTGAAAGAGGGTTGTTTTCCTGTCAAGCAGAAGCTTCGGAGAACCAAACCTGAGATGGCCATCAAGATCAAAGAGGAGGTGCAAAAGCAGTTGGATGCGGGGTTTCTAGCTGTTACTAATTATCCGCCGTGGGTCGCTAATATTGTGCCTGTACCGAAGAAGGATGGCAAAGTCAGAATGTGTGTAGATTATCGAGATTTGAACAGGGCGAGTCCAAAAGATGATTTTCCGTTACCACACATTGATGTGTTGGTAGACAATACGGCTCAATTCTCTGTGTTTTCTTTCATGGATGGGTTTTCCGGATATAACCAGATTAAGATGGCGCCCGAGGATATGGAGAAAACTACATTTATTACCCCTTGGGGCATATTCTGTTATAAGGTGATGCCGTTTGGTTTAAAGAATGCTGGGGCTACATATCAGCGTGCCATGGTGACGCTCTTCCACGATATGATTCACAAAGAAATTGAAGTTTATGTGGATGATATGATTGCCAAATCACAAACGGAAGAGGAGCACTTGATACATTTGAAAAAGTTGTTTGAACGGTTGAGACATTTCAAGCTGAGGCTGAACCCGAATAAGTGTACTTTCGGGGTAAGATCTGGTAAGCTTCTGGGCTTCATCGTCAGTGAAAAGGGAATCGAGGTGGATCCATCAAAGGTAAAAGTCATTCAAGAAATGCCGGAGCCGAGAACTGAAAAACAAGTTCGTGGGTTTTTGGGAAGGTTGAATTATATTTCAAGATTTATATCTCATCTTACTACAACCTGCGAGCCAATATTCAAGTTATTGAGAAAAGATCAATCAATCCGGTGGAATAATGACTGTCAAAAGGCCTTTGATAAAATAAAAGAATACTTGCAAAATCCTCCGATTCTCATGCCTCCAGTTCCTGGGAGGCCACTGATTATGTATCTCACTGTACGTGATGGATCAATGGGTTGTGTTCTCGGTCAACACGACGAGACAGGTAGGAAAGAGCATGCTATATACTACCTGAGCAAAAAGTTCACCGATTGTGAGTCCAGGTACTCGATGCTTGAGAAGACATGTTGCGCACTAGCATGGGTTGCTAAGCGATTGAGACAATACATGCTGACTCATACAACCCTACTGATTTAAAAAATGGATCCAATCAAGTACATCTTTGAAAAGCCAGCTCTTAATGGAAGGGTCGCTCGGTGGCAGATGGTTTTGACTGAGTATGATATACAATACACTTCCCAGAAAGCTATCAAAGGGAGTGTGTTGTCTGATTATCTTGCCGAGTCGCCTATTGATGATTATCAGCCAATGAGGTTTGATTTTCCTGATGAAGACATTATGTTTCTCAAGGCTAAAGATTATGAAGAGCCTCTGGTTGACGAAGGACCGGATCCTGATGACAAATGGAAACTGATGTTTGATGGGGCCGTTAACATGAATGAAAGTGGTGTTGGGGCAGTCCTTATTACTCCGAAAGGATCACACATACCTTTCACTGCCAAGTTAACGTTTGATGTCACCAACAACGAAGCGGAATATGAGGCTTGTATCATGGGTATTGAAGAAGCCATTGATTTGAGGATCAAGACTCTTGAGATATTTGGTGATTCCGCTCTAGTGATCAACCAGATCAACGGAGATTGGCATACCAACCAGCAGAACTTGATTCCTTACAGAGACTACGCGAGAAGACTGTTGACTTTCTTTACAACACTAAAATTGTACTATATCCCCCGTGACGAGAATCAGATGGCTGATGCTTTAGCTACATTGTCTTCCATGATTCAGGTGAATTGGTGGAACCATATTCCAAAGATTGATGTGATGAGGCTAGACAGACCCGCTCATGTGTTTGCCGTTGATACGACGACTGATGATAAACCCTGGTATTTTGATATCAAGTATTTCTTGAAGAGTCAAGAGTATCCAGCTGGGGCATCAAACAATGACAAAAAGACTCTGAGGAGGTTGGCAGGAAGCTTCTTTTTGAATGAGGATGTGTTATACAAGCGAAACTTTGACATGGTCTTGCTCAGATGCGTGGATAGGCACGAAGCAGACCTGTTAATGCAGGAAGTACATGAAGGATCTTTCGGTACCCATGCTGGTGGGCATGCTATGGCGAAGAAATTATTACGAGCAGGGTATTATTGGCTAACTATGGAGGCTGATTGCTTTAAGTATGCCCGAAAATGCCACAAATGCCAAATCTATGCTGATAAGGTGCATGTGCTACCAAACCCCCTGAATGTGATGAGTTCTCCATGGCCCTTTGCTATGTGGGGCATTGATATGATAGAGAAGATTGAGCCTACATCTTCCAACGGACATCGATTCATTCTGGTGGCTATTGATTACTTTACCAAGTGGGTAGAAGCTGCCTCTTTTGCAAATGTTACCAGGCAGGTGGTAGCCCGATTCATTAAGAAGGAGATTATCTGCAGATATGGGGTGCCTGAAAGGATCATTACTGATAATGGTTCTAATATCAACAACAAGATGATGAAAGAGCTATGTCAGAGCTTCAAAATTGAACATCACAACTCTTCTCCTTATCGCCAGAAGATGAATGGAACCGTCGAGGCAGCCAACAAAAATATTAAGAAGATTGTGCAAAAGATGGTGGTGACATATAAAGATTGGCATGAAATGCTACCTTTCGCTTTACATGGGTACCGTACTTCTGTTCGTACATCTACTGGGGCAACCCCGTTTTCGCTTGTATACAGAATGGAGGCAGTGCTACCAGTTGAAGTGGAAATCCCTTCTTTAAGGGTCATGATGGATGTTAAACTTGACGAGGCTGAATGGGTTCGAGCGAGGTTCAACGAGTTGAGTCTCATCGAAGAAAGACGATTGGCTGCAGTTTGTCATGGACAACTGTATCAGAGGAGAATGAAACAGGCATTTGATTAGAAAGTGCGCCCTCAGACTTACCAGATGGGCGACTTGGTATTGAAAAGGATTCTTCCCCCGAATACAGATCACAGGGGTAAATGGACTCCTAATTATGAAGGTCCATAAGTTGTTAAGAAGGTTTTCTCGGGCGGAGCCTTGATGCTTACAACAATGGACGGTGAGGATTTTTTGTCCCCTGTGAACTCAGATGCAGTTAAAAAATACTTCGCATAAAGAGACCCGCTGGACAATAAAAAGAGAGTCTAGGCAAAAAAGGGCATCCCGGCGAACCAAAAAAAAAAGGAAAAGGTTCGGGCAAAAATTAGGGATAAAATAAAAAAAGAAGAAAGAAAGTACACCCGGTAAGTTGAAAACTCGCAAGGGCAACTTAGGAAAAAAAGGGTATCTCGGTGGATTGAAAACCCGTAAAGGGCGATCCAGGCAAAAGAGAGATTTAGCAAAAACTGCGATCTGAGTAATCTGTATTGCCTCGTCTCAATCAGTAAGCACTCCGAAGGATATGAATCAGTTCAATCGTCCCCCTTTAAAAGCAAAGCAGTTAGAGAATCTTGAAGATATATGAACCATAGCAGGGTTAAAACTCAATGAAGTTCCATTTTCACATTGCCATTAGGACAGTTTCTTTTCTGTTTTGGAAATTACCTCTTTCCAGGAATTGCTTCTTGATGTAAATGCCTTTTTTCAGGCTCTTCAATCAATAAAATGGTCGTTATTCAGAATAATTTTATCTGTTTGTTTTTATTTTTGCTTTGTCTACACAAACGTCCAAATTTTTTATAAACATTTGCATGTGAAAACCTTGGGGGTCTACAATAATGTGCATAAAGGAGAAAACATTTAAAATTACTTTAAATGACGGGTGCGCTTGGGGGGATACTACCAAACCTCGTATTATTCTGGGACATATGTGCGCATTCTTTTGTTTGCAGGTGTGGAAATTTCACTGGATGGCTATGCAAAGATGTATGACGCCTTCAAGCCAAATCCTTTTGCGAAGCGCAAATGATCGTTCCTCCCCAAGCAGACAGCTTCTCAGCAGGAAGGCTATTCTGGAGAGGGTCATCCCCAGCGTATTTACAGAGCTTCATGATCCCCAGCATCATTGTCAAATAGGTAGTATTGTATCTTGCTTTTTCTGTGTTGATAATGGTTGTAAACTCCCCAGTAGATTTTCTTCACACGCCTTACAGTTAATGTTCAAGACTCAGTGAGTGTCCAGGAGTTTGGAGATGCCGAATCTTCTGTAAAATCCTCTTGGGACGTTTTCTCCAGATCAGACTTGTATCTTGGGGCAAAATCAAGTGGTTGACCATCTCAAGCATGGAGCATCATGAAATTCCCCGACAGGAGTATTCCAGATCTATTACCCCCAACAGAGTGGCCTCCTAACTACTGCAGCCTAGCTCAAGTCTCGGTATTAGTTTAAGAGTTGGAAGATGTTGGATCTTCTGTAAAATTCTCTTAAGAAACATTCCCTGGCATGAGACACTTTGAATTGATTCTCCCCAGCAGAGTTTGTTGTAAGCTTATTTCCCCAGTAGAGTTTGAAGAGGCGTGGTCTTCTGTAAAATTCTCTCAAGGGACATCTCCCCAGCAGAGTTTGTCGTAAGCTCATTAATCCCCAGCGGAGTTCTATGGTTATAGTTATTCCCTAAGCAGACTGGTTCAGATGATGCCTCCCCAGCAAGGTTATAATTTCCTACAGTAGCCTTAGCAGGTTTGTCAGGTCAGTGTCCAGATCAGGAGGTCAGGTCAATTTGTCTTCCCCAGTACGGTTTGCGACCGCGAAGTTAATCCAGCTAGTTATCCCAGCGGAGTTGCCTTCCTTTCCTCAGCATTTATTTTGCTGAGGACCTCTTTGCATTTTGCATATAGTGTGCATAGCATCCTCAAAACACGTAGCATTTCCATTGAGATGGAGCATTACGCCATGGAAAAATTCAAACATATGCTTGTGAAGCATAGGCCAGTTTTGATAACTCGTGCGAGAGCCCAAAACTTTGCTCCTTATGTTATTGACAAAGCCAGAATGAATGCCTCGTTCATTCCTCAACAGACACTTTAAAGCAGCGCAAAGGGTTTCATCAGTTTTTATTCCCACAGAGTCATATCTCCCAGCTTACAAGTCTCCTGGAACCATCCCCGATAGGATTCCTGCAGCCGTTCCCGACCGCTCCTTTGAGTTTTAACCATGCCAGTTCCCGACAGGCCCCGTTACCCATTCTCGATAGGTAAGCCTTGGTTATAAATTGCAGCCGTTCCCAACCGCTTCCTTTGAGTTTTAACCATGCCAGTTCCCGAAAGGCCCCGTTACCCATTCCCGATAGGTAAGCTTTGGTTATAAACTGCAGCCGTTCCCGACCGCTCCTTTGAGTTTTAACCATGCCAGTTCCCGACAAGCCCCGTTACCCATTCCCGATAGGTAAGCCTTGGTTATAAACTACAGCCGTTCCCGACCACTCCCTTTGAGTTTTAACCATGCCAGTTCCTGACAGGCCCTGTTACCCATTCCTGATAGGTAAGCCTTGGTTATAAACTGCAGCCGTTCCCGACCGCTCCCTTTGAGTTTTAACCATGCCAGTTCCCGACAGGCCCCGTTACCCTTTCCCGATAGGTAAGCCTTGGTTATAAACTGCAGCCGTTCCCGACCACTCCCTTTGAGTTTTAACCATGCCAGTTCCCGACAGGCCCCGTTACCCATTCCCGATAGGTAAGCTTTGGTTATAAATTGCAGCCGTTCCCGACCGCTCCCTTTGAGTTTTAATAATGCCAGTTCCCGACAGGCCCCGTTACCCATTCTCGATAGGTAAGCTTTGGTTATAAACTGTATCCGTCCCCGACAGCTCCCTTTGGTTTGAACCTTGCTAGTTCCCGACAGGTACACTTGCCCATTCCCGATAGGCAAAACAGGTCCGAGCTCACCAGTTCCCGATAGGTATTTCACCAGTTCCCGACGGGTTTTTCACCAGTTACCGACAGGTTTCCTATGGGGTTCAATGGTTCCAAGGTCTTCCTCACAAACTTTTCTTCCTTACCATTGCTTCATTTACAACTTTTTTCTTTGTCCACACAGTGCAAATTTTCTCGGTTATTTTTGTATTCAATCCCTATGTATCTTGAATTCCTGATAGCCGTTGCTTTCATCCATTCAGATTCATAGTTGATTGAATAGGGGCAGCTGTAACACCTCAAAATTTACCTTCTTTGTTTTCTTAATAAATTGGTCTATGCTTTACTCTTTTTGCATTCCATAGTAGGTCATAGATTGCATAACATGGCATTCAGCATATGGCATGGGATCAAGTGGTTTTCAAAGGTGTGAATCATCCAAAGCAAGAGAATAAGGGCCAAGGGTTTCTCACAAGCCTCAGAGGAGTTTCAAGCCTCAAGGTGGTTTGAGGAGTTCATCACATCATCACAAGATCAAGCATGGCAAAAGATTGCAAGTGAATCTCTCCCTCCTAACCAGAGAGACCAATTAGGGTTTGTGAATAAAAAAGACTTCTTGGAGAGCTTTGTGTGTTCAAGCATGATGCCATTCATCAAGAATCAAGAGTTTGTGCAAAAGTTACTAAATTTGGAAAATGACCTATAATGAGAACTTTCCATGTTTGGCAGTTTTTTCACCACATTCAACTTGACTTTTCATCATCAAGGAAGCTCCAAATGAATTTTCCTCCAACATGAAAGTTGAAGATCTTTCTCTCCCATTTCCAAAAAGTACTAGATGGTTTCCATACCATTTGTAGAACTCATGTTATGGTCAAAAGATGGCAAGGTGTTTTTAAGGGTTCTCACATGTATCACTTTTTCCCCCTTTGGCATTTTGGTTCAAAATGAGTTGTAAGGGCTTCTAATGACTCAAGTCAGATTATCACACTCAAGTACACTTCATTTGGAACAAGTTTGGCTTTTGAATCAAGTTATTTCATGCCATATTTCTCATTATTTTCACATTATGCAAAATTGCAAATGGATTCAAATCTCACCAACCAAGACATTTCAAGGCCCAATTCCATTTCATTTGTGATCAACATGGAAAGTTATGAAAGGACTCAATGCATTTGGTCTTAAGGCTCATGACTTATGTCTAGTTCTGGGCGTGGTTATTCCCCCGAAGTTCAAAATGCATGTCTTTGAAATATACAAGGTGAAATTCTGGTATCAGACGTGTGATGTTAAGTGCGATGTCACAACAACACACTCTGCACAATGGACAAAATAAAACAGCAGAAGAACACACCAAATTGTTCACCCAGTTCGGTCTAACTACCTACGTCTGGGGGCTACAAGGCCATGGATGAAATTCACTACTTGTAGAATTAAATTACAGACTCAACAACCCAGTTGACAATCTCCTAATCTTAATTCCTACTTGTGACTTTCTACCTAAGAAACCACTTAGATATGAGAGCACTACTCAATCCCTAAAACCTCTTAAAGAACAACCTCTTTGAGAAACCTTGATCCTGCTTCACAACTTTGATCAAGTTGTATAACTCTCTATCGCTTCACAACTTCTAAGAGAGGACAGAAAACAACTCACCTATTCAACCTAGAATGGTGTATACAAAACTCGTACAAAATACTTAAGACACTCAGCCTATGCTCTTGATCTTCTCTCTGTATTTCTGTACCTTCTTCCTTTGATCTATGCGCTTTATATAGCAACCTGAATTGGGCTTGGACCTGCTACAATATCTGACTTGATTTGTTATTTAAAACTGAATCTTCAAAATAGATTTTCTCCTAAAATCTTTTCAAATCTTCAACCTTTTAAATCTCCTACAAATCTGCACCAGATCTCCTATGCAGCAGAGAATATCTATCCCAAGATATCCGCATCCAATGAGACTACCTGCTCTCCACAATTCCAGCGAAAACACAAACCTTAACAACATCACAACCTGATGTTATTAATTCTGCAGATCTAATGTCACAACATCGCTTGTGACATCAGACATCCAAACTTCAGTAACTTAAACACTTAACACAGCCCAGTGTTAAGACTCAATGTTTCAACATCACTACCTTGACATCAACATTGAACATACTTTGTTTTACCAAAGTTCTAGCCAATCCAAGAAACTAACAATCTCCCCCTTTGGCTAATTTTGGCTAAAACAATCTCTGCACCTTCAGAGACTTCAGCAGCGGAAAAAAACTTCAATAATTTTTGAAACTATAAGCAGCAGCATCTTCAATACATAAAGGCTTTACTTCGCACAAAACTCTGCTGCAGCACCATCTATAACAACTACAATCTTCAAACAGCTGCACATATTTCAACATTAGCAACAATAAGCACTCCCCCTCAATGCAGCAACCAGCATAGCAGCAATTCAGCAATTACTCCCCCTTAATTTCTGCACTTCTGCACTATAACATCAACAATCAGCTCATAAACTTCGACTTCATTCCTTAGCAACATCCTTTGATACTCTTAGCTCTTGGCTATTTCTCCCCCTTTTTAGCCACAAATTGACAACCCCAACAAGTAAGTCTAACTACAGTTAGTACTACCCTAGCTCTCATTGTTAGCCTCACAGTTAGCATAACAAATCATAAAACAAAAACATAAAGGGTGCATATAACAGCACAATATTCAAAATACAACCCAAGCACATTAAGTGCTGAAACAAAAACAGCAGAAATAAAACTAAAACTACTTAGAAGCAAAAGCAATAAAAGCTTTAATCATCTGAGCTGAGATCATCATCATCATCTTCATCTTCTTTTGAGCAATCAGCATTGTCATTATCAGATTCATCATTCTTATCAGCATTGGCACTTACACCAGGACCATCATCAACATCCTTACTTGTATTGACTGCTTCACCTTCCTTTTCTGCCAATCTCAGAGTCATGATAAGTCTTTCAAATTTTTGTTTCCTTTCAGTACTAACTCTTATAACTTCATCTAACTCCTTGCAAGCATCCTCCAATTCTGAAATCAACCCAGTCTTGGCGGGTGACTGTTGTGATGTTGAAGCAGATGTCTTGACAATGTCAGGAACATGTTTCCCTTCAAACAACTTGTAATGGATTGACAAGGAAGACTCCCTTTTGCAAACAACATCTGAATGCTGTAGAATACCAGGATGCTGAGACAAGATAATCCCACAGATAAGAGAGGGAAAGGCAATAGGCATCTTCACAGCATTTGTAGCAGCATGCTTAATAGTCTGATCATAGATGTAAGAGCCATAATCAAATCTTTGCTTTGTCCCAATAGCATAAATTATCTTCCCCAATCCAAAAGAAATAATGGTCTTGTGATTAGTAGGAACCCAGTTGGCAGCACCTATTCTGTGCAGAATAGCATATTTGACACTTAACAAACTGGCTGACAACTTTCCTTTTGAGGGCCAAACTTTCACTTGACCTGCTGTGATTTCTTTGCACACAGTATTGTCAGTCTCTTCTACCTCTACATACTCATTCCCTTTTCTTCCTAAGTACGTATTAATAATCTCAGGAGAAAAATTAACACACTGACCTCTAACATATACCTTTCCAAAATCCACACTTCTGTTGTCATTAATAGCCACAGGAATGTTTACTACAAATTCCTTGACTAACCCATCATAGCACTTGGACAATCCAGAAACAGTCTTCATTAGCCCAGTAAATTTAATCAATTCTACAACTTCCTTGATTTTCAAAGCATCTCCACCAAGTTCTCTTTCTAGTGCCAATCTTCTTTGACAGACAAATTTCCACATGGGTGCACTGCTAGCATAGTGGAATGAAATGTTGTCAACTGGAACATCAGGAATTTTGTCAGCAATTATCTTCAATATTGACCTTGTAACTGGAGTGATGTCTTGAACATCGTCCTCAGCATCAAACTCAGATTCTGAATCTTCCCTCAACTTCCTCTTTTTGGAATTTACAGCTACTTTGCTCCAAGTCTTAGTGGGACCCACCACGGTTGATTTCTTTTTGTTCTCAGGTTTCTCCTTAGGTGGAGAATCTGTAGACTTCCCTCTTCTAGACCTTATTCTCTTGGCAATATCAGGAACAACTTTTCCGATAACTTCATTATCTGAAAGGTCAATCACATCCACCTTATCAGCATTCTTCTTTTCTCCAGGGCTAGGATCATCCTCCCTAGCAGGTGATGTTCTGACATTAGGTTCAACACCAACTTCCTCTTCTACATGAGCATCTTCAACTTCAGTTTCAACTTCTGCATCTTCAATGACTGAAACAGCCAATCTGTGAAGCTTGGTTTCAGTATGCTGCATGTCATCCTTTTCAGCAGGCATTTGTCTAAGAGGTATAGATATTCCTTTCACCGACAAACCCTTATCCAAAATTTTTGTGGCAATCTGATTGAGACTTTCATCAACATAAACTCTTTCCTCAACGGCTTGAGAAGGAGGAGTGGTAGTCTTAGGAACAGAGCGGTCTCCGAACAGAATGCTAGTCACAAATGCTCTGCTATTGCTATCATCAATTTTCTTAGCAGTCGATTGATTAGTAGAAGAGTTACCTGTTGAAGCCCTCCTTGGTTGAAACTACTCAGGTCTGCTCTCAGAAGCAGGCACTACCATAGATAGAGGAGTTATATTCAAGGCTTCATCCATAGAGCCTTTGTTCGTAAAAACCCTAGATTTTTTATGAGTGGAACTTTTGGATTCATACTTTTTAGATGAAGAAGACACTTGTTTAGACATTGTTCCTGTAAGGCAACTGATGATTAGAGAGGGGTTGCGATTTCTTTTCTTAGAGGAGAAGATCTCCAGATGAAGATAGTTGTGGCGTGTAAAATCAATAATAGGGAATGATAGTCTAAGGTATGGCGCCTGAATGTGTGTATCCCTTAAAGGCCAATCAATGATTTACTCCCTCCAATTTGACTTTCCTTTTAAAGATTTAAAAGGATTCACATTAAGAGTACTTAACCCTAGCAGACTTTCACATTTGTTGTCACAATCTGATGTTACAACATCAATCTTAACATCACCAGACAAACTGTCCACTTGAGGTACCCATTGATAGCAGTTATCTCTGGATCTTATTCCCTTCATCACATCCTCATTCTGCTCATTTGTCACCACACACCCATCTTTGGTGTAGCTGATCTTGTAACCATCATCACAGAGCTGACTTATGCTAATTAGATTAACACTCAACCCTTTGACAAGAAGTACATTGTCAAGATAAGGTTCCTTCTGACACTTTACTTTTCCAACACCTTGTACCACTCCTTTCTCTCCGTTTCCAAAAGTAACATCACTTGAGGAGCAAGAGTTGACATCCACCAATTGATTTTTGAAACCAGTCATGTGCTTTGAACAACCACTGTCAAAGTACCATGTATCCTTATCAACCTGGCTATCTGAGGTGTGGGCTAAAAGACATTTCACCTTCTCCTTAGGAAACCATTGTTTAGCAACTTTGGGTCTGACCTCCTTTAGTTTGCTTTGAGGAGCAGATTGTGGATAACCATGCAATTTAAAACAAAAGTACTGCATATGTCCAAACCTTCCACAATAGAAGCATCTAACTCTGTCATCTCTGAATTGGTTATATCTTCTACCATTATGATGATATTGTTGTGGCTCCCATCCATAATGTTGTCTCTTACCATAGGTAGACTGTCTCCTGAACTGAGGATACTGTCTTCTAGGCTTTCTCCTATGGTGATAAGGCTTCCTTCTTCCATAGTAATGAGGCATAACATTGTTATATTCATCTCCATACCAGTTACCCTGATGTTGAGACATCTGATGAAACCTGTTCTGATTAGACCTAACAGCCTCCATGCTCTTGTGATATTGAGGAGGCATATACTGACTAGCTCCTTGAGGCTGCACCTTCCTTTGATGAGTACTATTTTTCTTTTCAATATTCTGTGGCTGAATAACCTTCTTTGGTGTAGGATCCTGTCTCTTAGTTTGATGTTGAGACAATGGTTGAGACACCTCCTTCTTTGTTCCTGAAGTGCTCGCCACATATCCTATACCTGATTTATCTCCCGCAGCTTTCTCTGACTGAAGAATCTTATCAAGAGTAGCTGTACCACTGTTCATCATCCTAACGGATTTTGTCATCTGATCAAGTTGGGATTTAACTAGTACAGCTTCTTTTTCCAAATCAGCTTTTTCATTCTCAAGCTGAGCAATCTGTTGCTCGTGACACTTGTTTTCTTGACAAATCTCAGCACTTTTTAAACACAGCTCTTGATAAGTAGATGCCAACTCCTCATAAGTTATTTCTCCATCACTATCATCATCAGAAGCAACAGTTCCTGTTAAGGCTCTAACATGCTTTGCTGACTCACCTTCACTTTCACTATCAGATTCAGACCAGGAAACTGACATACCCTTCTTCTGCTTCTTCAAGAATGTGGGACATTCTTTCTTGACATGTCCATACCCTTCACATTCAAAGCACTGAACACCTTTATCCTGGGCAGTCTTCTCTTCATCTTTCTCTTTTGACTTGCTGATGTCAGAAGAGATGTTCTTGACATTAGGCTTGTAGTTATTGTTCATCCTCTTGATCACTTTGTTGAACTGCTTTCCCAACATAACAATGGCCTGAGATAGATCCTCCTGGGATTCAGAGCTATTCCCTTTCTCTTCTTGATCATTTGACATCAAGGCTATACTCTTTGGCTTCTTTTCTGGTTCTTCCTCATTCAAACGAAGCTCAAAAGTTTGAAGAGATCCAATTAGCTCATCAACCCTCATCTTGCTGATGTCTTGTGATTCTTCAATGGCAGTTACCTTCATCTTGTACTTCTTAGGAAGGAACCTAAGGATCTTCCTTACAAGCTTTTCATCTGACATTTTTTCACCAAGAGCACTGGATGCATTAGCCAGCTCAAGAACATTCATGTGGAAGTCATGAATAGTCTCATCTTCTTTCATCTTCAGACTTTCAAACTTCGATGTTAGAAGCTGAAGTCTTGACATCTTAACTCTAGATGTTCCTTCATGTGTAGCCTTTAAAATATCCCAAGCTTCCTTAGCAACTTCACAGGTATTGATTAACCTGAAAATATTCTTATCCACTCCATTGAATATTTCATTTAGAGCTTTGGAATTACCAAGGGCAAGCTCATCTTCTTCCTTGGTCCATTCTTCTTCAGGCTTTGGCTTCGAGGTGCCTTCTTTATCTTTGCCAGCATCATCTTTCTCACACACAACAGGTGCTTTCCACTCTTTAATAATGGCCTTCCATGCCCTGCTGTCCAAGGATTTCAAAAAGGTGATCATCCTTGGCTTCCAATAATCATAATTCGAGCAGTCCAAAATAGGGGGTCTGTTGACAAATCCTCCAAATTTTTTGTCCATCTTTACACCAGAAAGTAACTATCCTAGATCTCACCCAGAGACAGACAGGATGCCTGCTCTGATACCAATTGAAATTCTGGTATCAGACGTGTGATGTTAAGTGCGATGTCACAACAACACACTCTGCACAATGGACAAAATAAAATAGCAGAAGAACACACCAAATTGTTCACCCAGTTCGGTCTAACTACCTACGTCTGGGGGCTACCAAGCCAGGGATGAAATTCACTACTTGTAGAATTAAATTACAGACTCAACAACCTAGTTGACAATCTCCTAATCTTAATTCCTACTAGTGACTTTCTACCTAAGAAACCACTTAGATATGAGAGCACTACTTAATCCCTAAAACCTCTCAAAGAACAACCTCTTTGAGAAACCTTGATCCTGCTTCACAGCTTTGATCAAGTTGCACAACTCTCTACCGCTTCACAGCTTCTAAGAGAGGACAGAAAATAACTCACCTATTCAACCTAGAATGCTGTATACAAAACTCGTACAAAATAATTAAGACACTCAGCCTATGCTCTTGATCTTCTCTCTGTATTTCTGTACCTTCTTCCTTTGATCTATGCGCTTTATATAGCAACCTGAATTGGGCTTGGACCTGCTACAATATCTGATTTGATTTGTTATTTAAAACTGAATCTTCTAAATAGATTTTCTCCTAAAACCTTTTCAAATCTTCAACCTTTTAAATCTCCTACAAATTTGCACCAGATCTCCTATGCAGCAGAGAATATCTATCCCAAGATATCCGCATCCAATGAGACTACCAGCTCTCCACAATTCCAGCTAAAACGCAAACCTTAACAACATCACAACCTGATGTTATTAATTCTGCAGATCTAATGTCACAACATCGCTTGTGACATCAGACATCCAAACTTCAGTAACTTAAACACTTAACACAGCCCAGTGTTAAGACTCAATGTTGCAACATCACTACCTTGACATCAACATTGAACATACGTTGTTTTACCAAAATTCTAGCCAATCCAAGAAACTAACACAAGGGTGTTAGCTATCCAAAGTATCATTTGACGATGTTTTGTCGAAAGATGACCGCTTATATCGACAATGACAAGCTAATGATTCATTGCTTTCAAGAAAGTTTATGTGGGGCATCTTTGATGTGGTAAATGAAGCTAGAAAGGAACTATATTCAGCCTTGAGAAGACCTAGCCGAAACTTTTGTGAAGCAGTACAATTACAATACAGACATGGCTTCAGACAGCGATCTGTTGATGAGCATAACTCAGAAAGACAGCGAATCCTTCAGAGAGTATGCACAGCGGTGGAAAGAATTGGTAGCCCAAGTTCATCCACCACTCTAAGAGAAAGAGTTGGCCAAGATATTTCTAAGAACGCTGTCAGACTCTTATTATGTCAGGATGGTAGGCGTCGTGCCATTGTAGTTCTATAAAATTGTGGAAGTCGAAGTAAACATCGAGGACGCATTCAAAGGTGGAAGAATCCAAGATGACTCGAATAGCCAAGCTGACGAAGATAAATCTATTAGTGATTCCCAAGAGGAAGGAAATGTTGATGTTGATGCAATTTGGGATTCTTCTCAAATCTTACAAGCTCCAGTTCCGGTGCCTTATCACCAATATCAATATGCAAGGCCTGTTCAGTGCCAGTAACCACTGCCTCGCGGACTTCCGTTCCAGCAACAAGGGTTGGTTCCTCAGGGTCAACTTCAGAATTGACAAGCTCAGAATCTGAATTATCATAATCAACGCCAGAATCAGTAGAGACCTCTGAATAGTCCTGAAGGAGAGACTCGCCTGTTTGATCCAATCCCAATGACTTACAGTCAATTATGGTCTTATTTTGCCCGAAACTCGGTGATGACACCCAGAAAGACCAGATCAATGAAATCTGGCCCTCCTTGGTACAATCCAAATGCCAGTTGTGAGTTTCATGATGGATCAGAGGGACATCCGATTGAAGAGTGCAAGGTTTTCCAAGAAAAGGTTCAAGAGATGATCGCCGAGGAGGTGCTGACCTTCAAGGGAGGAAGCCCAGTTGTGAATGGAACGTCTTTATGCTGATAGATATAAAGAATCAAGAGATTCCTTTACAAGCCGGTGAAATCAAGAGGAGGACTCATCAAGATGCTTGTTTGCTTGCATTTATTGTTATTCGTTTGATTGTAAAAGCATGATTTGCATGTAAGAACTTGTTTGTTTTGAATGATTAATGCAATTAATATGTTTGTCTTGAATAAATCCCATCGTATTCACTCTTAAAATTCTTTTTCTGCTTTATAATGCCAATGCTACCCAGTCTCTTGCTTAGGCAGAGAATTGGATGGAGGATGACGAAAGTGAAAACGTAAGACCACTTGTTTGTATGCTTTTGAATAAAACCCTGCTGATAATGTAAGGCATTGTTTCAAATCCCCAAACACCGAAGATATAAGGGAGATAAACCCTCTTTAAACCTTTTGAGCCTTGAAGTAGTAGTTTCCTTCCAAATAAAAAAAAACCTCAATTTTAACATGGGGCAGGGTAGTTCTCAGTTAACTTGGTTGTGCGTTCATACAAGACACCTTTCATATAAAGGTTGCACTCACAAATTTTCCTTCGTACACATCAAGCAAGTGTCGAAGATGTCTTTCAAGTCAAACGCCAATGATAGTTTATCGTAATCATTAAGCTGGTTAATCACTTTCCTTACTCCAAGAATGAGCCGAGTCCCTTTCGAGGCAAAAACTAAGAAAGATGGGAAGCTCATGACCATGCCTTATACAAAAAAGGTTTGTATGACTACCAGAAAGAGGAAATATTTAAATTCTTAACCATTAAAGTCCTTAATGGTAAACAGTTTAGTAAGGAAGTAGTGATTTCCATTTTAAAAGTCCCGTGGCTTCTGAACCATGATTACTATCATCAATACAAATTCCAAACCTCTTGGAATCTGAACGTACAGTCTGAGTTGACTGAGCATAGGATTGACGAAAATCACAAAGAAGGGGTGGGTACAAATAAACTTTGCGCCTTTTATCCTTTGTTTCATAAAACGTGAACCAAGCCATGTTACAACCCTTAAAAGTCCTAATTGAAACAGGGTTTATTTCGAAAGCATACTCAATGAGATAATGTTTCCTGACTCCTATGAGTTATGCTCAAATTGGGTTGGCTTAGCAAAATAAAATTAATGCCATATCCTAACTAGTGATTCGGTCACAAGTTATTGCGATATCCTTTCCAATAAAAACTTCAAGACTAATATGTGTGTTGCATTAGCAATTTCAGAATTAACATTTTTCTGCTTGCTAACATTGCTTGATATCATAGAAGCTTGCATACGAACAATAATGATGAGCTTAATCTTTTGAGACTTGGAACTCTGATGAGTAAATGGCGAATCCTTTCAAAAGGATGACCATATCCAGGGGCATGTTGCCTGAAGACTTTGCTAAACAGGAGCAAGTTGTTTCTCAATTATTGCCTTCACAGTCTGACCATCCCTAAGGGGCAAATTTGAAGACTCAGTTGTACAGAACACCGTTAATATGGGGCAGTTACGTCGTGATTCAACAAATCTCTCCAAGAGTTTGAAGACGTTGAAGCATTTTGGATGCCAAGTTTTTTGTAAAATCCTCTTGAGATGACTTTTTCTCATAAACCATGTGATCTGAGGCATTTGAGAATTGAAGATTATTTTATCCATTCACAACAACTGTTGTTTGAAATGGAGACTACCATACAGTTCATCAATGCAGAACTACATTGTTCTCATGCTATTATTCACCAATGTCCCCAGTAAGTGTTACTTCAGGTGGTCATGACAATTCCCCGGGGAATCTCTACTTCAAGCAGTTATGGCATGTTTGATGCGAGATTTCCCCAGTTGGTGACCTGAGAATTCCCCAGTGAATTTCCTTGGCTTCAACCTTTCTCGATGAAGTGAATGCTATTTCACTCCTCCGTGAATTTCTTACAACTTCAATCTTCCCCAGAAAAGTGGATGTTTATTTCATCCCCATGGAGTCTCAGCTCTGACATCTTCAGCTTGCAACGTTGATCCGAGCTTCCCCATTGAATTGGATATTTATTTTATCCCTTGTGAGGCCTCATCTCTGGCATCTCCAGTTACAACTCCCTTTCAGAATACTTCAGTTCATCATGGAAATTTATTTTATCCCCCATGAAGTCTATCCAATCAAGAGTTTGATCTGTTCCTAGTGGATCTTTCTCATCTTCAATAGAGTAGCCAAATTCATCTTGACAATCCCCTAAGTGAAGTCATGATATCCACCCCCAAGTGGAGTGCTCTCTTTTCCCCCAAATAAGTTTGAAGCCTTGATGCAGGACTGTGATTCTATATGTGGCTTCCCATTCATCCCTCAGTGATGCTTATCTCTTATGCAGATTAGCCGAGTATCCGTGTCGAGATGTTTATTTCATCTCTAGTTTACTTCCCCTTGTTTGTTTTGTCAGCATAAGCATAACATGACATACATTCATTCATACATATTCATGGTGTCATACCCCAAATTTTGACCACTAAAATTCCCCATCATTGTGCAAGTCATCATCACAATATGGATGAACCATCATACCTCATCAGTCTCCCCAAAGATGGGTGAGCATCCACTACTATCAAAATTAGGGTTTCAAGCCCTCTCTGAGCCTTAGACAAAAGATCAATCAAGGAATGACATGATCTTCAAATTTTCTAACCTCTCAAACATCCATAAAGGATTAAAAGGACTCCCACTTCAAGGATTAAGCACAAGGCTGCTCCCTTCTAAGTGGATCAAGCCTCAAGATCACCAGTGTCACCAAATTAGGGTTTTGGTCGACCAAGGCCTCCAGATGGAAATTTTCCTCTGGGCATGAGCCAATGCTTCAAAGCATAACCTATAATGCCCCAAGGGACATCAAGAACCCAATCATCAAGTCAATTTTGCTTTAGGGGATGCATTCACTAAAAATCAGGAATTAGGGTTTCTTGACCTAATTCACCCCTAAGTTGACTTTTGGGACAAAACATGAGCCAAGGCC
The DNA here is from genome assembly GCA_022829125.1 of Lathyrus tuberosus. Lineage (NCBI taxonomy): Eukaryota > Viridiplantae > Streptophyta > Magnoliopsida > Fabales > Fabaceae > Lathyrus > Lathyrus tuberosus. The sequence continues at coordinate 2,894,098 of JALAZF010000478.1, read as the reverse complement.
TCAAGAGAGGATTTGAGGGTCTCTAACACACCACATTGATTAATTTGCAACAATGGATTGATCCAAGAAGCTTGAGCAACAAGTTTCAAGTTCATCTGAACCACAGTTAGGGTTTTGTGGGAAAAGTCTACTGTAACTTTGACTTTTGACCAGGACATGCTCCCAAACCCTAGGACATGATTCAATACACCCTATAACACCTATGAAATCAATCCATCAAGTTTGATTTAGGTCAAGGACTTGATTTCATAGAGGATCGCACAGTTTGGAATTCATCTGACAAAAAGTCAACTGTGCACAAAAGTCAACTTTGACTTTTTTGAGATTTTTCACAAATATGGTTTTTTAACCCTAAAATGATGTTAATATGTGATTTGAATCATCATTCATCAAGAAAAATCAAGAAAAGTGGGATAACTTGTAAAAGGGGTAACCATAAAAAACTTAGAAATTTTCTAAGTTATGGAATAAAGTGGCTAGGGTACCAACTTTGGAGGATCATAACTCCTAAACCACAAGGCCATTTTCCCCCATCCAAAGCTGGATTTGTAGCCCTCATGGCCCTCTACAAAAGCTTCAACTACACCTCATTCCAATTCATTATGGATTTTGAGTTATGGAATGATCAAAGTGGCTAAAAACATGAAATGCCACTTTTTCTAACACTTAGTGAAATTTTCACTAAGTCAGAATCTGCCTTCACTTTCTTCCAAATGTAGGGGCATTTTTCGCTTGAATCCAAAAAGTATCAAAACCAACTATGATCAAACAGTTGTTGTATCATAGGAGGGCTTTCCAAAATGACCAAGAACATCACCAAACTCAACTTGAGCCACGAGATATGACAATGGCAACATGCCTTGCTGAAAACTGCCAAAGCAAGGCAGATTTTGGAGTTTGCTCGATTTGCCCAAATTTTGCAAATGACAAGCAACTCTATCCATCTGAACACCTCAAGGGGGACCAAGGAGGAACCAACTCTGATCCCAAGCCTCCCAAGTCTTTGGAACCAAAAATAGCATGCCAAACCTAGAAATCCCTAAAGAGGGGAGAAGACTCCAATTTTGGATTGGAGCATTTAATGCATACACCAAGGTGGCATGGACTGAGCCATTTCCAACTGAATTCAGTCAAGACTTATCCAAGACCAAGGGAACCAGCAGCCTGTGCCCTAACCTCTAGTCAATGGCTAGAGGAGACTTGGATTCTCATTGCTCAACATTGGCCAAACCTATGCAGCAGTTTCCATTCACTATTCCTTGCAAAACAAACTTGCTCTACTATAAATAAAGCTCAATTGTGACCAGTTTGAGTACACCAAAGCCATCAAACAAATGCTTTCCTCAAAATCTCCTTCTTCACTCCAATTTTGCCTTCTAAGGTAAGTCACTATCGGGTTTTGAGTTTGAGAGCTATTCCAACCAAACCAATCACACACACACACACACCTCATAAACATCATATAGAAGTGATCCAAACACTCACATAACATCTGGAACACCAAAATCACAAAATCACCATCCATCTGCACAAGCCTTTGACAGATTTGCAGTTGAGGTACCATCTCAAGTTCCAGATCATTTCAATCCACTCCAACCATCCAGACACACTCCATGGCACCTAGGGAAGCTATCCACATCATTGGAACCTAGCTGTAACACCTCTAACACAGAACACGATCACCGGCTGCAAGAGGTAAGCATGAGCTCTTCTAACTCTATGATCCATGCATTTTTTGCTGCACAATAATTTGGCCATATGCTCATAATCATGCATAGAGTGTTTTCTCTTAATCAATTGCATTGTTTGAATCGTGTGTGGAATTTCTGAACCTTCATGCAAATTTTAGGGTTTTTGAGGTTTCTCTTTGATTTCTTATTCCATGTTAAAAATAAATGAAATTAAAGACCATAGACATGATCGTGAGGTTGAAACGAGTAGATTGATATGTAGATTGCATGATATAATCAAATATTCAGTGAGATTGGATAGAAAACGCAAATATGCAGAAACAGAGGAAGGGCGCGTGTTCTTGCCATGTTCTTGGCGCCCTTTTTCAAAAATTTGAATATTTGAATTTTGTGATTTTATTTAATTGATTCAAAAATTAACTTATCTCTGGGTTTTAATGATTTTGAGTTGATTCTTTTTTTAATAATTCACAAAAATGTTAAAATATTTTATTTTCCCAAAAAATCCCAAAAAATATTATTTATTTCATATATTTGATATTTTTGTAAAGAATTAATATTTTAAATGTTTTTGACATTTAAAATATTTTTTCCTCTTGATTTTTCAAATGTTAGTAATTTCCAATCATGTTGTGGATCAAAACCTAATTTTTGAAACATTAATCCAAGATCACAATTTGTTTTCCACATGTTTAACAATTTTGATCGTTTTAATTGAATTTTTTATTCAATTAAAATACATTTTGAAAAATAAATTAGGATTTTTTATTAATTCAACCCTCATAAAACATTTTCAAACTTTTTTGGGCCTCTATTAGAGTGTAAGAACCATCCCCTTTGTAAATACACCACTTTGGGCCTCAGTCATTGTATAAGGCCCACTGTATTTTCAAAAACCTCGGCACTATTGCCGTTTTCAAACGGAAAAACATCTGGGCCTACCCTCGTGTTATAAGCCCCATTTCTTTCCTTAAACTTTTTTGGGCCTCTAATAGAGTGTAAGACCCAATCCTTTGTAAATACAAACCATTTTTGGGCCTCAAGTATCGTATAAGTCCCGTTGTATTTCAAAACGTTCGGCGCGATCATCACCCATTTAAAATAAATCATCTGGGCCTACCCTCGTGTTATAAGCCTCATTTCTTTCCTTAAACTCTTTTGGGCCTCTAATAGAGTGTAAGACCCAACCCCTTTTTAACCAAAACTTTTTGGGTCTCAGACATTGTATAAGTCCCTCTGCGTTAAAAGAAAATCTCGGCGCGATTGCCATTTCAAAACAAAACCCTGGGCCACTCCTTGAGCTGTAAGCCCCACCACTTGTATAAAAATAAACCTTTGGGCCTCTTGAGAGAGTGTAAGACCCATCCCTTTGTACAGAAAACCTTTTTGGGCCTCAGTCACTTGTATAAGTCCCTATACAAATTCAAAACAACTGTACAATCATCGTTAAACTTTGGGCCTCTCCCTGAGCTGTAAGCCCCAACAATCTTTTCAAAGCACTTTCTCCTTTGATTTTGAATATAATATTGTTATCAAAGCTTTCTTTGTTGAACAAACTAACCCAAACAGCATGGAAGCTCTACAACCGAGTAAGTGTTTAACCGCTTTCTTTATCCGCTTTCATATATATATATATATATATATATATATAACTGTATTGTGGGGTTGCTCGCTGTAAGTCTTCTTTCACAAACTTTTATATACTCGTCAAATATCAAACTGTGTAATACTAGTATAGTTATTTAGAGTTTTCCCTGGCAACTACGTCTAGCACTAGATAAAGCCCCGTTGATCGCTCTTAAATACAGTCAAAACTAAATCCCCATAGGGTTACCAGACACAGTCTTCCCTCCTCTTGGGGTTAAACAATATGGAGATGTGAAAGGAAGATTCTTTTTGAACCCTTTCTCAGACTGTCACCCTTAGAAGTTATCAAAGAGACTCTACTCCCCAGAGTTGATCTATTCTCCGTGAATGGCATCTCTTGAGTTTCTTCCAAATTCTCAGACTTTCCTGGCTTGATCTATTCTCTGTGAATGACATGTCTTGAACTTCTCGGGGTTTGGGGACCCACAGGCTTCTTAAAAGCACCCTTTAGAAATTGTCAAAGAAGCTCTAACTCCCCAGAGATGATCTTTTCTCCGTGAATGGCATCTCTTGAGCTTCTTCCAAATTCTCGAACTTTCCTGGCTTGATCTATTCTCTATGAATAACATGTCTTGAACTTCTCGGGGTTTGGGGACCCACAGGCTTCCTAAAAGCATCCCCGCATCCTCTTGGGCGTTGTACAAGGACCCTTCGGCTTCTTCGAAGTTCTCATGCCTTCTCTTGGGATTAATACAAGGACCCTGACGACCTCTTAAAGGTATAGGAACATAACCTAGTCATCGATTTGCTAGAGCTGTCTTTCTGAGTCGAGTATCAGACCTGTTAATGGGTTAACTTTCATCCCTTAACATATCAGCCTTCTCGTGGGCATCATACAAAGATTACTCACTATCTGAGAATCGATTTCTCAAAACACCAGTAGACTCGGACAATCTCAATACCCTTTGGATTTCCCATTTCCTTAAAGAACAAGAAATAACCCTGATCCTCTGATCAGTGCCAAAGCATAATAATACCTTTAATCAGTTCCTTTATAAGAACTGATTTTCTCTTTTATCGAACATATTGGACCTGTCACTAAACCAAAACAGTCGCCAATGGATAGCCTCCTCTTAGGCTTTGTATAAGGATCCTTTCCTCAGGAAAGTTGGCTTCCTCTTAGGCTTTGTATAATGATCCTTTCCTCAGGAAAGTTAGCCTCCTCTTGGGCTTTGTACAAATGATTCTCCCCAGCGGAGCTAACCTTTTCAGACTCTCTTGTTGAGTCAAACACTTTTAGCCTCCATCTCGGGCTTCGTACGAGATACAAAGCAATCTCTTGTTGAGTATAAAAGACTCTCTTGTTGAGTCAAACACTTTTATCCTCCATCTCGGGCTTCGTACGAGATAATAAATCACTCTCTTGTTGAGTATAAAAGACTCTCTTTGTTGAGTCAAACCCTTTTAGCCTCCGTCTTGGGCTTCGTACAAGACACATACAAAACACACTCTTGTTGAGTATAAAAGACTCTCTTGTTGAGTAAAAACCCTTTTTGCCTCCATCTCGGGCTTCGTACAAGATACAAAAGAACTCTCTTGTTGAGTCAGTAACTTGTTAGTACTCTCTTGTTGAGTCAATCCCTTTTAGCCTCTCTCTCGGGCTTCGTACGAGACAGATAAAAACACCCTCTTGTTAGGTCAATAGCCTCCTCTTAGGCTTTGTATAAGGAAAACCCCGGTTGAGTCAATCAACCTTTTAGCATCAAAGTTGTGCCTTGTTCATAGCATACAAACATCAACAACTCCTCTTTAGAGATGACAAATTCTCTATAAAGTCAAAACCCTTTAGCTTCATATCTTGGGCTTCGAACAAGATACAAATAGACCCTTTAGCTTCACATCATGGGCTTTGAACAAGATACAAATAGACCGTTTAGCTTCACGTCTTGGGCTTTGAACAAGACACCAAAATAACCTTTTTCCTCCCATAGAATAGGAGGAACTACGATCGCTCTGATTTCCCTGTTTCGTTAAACGGGAATACGTAGGCATAAGATTTGAAAAATCTTAGCGAGCACACTAATCAAAAGCCCAAAATCCCATACCTTCACACATCAGTCGAAAAGCATCAGTCCTAACATCCTACCAATAGTCTAGACCCCGTGTTCTCAACAACATAACCTACGAGAGACCCACAATCTTTGTAGCAGCTGTAAATCAACAGTTATCTATTTAAACTCAGTTTGCAAGCAGGGTTAATTGGAGACATCTATTTCCCTTCCTTCATCAGCTTCAATAGGATAAAAAATGAATCGAGTTGTAGTACCCCAAAAGCGATAGTGCTTCGCAACCACACATAAAACTCGCGCTACAGAAAAACGGTGACTCTGCTGGGGATATCCATTTTGTCCTTATCGGATGTTCCTATCTCTTAGGCAGAGACCTTGAGTTCAAATTCATGTCACAAAAATGACGACTCTACTGGGGTGTCATTGTCTATATAGGATCATAAGGCTAGAGGTCTAGGATGATTAAGACAAATATATATACTGCTTTTCCTAAATGATATCTGTGTTTATTTTTCTGCTAATGGGAATGCGTGTGATGCCGCATGTGGAAGGATTGAGTATACACCTAAGATAGGTGATGGCAATGCAGGTAATCTTACTGGGAGTGAATTCCAATTAAGAGCCCCTGATCGACCATCAAACTCAGTGGAGACTCCCTTTGCAGATACATTGCCTATACGACTTCGGTTGTTGAAAGTAGTGTGGTCGACTGGGTTATCTGAGAAGCTGAGGTTTTTAGTAGACTTAAGCCATTTTGTAGTGCGGAAGCTATCAGAAATAGTTGTCACGTGATACTACCCTCATTTGAGATCACTCCAGGATACATCAGCTCGCTGGCGATCCGCTTGTTGTTGCTATCCCAGAGGGGTCAATGATTTTGCGGACAGGTACAAAAAATACCAGTATAAACCTTTTGGGGGGGGGGGGGGGTAGAGCCTTGACTTCATGACACCGACCCTTTGACCCCATGTTTTTTCTATGTTTTTGTGTGCTGCATTCATGCATTCATTTAAAAACAAAAAACAAAAAAAAAATCTTCTCTTCTAGTCTCTCTTTTTCAAATTAAACTAAGACAATGATTGGAAATATCATAGAAAAAGGAGATTGCGCTAGTGGATTTTGGTAGAAGTAAAACTCATAAGTACACCTTCAAGGTTCCAAAGTTAGAGGATTTGAGAGGCTTGGCGAGAATGATCACCAACCACGAGGCTTTCAGAGCCAAGTATGGAGGACTACTGTCTCTATTAAGGGTCCATGTAATCGAAGGAATCCTGTCCACACTAATCCAGTTCTACGATCTGGTCTATCACTGTTTCACGTTCCCGGATTATCAGCTAACACCAACGCTGAAGAAGTACTCTCACCTAACTGATCTGCATATCACTGATCAGGCTCCTTTTTCTGGACTGGAAGAAATTCCAAAGGATCAAACCATTACGAGAGCAATTTATTTGGACGAGTCAGAAGTCAAGACTCACATGACCACTAAGGGTGGCATCCAGGGTTTGCCAGTCCAATTCTTGACAAAGAAAGCCCTATACTTTGCCAGTATAGGGAACGTGGCCGCCTTCGAGGGCATCCTTGTTTTGCTCACCTACGGGTTATTTTTGTTTCCCAACATTGATAACTTCGTAGATATCAACGCCATTAAGATTTTCCTGATTGGAAACCCTATACCGACCATACTCGCAGATGCGTATCATTCGGTACACTTGAGGAATTTATACAGCGGAGGAATGATCACATGCTGTGTACCCCTGCTTTACAAATGGTTCACTTTCATTTGCCCAAGTCTGCTGCATTTTGGGATCAAAAGAATACTTTACGTTGGTCGCAGAGAGTCATGTCTCTAACCAACTCGGACATCGATTGGTACAATCGAATCTACGACGGGATCAGAATCATTGACCGTTGTGGAAATTTCCCAAATTTACCCTTTATAGGAACTAAGGGAGGAATTAACTATCATCCAGTGTTAGTTCGTCGTCAATTCGGATACCCAATGAGGCATGTCCCACAAAGTGCTCATATGGAAGGCCTTTTCTTCAAAGAAGGAGAAAATAACAGGGCACTAAAGACGGAAATAGTGGACGCTTGGAAACACATTCATAGGAAAGGACGAGAGTCTCTAGGAAAACCAGACTGTGTCTCGATGGAGCCCTATCTCAATTGGGTACAAATTAGAGCTCATAAGCTGAGGATGCCTTACCCTCGTCAGGAAGTTCTTCCATTAAGGGACTCTGCCCTTCATTTCATGTCTAAGATGGAAAAACATCAGGTTACTCTCAGCAAAGTTCAACAGGAGAGGAGGTCTTGGAGGAACAAGTACCGTATTCTCAATGTGGAGTGCAAGAAAATACAGCAGCTATTAAGAGAAAAAGATGCTCTGATTGAGATTTTAGAGCAACATGCTGTAGAGAATCAGGATGACCAAAGGAGTTTGCTCACGCCTTTCACTTGGCAAAGGAATGACAACCCGACAACGGCGCAAGAGCCCCGGTCAAAGAAGAGAAAAGCACCAGAACTAGCACTTGAGCTCTCCTCAAAGAGGACTCAGGATCCATTAGTTTAGGTTTCCTTTTCCAGCACTTTGTAATCTACTGTATTTCGATTTCCACAATCCTTTGAATTCAATAAAACTGGGTTTCCCCACTATTTGATATTTGCAATCTAATTGTCGAAGTTTACTTTGAATAAACAAAAAATAATTAATAATCATTGCATTCATCATTCTCACGTAACACATTCTTCTTACCTACGAATCTCACGTTTGCGTCTCGATTCTAGAGTCAAACTGTCTCATTCGTACAATACTCGGGCCAATCGTCGGAAAAAGATGGATGATCTCGAGGAAGAGAACAGAGAGTTGAGGGAAGAGATCGACACTCTGAAAGAGGATTTGAGAAAGCTTCATAACGACATGCAAGCTCTAGTAGGAGCTCATATGCAACAACAAAGGACTGTGATCTCAGAGATCACATCAACGCCCATAGTGGAGAAGTCCGATCCTAGGTACAAGATGCCGAAAGATCGTCCCTGGGGCATGCCTACCAACTATATCCCGGAAGGATATGTTTCGCCGATCAATGAGGATCAGGGAACCACAGCAGGAGCCGCTGGGCCTGAAGGTTACAAACTTTGGGAAAGCGAAGATGCCAGGGGCATGACAACAACTCCTGAAGGTTACAAACTTTGGGAGGCACCGAGAGTCTCGGCCATAATGACTACACCACCGCCTGTGGTACACACTGTCCTAGAAGGACAGATTCCCCAGATACCTTCTGGTGGAAATAACAGCATGTTCGATAGAATGAATGAATTCCAGGAACAGTTCCTGGAAATGCAGAAATAACTATAAGCCCTTCACGGCCAGGATCTATTTGGAAAGGACGCCGCGGACCTCTGCTTGGTCCCCAATGTGAAAGTTCTGCACAAGTTCCAAGTGCCCGACTTTGAAAAGTACAAAGGTAAATCTTGCACTCAGAGTCACTTGGTGATGTACACTCGGCGAATGTCAGCTCAGACTTTGAACCAGGAGCTGCTCATTCATTACTTTCAGGATAGTTTAACCGGTGCCGCCTTAAAATGGTACATGGGGTTAAACCGCACCACGATCGGCACATTCAGAGATCTGGGCGCTGTCTTCGTTCAGCAGTACAAATATAATCTGGACATGGCACTGGACAGAGATCAACTCAGATCGATGTCACAAAAGGACAAGGAAACCTTTAAGGATTATGCTCAGAGATGGCGTGAAATCGCCGCCCAGATTTGTCCACCTCTTGAGGACAAAGAGATGACAAAGATCTTCTTAAAAACCTTAAGCTCATTTTACTATGACAGAATGGTTTCCAGTGCGCCTAGTGACTTCACCGAGATGGTGGGCATGGGAGTTCGTCTTGAGGAAGTAGTCCGGGAAGGACGTTTAGTAAAAGACGCTGGATCATCAAGTAGTATAAAGCGATACGGTAGTGCTCTCCCTAAGAAAAAAGAGCAGGATATTGGGAATATCTCTCTCGGAAAGCAAAGGCGACGTTATCAACCAGTAGCAGCTGTAACTCCTGATATCAATCCCACACCTGTTCCTACGTATCAACCTCAGGTTGCGTAAAGCCAACCTAATCAACAGCAATATCAACAATGGACACAACAACCTCTTCAGCAGGCTCGTCCTCCATATAACAACAACCGTACAACGCAACCACCAGGGTTTGACCCTATACCTGTGTTGTACACAGAATTGTTTCCATTACTACTGGTCAAGGGGCACGTTCAAACTAAGCCTCCTCTTACAGTACCAGAAAATCCGCCTTTCTGGTTCAAAGCGGATCAAACTTGCCCTTACCATCAAGGAGGACCAGAGAATAACATAGAAAACTGTCTCAGTTTCAAATCCGATGTGCAAAAGCTTGTTAGGAGCGGGGTCTTATCTTTCAAAGATACGAATTCGAATGTTCTCACGAACCCGCTGCCTCAACACGAGAAAGTTGCAGTCAATTTGATAGAGGGAAAGTCTACAAACATCTATCAAATTCATGATGTACTCTTGTTAAGGGCCAATTTGGTCAAGATGCATTATAGACAGAGTGGATATGGCCATGTGCCACCTCATAATTATCACCAGTGTGATATCTGCTCTAAGAACAATCAGGGATGTTCTGTAGTGCAATCAGCTCTACAGGAACAGTTGGATCTCGGATGGATCCAAGAGCATCGAGTTCGTGGAGTCAACATGACCTATACGAATTCCAACATCATTCAGAACCACGACATCCGTGCAATGAATGTTAACTTGGTGGCAATGCACTCAAGGCAAAGCCAGTACCATAATCTGCCGCGGCACGATTACAATTCCTGTCTGACTTGCTCGGTAAACAAACAGGGATGCTCTTTTATACAAGAGGCCCTCCAGCGTCAGATGGATCTTGGATGGATCCAGGACTATCATGATAGAAATCCTTATCAGATCAACATGATTCAAATATTTGATATTCATCTGATGAATACTAGCTTTGTGGAGTTACACGCCAGGCAGGTCCAACTCGGTTTTCTCACTTCGCATAATTATCAGAGTTGTAAAGGATGTTGTGAGAGTAACCAAGGGTGTGCTCTCGTTCAGAGAACTTTATAACACTTGTTAAACCACTCCTGGCTTCCAATCTATTTGGATGAAGACACGTAACAAATCAGTGTGCTTAATGGAAACCCTACTCGGCGTCAAAGTTAGGATGTCCGATCTATGAAAACAAACCTGGTAAGGTTACACTGCAGTCAAAGTGGGCATGCCCAGGTGCCACCACACAACTATGAACATTGTAGAATCTGATCGGAAAGTAACCAAGGATGCTACCTTGTGCAAGCAACTCTCCAGGGTCAGTTGGATCGCAAAGAGATTCACCCAAACCTAGCTTCGGGATCCATTGACTGGACGCCGGACTACTTCGCTGATCAGATCAGAGACGTAGTTGTAATCTCTGACCCTGAGAGGAACAAGGATGTTTGTACCATCATTCCTCTACTGGAAGAATCAAAGGTTCTTAGCCAGGAACTGATTGAAGTTACTTACGACAGTGAGAAAAATCAGAAGGCTTTTGTAGTTATCTATCTACCGGGACCGTTACCGTATGAATCAGCTAAGGCGATCCCTTACAAATACGGTGCAATGATAATTGAAAATGGAAAGGAAATTCCATTACCCTCCGTCGTGAATATTGCAGACATCAGTCGAGTAACACGGAGCGGTCGAATCTTCAACCGAGGAGTTGGAGAACCTAACAAAGAAAAGGAACTTCCGACAGAAGCTCCTGATCCACCAGTCGGTCAATCCAGTAATCCCAACCTTTCAAAAAACAATGATGAGATGCTGAAGCTCATCTAAAGGAGTGAATACAACATTGTTGACCAGCTGTTACAAACTCCTTCAAAGATCTCAGTGCTATCACTTTTACTCAGTTCTGAAGCCCACAGAGAGGCTCTACAGAAAGTCTTAGAGCAGGCCTTTGTGGAACAGGATGTGTCAATACGACAGTTCGATAACATCATCTTTAACATCACTTCCTGCAACAATGTAGGATTCAGTGATGAAGACTTGCCATAGGGGGTAAAAGTCACAACATGGCGCTCAATATCACAGTTAACTGCCAGGATGATGCTTTAGCCAGCGTACTGGTAGACACAGGATGGGCCATCAACGTTATCGTCAAAGCGTTTGACAGATCTCGGAAAGCAGTTATTGGCGAAGTCGACCTTCCCATAACTATCGGTCCTCACACTTTCCTAATCACTTTCCAGGTCATGGACATCCGAGAAGCGTACAGCTGTTTATTAGGAAGACCTTGGATACATCAGGCTGGGGCAGTCACTTCGACGCTGCACCAGAAACTGAAGTTCGTCAAGAACGATTAACTCATCACGGTATGTGGAGAACAAGCCTTGCTCGTGAGTAACTTGTCATCGTCTACTTATGTAGAACCCGAGGAGGTTGTTGGAACCCAGTTCCAAGCACTGTCGGTGAGCAATGAGAATAAATAAGAGAAAGGAACCTCGATTTCCTCATACGGAGATGCTCTTGAAGTGATAAAAAATAACAATACAAAAGGATGGGGACAGCTTGTCATTCCTACCAATAACAAAACAAAGAAGGGTCTTGGTTTTTCTTCAACCTGTACCCAGACAGCTGCTAACGATGAAAGTCTTCATCCCATTCAGGACTTCTTCCATAGTGGAGGTTTCCTTCACCCAGTGCCTCAAACAGTCCATACTATCAACGAAGAAGATGCCTCCAATACAGATGAGGAATGGAAGTCCTATCTTAACAAGGACGGTTATATCTCTCAGGAAGAGGTGCCTACGCCATTTTGCTATCCCGCACAGAGTCCGAGATTTATACCCAGGTCAGACGTCGAAATGATATATGGAGATTGTGATCCGGAAGGTTGCCGTGCTCCACCAAACTCATTAGAGGAGGAAATTCTGAGGAAGGACAACTTTGACCACGACAATTATGGCCCAATGGATGGCCTGCCTATATGGCAGTCGTACCCAGGAGACTTGGGGCAAGAAAATCATCCGAACAATGAAAATCAGCTGAGCATCATTGAATAGAATACCTGCGTCCCCACCATGTCAGGGGATCATTACTCAGGTCATTCAGAAAGTATCCAATACGACGATGAATTGGCAAAGCTTTCCGGACTAGAATTCATCAACTATGCTTTCCCTGAGGTCAACGTCATTGAGGGAGATGACTCCTCTAGTTCCAAAGAAGTGTGGGACACCTTGGGACAACTGAGTGGTAAATACGACTATATGGTCAAGTACAATGCTCTTGAGAGCTCTCGTATTAGGCTCAAAGACATCCAGCCAACTGGATGAGGAGATTTGCCTGAGAGCACAAATTCTATGCAAAATACAACAGAGGAATCCTCCTACGACAACTCTGCCTGGGAAACAGATTCCAACGATCCTGCTCCACCACAAATCAGCGTTATTTATGAAGACAAATCAAGGAAAGTACCAGACTTTGTGATTCACCGAGGAGTTCGCCGCCAATGGGTTGTTGTCGATGTTCCGAAGATCATTCATAAGTTAAAGTAATTTCCATCTTTAACCTTTCACCCTGCCCAGGTGAAACAGATGTTTTGATAGGGCTCGCTTTCTATAAATTTCCCTCTTCGCTTCGCCCAAAGCGACAGAGTTTTGTTTTACAGGGCTGTAGTTTCAAAAATCGACTTATACATTAATAAAATAACGTCGTTCTGTAATTTCCACACTAATTGTTGTTTTCTCTTTTCGCTTTTCTCAGAAAATAGTAATCCTAAAAACAATTCAAAATAAACAAGCAGTAAAAAATTACACTGCACACACTTGCATTCTCTCTATCTCTTCCAAACACAAATCATCACGTCATGCAGATTACTTGTTTTAAACCCCGTTGAAACATACGATCCGATGCCTTCTCCCGACTTTGAGTTCTCGGTATTTGGGGCTGAAGAAGAAGTTGACGACGAAATTCCAGAAGAGATCTCCTGATTACTCAGACAAGAGGAAAAATCCATTGAACCTCACAAAGAGCCGTTGGAAACGGTCAACTTGGGTTCGGAAAAAGAGAGAAAAGAAATCAGGATTGGGGCACTACTCACTCCAACTGCCAAAGAGAGTTTGACAAAGCTTCTCAAAGAGTTTCCCAATGTATTTGCTTGGTCCTATCAGGACATGCCAGGGTTGGATACCGGCATCGTGGAACATCACTTACCGTTGAGATCGGAATGTCCGCCAGTCAAACAAAGGTTGAGAAGAACTCATCTGGACATGGCCATCAAAATCAAAGGGGAGGTACAGAAATAGATTGACGCAGGTTTCCTCGCCACATCAGAATATCCTCAATGGTTAGCCAACATCGTACTCGTTCCAAAAAAAGACAGAAAGGTCAGAATGTGTGTCGACTACAGGGATCTAAACAAGGCTAGTCCAAAGGATGACTTCCCTTTACCACACATTGACATGATGGTAGACAGTACAACAAAGTTCAAAGTTTTCTCCTTCATGGATGGATTCTCGGGCTATAATCAGATTAAAATGGCGCCGATAGACATGGAGAAAACTTCGTTCATTACCCCATGGGGTACCTTTTGTTACAAGGTAATGCCATTCAGTTTGAAGAATGCCGGGGCAACCTATCAAAGGGCCATGACTACTCTGTTTCATGACATGATACACAAGGAAATTGAGGTATATTCGATGATATGATTGCCAAATCTAAGACAGAAGAGGAGCATGTGACCCACCTGTCAAAACTATTCGAGCGGTTGAGAAAGTACAAACTCCGCTTGAATCCCAATAAGTGCACTTTTGGTGTCCGTTCAGGGAAACATTTAGGGTTCATCGTCAGCCAGAAAAGAATTGAGGTTGATCCTGACAAGGTCAAGGCCATTCAAGAAATGCCTTCTCCGAAAACTGAAAAACAAGTCAGAGGATTCTTGGGACGGTTGAACTACATCTCCAGATTCATATTCCTTATGACCGCAACCTGTGCGCCGATTTTCAAATTACTAAAAAAGAACCAGGACTGCGTTTGGACAGACGATTGCCAAACCGCCTTCGACAGTATTAAGCAATACCTGTTGAACCCACCGATTCTATCACCTCCAGTGGAAGGAAGACCACTGGTCATATACTTAACAGTCTTGGAAGACTCAATGGGATGTGTACTTTGCCAACAAGACGAAACCAAAAGGAAAGAGTCTGCCATCTACTATTTGAGCAAGAAATTCACCGACTGCGAGACTCGGTACATTATGCTTGAGAAAACTTGCTGCGCTCTGGCTTGGGTAGCCAAACGTCTTCGCCAGTACATGATTCGTCACACTACTTAGTTAATCTCAGAAAATGGATCCAATCAAGTACGTCTTTAAAAAACCTGATCTCACGGGAAGGATTGCCTGTTGGCAGATGTTGTTATCAGAAAACGACATCGAATACCACGCTCAAAAAGCCGTTAAAGGGAGTATTTTAGCTGATCATTTGGCTCATCAACTGATTGAAGATCAGGAATGAGTCGGGTTTGATTTCCCAGACGAAGATGTCATGTATTTGAAAATGAAAGACTGCGATGAACCGCTACCCAGTGAAGGGCCATAACCAGATTCCCAATGGGGACTAATTTTTGACGGAGCCATCAATCATTATGGAAACAGAATTGGGGAAATCATTGTTACCCCTCAGGGTACCCACATTCCTTTCACCGCCAGACTTACGTTCAAGTGTACAAACAACGAGGCCGAATAGGAAGCTTGTATTATGGGTCTCGAGGAAGCAATTGATTTAAGGATTAAGAACTTGGACGTATATGGCGATTCAGCCCTGGTTATCCATCAGATCAAAGGAGATTGGAATACATACCAATCAGGATTGATTCCTTACAAAGATTATGCAAGAAGGTTGTTACCCTTCTTCAACAGAATTGAGTTTCATCACATCCCTCGTGATGAGAATCACATGGCTGATGCATTAGCCACTCTCTCTTCCATGATTAGTGTAGGTCAATGGAACAACCTACCTAAGATCGACATAATGCGCCTTGAACGGCCCGCTTACATCTTCACGATCGAAGAAGTCATAGACGACAAACCTTGGTATCACGATATCAAATGCTTCCTTCAGAAATAAGAGTACCCACCCGGGGGCACTAAGGAAAGACAGAAAAACCCTCAGAAGGCTAGCAGGCAGTTTCTTCCTGAGCGGTGGCACACTCTATAAAAGGAACTTTGACATGGTCTTGCTCTGATGCGTAGATAGACCAGAAGCAGACATGCTTATGAAAGAAATTCATGAAGGATCCTTTGGCACTCATGCCAACGGACACGCAATGGCGAGAAAAATTCTCAGAGCAGGGTACTATTGGTTGACAATGGAATCTGACTACTACAAGTACATGAGGAGGTGTCACAAGTGTCAGATATACTCCAAAAAAATCCATGTACCGCCAACGCATCTCAAAGTTCTTTCTTCCCCATGGCCCTTCTCCATATGGGGAATCGACATGATTGGTATGATTGAACCCAAGGCTTCAAACGGACATCGGTTCATTCTGGTCGTCATTGACTACTTCACCAAGTGGGTCGAAGCAGAGTCATACGCCAATGTAACCCGACAAGTGATGGTCCGATTTATCAAAAACAATATCATTTGTCGATATGGTGTTCCAAGCCAAATCATTACTGATAATGGATCTAACTTGAACAATAAGATGATGAAGGAGTTATGCATAGAGTTCAAGATCGAACACCATAACTCATCTCCCTACCGACCCAAGATGAATGGGGTGGTAGAAGCGGCTAACAAGAACATCAAAAAGGTTGTTCAGAAGATGGTTGTAACCTACAAAAATTGGCACGAGATGCTACCCTTTGCTCTTCACGGTTATCGGACATCTGTCCGTACTTCAACAGGGGCAACCCCTTTCTCTCTAGTATATGGCATGGAAGCAGTGCTCCCCATTGAAGTAGAGATCCCATCAATCCGGGTATTGATGGAAGCTAAGCTTATAGAAACTGAATGGTGTCAAAGTCGACACGACGAATTAAACCTGATCGAAGAAAAGAGAATAACGACACTATGCCACGGTCAGTTGTATCAGCAAAGGATGAAGAAGGCATTCGACAAAAAGGTCCGACCTCGCGTCTTCAGGAAAGGAGACCTTGGGCTCAAAAAGATACAATCGTTTCTCACTGATTCTCGGGGCAAATGGACTTCGAACTATGATGGCCCCTATGTGGTCAAGAAAGCTTTCTCAGGCGATGCCTTGAGACTTGCAACCATGGATGGAGAAGAATTTGCCTACCCCACAAATGTTGATGTAGTCAAGAAATACTTCGCCTAAACTAAAAAAAAACGTCTCGGTGGATTGAAAACCCGAAATGGCGGTCCAGGCAAAAATTAGAGACATAATTAAAAATCATCCCAGTAGATTGGAAATCTCAAAGTATAATCCAGGCAAAAATTAGGGATAATGGCAAGTAACTACGTCTGACACGGGTAAACCCTCAGCAGCAGTCATGCCATCCATCAGAAAACTCCAGTCAAGGTCATCTTTGACAGAAGCTCAGGATGTCCCGAATTCAAAGTTGGTAGAAGGATAGTGGTCGTTATGTTTCAACGTAGCCCTTTTCCCTGTAAATTACCATTTTCTAACTTTGTAAATACTCTATGGAATCACGCGTTTGGCTGATCTCCATCCTATCAATAAAATTTAAGCCTTTGTGCTTTTGTTTGCAATTCTTATTTGTTTTACCTTTACAGAACGCCGTTTTAATGTGATTAACGATTCTTGAAATAAAACAAAAATGAATTTTACTTGTAAAATTTTTCTGCTTTTAAAATAAAGATGGCAATTTCTTTCGACGGTTGAACATCGAAAGAACATCGATCACTTCTCCAGAAGTAAGCGAACTTCAAAGTGCAGAGTCAAGGTACTCCTTCTAAACCAGTACACCTGAACGAAGGATCAAATGTATCATATGTGATTTTCTCATCTGATATCCTCGGCCGAGTTCTTACCTCCTAAGCCCGATCAACGTAGTTCCCCGCAGGGACTATTTCTCCTAAGCAAGGCAGAATTGCTAGCTTGAACCAGCGATACTTCTCCGTCCCAGCAGTGGCCGAGTATCCAGTCATGTTCATTAGTCTGTATGTCGTGTCAGTTTTTTCAGCATAAACATACATACATCATGCATTATTGATTTACAATCGCATTCATATTGCATCACCATCACTCTAGTCGGTCTTATCCCCTAGTGATAGACAGTCCTCTCAATCGAGTTGTCAGTTCTTTCCTCGTTAGAAAATGTCGCGTCTGAACAATCTCTCTCCTCCAGTTTATTTCTGGATTAGATTTGGCCCTTGACCACTTTGATAACTTGAACCTCTGAAGAACAAGAAAACGTTCGACAAACATCACTCTTCACCATTGAAGATGATATCCTCGCTTTCCCGGATTAAGGAAAATCCCCAGAGAAAGCCTCTTAATCAGAGATTCGACAATGCAGCAGTTTTTCTCCGAAAAATCCGCTGACAAAAAGGTCATCAACACCTCAAAATTGGATCACATCATATGGCATTTCTCCGGTAAGATCCCGAGAAAAGTATGATGTAATACCCAAGCAAAAGCAGTCCCTCAAGAGACTCGTTTTCCCAGTAGAATCGACAAATGGCGTCTCCAATAGAGAAGTTTGTGTACCTCTACAATTCAGTCGATTGGATTCCCCAGCAACTCTGACATCAAAATCTTCTTCTATCAAATGGCATCTCCCCAGGAAATTCGGCGAGAAGTTTGAGGAAAACCGCTACGCATAGTGTCCATTGTCAAGAAAGTTTATTGACAAAAGAAACTGAGACCAGTTCCTTGGTAGGAAACCAGGATCGAGGGGAAGTTTACATCAGAAACTTAGACCAGTTCCTTGGTAGGAAACCAGGATCAAGGGGAAGTTTACATCAGAAACTGAGACCAATTCCTTGGTGGAAACCAGGATCGAGGGGAAGTTTTTACCTTTTCTAAGCATCATCGCTTAGTGAAAGAAGATGAATGCGTGAGCTACCATTCATAACCACCATCAAAATTTTGGGTATTCCAATATTTAATCCTCTTGTACCCCGAATGCCCGAATATCTTCGCCATTCACACCTTCGGGCCCAAGAAGATTAAATAGGGGCATCTGTCATACCCCAAATTTTGACCACTAAGATTCCCCATCATTGTGCAAGTCATCATCACAATATGGATGAACCATCATACCTCATCAGTCTCCCCAAAGATGGGTGAGCATCCACTACTATCAAAATTAGGGTTTCAATCCCTCTCTGAGCCTTAGACAAAAGATCAATCAAGGAATGACATGATATTCAACTTGTCTAACCTCTCAAACATCCACAAAGGATCAAAAGGACTCCCACTTCAAGGATTAAGCACAAGGTTGTTCCCTTCTAAGTGGATCAAGCCTTAAGATCGCCAGTGTCACCAAAGGGTCGGTGTCAGGAAGTCAAGGCTCTACCCATCCCAAAGGTTTATACTAGTGATTTTTGTACCTGTCTCTCAAAATCATTAGTTCTTGTCGAGATAACACCAGCGGGCCGGGAACCGTGCTAGGTGATGTTATTTCGAAGAACCTCAGAAGAGGGTAGTATCGCGTAACAGCTATTTTCGATAGCTTCCGCACTACTAAAAGAGGTTTTTCCTAGGTGTATACTTAATCTTTCCACATGCGGCATCACACGCATTCCCGTTAGCAGAAAAATAAACACAGATATCAACTAGGAAAAGCAATATATATATTTGTCCTAATGTCCTAGACTTTTTAAGAGCTAGGAATCCTATGTTCCTGACAGAAAATGGCTCCCCGGCGGAGTCGCCAATCTGTGGTACTTTCCCAATTTAAAGGTTTTGACCTAAGATCCTAGTGAAGTAAAAAAAAGTCTTATCCCCAGTGAGGTCCCCACTTCTTGGTTTCTACCCAAGAGATTAAATGTAGCGCCCCACGTTGGGCGCCATTTTTCTGTAGCGAGCGATTTTGGACGTGGTTCTTAAGCACTGTCGCTCTTGGAGGGTACTACAGGTCGATTCATTTTTTATCCTATTGGAGCTGATGAAGGAAGGGAAATAGATGTCTCCAACTAACCCTGCTTTGTAAACTGAGGTTAAACAGTCAAAACTGTTGGTTTACAGATGCGATTAATGTGGAGGGGCCTCTCTTGGGTTATTTTGACCGAGTTTAGACTTTTGGTGGGGAATACGGACTTAGATGTTTTGATTGATATATGAGGGTTTGTGACCTGAGGGTTTCGATGTGGTGTGCTCGCTAAGATTTCTCTTTCAATCTTATGCCTACGTATTCCCGTTTACCGAAACAGGGAAATCAGAGCGATCGTAGTTCCTCCTATTCTATGGGAGGAAATGGTGTTTTGGTGTCTTGTTCAAAGCCCAAGACGTGAAGCTAAAGGTGGTTTGTATCTTGTTCAAAGCCCAAGATGTGAAGCTGAAGGGTCTATTTGTATCTTGTTTGAAGGCCAAGATGTGAAGCTAAAGGGTTATGACTTTAGAGAGAATTTGTCATCTCTAAAGGGGTTTTGTTTGTCACAACTGTTGGGTGACTGATTATAAAGGAGAATTACTTTAACTGGGATATGTGAATCCAGCAATGCTATAATTTCCTTTATAGGGGATTTTCAACCTAAAGGAGAAGACTTTAACTCAGTTTAGAGCAATGCTATCTTCCCTTAGGAATTCGTCATGCTAAAAGAGGGACAGTGGCGTGGATGTAAATAATCCATAGGCTTGCCGCTTACAGCAATTAGATGAAGGGAGAGGAGTTGTTGATGTTTGTATACTGTGAACGAGGCACAACTTTTGATGCTAAAAGGTTGATTGGCTCAACCGGGGTTTTCTTATACAAAGCCTAAGAGGAGGCTATTGGCCCAACAAGAGGGTGTTTTTATGTGTCTCGTACGAAGCCCGAGATATAGGCTAAAAGGGTTGACTCAACAAGAGAATGTTTTTATATGTGTCTTGTACGAGGCCAAAGATGGAGGCTAAAGGGGTCGACTCAACAAGAGAGTCTTTTGTACTCTACAAGAGAGTGATTTTGTATCTTGTATGAAGCCCGAGATGGAGGCCAAAGGTGATCGACTCAACAAGAGAGTCTTATTATACTCAACAAGAGAGTGATTTTGTATCTCGTACGAAGCCCGAGATGGAGGCTAAAAGGGCAGTGACTCAACAAGAGAGCCTTTTTATACTTAACAAGAGAGTGGTTTTGTATCTCGTACGAAGCCCGAGATGGAGGCTAAAAGGGAAGTGACTCAACAAGAGAGTCTTTTATACTCAACAAGAGAGTGTTTTTGTATCTCGTACGAAGCCTGAGATGGAGGCTAAAAGGGAAGTGACTCAACAAGAGAGTCTTTTATACTCAACAAGAGAGTGTTTTTGTATCTCGTACGAAGCCCGAGATGAAGGCTAAAAGTTAGCTCCGCTGGGGAGAATCATTGTACAAAGCCCAAGAGGAGGCTATGGTAACTGTTTCAGTTGAGTGACAGGTCCAGTATGTTAGTTAAAAGAGAAAATCAGTTCTTATAAAGATTAAAGGTAAGGTTGTGCTTTGGCACTGATCGGAGGGTCAGGGTTATTTCCTGTTCTTTAAGGAAATAGGAAATCCAAAGGGTATTGAGACTGTCCGAGTCTGCAGGTGTTCTTCCCATTCTTGAAAGGGGCTTAAGAATGTCTTTGAGACTCAAGGGTCTTAGACTATCCAAGTCTAGAGTTTTATCTTTTGTACTATACTTAAGAGAAATTAAGGGACAGTACAGTTGCGGTGGCAAGATCTAGACTCTTTGAAAGACTGTTCTATTAAGATGACTAATTTCTGTTCCTATACCTCTAGGAGGTCGTCGGGACAATTTGTACGAAGCCCAAGAGGAGGCTGGAAACTTTTAAGATGCCGAGGGACAATTTGTACGAAGCCCAAGAGGAGGCTATCTTCCCGGAGGAAGAATCATTATACGAAGCCTAAGAGGAGGCTGTGAAAACTTCTAAGAAGCCGACGGGTCCTTGTACAATGCCCAAGAGGAGGCGGGGATGCTTTTAGGAAGCCTGTGGGTCCTTGCACTAAGCCCAAGAGGAGGCTGATGAATAGTTCCAGAAGGGGTTTCACTTGGAACATTGGCCTTATGTATATGAATTGTTCAAAAGGAGGGAAGATCTTAGATCTAGTTATCTAAAATTGTTGTAAGGAGACGAGTGTCATACCCCAAATTTTGACCACTCATTGTAAAAATTTTGTTTATCTGATTGTGTTTCACTTCGTGTCATCTGTATATCATATCATCTATTTTTGTCATGCACATTGTTTGAATTTTCAGTCAGAATATATCTATGTCTTTTTCCGGTTAATTATGCGAAAAATCGATGAACGGACGTGTTTTTTTTATTAAACTGACAAATGTCCCTTATTCATTCATTTTTCTCACAATTTAATCCAATATCTCATTTTTGTTTTATTTTGCATAAATAAGATTAAAAAATCCAAAAAATATATATAAGTATATATGTATTTCATTTTCATTTTTTGTTAGAAACAAATATAATTTTTATATATTTTTGTTTTTATATAAAATACAAATTTTGTTCTTATAAGAATTTTGTCTTTTATATATTTTATTTTTAGTGAAAGTTTTGTTTTATACAATTTTGTTTTATACAGTTTTGTTTTTCATACATTAAGTTTGGATAAAATTGAACCATATTTTCAAAGAAAAATTCCATTTGTCTTACATCTTCATAAATGCATTCCTTAACAAACTTCAGACTTTGAATTCTAGCCTTCTCTTATCTCCACTTGGCTTAAGCTACTATAAATAGGCACGATTAGAAGCATAGAAAATTACACCAAACGAGTATTAACTTGTTTCTCTCATCTCTTTCTCTCAAATTTTCTTTTTATATTTTCTGTGTAAATTAGAAAAAAAGAGAGTGAAAATATATACCATGGGTGCTGCGCACCCCTTTTTCCCACTGCCATGTATTTTTTCATATACATACACAAGGGCATCAGCGCCCCTTTTTTATCACCTTACAATTCTTTTCTTTTTACTATCACAAGTTTGCCTAAATGAATGTTTTTTTATGTAAAACTAATACATTTTTACATTGAAAACTAACAAAAATTCTGCAAGTTACTAATTACAAATTGTTGCAGCTTTTTCTTTTTTCTTTTTTCTTTACTAACTCAAATGAAAATACATAGTTTTGATTTGAACTATCAAAATTATGCAGAAAAACAATGGATTAACAGGTTGAAAGCCACAACCTTTGCTGCAACTTCCTCAGTTCAGCAGGCCACAAACCGTGCCGACAATTTCTCGAAGTGATTCATCAACCTGAAATTAAGAAGAAGAAGAAGAAGGACTTATGGCAATTGCTGCAACAAAAAAATCATGACTTATTTACTTGTTACAGCAACCACACCATTTGCTCAATTTCATACTTTCTGTGAAATTGTTCAATGGAAACCAAAACTTTCTGCAAAATTCGGAACAGAGCAAAATCAATAGAATCAAATTCTCTGCAACAAATTCAATTCAACAATAGCAGGGCATAAATTCAATCAAATTGAGAGCAGCAATACAAAGGCAAGAATTCAGAATTTTTGATAAACAATTTTCAATTCAACTTCATATATTCATGTTTTATCTAATTCAATACTTAACATGTTTATGTTTTCTACTACAGGTCTGAGAAACTGAATTACAACAACAACATAGAGCTAAAAATCTGCATCGAATTTCAGAACCAAAGCTGCTACAACTTACCGATATCCTGACACGTCGAATTCACTAATATGAATGGCTTCAAACAGCAATTTCACCTGCAATTTCCACAATTTTTCCAACGAACTTTCAATTAACAAAGTTATTATATTCAATTGCAAAAAATCATATCATAACAGGTTTAATTTTTTTCACAGGATTGAAGTTTAAAAGTGAAGAACAGAGGAATCAGTGAAATTATAATTGCATATTACCTGAGTAACTCATCGCCGCGCCGGAAAGTAGAACGAAACGGAGGCGAGCCGCGATCGGAAAACGTCAACGCGCCATCCTTTTTTCTGCGAAGGATCGTTGCGCCGGAACCAGATTGAGAGAGCATCGAATCACCTCATCGTCACGACCGCGCCGGTGAAGAAACAGAAAGGATTCCGCCGGAGGCCGTGAGCGGAGCCATGGCGGAGCGATTTTGGAAAATACGATTGAGAGAAACAAGTGTTTTGGGAACGTGAAACCCTTGTTTTCAGAAAAAAAAATACGTTTGGGGAAAAGCTTGAGCTATTTTCAGAGAAAAAAACACGTTTTAAGTTATTCTATTAAATGCTTTTTTTGTTTTGCTTTATAAATAAAAATCTGATTTTTGTGATGGGTTTGTACTTAGGGGATCGCTAACTACACCCCTTATTCTCATGTGAAAGCCCATCTTTCTTTTTATTCTTTTTTCTTTTTTCTTTTTAATCATAATTAATTGTTAAGTATTCTTAGTTAGATAAATATTATGTAATATTTCAAGTAGCTTAATTAAATTAATCATTTAAATTGTTTATTAATTATTTAATTTTATAGTTTATTTCTAGACTATTTTTTTCTGTAAATAATTAACTAAATGATTTGTTTCTTGTATCGTTTATTCACTAAGCGATTCAATTCTAACCAATCGATGAGATCAAAGGCATTTTTATGCGATCTCGGGTTTTCACTGCTTGTTTGGTTTTCCTTTTTGATACAGGAATTATCATACGACACCTTGACGCCCGTTGGATACTTAAAGCTTCCTCAGACGCTTCTCTGCTTGCTTAGAAAAATTCACCGGTGTTAGGTAAACTCGAATTTAAACGTTTTGCTTGTATGCCATGCATGATTTATTCACATCTGTTAAAAACAATTAAACTTGCAAACAAGTATTTCCTGTAAATACACTGCACTCACTTGGGCCTCTAATAGAGTGTAAGACCCAATCCCCTTTTATACCAAAACCATTTTGGGCCTCAGTCATTGTATAAGTCCCTGTACAGTTTTCAAAACTCTGACACGATGTTTTGTCGTGCTTGCTTTTATTCTCACGATGTTTTTTTCTGTGAACGTATATTTTATCTGTCACGATGTTTTGCCGTGAATGTCTGTTTATTTTGAACGATGCTTTTCCGTGTATGTTTTCAATTGCCATGATATCACGATGTTCTTCCGTGTACGTTTCAATTACCATGATGTTTTCCCATGATGACACGATGGTTTGCCGTGTATTTTCTCTCTGTTTATTCATGATGTTCTTCCGTGTATATTTTCACACACGATGTTTTGTCGTGTATATGCCTTTATCAACACGATGTTCTTCCGTGTATGTTTTATTTCACATGACGTTCTTCCACGTATAATTGACTCTGATTTTATGGGCCTCTCCTTGAGCTGTAAGCCCCAGTTTACTTTCAAAATACTTTCTCTTTTGATTTTGAGATATACTGTTGTTTTCAATTTTTCTTTGTTGAACAACTAACCAAACAGCATGGAAGCTCTACAACCGAGTAAGTGTTTATATGCTTTCTTTATCCGCTTTCACATATATAACTGTATTGTGGGGCTGTTTCACTGTAAGTCTTCTTTCATAAACTCATATCAACTGTGTAATACTAGTATAGATATTTAGAGTTTCCCCGGTAACTACGTCTAGAACCAGACAAAATCCCGTCTCCTTACATCCGACGTTCTCCCGGATATTTCACCCTCCTTTGACAATTAGGATTTTCTTTTACAACAATTTTAGACAACTAGATCTAAGAAATTTCCCCCCTTGAACAGTTCATATACAGAAGGCCATTGTTCCAAGTGAAACCCCTTCTGGAACTGTTCATCAGCCTCCTCTTGGGCTTAGTGCAAGGACCCGCAGGCTTCTTAAAAGCATCCCCACCTCCTATTGGGCATTGTACAAGGACCCTTCGGCTTTTTAGAAGTTTTCACAGCCTCCTCTTAGGCTTCGTATAATGATTCTTCCTCAGCGAAGATAGCCTCATCTTGGGCTTCGTACAAATTGTCCCTCGGCTTCTTAAAAGTTATTCTCGCCTTCCTTGGGCTTTGTACAAATTGTCCTGACGGCCTCCTAGAGGTATAGGAACAGAAATTAGTCATCTTACTAGAACAGTCTTTCAAAAGAGTCTATATCTTGATCCCGAAGCGTACTTTCTCTTACACATAGTACAAAAGACACACCCAGTAGACTTGGACATTTTATATCCCCTCTTGAGTCTCAAAGACATTCTCAAGTTCCTTCTAAACACAGGAAAAACCCTTCCCTCTTTTTAACATCCAACGCTTTCCCGGATATTCCTCTTTTTTACATCCGACGTTTTCCTGGATATTCCTTCTATTTTCATCCGACGCTTTTCCGGATTTTCCGTCTATTTTCGTCCGACGTTTTCCCGAATATTCCTTCTATTTTCCGATGTTTTTCCTGGATATTCATATCTCAATATTTAATCTTTTCACTCTTTTAATCAATTGCCACAAACACCCTTTTAGCTTCAATCTTGGGCTTTGAACAAGATACAAATCACTTTTAGCTTCATATCTTGGGCTTTGAACAAGATACCCAAACATCTTTTTCCTCCCTTAGAATAGGAGGAACTACGATTGCTCTGATTTCCCTGTTTTCTTTAACGGGAATACGTAGGCATAAGATTGTGAAATCTTAGCGAGCACACTAAACAAAAAAACCTTAGGTCCAGTACCTTAACAAAAACATCAAAAAACCCGGAAACTACAAAAATATCTTTTCAACATCTCTCAACCTTCCCAAAGGAGAAACTTTCCCAACCCATGACAGATAAACACCAGTAAATAGAAAATAATAGAACAGTAGAAAATTGCTTTCAACCCATGGATAACCATGTATAGGATGGGTAATTGACAACTCCCCATTGTATAACCTGACCCCGAACTCCCCAATCTTTTAGCATTTGTTAAAGAAAACATTTGCGCGCAAGGTTAGTTTGAGATAACTTCCCTTTCCTTTCCAGCTTCATAGGATAAATAAGAAATCAGAAAGTAGCACCCAATCCCATCCGCAGGAGGATGCGGGCGGTCACGAAAACCGCGCTACAGAAAAATGGCGACTCTGCTGGGGACATATAGGATTAGAATTCCTAAGAGGTCTAGGTTGTTAGCAATCATACTATATACTATATACTCTATACTATATACTATATAAATATATATATCGCTTTTCCTACTTGATATCCATGTTTATTTTTCTGCTAATGGGAATGCGTGTGATGCTGCATGTGGAAAGATTGAGTATACACATAGGAAAATCACCTTTTTTTGTAGTGCGGAAGCTATCGGGAATAGCTGTTACACGATAATCTACCCTCTTCTGAGATTTCTTTGAAAGGACACCATCTAGCACGGTTCCCGGCCCGCTGGTGTTCTCAGGAATCAATGATTTTGAGTGACAGGTACAAAAAATCACCCGTAGAAAACCTTTGGGGATGGGTAGAGCCTTGACTTCATGACACCGACCCTTTGACCCCATGTTTTTTCTATGTTTTTGTGTGCTGCATCCATGCATTGCATTTGCATCCCTTGCATATTTCATACATACGTCCTGGTCATCGTCAATTTATTCCAACCTCTTTCTTTCAGTCATCTGTAAGTCGTCAAACTGATTCCTCATCACCGATACGGGACTAGAGCTAACGTCAGGCGCAAAATGTCAGAACAAGAAGTGCACAATGCAGAGATTAGGATGGAAATAGACGATCTGAAGTCAAGCATGACTAATTTAACGGAAATGCTTCAGGTCCTAATTTCCAGAGGAGATCCACCTCAGAGGACTGTCATCCAAGAAATCACAAGTGCTGCTGTTGAGCCTCTGCCTATTCAGATGCCCCCATCTACATGGCCGGAATTTGGATTACCTCACGACTTCGTTCCACAACAGGTCACTACCACTTTGGTCGGTCAAGCACCAAGACCAGAGTTTCAAATCCCTATTATCTCAGAACCCAGACCTCTGGTACAGACTGCCAGAATTCCCCTTGAGAATCCTAACTTTGATTACAATGCTAGTGCTCAAAGTGAGGACAATATGGACATTGAGCCTGAAGATGCCAATGAACAATACCAAACTTTGGAGAAAAGACTCAGAGCTGTAGAAGGAAATGACTTCTTCAACATTGATGCATACAACATGTGTCTTGTGTCTAACCTCGTCATGCCAGCCAAATTTAAGACCCCTGAGTTTTTAAAGTACAAAGGCGACTCCTGCCCAAAGGCTTATTTGGTTATGTACTTTCGTAAGATGGCTGCCTACATCAAAAACCAGAAGTTGCTCATCCACTGCTTTCAGGATAGCTTAAGTTGAGCTTCACTCAAGTGGTACATGAACCTTGAACAAAGCAACATTCATTGCTTGCAGGATCTTATCAATGCTTTCATGAATCAGTACAAGTACAACCTGGACATGACTCCAGACCGTCGTCAACTCCAGAACACGACTCAGAACGAGAAAAAATCTTTCAAAGAGTATGCTTAATGCTGGAGAGAGTTAGCTTCTCAGGTCAAACCCCCTTTGGCTGAGAAAGAGCTTACCGAAATATTCTTAGACACTTTATCTCCCATCTTTTGGGAAAAGATGATTGGCAGTGTTTCATCAAACTTTATAGACTTGGTCATCATTGGCCAAAGACTTGAAGAAGGTATCAAGAATGGAAAGGTCTCTAAAACCGCTGAATCTTCCAACGCTGTAAAGAAACCCTATGGAAACTTCCAAAAGAAGAGGGAAGATCAGGCTAATTCTGTCTTGGTTGAGGATAGGAAACCTCATTACAGACCTCAGCGGCCTAATCAAGCTCATATTGCTGCTATCACTCCTCTGTTGGCTGCTCAACCAGCTCCAGCTCCTCAACGTCCGACTGTTGGACAAAACCAGAACTACAATAGGACTCATTTGATCCTATTCCTATGACGTACACTGAACTGTACCCTATTTTGGTTCAGAAAGGAGCGATTACTACTAAGGCAGCACCTCTTCCTCCAAATCCACTTCCACCTAGATTCAGATCTGACCTTCATTGCGCATTCCATGAGGGGGCTGCGGGCCACGATTTAGAAAGATGCTATGCACTAAAGGCTAGAGTGCGGGATCTGATCAAAGACAACCTCCTCAGTTTTCGTGACACTAGTCCTAATGTCCAGCGCAATCCTCTGCCTGAACACAAAAACTGAAACTTTAATCAACTTTAGCTCAGTTACTTCCCAAAGACAGGACATCTCATCCTTGTGTTTGATTAGTCACTGACCTTGTTTCTGTCTATTTTGCATTTTCCTTGTTTGTATCATATTTGCTTTCAACTTGTTTATCTTTAAATGAAATGAGCATGTATAGTGTTTTGATTCAAATCATCTGTTCATTTACATCTTTATGCTTTCTCTTTGAAAAAACAAAAACATTCAAAAATAAAAACTTCAAAAAAAAATGAACCTCTTTTTCAAATTTTTTACTATGCAAATATTTGTAGGAGGATGATAAAAACATAATACCCATAATTACTGTCGGTATGCTTTCAAATAAAAAACTTTGCTGACGATGTAAGGCATTTTTTCAATTCCCAAACACTGGAGATATAAGGAAGATAATCCTTCGTTAACCCCTTTTGAGCCTTGAAGTAGGAGTTTCTTTCTTCATAAAAAACCTGCAATTTTAACCTGGGGCAGGGTAGTTCTCAGTTTAATTTGGGTTGTGTATTCAAGTTCAAAAAGTTTACATACAACAAGTAGATGCTGAAAACATTTTTCAAATCAAAATCCAGTGATGGTCCGTCGTAATCATCAAATCAAGCAGTCACTTTCTTTCTAAGAAGAAATAAAAAAGAAAAAGCCCGCCAAGTCAAAAAAAAACTTAGGCAAAAAAAACTAGGGTGTCCCGCTGACTATAAATTTAAAAAAAAATAGGTCAGGTAAAAGTTAGGGATAATACAGAGAAGAGGTCCTTAAATCCTCGATCTTCGAAAAATCCACAAAGACGAAAAATAACTAAATGTTGTAAAGAAGCAGTAGCTGTTGTCTCAAGACTTCTGGACCATCGTCATCACTATCATCAGTAAAATTCCAAACCTTTTGGAACCTGAATGTACAATTTAAGTTTAACTGAGCATAGGACTGGAGAACATCACGAAGGGGGATGGGCACCAAATAAACTTTGAGCCTTTATCTTTCTTTCATAAACCGTGAACCAGGCCACGTTATAACCCTCAAAAGACCTAATTGAAGTAAGGTTATTTTGAGAGCATACTACAGCAAGGTTGCGTAAACTGACTCCAAAATCATTTTTTTGCAAATCATTTGTTTTGGTATCATACCTCTGTTTCACTTTTCATTCTGAATGTTTTAAACCATCGTGTTTTCAACCAGTAATCCATATTACTGTATTTTTTTCTAAAACAATGATTTTGCTTTCAAAATGTTTGCATGACCTTTGCATTAAATTTGCCATGTTTAAATAAACATTTTTTATTGCAAACTAGCTTTCCTCTCAAGGAATTTTCAAAACGGTTTAGAAACTTGATCAGTGATCCTATCAGGGGCAAGTTCTTTCCAGAGCCTGTTAAGAATCAGTTCAAGATTTGTTCAGTGCAAGTCCTTCTCAGAGTTGGTTTATTCAGAAAAACTTTCAAGACTCATTACTGGGGCAAGCCTTCCTAGTATACAACATACAGTCATTATCATTCAAGCTGAAGCAATGATCAGTTCATCTACAACAGTCAGCAGGTCTAGGGCAATTTATTTGGAAAAATCCCCAAGTAGCTCTCCAACCTTCCTCCAAGGACTATCAACTCGATACAGTTTATTAGTATGACAAAGATGTGTTTAACGAACCGCATTTTCAGTTCCTAAGCAATGACAGTGATCTCTGTGTTAAGGAATCGGTTTTGTTGTCACTCCCCAAAAGAGTATAAACTTGTTGGTTGTCACTCCACAAAGAGTCTAAACTTGTTGTCATCACTTTCATTTACATTACATACATTTAATCATACATCATAACATTTTCATATACTATGCATTCAAGAGTGTTTTAATCCTCATTTGCATTCATCAGTTGTCGTGTTATTATCAATATCTTACCTTTCTACAAAGTCCAACTTATCTGGCACCTATACTTTTATGTCTTGTCTGATGTTTTTCCTGATATAACTTTGTTTCTATCCGATGTCCTTCCAGATATGCCTATCTGTTCTGATGCTTTTCCAGAACGTTTCTCTGTGTCTACCTGTAGCACCCCAAAATTTTCCCTCCTTACTTTAGTACTAATTGGCTTATGTTTCATTGCATTTTTGCATTATCATGTATGCATATCATTAGCATGGGGTCAAGGTGCTTGAGGCAGTTCAAGAAGGTCCTATCTGGTCTATCATATCATCAAGAGTTCACAAGTGGCAAGGGATCTCAAGGGATCACTCTCTCCTAACCGGTGCATGAATTAGGGTTTTGAAATTCTTGGGTTTATTGCGCCAATGGGCAAGCTCCTTGGGTTTTTATCATCACTAAATGACATATCTTATCTTTGTTGGAGAGGATACACATCATATTCAGAGGAATTTGGATTTGGAGACTGTGCTATTTCCTCCTAGACTGAGGGTACCAAAACTAGGGTTTGCTATAAAGTCAGTTTATTTCTGATTTTTTGGGTAAGACTTGATTCCATGGTATTCCTTGGGTCCCTAAGCATCTAGGAGTGGAAGATTGTCCATCAGTTTGGTTCAGGAGAGACTTAATTGATCAGAAGATTGGAAATCAGGTGAATGGAGTAAAAGTCAACAGGGAGAGGGGAAGTCAACTGTAGAATGTTGAGGTTCTCTCCAAGGTTTTCAAAGTACCACATCCTCATATGGTCATCAAGAGTCAATTTTCATGCCATTTATCAAGAATCAGGAGTTGGTGCAAAAGTTACTAAATATGGAAATGACCTATAATTTGAAAGTTTCCTTTTTGGACAAGTTCCTACACTGCATTCAACTTGACTTTTCATCAGCAAGAAAGCTTCAAATGAATTTTTCTCCAACAGGAAAGTTGAATATCTTTTTCTCCTCTTTCCAACAAGTACTAGTGGGTCTCCATATCATTTGTGAAACTCCAGTTATGATCAAAAGAAGGCAAAGTGGTTTTAGGGTTTCTCATGGTTCCATTTTCACAACTTTGGGCATAATGACCTATAATCAATTCCATTGCTTCATGCCACATTCTAATATCAAAGAACATTCCTTGAGGATTATTTTGGGCTAAAGAATTGAGAAATTCCATGGTTTAGTCTTCACTTATTCTCCATTATGCCAAATTGCCAAATTATTAAAAACTCATGAATCAAATGGTTTCAAGGCCCAAATCAAACTTAGGTGTGATTAGCAATTCAGATGTAAGTGATCCATCATGGAATTCTTAAGTGCACACGCATGGAGAGAGGTGTAACTCACATTATGAAATTTTCTAAAAATCACCCAAACTCATTAAACAAATAATTGCCCAAGCCCAATTCATTATTAGTGAAAAACCCTGGTCTATTTAAACCCATTCATGCACTGGTTAGGGTTCATTCACGTGCATTTGGAGGAGAACAACAACTTGAACCCTAAAGGTTTTCTTCAACAAATCTCACAATCCACAAGGTTTCTTCATGAACTTCTTCTACAAACCTCTTCCTGGTGATCCATAGAGTAAAAATCAACCATCATTCGCAGCCAAAGGCAAGGATTCAGATTGTACCATCTCAGGTTGGTGGTTTTTTTCGTGATCATGAAACTTGAATTTTAATCGTGCATAATGTTGTGTGATGTCTATAGATCATGCTGATGTGATTTGTTTTGAATATGAATGCGTATATTGCTTGTTTGGTGTGTTTAAAGTTTTATGCCCTAACCTTTCTCCTTTCGTTTTTCATTATACACTAACAATTTGTGATTTTGGATGATATATTTGGAATCCTCGTTGAATTCTGGACAGAATAGTGTATGCACTTGCGTTTTCTGGGTTTTGTTAGGTTGCAGGTGACCGGAGTAGGGGGCCGGAACCCTAACTCCGGTGGCGGCCGTTGATCCAGTCCGGCGGAGGGTTTGAATGGGGAAGACGACTCCTCAGCCGTCCATTGTGTTGATCACACAGTCTAGATCGCGCCATGTGTTTTTTCTTTTATTTTTTCTTCTGAATTTTAATTAGTAATCTCATGTTTATTACCCCATGGCCCTTACCGTGTACGCCCAATCATTTTATTTCATTTTATTTACTTTTATTTGCGTTGACTTGTTCATGGACGTTGGATCAATCCAAAGGTAAGTGCGCAGTCAACCCAGTTGACTAGGTCACACGTGTACACCCTTTTTTTTATTGTTTTTTCTGATTAATTATGTGGTTGGGCCTTACTATCCGCACCCTCCTACCTTAGCCCATTATTATTCTCAACAGGTTTGGACTACTAAACGCACCCCCAGCATTTTTATTTCGTTTTATTTTTATTTTAATTACTACATTTCATTTTTAATTATTAAAATTAGTTAATTGCATTTAAAAAATCCCAGAAAATTCATGCATCATTTTTATTATTTTATAAAATTTTCACAAATTTTGTATTTATTTTTTATTTTATTTTTATCATCTAAACTAATTATTTAGTTAATTTCTTTTTGAATTATCCACATCATGCATATCTAATTTTGTTTATTTTATTTCTCTGCATCCATAAAATATTTTCAATCCGTTCTTTTTGCATTTGTTAGATAATATTCTAAAATACATTAAAATATTTTTATATCATTTTTAATTATTATTTCATATTACATTCTGGTCCACTTTTTTGCGCATTGAACCCTATTTCTCACCTGAGCTTTGCCTATTTGTTTAAGTGGCTAACATCTTGATTTTTTGCAAGGGTTTTTGGTTTTTGGTTTGTCTCTGGTTGAGCAACCTTTATATTTAATTTGGTGATTTTAGAATTTGCTTTACTATTTGTTTAATGGCCCTTTGTGTGAGATTTTCTTGTATGCGTACCCTTGACCTTGTCTGGTTATCTGTTTGAAAAGGCACTTGAGCCATTGTCTTGGGGTTGTTTATTTGACTTCTTAATTCATGTTTGGATTGATATCAATATTATATGCCATTGTTTGATTTTCATTTGCTTGGATATTACTTATGTCTATTCTGTACTAATCTTTTATGCAGGGACTAAGGTAAGTTATTTGAGGGTATGGATAAGTATCCATGGTCACCCTTACTCTTTCCTTCTCTCATCTTTTCCCTTTAGGCTTAGGTTGTCGTCAAACCTCACTAACTGTAGGTCATCCATGCATGATAACATTAGGACTCTTAGTTATCTTTAGAGTTACCTTTGTGTCTTCTCTCTTCTCATCTCAAACTTTCTAAAAATACTTAATAAGGATAAATTGTATTGCGCACGAGCCTTAAGCGTGGGGAATGAGAAATGAGGGGCATCCTCTCATCTTTCTAGAGTGCTTAGCGAGCGTCCTGTCTTGGGACGATGCGTTAAGTATTCGCCCCTGTGCCCTAGACTTTGGTTCAATGCAACTTATGAACTAACTTAAGTCACTTCTGTCCTATAAAACACAAACCAACTTCAAACTTTTTTGTCCTTCGGGATTGTCAAACTAAAGGCTATTTTCAAAAAGGGCACGTTACTTTCGGTCTGAGTCGCAAACAGGCATCGACCCTAACTATCGGACGCGAACTTAACGTCGCTCATAAAAAACACAAAAAGAACTTGGTCCGAACTACGTTGACTCTGAATTCCCCATTGCACAAAGGGGGTACGTAGGCCTAGGACGTTGACATCCTACCAAGTCTGTCTTTGTCTCCCCCTTCCCGATTTTAGTACTGCCTTAGATGATAGTATAACTCACCTTTAGATTAGACAACAAGCGTGGATCCCATCGAGTACGATGGACGCGTGGGGTGCTAGCACCTTGCCCTCGCGTAACCGACTCCCGAACCCAGGTTATGGTTGTGATGACCATTCCTTTCCCTCTTCCTCAGGTTTATGCGGTGTTCCCTTTCCCTCTCTTGGGATAAATTTACACGGCTGGTGACTCTGTTTTTCCGCGCCACTCTCGCGTTTGTACCTGGATGAAAATCTTGGGAGCGACAGTTGGCGACTCTGCTGGGAACTCTGGTTGACCTATGCTGGTCTATCCCTAAGCGAGTCAATCCTAGCGCTTGCTTGTCTTTCTTCTCTTTGGGTGTTTTTGTTTTTGTTTTGCTTCATTTGTTGTATTTTATTTTTACAGCTTTTTCTGCATTGCATTTCTATTACTATCATACTACTGTGTTGTGCTGGCTGTTTTTGTTTTGCAGGTTGGGTGGGTCTGAGAGATAAGCCCAATACCCAGGCTTGAGTATACCCTAGGACTAGAGTGGAAAGTAGTGGGACCTACGTGCCCGCTTGGTACGTTTGTGTGTTCACGAAATTCACAACCAGACGAGGCTATCTTGGGACGCATTCTAACGTGTGTGTCTTGCGCATGTTGGGGTGTTGATCTAGAGAGCTGTCGACTCTGGTGACCGATCATCGAGGACCTTAGTGGAAACATCCCTCTTTAGTGGTGACAGTGGCAGACCACATCCTGTGGCAAACCCATTCGCACCCGAGGGCCCACTGTGGAACTCGCATAGGATGGCCCCTATCTTTTGAAGAGAATCAGTGGAGGCACTCCTCGATTGACGATAGTACTGTACCCCGAGGGATGAATGTACTATTATTTCTCGACCTCAGTGCCAAAGCTGAGGACCTTCCATTTTGGAGAATCAGTTGAGGCCTCCTCGATTGATGATGATGCCAAACCAGAAATGGTGAACGTATCATCATTTCTCGACCTGAGAGCCTGGGATACTGAACATCCTAGTACCCACATGTGAGAGGGGATGGGCGTTTGCAGGTTTGCAGGTAACCGAGACCTTCAACCTACCCGGTTTTCTGGATTTCTCATCAATGTTTGATTATTTGGGTTCCTGGTTATCTCAGTGGTTCGGAATTCTGGTTTTCTGGGTTATGGTTCTCGTTCGGTTAACAGCACAGCACATCCAGCAGTGTTGCCTTGACCCCATGTTTGCATGAGCATATCATTTTTTTTGCATTCTGACATGTTTGACATTTTCAGGGCTTGCATCTTACTCTTGATTCCGGTTTTCTGAGGTTACCTTGACATGGATGTCCAGAGAAAGAAGACTGTTGCCTATTCGTTCCCAGATCCAACCTTGACGTTGATTCATAAGCTGATTAATATGGCTGGTTCCGGAGTTCGTACAGAGTTCAGTGGAGGGTATGGGAGACTTTTGAAGTTTGTTTATAATATTTCCAAGTATGAGAAGGATGCCATCCATACACTTCTTCAATTCTACGATCCGTCTTTGCGCTGCTTCACTTTCCCGGACTACATCTTGGCCCCAACGTTGGAGGAGTTCTCATTTATTTTGGGAATCCCCATCAGGCATGATATAGTTTTCTTTTCTGAAGAACACCCCGGGGAAAAAGAAATGGCTGTGCTCTTCATATTAGTGAATCTGTTCTGAACAGTAATATTGAAGAAAAACAAGGAGTTAAGGGTTTCTTATTGAAGTTCTTGTTTGACCAAGCCTGCCTACATGTTAAAGAGAAGAATTAGACTGCTTTCCAAGCTATTCTGGCTATGTGCATCTATGGGATTGTCCTGTTTCCAAATATTCCTGATCTGGTGGATATGCATGCCGTCAGAATCTTTATTTCGAAGAATCCTATACCTACCTTGCTAGGTGATGTGTATCACTCAGTTCACTACAAGAATGAGAATAGGCGTGGAAAAACTGTGAGTTGTTGTGCACCACTCTTATCTACTTGGTTTCTGAGTCGTCTCCCCGAATCTGGCGCTTTCGTTGATACGAAAGATTCTCTGAAATGGTCAAAGAGGGTTATGGGCTTGACCGCTGACAACATTGTTTGGATCAATCATGATTTGCTAGGAATGGAGATTATTTACAAGTGCGGAGAATTCCTTAATGCACCCTTGATAGGGAGAAAAGGTGGAATTAACTATAATCCTTCCCTTGTTATCAGACAGTTTGGTTATCCTTTGAGAGGTCCACCTGATGAGAGAGCATCAGAGAGTCCTTATTCTTCAATGGTATTGAGGATCAAGAGATGATGAGGAAGATTGTGAATGCTTGGAAACAGGTGACCAAGAAGGGTAAAACTTCGTTTGGAAAATGTAATAACCGGGCTTTTTCTTCCTATAAAGAGTGGATTAAGAAGAGAGCAGAAGAGGAGCTTCTTCCCTTCCCGGTGGAACCACCCTTGTATCGTTTGATGATCGAGCCTCCTACCACAGTTGAGATAGAGAAGTTCGACAAGTTATGGGCTGAAAAGGAAAAGCTGCGAGAAGAAAACAGAGAGCTACTAAGGGAGATCTATCAGTTGAAGCATGAGCGGGGTGAAGCTGTTCATACGGCCAAGTTGAAGACAGAGCTTCTAGCTAAGGCAGAAAGAGAGCTAGCTGACATGGTAGCATCCAGAAAAAGGATGAAAGAAGCTTTGGATGGTATCAGTAAGGTTCTCGAGTCGAAGAAGAAGGAATTAGACAAGGCTTTGTTGAAAATTCACAGGTTCGATGAACACCGAGAAACTGCAATGGCCGAGAAAAAGAGAAAGGAAGACGGTTATCTAGCTAAGATTGACCAATTGACGTTGACGCTCAAGAAGAAAGACGCTGAGATCATGTCAGGGGTATTCAAGAGACAAGCAGTCGAGGGTCGACTTAATGAAGCCATAGCCTCCATAGAGGAGCTGAAGGTCCAAGCTGAAGTAAAGAGATCTAGACATGAGGGACCTAGCGTGGATGGTGTTTCTGAAGAAGGCGCTTGGGAGTTACATTGCCGATACTTGGATGGGATCATACACAGGAAATACCTTCTCATTCAAGAACTAATTCAGAGACCAAAGCATCCCGACACCAAAAAGATGTTCAAGGAAATTCAAGACTGGAGCAGAAAGCATAACGGATGGGGGGGATTGACACTTGTGAACTTTGATGACACGCCGTAGTTTTCTATTTTCTTTTATTGTATTTGGATCACCACCAGGCTTGTTGGTTGGGACCTCTATGATTTTTACGTTCAGATTTGTTACCTTGGATCGTGATTGTTGACATTTGGATATATAAGCAGAGGTTCCATTACATCTTGTTGTTAAACCAGAATCAAGGGGTGGATCGCCCTGTGAAATTTCAAGCATGTCCATTTGCATTTGCATATTCATAACCATTTTGCATAATCATTCTGCATAACAGGTGTTTATCTCCGGTATTCTTATCTTGTTCTAATCTCAGAATCGCAGATTTAACTCCTCAGGCCATTCAAGAGTTGATCATGGAGCGAGTTCAAGCTGAGTTGAGTGAACTGAAGGTTCAGATGAGGCAATTTGGGGAAGACATGCTCCAGGAGCAGAGGATGCTGAGGGAGGAGATCAATCAGATGAAGACTCAGATGGGTTTGGTCATGGAGATTTTGAAAACAGTGCTGAAGAAGGAAGACAGTTCCGTGGCCGCTTCCACAACAGAGATCCTTACTCCTCCCATCTCTTTGGAATTTGATCGTGGATTACCTCGTGAGTCTCTTCCACAAGCGGAAGTTCCAGAACTCTCCCAACAGCAGTTAGGTATTGGCTCCCAAGAGATGCCCAAGGGCAAAAAGTGTACACAGGGGCAGAAGAAATCCGAAAGAGTTTTTCATCCGCTCCCTATACCATATTCTCAACTATTGCCATATCTCCTTCAGTTTCAACTGGTACAGAAAAGGACTTTGGCTCCTCTCACTGGTAATCCTCCACCAGGATATGATGCAAGAGCCCATTGTGATTTCCATTCTGGGGCACCAGGGCATACCGTGGAGGAATGTAGGGCCTTTCAGCACCGAGTCCAGGATTTGATTGATGCAGGGGCAATTGAGTTCACGTCGGGCGACGTGAATATGCAAGGTAATTTTACCCCAACTGTTGCAAAAGAAGTGAAGGATCCTCCCCTCTTTGCAGGATCCACCTCATGTCATGGACTTTCTCCACAACCTTTTGCTGCAGAAGCTCTACGTTAGCAACCTTTGTTTGTGCCTCAGCCAAATGTGGAAGGGAAAGTGCAAGCACAGGTGAGGCGCCTAAATCAGCACCGACAACAGAGTTGTCAGCAGCAGGGGCAACCAAGACCAAGAGGGCCCAAGAGGATATTTGATCCTATTCATATCCCTTATAGTCAGCTGTTTGCTCGTCTGCTCAAGAACTCTCTGATTCAAACGAGGAGTACCGTGCCGGTACCGTACCCTATTCCTCCGGATTATGACATGACTACTAGGTGCGAGTTCCACTCGGGAACGTTTGGGCACACAATTGATGAGTGTAAGGCAATCCAGCACAGGGTGCAAGACCTGGTAGACTCCGAGATCATTGTATTCACTGAAGATGATATGTACATCAATGGAGGCCTCATTTCTCAAATGAACACTCAGTCTGCAAGTGCGTCCAGACAGAATTAAGCTTCCTCAAGCTTCGGCAATCTTCAGTTTCTTTACTGCATTTTCATTTGTAGTTTTTCGTTTCTTGTTAAAGCATCGTATGCATGTAAGACTTGTTTTTTTATGATGATATTAATGCAATGAGTATGTTTTTCTTGAAGTAATCCATTCGTGTTCACTCTTAAATGTTTATATGCACTGCAATACCAATTCTCTTATTTAGAACTCTTGAGGGAGGATGATGAGACGAAAATGCAAGCTCTGGTTATAGGTTCAAGGATAGAACCCTGTTGAGGATGTACAGGCATTGTTTCAAACCCCTAAACACTGGAGAGATAAGGAGATAAACCTTCGTTAACCCCTTTGAGCCTTGGAGTAGGAGCTTCTTTCGTACGAAAAAACCCTCATACTTAACCTAGGGGCAGGTTAGGCGTCAGTTAGTTTGACCGAGCATTCAAATTTCGAGGAAAGTGTGCATCTGAGGATCCATTACCTTCTATCGCACCATCAGGAGGTCAAGAGATGTGAAACCACAGTGGTTACCCTTCAACAATCAAGGAGTGAGGCAGTCACAACCCTTTCAAGCAAGTAAGACAACCAGTGTCACACGCTTTGTTCGAAAAAGGGGAATAAAAAAAAGAAAAGCCCGCTAAGTCGAAACTTAAAAACAAGCGACTTAGGCAAAAGTTAGGGCATCCCGCTGGACTTAAAAATCGAAAAGCTCAAAAGAGTCAGTCCAGGCAAAAATCAGGGATAAAAAAAAAGCAGAAGAAAGAAAAGTGAAACGCATTACAAAAGAAAATCCTCGATAATAACAAATTCGTATGATTACAGACACAAGATAAAAAGGGATGACTGTTATTCCAAAACCCCCTTTAGGTGCCAAACCATTAGTGGCGTAGGTTCCTTAAAGATCATAAACCTTTTGAGAGATGAACGTTCGGGTCAGATTAACTGAACATAGGATTGGAGAACATCACGAAGAGTGGGTGGGCACCGATAAATTTTGAGCCATAAATTTTTTTTCTGAAACCGTGAACCAGACCACGTTACAACCCTTAAAAGTCCTAATTGAAACATGTTTTTTTTCCTAAAGCGTACTCCAACCGGATGGTGTTCCTGACTCCTATGAGTTGTGCTAATAAGATTTGTTGGTATTGCATGTGCGCATTGTTTTTGCCATTCAAAAATCAAGGTCGCATCCCAGCAAGTGGTTTATTCACAAGGCTCGGCGACGCATTTTCAATAAAAACTTCAAGGTTAACATGAGTGTTGCATTAGGATTATCATTCTCATAAATAACTTGTTCTGTTTGCATACATGTGCCTAAATATCAATGGCAGCTTACACAGTGAATGTCAGTCAAGAAGCTTGATTCTACCAAGTTGAGATGCTTGAAAATTCTGAAAGACAATCATATCGAAGGGCATGCTGCCAAGAGATTCAGTGTAGAGTGGGCTTTCCCTAGTAAGTCGTGTTAAGATGTAGCCAATCTGGGGCAGTCACGTCGAGAAAACTCTCCAAAATTCAGTTATTCTGGGGCATTCATTCTAGGATCAGGGGCAAAGTCACTTCAAAGCCCATAGTGGGGCAGCCCACCTCTAGAGCATGGGAGATCGTCCACTCTTGAAAATGGTTAATGGAAAACACCTCCTCAAGGTTCAAGATGCTAAAGCAGAGTATTGTCAAGTCATTACGATCCCCTTCGAGGTAATGTACGTCATGGATTATGAAGACTGGGGCAGTTATGTCGAGATATGATAAATCTCTCCAAGAGTTTAAAGACCCTGGGGCAGTGCGAACGCCCGATCTTCTGTAAAATCCTCTTGAGATGAAAAGTTCAAAGAGCCGCTTATGACCATAAAGACAAGTCAGGTTGCAGGGCAACAGGATTGTACATCCCCAGCAGTTGGCTCTCCCCAGCATTGAGATTGCTCCTTCCCCAGAAGGAAAAACTTTCCTCAGCAGAGCAGACCTTCCTCAGCAGGAGACCTGGAAAGTATTTTCTCTGAATCAAGACGTTATCTCCCCACAGAATCAGGGTTTTCACTTCCCCCATCCAGTCAGGAAGCGTGCTTTCGCCGACAATGTCATATTCTAGTCCCCAGCAAGGTGGGAGTAAAGTCATTCTCCCCACCAGCAGGCTAAGTTCAGTAGTATCCCCAAGCAGGATGGTATTATGGGCTGGCATCCCCCAGCAGGTCCTGAGCCCAATTGGATATTAGCAATCTTCAGTAACAGACTTTCGGTTCCGTTATTGGTGTCCATTCTCAACTCCCCCAGCAGAGGAGAAATTTCAGGTTTTCGATGTTACCTTCAGTGAAGAACAGGTGTGGCCCCCGGTAGTTCTTTCGGGATTTCATCCCCAGCAGAAGTTGTTGATCCGAAGAGCCGATCAGTATGACCCTCCTCAGCAGAGTTCTTGGATTCAGAGGACAATTTATTTTTGTCATCCCCAGCTGAATGGATCTTTTCTCTCCGGCATTTATTTTGCTGGAGGGACCCCTTTTGCATATCATAAGCATTTGCATTGCATCCTCACAACGCGTAGCATT
Source organism: Lathyrus tuberosus (assembly GCA_022829125.1). Classification (NCBI taxonomy): domain Eukaryota; kingdom Viridiplantae; phylum Streptophyta; class Magnoliopsida; order Fabales; family Fabaceae; genus Lathyrus; species Lathyrus tuberosus. Next base: position 2,852,584 of record JALAZF010000478.1, on the reverse strand, counting down.
TCCACTTCGTGTGGAGCATTACGGCAAAATTCAAACATTTGCATTTAAAGCATAAGCTAGGTTTGACGCTTTCCTTGCCAATTCTCTTTCCCAGCAGAGATGGCATAACTCAGGAGATTTCGGAGGGATACGTTCCTCATACTTGTGCTCCCCGGCAGAGTCTTTTAATTACACTTCTCCTTCCCCAACGGAGTCATCTTATCTGTGGATCATGAGTCCGTTAGAAGTTTGCCTTTGTTTGCCTCAGTTTGGCCTTTTTCTTTTGTGAAATCCAGTTCTCGCCCGATAGTCAGTTCTCGCCTAACATATTTTGTCTGCCAATTTCCCTTTCTCAGTAGGGTGGTCTAAACCGGAAGTTTTGTTTCACGTTATCCCCAGTGAAGTCCACTTTATGTTGGTTATCCTTTATGGGTACAATTGAGGTTGTATTCGTTTTGTGGTTGCGATCGAGGTCGTATTTATATTTTCTTTGCGGGTAGAGTGATTGAGGTCAGTCTTCCTTTGTGGGTACAATTGAGGTTGTATTCATTTTGTGGATGCGATCGAGGTCGTATTCGTATTTTACTTTGTGGGTAGAGTGATTGAGGCCAGTCTTCCTTTTGTGGGTACAATTGAGGTTGTATTCGTTCTGTGGATGCGATTGAGGTCGTATTCGTATTTTTCTTTGTGGGTAGAGTGATTGAGGCCAGTCTTCCTTTGTGGGTACAATTGAGGTTGTATTCTTTTTGTGGATGCAATCGAGGTCGTATTCGTCTTTTCTTTGCGGGTAGAGTGATTGAGGTCAGTCTTCCTTTGTGGGTACAATTGAGGTTGTATTAGTTTTGTGGGTGCGATTGAGGTCATATTCGTGTTTTTCTTTGTGGGTAGAGTGATTGAGGTCAGTCTTCCTTTGTGGGTACAATTGAGGTTGTATTCGTTTTGTGGGTGCGATTGAGGTCATATTCGTGTTTTTCTTTGTGGGTAGAGTGATTGAGGTCAGTCTTCCTTTGTGGGTACAATTGAGGTTGTATTCGTTTTGTGGGTGCGATTGAGGTCGTATTCGTGTTTTTCTTTGCGGGTAGAGTGATTGAGGCCAGTCTTCCTTTGTGGGTACAATTGAGGTTGTATTTGTTTTGTGGATGCGATCGAGGTCGTATTCGTCTTTTCTTTGCGGGTAGAGTGATTGAGGTCAGTCTTCCTTTGTGGGTACAATTGAGGTTGTTTTCATTTTGTGGGTGCGATTGAGGTCGTATTCGTGTTTTTCTTTGTGGGTAGAGTGATTGAGGCCAGTCTTCCTTTGTGGGTACAATTGAGGTTGTATTCATTTTGTGGGTACGATTGAGGCCGTTTTCGTGTTTTTCTTTGTGGGTAGAGTGATTGAGGTCAGTCTTCCTTTGCGGGTAAAATTGAGGTTGTATTCGTTTTGTGGGTGCGATTGAGGTCGTATTCGTGTTTTTCTTCGTGGGTAGAGTGATTGCGGTCAGTCTTCCTTTGTGGGTACAATTGAGGTTGTATTCGTTTTGTGGGTGCGATTGAGTTCGTATTCGTCTTTTCTTTATGGGTAGGGTGATTGAGGTCAGTCTTCTTTTTGTGGGTACAATTGAGGCTGTATTCGTTTTTTGGGTGCGATTGAGGTCGTATTCGTATTTTTCTTGTGGATATGGTTGAGGTCATATTCCTTATTTTTTAGCACGTTCCATTCTCGTTATCCTCGCCATCAGCAAATTTCTGGGTTCTTTCGGTATTCAATCCCCGTGCATCCTGATTGTCTGAAAGCCGTCGCTATCATACCCTCAGGACCAAGTTGATTGAATAGGGGCAGCTGTAGCACCCCAAAATTTGCCCTCCTTACTTTAGTACTAATTGGCTTATGTTTCATTGCATTTTTGCATTATCATGTATGCATATCATTAGCATGGGGTCAAGGTGCTTGAGGCAGTTCAAGAAGGTCCTATCTGGTCTATCATATCATCAAGAGTTCACAAGTGGCAAGGGATCTCAAGGGATCACTCTCTCCTAACCGGTGCATGAATTAGGGTTTTGAAATTCTTGGGTTTATTGCTCCAATGGGCAAGCTCCTTGGGTTTTTATCATCACTAAATGACATATCTTATCTTTGTTGGAGAGGATACACATTATATTCAGAGGAATTTTGATTTGGAGACTGTGTTATTTCCTCCTAGACTGAGGGTACCAAAACTAGGGTTTGCTATAAAGTCAGTTTATTTCTGATTTTTTGGGTAAGACTTGATTCCATGGTATTCCTTGGGTCCCTAAGCATCTAGGAGTGGAAGATTGTCCATCAGTTTGGTTCAGGAGAGACTTAATTGATCAGAAGATTGGAAATCAGGTGAATGGAGTAAAAGTCAACAGGGAGAGGGGAAGTCAACTGTAGAATGTTGAGGTTCTCTCCAAGGTTTTCAAAGTTCCACATCTTCATATGGTCATCAAGAGTCAAGTTTCATGCCATATATAAAGAATCAGGAGTTGGTATAAAAGTTACTAAATATGGAAATGACCTATAATTTGAAAGTTTCCTTTTTGGGCAAGTTCCTGCACTGCATTCAACTTGACTTTTCATCATCAAGAATGCTTCAACTGAATTTTTCTCCAACATGAAAGTTGAAGATATTTTTCTCCTCTTTCTAACAAGTACCAGTGGGTCTCTATATCATTTGTGAAACTCCAGTTATGATCAAAAGAAGGCAAAGTGGTTTTTAGGGTTTCTCATGGTTCCATTTTCACAACTTTGGGCATAATGACCTATAATCAATTCCATTGCTTCATGCCACATTCTAATATCAAAGAACATTCCTTGAGGATTATTTTGGGCTCAAGAATTGAGAAATTCCATGGTTTAGTCTTCACTTATTCTCCATTATGCCAAATTGCCAAATTATTAAAAACTCATGAATCAAATGGTTTCAAGGCCCAAATCAAACTTAGGTGTGATTAGCAATTCAGATGTAAGTGATCCATCATGGAATTATTAAGTGCACACGCATGGAGAGAGGTGTAACTCACATTATGAAATTTTCTAAAAATCACCCAAACTCATTAAACAAAGAATTGCCCAAGCCCAATTCATTATCAGTGAAAAACCCTAGTCTATTTAAATCCATTCATGCACTGGTTAGGGTTCATTCACGTGCATTTAGAGGAGAACAACAACTTGAACCCTAAAGCTTTTCTTCAACAATTCTCACAATCCACAAGGTTTCTTCACGAACTTCTTCCACAAACCTCTTCCTGGTGATCTATAGAGTAAAAATCAACCATCATTCGCAGCCAAAGGCAAGGATTCAGATTGTACCATCTCAGGTTGGTGGTTTTTTTCGTGATCATGAAACTTGAATTTTAATCCTGCATAATGTTATGTGATGTCTATAGATCATGCTGATGTGATTTATTTTGAATATGGATGCGTATATTGCTTGTTTGGTGCGTTTAAAGTTTTATGCCCTAACCTTTCTCCTTTCGTTTTTCATTATACACTAACAATTTGTGATTTTGGATGATATATTTGGAATCCTCATTGAATTCTGGACAGAATAGTGTATGCACTTGCGTTTTCTGGGTTTTGTTAGGTTGCAGGTGACCGGAGTAGGGGGCCGGAACCCTAACTCCGGTGGCGGCCGTTGATCCAGTCCGGCGGAGGGTTTGAATGGGGAAGACGACTCCTCAGCCGTCCATTGTGTTGATCACACAGTCCAGATCGCGCCATGTGTTTTTTCTTTTATTTTTTTTCTTCTGAATTTTAATTAGTAATCTCATGTTTATTACCCCATAGCCCTTACCGTGTACGCCCAATCATTTTATTTCATTTTATTTACTTTTATTTGCGTTGACTTGTTCATGGACGTTGGATCAATCCAAAGGTAAGTGCGCAGTCAACCCAGTTGACTAGGTCACACGCGTACACCCTTTTTTTTATTGTTTTTTCTGATTAATTATGTGGTTGGGCCTTACTATCTGCACCCTCCTACCTTAGCCCATTATCATTCTCAACAGGTTTGGACTACTAAACGCACCCCCAGTATTTTTATTTCATTTTATTTTTATTTTAATTACTGCATTTCATTTTTAATTATTAAAATTAGTTAACTGCATTTAAAAAATCCCAGAAAATTCATGCATCATTTTTATTATTTTATAAAATTTTCACAAATTTTATTTTTATTTTTTTATTTTATTTTTATCATCTAAACTAATTATTTAGTTAATTTCTTTTTGAATTATCCACATCATGCATATCTAATTTTGTTTATTTTATTTCTCTGCATCCATAAAATATTTTTAATCCGTTCTTTTTGCATTTGTTAGATAATATTCTAAAATGCATTAAAATATTTTTATATAATTTTTAATTATTATTTCATATTACATTCTGGTCCACTTTTTTGCGCATTGAACCCTATTTCTCACCTGAGCTTTGCCTATTTGTTTAAGTGGCTAACATCTTGATTTTTTGCAAGGGTTTTTGGTTTTTGGTTTGTCTATGGTTGAGCAACCTTTATATTTAATTTGGTGATTTTAGAATTTGCTTTACTATTTGTTTAATGGCCCTTTGTGTGAGATTTTCTTGTATGCGTACCCTTGACCTTGTCTGGTTATCTGTTTGAAAAGGCACTTGAGCCATTGTCTTGGGGTTGTTTATTTGACTTCTTAATTCATGTTTGGATTGATATCAATATTATATGCCATTGTTTGATTTTCATTTGCTTGAATATTACTTATGTCTATTCTGTACTAATCTTTTATGCAGGGACTAAGGTAAGTTATTTGAGGGTATGGATAAGTATCCATGGTCACCCTTACTCTTTCCTTCTATCATCTTTTCCCTTTAGGATTAGGTTGTCGTCAAACCTCACTAACTGTAGGTCACCCATGCATGATAACATTAGGACTCTTAGTTCCCTTTAGAGTTACCTTTGTGTCTTCTCTCTTCTCATCTCAAACTTTCTAAAAATACTTAATAAGGATAAATTGTATTGCGCACGAGCCTTAAGCGTGGGGAATGAGAAATGAGGGGCTTCCTCTCATCTTTCTAGAGTGCTTAGCGAGCGTCCTGTCTTGGGACGATGCGTTAAGTATTCGCCCCTGTGCCCTAGACTTTGGTTCAATGCAACTTATGAACTAACTTAAGTCACTTCTGTCCTAAAAAACACAAACCAACTTCAAACTTTTTTGTCCTTCGGGATTGTCAAACTAAAGGCTATTTTCAAAAAGGGCACGTTACTTTCGGTCTGAGTCGCAAACAGGCATCGACCCTAACTATCGGACGCGAACTTAACGTCGCTCATAAAAAACACAAAAAGAACTTGGTCCGAACTACGTTGACTCTGAATTCCCCATTGCACAAAGGGGGTGCGTAGGCCTAGGACGTTGACGTCCTACCGAGTCTGTCTTTGTCTCCCCCTTCCCCGTTTTAGTATAACCTTAGATGATAGTATAACTCACCCTTAGATTAGACAACAAGCGTGGATCCCATCGAGTACGATGGACGCGTGGGGTGCTAGCACCTTCCCCTCGCGTAACCGACTCCCGAACCCAGGTTATGGTTGCGATGACCATTCCTTTCCCTCTTCCTCAGGTTTATGCGGTGTTCCCTTTCCCTCTCTTGGGATAAATTTACACGGCTGGCGACTCTGTTTTTCTGCGCCACTCTCGCGTTTGTACCTGGATGAAAATCCTGGGAGCGACACTACCCGATGTTCTTCCGGATGTATCTTTTGGTTTTGAAGTTTTTCCAAAAGTCGTTCTGATGTTTTTCCAGAAATTTCTTTATGTTCCTCCGATGCTATTCTGGATATGTCTCTTTTATTCTGATGCTCTTCCAGAAACTCTTTACATGTCTATCTGATGCTCTCCCAGATATGACTTTTTCTCATCTGATGTTCTTCCAGATGTAACTTTTGTTCTGATGTGCTTATCTGATGCTTTTTCGGATATGTCTGTCATTCTGCCAGTCTTCTAAAAAATTTTCCTGTACATTTAACGCTTTTCTAAATGTTTCGAATTTACCCTCAAATTTATTTTTAATACATCTAACGCTTTTCTAAATGTTGCAGATATGTTTCCCAGAGTGTGTTACCTCTTTCGCATCTGATGTTTTTTCGGATGTCTGAATCTCTGTTCCAGGGTTTATCCTTCTTTTTCCTAATACTACTGAATACTTTTGTCGCATCGGCAAATTTCCACAATATCTTATATCCCAAGAAAATTTCGTTGGTCTGTCTCCTGTGGTATCATTCTCCACAATATTCAAAATTCATTACATTCATTACATATCATTTCATCTGCATTCACGGTCAAAATTTTAGGTACTCTGATATTTAATCCTCTTATACCTTGAAGGTCTAAAACTTTTTGCTATTCATACCTTCAGGTCTAAGAAGATTAAATAGGGGCATCTGTCATACCCCAAATTTTGACCACTCATTGTAAAAATTTTGTTTATCTGATTGTGTTTCACTTCGTGTCATCTGTATATCATATCATCTATTTTTGTCATGCACATTGTTTGAATTTTCAGTCAGAATATATCTATGTCTTTTTCTGGTTAATTATGCGAAAAATCGATGAACGGACATGTTTTTTTGATTAAACTGACAAATGTCCCTTATTCACTCATTTTTCTCACAATTTAATCCAATATCTCATTTTTGTTTTATTTTGCATAAATAAGATTAAAAAATCCAAAAAAATATATAAGTATATTTGTATTTCATTTTTCATTTTTTGTTAGAAACAAATATAATTTTTATATATTTTTGTTTTTATATAAAATACAAATTTTGTTCTTATAAGAATTTTGTCTTTTATATATTTTATTTTTAGTGAAAGTTTTGTTTTATACAATTTTGTTTTATACAGTTTTGTTTTTCATACATTAAGTTTGGATAAAATTGAACCATATTTTCAAAGAAAAATTCCATTTGTCTTGCATCTTCATAAATGCATTCCTTAACAAACTTCAGACTTTGAATTCTAGTCTTCTCTTATCTCCACTTGGCTTAAGCTAGTATAAATAGGCATGATTAGAAGCATAGAAAATTACACCAAACGAGTATTAACTTGTTTCTCTCATCTCTTTCTCTCAAATTTTCTTTTTATATTTTCTGTGTAAATTAGAGAAAAAAAGAGTGTAAATATAAACCATGGGTGCTGCGCACCCCTTTTTCCCACTGCCATGTATTTTTTCATATACATACACAAGGGCATCAGCGCCCCTTTTTCATCACCTTACAATTCTTTTCTTTTTACTATCACAAGTTTGCCTAAATGAATGTTTTTTTATGTAAAACTAATACATTTTTACATTGAAAACTAACAAAAATTTTGCAAGTTACTAATTACAAATTGTTGCAGCTTTTTCTTTTTTCTTTTTTCTTTACTAACTCAAAGGAAAATACATAGTTTTGATTTGAACTATCAAAATTATGCAGAAAAACAATGGATTAACAGGTTGAAAGCCACAACCTTTGCTGCAACTTCCTCAGTTCAGCAGGCCACAAACCGTGCCAACAATTTCTCGAAGTGATTCATCAACCTGAAATTAAGAAGAAGAAGAAGAAGGACTTATGGCAATTGCTGCAACAAAAAAATCATGACTTACTTACTTGTTACAGCAACCACACCATTTGCTCAATTTCATACTTTCTGTGAAATTGTTCAATGGAAACCAAAACTTCCTGCAAAATTCGGAACAGAGCAAAATCAATAGAATCAAATTCTCTGCAACAAATTCAATTCAACAACAGCAGGGCATAAATTCAATCAAATTGAGAGCAACAATACAAAGCCAAGAATTCAGAATTTTTTATAAACAATTTTCAATTCAACTTCATATATTCATGTTTTATCTAATTCAATACTTAACATGTTTATGTTTTCTACTACAGGTCTGAGAAACTGAATTACAACAACAACATAGAGCTAAAAAGCTGCTACAACTTACCGACATCCCGACACGTCGAATTCACTAATATGAATGGCTTCAAACAGCAATTTCACCTGCAATTTCCACAATTTTTCCAACGAACTTTCAATTAACAAAGTTATTATATTCAATTGCAAAAAATCATATCATAACAGGTTTAATTTTTTTCACAGGATTGAAGTTTAAAAGTGAAGAACAGAGGAATCAGTGAAATTATAATTGCATATTACCTGAGTAACTCATCGCCGCGCCGGAAAGTAGAACGAAACGGAGGTGAGCCGCGATCAGAAAACGTCAACGCACCATCCTTTTTTCTGCGAAGGATCGTCGCGCCGGAACCAGATGGAGAGAGCATCGAATCACCTCATCGTCACGACTGCGCCGGTGAAGAAACAGAAAGGATTCCGCCGGAGGCCGTGAGTGGAGTAGGGGTGGGAATAGGCTGGGGCGAGCTAGGCTTTGCCAAGCCTGAGCCTGGCCTGCTAAAAATTTCAAAGCCTAAGCCTGGCCTGTAGCCTATCATAGGCTTATTTTTAGGCCTAAGCCTGGCCTTTTCGAATGCCTGATTAGCCTACTAGCCTATTTAAAAGCCTACTTCATTTGAACATCTGTAAATAAGAAATTCAACTAATGTTAAATAGACTAACAAGTTAAAATATCAATGAGATTAAATGTTTGTTTTCATTGTCTCGTTCAAGTTTTCTTATTAGCATAAGTTTGGTGATATTATTTGTTGAAGATAACTAATGAGAAAAACTTATGACTACAACTTATGACATTGTTTATAATGTTTTTTCAACTTATTTTCATAAGTTCTTCAAGATAACTAAGTATTATTTTCATATTTTAATTCAAAGTACAAAATAGAATATAATAATAATAATAAATTTATTTATTTTTTCTTAAATAGGCAAGCCTGATAGGCTTAAAAGGCTTTCTTACAGCCTATGGCCTAGCCTCTTTAGCTAAATAGGCTTATAAAAAAGCCTAGGCCTTTTCTATTTAAGAAAAAGCCTGGCCTGGCCTGAGCCTATGTAGGCTAGGCCGTAGGCCCCTGTTAGTTGGCCTGGCCTATTCCCACCCCTAGAGCGGAGCCATGGCGGAGCGATTTTGGAAAATACGATTGAGAGAAACAAGTGTTTTGGGAACGTGAAACCCTTGTTTTCAGAAAAAAATACGTTTGGGGAAAAGCTTGAGCTATTTTCAGAGAAAAAAACACGTTTTAAGTTATTCTATCAAATGCTTTTTTTGTTTTGTTTTATAAATAAAAATCTGATTTTTGTGATGGGTTTGGGCTTAGGGGATCGCTAACTACACCCCTTATTCTCATGTGAAAGCCCATCTTTCTTTTTATTCTTTTTTCTTTTTTCTTTTTAATCATAATTAATTGTTAAGTATTCTTAGTTAGATAAATATTATGTAATATTTCAAGTAGCTTAATTAAATTAATCATTTAAACTGTTTATTAATTATTTAATTTTATAGTTTATTTCTAGACTATTTTTTTCTGTAAATAATTAACTAAATGATTTGTTTCTTGTATCGTTTATTCACTAAGCGATTCAATTCTAACCAATCGATGAGATCAAAGGCATTTTTATGCGATCTCGGGTTTTCACTGCTTGTTTGGTTTTCCTTTTTGATACAAGAATTATCATACGACACCTTGACGCCCGTTGGATACTTAAAGCTTCCTCAGACGCTTCTCTGCTTGCGTAGAAAAATTCACCGGTGTTCGGTAAACTCGAATTTAAACGCTTTGCTTGTATGCCATGCATGATTTATTCACATCTGTTAAAAACAATTAAACTTGCAAACAAGTATTTCCTGTAATTACACTACACTCACTTGGGCCTCTAATAGAGTGTAAGACCCAATCCCCTTTTATACCAAAACCATTTTGGGCCTCAGTCATTGTATAAGTCCCTGTACAGTTTTCAAAACTCTGACACGATGTTTTGCCGTGCTTACTTTTATTCTCACGATGTTTTTTTCCGTGAACGTATATTTTATCTATCACGATGTTTTGCCGTGAATGTCTGTTTATTTTGCACGATGCTTTTCCGTGTATGTTTTCAATTGCCATGATATCACGATGTTCTTCCGTGTACGTTTCAATTACCATGATGTTTTCCCATGATGACACGATGTTTTGCCGTGTATTTTCTCTCTGTTTATTCACGATGTTCTTCCGTGTATATTTTCACACACGATGTTTTGCCGTGTATATGCCTTTATCAACACGATGTTCTTCCGTGTATGTTTTATTTCACATGACGTTCTTCCACGTATAATTGACTCTGATTTTATGGGCCTCTCCTTGAGCTGTAAGCCCCAGTTTACTTTCAAAATACTTTCTCTTTTGATTTTGAGATATACTGTTGTTTTTAATTTTTCTTTGTTGAACAACTAACCAAACAACATGGAAGCTCTACAACCGAGTAAGTGTTTATATGCTTTCTTTATCCACTTTCACATATATAACTGTATTGTGGGTCTGTTTCACTGTAAGTCTTCTTTCATAAACTCATATCAACTGTGTAATACTAGTATAGATATTTAGAGTTTCCCCGGTAACTACGTCTAGAACCAGATAAAATCCCGTCTCCTTACATCCGACGTTCTCCCGGATATTTCACCCTCCTTTGACAATTAGGATTTTCTTTTACAACAATTTTAGACAACTAGATCTAAGAAATTTCCCCCTTGAACAGTTCATATACAGAAGGCCATTGTTCCAAGTGAAACCCCTTCTGGAACTGTTCATCAGCCTCCTCTTGGGCTTAGTGCAAGGACCCGCAGGCTTCTTAAAAGCATCCCCACCTCCTATTGGGCGTTGTACAAGGACCCTTCGGCTTCTTAGAAGTTTTCACAGCCTCCTCTTAGGCTTCGTATAATGATTCTTCCTCAGCGAAGATAGCCTCCTCTTGGGCTTCGTACAAATTGTCCCTCGGCTTCTTAAAAGTTATTCTCGCCTTCTCTTGGGCTTTGTACAAATTTTCCCGACGACCTCCTAGAGGTATAGGAACAGAAATTAGTCATCTTACTAGAACAGTCTTTCAAAAGAGTCTAGATCTTGATCCCGAAGCGTACTTTCTCTTACACATAGTACAAAAGACACACCCAGTAGACTTGGACATTCTATATCCCCTCTTGAGTCTCAAAGACATTCTCAAGTTCCTTCTAAACACAGGAAAAACCCTTCCCTCTTTTTAACATCCGACGCTTTCCCGGATATTCCTCTTTTTTACATCCGACGTTTTCCCGGATATTCCTTCTATTTTCATCCGACGCTTTTCCAGATTTTCCTTCTATTTTCGTTCGACGTTTTCCCGGATATTCCTTCTATTTTCTGATGTTTTTCCCGGATATTCATATCTCAATATTTAATCTTTTCACTCTTTCAATCAATTCCCACAAACACCCTTTTAGCTTCAATCTTGGGCTTTGAACAAGATACAAATCACTTTTAGCTTCATATCTTGGGCTTTGAACAAGATACCCAAACATCTTTTTCCTCCCTTAGAATAGGAGGAACTACGATTGCTATGATTTCCCTGTTTTCTTTAACGGGAATACGTAGGCATAAGATTGTGAAATCTTAGCGAGCACACTAAACAAAAAAACCTTAGGTCTAGTACCTTACCTAAAACATCAAAAAACCAGAAAACAACAAAAATATCTTTTCAACATCTCTCAACCTTCCCAAAGGAGAAACTTTCCCAACCCATGACAGATAAACACCAGTAAATAGAAAATAGTAGAATAGTAGAAAATTGCTTTCAACCCATGGATAACCATGTATAGGATGGGTAATTGACAACTCCCTATTGTATAACCTGACCCCGAACTCCCCAATCTCTTAGCATTTGTTAAAGAAAACATTTGCGCGCAAGGTTAGTTTGAGATAGCTTCCCTTTCCTTTCCAGCTTCATAGGATAAATAAGAAATCAGAAAGTAACACCCAATCCCATTCGCAGGCGGATGCGGGCGGTCACGAAAACCGCGCTACAACGAGGTTTTGTCTAGTTCTAGACGTAGTTGCCGGGGAAACTCTAAATATCTATACTTTTATTACACAGTTGATGTGAGTTTATGAAAGAAGACTTACAGCGAAACAACCCCACAGTACAGAGATATACATATGAAAGCGGTAAATGAAAGCAGGTAAACACTTACTCGGTTGTAGAGCTTCCATGCTGTATGGTTAGTTGTTCAACAAAGAAAAGTTGAAAACAGTATATTACAAAATCAAAGGAGAAAGTGCTTTTAAAAGGAAAATTGGGGCTTATAGCTCAAGGAGAGGCCCAGGGTTTTGTACAGGGACTTATACAAGTGACTGAGGCCCAAGAAAGGTTTTTTGTACAAAGGGGTGGGTCTTACACTCTCTCAAGAGGCCCAAAGTTGTTTCAAGAAGAGGAATGAGGCTTATAACATGAGGGTAGGCCCAGATGATTTGATTTTTGAACTGGCGATCGCGCCGGGTTTTTTGAAAATACAGTGGGACTTATACAATATCTGAGGCCCAAAAATTGTTTGTATTTACAAAGGATTGGGTCTTACACTCCATTAGAGGCCCAATAATTTATTTTTGTACAAGTGATGGGGCTTACAGCTCAAGGAGAGGCCCAGATGTTTTTTGTTTTGAAAACGGCGATCGCGCTGGGATTTTTGAAAATACAGTGAGACTTATACAATATCTGAGGCCCAAAATAGGTTTTTTACTTACAAAGGATTGGGTCTTACACTCTATTAGAGGCCAAAAGTTTGAAAAGTTTGTTAGGGTGAAAATCAACAAAATCCCTAATTTCACCATTTTTAAAGTAATTATTCAAAGAAAATTAATTAAAATGATACAAATTCCAAATAAGTTTGAATAAACAACTTGTGATTTTGGTTTTAGGTTTGAAAAATGAGGTTTTAATCACAAGATGAATTAAAACCTATTTGGTGTTGATTTTCCAACATGAAGATTTATTTTTAAAAGGGTTTAAAAACAAATAAAAAGGTATTTATTTACAAAAATACTAATTATATTAAATAAATAATATAAATCTAATTTTTTTTGTGGAATAAAATATTTCAACATTTTTGTGATTTTTTTGCAAAAAGAACGAATAAAAAATAATTAAAATTGAGTGAGTTACTAATTTTTTAAATCATTTAAAATAAATATGAAAAATAACAAAAAAACAAGAAAAAGTGGTAAAAAAGAGATCTGGGGCGAGGGGGATTCGAACCCCAGACCTCTCGCTAGCCAATACACACAAAACTAGCTGATCAACTACTGGGGCGCAATGCCAATTCAAATATTGTATGGCAAATGATAAATATATAGAGAACTTGGTTGGAAAACCTGAAGAATGGCGCCATGGCCATCTTCTTCCTCCAGCTCGTGCATGAAGCCCTCTATCTATCTCGTTTCTCCACCATTTGACATGATTCAAACACCAAACTCATGCGTTTTTTCACAAGGAAGAAGATGGCAATACTCAATTTTATTTATTTTCAGTGTATAGCAAGTTATATCTTTGTGGTCATATGAACCCTAATTTTGCAAAAGCAATGGAGCAGACATGATTATGAGTGTTATGATCAAATTTTTTGAGGGGAAATACTCAGCATATGATGGCAATCAATTGGCAAAAATATCATGCGAGGAAATATGCATGGATCATGAAGTTGAAGTTTTGAGGCATACCTTGATGCAAGCTGAAATGGAACTCTGCACAGATGGTGTTCCAGAAGAAATTTGATGATCCCTACAGCTTCAATGGATATAGTGGAGTGTGTTGCAAGCTTTGGAACACTCTGAAAACCTTTGGATCAAGTTGGAGAACTCCAACTGCATAATTGAGGCATAATGGCTTGGTTGAAGGGTGATTTTGAGCTAGGGGTGTTACAGTTGGTGTTTAAGTGTTTGGACACCTCAAATACATCATATGTGATGTGTCTGAGCAATTGGAATGAATTGCTTAGGGTTTCAACTCAAAACCCGATGGTGGTTACTCAAAAACAAGGAAATTTGGCACTTAAGACAGAATGAGAGAAAGCAGTGCTATAAGGTGCTTTGGTGTTTCTTGAATGATCCATTAGAACCTCTATCTATAGGTGATCAACTTTTGTCTTGGAGTAATAGTGAATGGATGCTGGATCAGATCACCTTCAAAGGGATTGGTTGGACATAAATGCCTCTTGCAATAGGTGTAACAGCTACTCCAAATAGATCAGCTATGCCTTGACTGAAATCACATTCCTCAGTCATTTTAATTGTTGTTTAATCATAGAACTTGACTGAGGAGAGTGAGAATCTTGACAATGCACTATTCCACATTAATTCCCTTTGAATTCAAGGTAAAATGTGCCAAAATGCATGAACTTCAAGTTGGAAGATTCCTTGGCTTTGTGACTCAGCTTTGTAGGTTGGATCAGATGCATTGTGATTGGTTTGAGTACATGTGGCATGATGATCCTCAGTTTTGATTCAGAAATCGTGTGTAGCAAGCAAACATGCAAACTAATTTTTCCAAAACAGCTTGTAGCAGCATGACTTTGGGCATGGATTTCTCTTGGCTCAAGTTGAATTAATTCATGCTGATAAGCTCTTTGGATTCTTGGCAACATTTGCAACAACATTGATGTTTACCTTTGGACTTGATTCAGCTTGCAACTATGTGAAAAGATCTTACAAGTTTTGGTGTTTCCAACAAAATCTGCCTTGGCCAGAATTTTTCTAAGTGTTGGAAAATGATGTATTTTCATGTTTTAGTCATTTTGGCTCAATCATAACTCAGAATCCACAATGAATTGGAATGAGGTGTAGTTGGAGCTTTTGTATAGGGTAATGAAGCTAAAAATCTAGCTTTGGATGGGGAAGAATGACCTTGTGGTTTAGGAGTTATGATCCTCCAAAGTTGGTACCCTTGCCACTTTCATAACTTAGAAAATTTTCTAAGTTTTTATGGTTACCCCTTTTATAAGTTATCCCACTTTTCTTGATTTTTCTTGATGAATGATGATTCAAATCATACCTTAACATCATTTTAGGGTTAAAAAACCATTTTTGTGAAAAATCTCAAAAAGTCAAAGTTTGACTTTTGTGCACAGTTGACTTTTTATCAGATGAATTCCAAACTGTGCAATCCTTTAGGAAATCATGTCCTTGACCTAAATCAAACTTGATTGACATGTTCCATGGGTGCTATAGGGTATATTGATTCATGTCCTAG
Organism: Lathyrus tuberosus; assembly: GCA_022829125.1. Classification (NCBI taxonomy): domain Eukaryota; kingdom Viridiplantae; phylum Streptophyta; class Magnoliopsida; order Fabales; family Fabaceae; genus Lathyrus; species Lathyrus tuberosus. The sequence goes on along the minus strand of JALAZF010000478.1, from coordinate 2,837,434 downwards.
GGTTTGGGAGCATGTCCTGGTCAAAAGTCAAAGCTACAGTTGACTTTTCTCACGAAACCCTAACTGTGGTTCAGATGAAATTGAAACTTATTGCTCAAGCTTCTTGGATTAATCCATTGTTGCAAATGGATCAATGTAGTGTGTTAGAGACCCTTAAATCCTCCCTTGATGTCTTGGCTCATGATTTGTCCAAAAAGTGAACTTAGGGGTGAATTAGGTCAAGAAACCCTAATTCCTGATTTTTTATGTATGCATCCCCTGGGGCTAAATTGACTTGGTGATTGGGTTTATGATGCCCCTTGGAGCATCATAGGTTATGCCTTGAAGAATTGGCTCATGCCCAGAGGAGAATTTCCATCTGGAGGCCCTAGTCGACCAAAACCCTAATTTGGTGACACTGGCGATCTTGGGGCTTGATCCACTTAGAAGGGAGCAGCCTTGTGCTAAATCCTTGAAGTGGGAGTCCTCTTGATCCATTGTAGATGTTGGAGAGATTTATAAAAGTTGAAGATCATGTCATTCCTTGATTGATCCTTTGTCTAAGAGCTCTGAGAGGGCTTGTACCCTAATTTTTTATTGTAGTGGATGCTCACCCATCTTTGGGGAGACTAATGGTTCATCCATATTGTGATGATGATTTGCACAATGATGGGAATCTTAGTGGTCAAAATTTGGGGTATGACAGACGCCCCTATTTAATCTTCTTGGACCTTAAGGTATGAATGACGAAGGTATTCGGGCATTCGAGGTGCAAGATGATTAAATATCGGAATACCCAAAATTTTGATGGTGGTTATGAATGGCAGTTTGCGCATCCATCTTCTTTTGCTAAGAAATGATACTTAGAAAAGGTAAACTTCCCCTTGATTCTGGTCTTCAGCCAAGGAACTGGTCTCAGTTTCTGATTCAAACTTCCCCTCCATCCTGGTTTCCTACCGAGAAACTGGTCTCAGTTCTTATTCAAACTTCCCCTCGATCCTGGTTTCCTACCGAGGAACTGGTCTCAGTTTCTGAAATAAACTTCCCCTCGATCCCTGTTTCCTACCAGTGAACTGGTCTAAGTTTCTTTTGTGAATAAACTTTCTTGACAAGGGACACTGTTCGTAGCGGTTTTCCTCAAACTTCTCGCCGAATTTTCCTGGGGAGATGGCATTTGATGGAAAAAACTTTTGATGTCAGGCTTGCTGGGGAACCCAATCGTCTGAGTTATAGAGGTGCACAAACTTCTCTGTTGGAGACGCCATTTTTCGGCTCTACAGGGGAAAGCAGGTCTCTTGAGAGACTTCTGTCGCCTGGGGATATTACATCATACTTTTCCTCGAGATCTTCCCGAAGAAATTCCATATGATGTGATCCAATTTTGAGGTGCCGATGACTTTGTTAACATTGACTTTCTAGAGGAAAGAACCAATGTTCTGCTGAGAGTCTTCGGTTGAGAGGCTTTCTCTGGGAATTTTCCTTAATCCGGGAAAACGAAGATATCATCTTAAATGGGGAAGAGTGATGTTGGTCGAAAGTTCTCTGGTTTTTCATAGGTTGAAGTTATCAAAGTGGTCAAGGACCAACTTCATCCCAGAAATACACTGGAGGAGAAATATTGTTCAGAGGCAACGTTCCCTGATGAGGAAAGGACTGACAACTCGATTAAGAGGGCTGTCTATCACTAGGGGACAAAACCGACTAGAGAGATAGTGATGCAATATAAATATGAATGTAAATCAATAATGCATGATGTATGTATGTATATGCTGACAAAACTGACCCAACATATAGACTAATGGATGAACACGACTGGATACTCGGCCATCGCGGGGCGAAGGAGCACTGCTGGTCCAAAAGTAGCAATTCTGCCTTGCTTAGGAGAAGTAGTCCCTGCGGGGAACCACCGTTGGTCAGGCTTAGGAGGTAAGAACTCGACCGAAGATGTCATATGGAGTGTTCGTATCTGACATAACTGATCCTTCGTTCAGGCACACTGGTTTAGAAGGAGTACTTTGATTCTGCACTTTGTGGTTCACTTACTTCTGGAGAAGCGATCGATGTTCTTCTGATGTTCAACAGTCAAAAGAAATTGCCATCTTTATTTTAAAAGCAGAGAAATTTTAACAAGTAAATTCATTTTTGTTTTATTTCAAGAATCGTTGATCATGTTACAATGTCGTTCTATAAGGCTAAAACAAATAAGAATTGCAAACAAAAACACAAGGGCTCCAATTGTATTGATAGGAAGGAAATCAGCCAAACGCGTGATTCCATAGAGTATTTACAAAGATAGAAAATGGTAATTTATAGGGAAAAAGGGCTACGTTGAAACATAACAACCACTATCCTTCTACCAACTTTGAATTTTAGTCATCCTGAGCTTCTGTCGAAGATGACCTTGACTGGAGTTTTCTGATGGATGGCATGACTGCTGCTGAGGGACTTGCCTCTGTTGAACATAGTTACTTGCCATTAATCCCTAATTTTTTCCTGGATTGTACTTTGAGAGTTCCAATCCACCGGGATGATTTTTGATTATGTCTCTAATTTTTGCCTGGACCGCCCTTTTGGGTTTTCAATCCACCGAGACGTTTTTTTTAGTTTAGGCGAAGTATTTCTTGACTACATCAACATTTGTGGGGTAGGCAAACTCTTCTCCATCCATGGTTGCGAGTCTCAAGGCGTCGCCTGAGAAAGCTTTCTTGACCACATAGGGGCTGTCATAATTCGGGGTCCATTTTTTCCTAGAATCAGTGAAAAATGATTGTATTTTCTTGAGAACAAGGTCTCCTTTTCTGAAGATGCGAGGTCGGACCTTTTTGTCGAACACCTTCTTCATTCTTTGCTGATACAACTGACCATGGCATAGTGCCGTTATTCGCTTTTCTTCGATCAGATTGAGTTCGTCATGCCGGCTTTGACACCATTCAGCTTCTGTAAGCTTAGCTTCCATCAATACCCGGATTGATGGGATCTCTACTTCTATGGGGAGCACTGCTTCCATGCCATATACTAGAGAGAAAGGGGTTGCCCCTGTTGAAGTGCGGACAGATGTACGATAACCATGAAGAGCAAAGGGTAGCATTTCATGCCAGTCTTTGTAGGTTACAACCATCCTCTGAACAATCCTTTTGATGTTCTTGTTAGCCGCTTCTACCGCTCCGTTCATCTTGGGTCGGTAGGGAGATGAGTTATGGTGTTCGATCTTGAACTCTGCGCACAACTCTTTCATCATCTTATTGTTCAAGTTAGATCCATTATCAGTAATGATCTGGCTTGGAACACCATAACGACAGATGAGATTATTTTTGATAAATCGAACCACCACTTGTCGGGTTACATTGGCGTATGACGCTGCTTCGACCCACTTGGTGAAGTAATCAATGGCTACCAGGATGAACCGATGTCCGTTCGAAGCCTTAGGCTCAATCATGCCAATCACGTCGATTCCCCATATGGAAAAAGGCCATGGGGAAGAAAGAACTTTGAGATGTGTTGACGGTACATGGATTTTGTCGGAGTATATCTGACACCTGTGACACTTCCTCATGTACTTGTAGCAGTCGGATTCCATTGTCAACCAATAGTACCATGCTCTTAGAATTTTTCTCGCCATTGTATGTCCGTTGGCATGAGTGCCAAAGGACCCTTCGTGAATTTCTTTTATTAGCATGTCTGCTTCTGGCCTGTCTACACATCGGAGCAAGACCATGTCAAAATTTCTCTTATAGAGTGTATCACCGCTCAGGAAGAAACTGCCAGCCAGCCTTTTGAGAGTTTTTCTATCCTTTCTGGATGCCCTAGGTGGGTACTCTTATTTCTGAAGGAAGCATTTGATATCGTGATACCAAGGTTTGTTGTCTATGACTGCTTCGATCGTGAAGATGTAAACGGCCCGTTCAAGGCGCATTATGTCGATCTTAGGTAAGTCATTCTATTGACCTATGCTAATCATGGAAGAGAGGGTGGCTAATGCATCAGCCATGTGATTCTCATCACGAGGGATATGATGAAACTCGACTCTGTTGAAAAAAGGTAACAACCTTCTTGCATAATCTTTGTAAGGAATTAGTCCTGATTGGTATATTTTCCAATATCCTTTAATCTGATTGATAACCAGGGATGAGTCGCCATATGTATCCAAGTTCTTGATCCTTAAGTCGATCGCTTCCTCGAGACCCATGTGTAGCACCCCAAAATTTGCTCTCTTACCTTTAGTACTAACTGGCTCATGTTTCATCTCTTTTTGCATTATCATGTGTGCATATCATTGGTTCTTAGCATGGGGTCAAGGTGCCTGAGGCAAGTTCAAGAGGAGAAGATGTTCTTCAAAGGGTCAAGCAAGAGAGTTCAAGTGGATCACTTTCTCCTAACTAGTGCAGAAATTAGGGTTTTGAGATTCTTGGGTCTATTGCTCCAATGGGCGAGTTTCTTGAGTTTTTATCATCACCAAATGGCATATCTTATCTTTGTTGGAGAGGATACACATCATATTCAGAGGAATTTGGATTTGGAGACTGTGCTATTTCCTCATAGACTGAGGGTACCAAAACTAGGGTTTGCCATAAAGTTAATTTATTTCTGATTTTTTGGGTAAGACTTGATTCCATGGTATTCCTTGGGTCCCTAAGCATCTAGGAGTGGAAGATTGTCCATCAGTTTGGTTCAAGAGAAGGTCAAGTGGCCAATGGATTGGGAATCAGGTGAATTGGGTAAAGGTCAACAGTGAAAGGGGAAGTCAACTGTGGAATCTTGAGGTTCTCCCCAGGGTTTTCAAGATCTCACATCCTTATATGGTCTTCAAGGGTCAAGTTTCATGCCATTTATCAAGAATCAAGGGTTGGTGCAAAAGTTACAAAATATGGAAATGACCTATAATTTGAAAGTTTCCTTTTTGGGCAAGTTCTTACACTATATTCAACTTGACTTTTCACCATCAAGAGAGCTTCAAATGAATTTTTCTCCAACATGAAAGTTCAAGATCTTTTTCTCCTCATTCCAACAAGTACTAGTGGGTCTCCATAGCATTTGTGAAACTCAACTTATGATAAAAAGAAGGCAAAGTGGTTTTTAGGGTTTCTCATGATTCCATTTTCACAACTTTGGCATAGTGACCTATAATTTATTCCATTGCTTCAAGACATATTCTAACATCAAAGGACACTCCTCAAGGATCATTTTAGGCCTTTGAACCAAGTGAATCCATGGTGTATTTATCACTTATTCTCCATTATTCAAAATTGCCAAGTCATTGAAAACGCATGAACCAAATGGTTTCAAGGCCCAAATCAAACTCAGGTGTAATTAGCAATTCAAACATGGGTGATCCATCATAAAATATTTGGATATACATGCATGGAAGGAGGTGTATCTCACATAATGTAATTTTTCAAAGTTGCCAAAAACTCTTTAAACAAAGAATTACCAAGGCCCAAATCATTATCAGTGAAAAACCCTAATGTATTTAATCTCATTCATGCACTGGTTAGGGTTAGAACACGTGAATTTGGAGGAGAAGAAAGCTTGAACCCTAAAACTTGAATCTTACATATCTCTCAATCCATTAGGTCTTTTCAAGAAATTCTTTCACCATCAGAACCCTTGGGATTTCTAGAGCACGAACCAATCACCCTTTGAAGCTAACAGTGGAGATACGTGTTGTACCATCTCAGGTTAGTGATGATTTTCATGATCATAAAACTCTCCTTTTTGATGCGCATATTGATGTGTGATTGTCACTGATAACTCTGATATTATTTGTTTGGTGTTTGGACGTGTAGATTGATCATACTTTGAGTTTAAAATTTTTGAACCCAAGCTTACTTCCTTCGAATCTCACTATTCGTGCATTGTTTGTGATTTTTGATGAGATATTTGAGTTCCTTGCGATTTTCTGGTTCAAATGGTATATTCGTGCGCGTTTTTTGGTGAGTTTTTGAGTTGCAGGTGACGGAGGGGTCGATCGGAACCCTAGTTCCGGCGACTGGTTATGGTGGCCGGCCGGTGAAGGGTTGAACGAAAAAGATGAGCCAGAGCCGTTGATCTGCGTGATCGTGTGGCTCTCACGCTGCCACGTTGTACTCTTTTTATTTTTTTCTGATTTTTATTTAAGGATCGTGTGTGTGTCTTTCCATGGATATTACCGTGAACCACAAATCCCAAACTCTTATCATGTTGACTTATGGAGCCTTGATTTAATCATGCGGTCGTTATCTTGCCAACAAATTAATGAGGCCACGTACCTGGCACATGGGTGTGCATTGTGTACTGACTGTTTGGTGTGCGTGCGTGAACGTTAATTAGTGTGTTCTTTTCATCATGGCCCTTTATCATAATTACCTTGTATTTGGTTTGACTCAACGTGAGGCGCATGATGCATCTAAAGGTGAGGATGAGTCAACTGGGTTGACTGAGGTTCACACGTGGACCCTTTTTTCTTTTTATTTTTTTTCCTGATGGATTAGTGATTGGGCCTCGCTAATGGCACCCCCCTGTAAGCCCATGTTTTGCATTCCAACATGTTTTATTACTTAACGCACCCCCCTTGCATATTTCAATTTATTTATTTTATTTAGTTTATTGCATTTCATTTTTAAATTTTAAAAATAGTTATATGCATTTAAAAATTCCAAGAAAATTCATGCATCATATTTATCTTTTTATAAAATTTTCCTAAATTTTATTTTATTATTTTATTTTATTTCTAGAATCTGAAATAAATATTAGATTATTTTCTTTTTGAATCTATTCATATCATGCATACTTAAATTTGTTTATTTTATTTCTCTGCATCCATAAATTATTTAGAACTCATTATTTTTGCATTATTTTACCAATACATTGAATTGCATTAAAATATCTTTCCTTCATTTTTTAAATCATTTCATATTGCATTTTAGTCCTCCTTTGTTGCACATTGAACCTTGCTTCTTATCTGAGCTTTGCATAATTGTTTGAGTGACTAACATCTTGAATTTTTGCAGGAGTTTTTGATATGTTGTTTGTTTCTTGTTGAACAATGTTGAGAATTAATTTGGCAATTTTAAAAGATGTTTTACTACTTGTTTAATTTCTCTTTGTGTGAGATTTTCTTGTATGCACATCCCGGATCTTGTCTGGTTATCTGTTTGAAGAGGCACTTGTGCCATTATTTTGGGGGTTGTTTATTTGACTTCATAAATCATGTTTGGATTGTTATCACTATTATATGCCATTGTTTGGTTTTCATTTGCTTTAATATTACTTGTGCCCGTTTGGTACTAACCTTTTATGCAGAGGTTGAGGTAAGTTCTTTGAGGGTGTGGATAGTCATCCATATTCACCCTTACTCCTTCCTTCTCTCATATTTTCTTTTCTTTAGGCTTAGGTTGTCGTCAAACCTCACTAACCGTAGGCCGCCCATGATTGATAACATTAGGACTCTTAGTTTCCCTTTAGAGTTTCCTTTGCATCTTCTCTCTTCTCATCTCAAAACTTCCTGAAAACACTTAATAAGCATAAAGTGTATTGCGCACGAGCCTTGAGCATGGGGAATGAGAAATGATGGGCTTCCTCTCATCTTTCTAGAGTGCTTAGCGAGCGTCCTGTCTTGGGACGATGCGTTAAGTATTCGCCCCTGTGCCCTAGACTTTGGTGCAATGCAATTTATGAACTAACTTAAGTCACTTCTGTCCTAAAAAAATACAAACAAACTTCAAACCTTTTTGTCCTTCGGGATTGTCAAATTAAAGGCCATTTTCAAAAAAGGCACGTTACTTTTCGTCTGAGTCGCAAACAGGCATCGACCCTAACTGCCGGACGCGAACTTAGCGTCGCTCATAAAAAACACAAAAAGAACTTGGTCCGAACTACGTTGACTCTGAATTTCCCATTGCACAAAGGGAGTACGTAGGCCTAGGACGTAGACGTCCTACCGAGTCTGTCTTTGTTTTCCCCTTCCTCGTGTCAGTACAGCCATAGATTTTAGGATTACTCACCCTTAGATTAGACAACAAGCGTGGATCCCATCGAGTACGATGGACGCGTGGGGTGCTAGCACCTTCCCCTCGCGTAACCGACTCCCGAACCCAGGTTATGGTTGCGATGGCCATTCCTTTCCCTCTTCCTCAGGTTTATGCGGTGTTCCCTTTCACTCTATTGGGATAAATCTACACGGCTGGCGACTCTGTTTTCCGCGCCACTTTCGCGTTTGTACCTGGATGAAAATCCTGGGAGCGACAGCTGACGACTCTGCTGGGGAGATCTGGTTGACCTATGCTGGTCCATCCCTAAGCGAGCCAGTCCTAGCGCTTGCTTGTCTTTGTTATCTTTGGGTGTCTTTGTGTTTGCTTTGCTGTGTGTTGTATTTTATTTTTACCGCATTTTCTGCATTGCATTTCATTTTTATTACTGTCGTACTGCTGTGTTGTGCTGGCTATTTTTGTTTGGTAGGTTGGGTTGTTCTGAGAGATAAGCCTAATACCCAGGCTTGAGTATACCCTAGGAATAGAGTGGAAAGTAGTGGGACCTACGTGCCCGCTTGGTACGTTTGTGTGTTCACGAAATTCACAACCAGACGAGGCTATCTTGGGACGCATTCTAACGTGTGTGTCTTGCGCATGTTGGGGTGTTGATCTAGAGAGTTGTCGACTCTGGTGACCGATCATCGAGGACCTTAGTGGAAACATCCCTCTTTAGTGGTGACAATGGCAGACCACATCCTGTGGCAAACCCATTCGCACCCGAGGGCCCACTTTGGAACTCGCATAGGATGGCCCCTATCTTTTAAAGAGAATCAGTGGAGGCATCCTCAATTGACGATAGTACTGTACCCCGAGGGATGAATGTACTATTGTTTCTCGACCTCAGTGTCAAAGCTGAGGACCTTCCATTTTGGAGAATCAGTTGAGGCCTCCTCGATTGATGATGATGCTAAACCAGAAATGGTGAATGTATCATCATCTCTCGACCTACGAGCCCGGGATACTGAACATCCTAGTACCCACACGTGAGAGGGGATGGGTGTTTGCAGGTTTGCAGGTAACCGAAACTTTCAACCTACCCGGTTTTATGGATTTCTCATCCATGTCTGATTATTTGGGTTCCTGGTTATCTTAGTGGTTCCGAATTCTGGTTTTCTGGGTTGTGGTTCTCGTTCAGTTAACAGCACAGCACATCCAGCAGTGTTGCCTTGATCCCATGTTTGCATGAGCATATCATTTTTCTTGCATTCTGACATGTTTGACATTTTTTAGGGCTTGCATCTTACTCTTGATTTCGGTTTTCTGAGGTTACCTTAGCATGGATGTCCAAAGAAAGAAGACTGTTGCCTATTCGTTCCTAGAGCCGACCTTGACATTGATTCACAAGCTGATTAGTATGGCAGGCCCCGGAGTTCCTACAGAGTTCAGTGGAGGGTATGGGAGACTTCTAAAATTTTTTTATAATATCTCCAAGTATGAGAAGGATGCCATTCATACACTTCTTCAGTTTAACGATCCGTCTTTGTGTTGCTTCACTTTCCCAGACTACATCTTGGCCCCAACTTTGGAGGAGTTCTCATTTATTTTGGGAATCCCCATCAGGCATGACATAGTATTCTTTTCTGAAGAACACCCCGAGATAAAAGAAATGGTTGTTGCTCTTCATATTAGTGAATCCGTTCTGAGCAGTAATATTGAGGAAAAACAAGGAGCTAAGGGTTTCTTATTGAAGTTCTTGTTTGATCAAGCTTGCATACATGTTAAAGAGAAGAATTGGACTGCTTTCCAAGCTATTCTGGCTATGTGCATCTATGGGATTGTCCTGTTTCCCAATGTTCCTGATCTGGTGGATATGCATGCTATCAGAATCTTTATTTCAAAGAATCTTATACCTACCTTGCTAGGCGATGTGTATCACTCAGTCCACTACAAGAATGAAAACAGGCGGGGAAAAACCGTGAGCTGTTGTCCACCACTTTTATCTACTTGGTTTCTGAGCCATCTCCCTAAAACTGGTGCCTTTGTTGATACGAAAGATTCTCTGAAGTGGTCAAAGAGGTTAATGGGCTTGACTGCTGACAACATTGTCTGGTTCAACCATGATTTGCTGGGAATGGAGATTATTTGCAAGTGCGGAGAATTCCCTAATGTACCCTTGGTAGGGAGAAGAGGTGGAATTAACTATAATCCTTCCCTTGTTATCAGGCAGTTTGGTTATCCTTTGAAAGGTCCACCTGAAGAGCGAGATGTCAAAGAGTCCTTATTCTTCAATGGTACTGAGGATCAAGAGATGATAAGGAAGATTGTGAATGCTTGGAAACTGGTGACCAAGAAGGGTAAAACTTCATTTGGGAAATGTAATAACCGGGCTTTCTCTTCCTATAAAGAGTGGATTAAGAAGAGAGCAGAAGAGGAGCTTTTTCCCTTCCCGGTGAAGCCACCTTTGTATCCTTTGACGATCGAGCCACCTACCACAGTTGAGATAGAGAAGTTTAACAAGTTGTGGGCTAAAAAGGAAAGACTGCGGGAAGAAAATAGTGAGCTAAAAAGAGAGATTTATCAGTTGAAGCATGAGCGGGGTGAAATGTTCATACCGCCAAATTGAAGACAGAGCTTTTTGCTAAGGCAGAAAAAGAGCTAGCTGACATGGTCACATCCAGACGAAGGATGAAGCAGGCTTTGGATGGTATCAGTAAGGTTCTCGAGTCTAAGAAGGAGGAATTGGACGAGGCTTTGTTAAAAATTCACAGGTTCAATAATCACCGAGAAACTGCAATGGCTGAGAATAAGAAAAAGGAAGACAGTTATCTAGCTCAGATTGATGAGTTGAAGTCGAAGCTCAAGAAGAAAGACGCTGAGATCCTATCAGGGGTATTCCAGAGACAAGCAGTCAAGGGTCGACTCAATGAAGCCATAGCCTCCATAGAAGAACTGAAGGTCCAAGCTGAAGTGAAGAGATCTAGACATGAGGGACCTAGCATGGATGGTGTTTCAGGAGAAGACGCTTGGGAGTTACATTGCCGATACTTGGAAGGGATTATGCATAGGAGGGACGTTCTCGTCCAAGAGCTAATTCAGAGGCCGAAGCATCCCGACACCAGAAAGCTGTTCAAAGAAATTCAAGACTGGAGCAAGAAACATAATGGATGGGGGGGATTGACACTTGTAGACTTTGATGATATGCCATAGTTTTCTATTTTCTTTCATTATTTGGATCACCACCAGGCTTGTTGGTTGGGACCTTTGATTATTGTGTTCAGACTTGTTATCTTGGATTTGTGATTGTTGACATTTGGTTTTCCTCTGGTTTTCTTAATATATGAGCAGAAGTTCCGTTCTATCTTGTTGTTAAACTGGAATCAAGGGGTGGATGGCCCTGCGAATTTTCAAGCATGTCCATTTGCATTTTCATATTCACAATCATTTTGCATGACAGGTGTTTATCTTCGGTATTCTTATCTTGTTCTAATCTCAGGATTGCAGATCAGCACATTCACCGGTATCCTACCAGACAGAATCAGAAGAGACTCATGGATCAGCTGCAGAATGAGATCATTGAGATCCAGACTCGCATGAACCAATTCATGGAATTAATGCAAGGTGTTGCTCAAGGCCAAGAGCAGTTGAGGACTCTCGTTCAGCCACTGATTACAAGAAATGAGGAAGACGGTAATAATGTTCAGAATGGCCCTACGGGTAGAGGAGAAAATGTTGTGATTCCTAATGCTGGGGGAGGTGGTATTGGTGCTGGCGCAGTTCATGGCCGTCAGTATGATGATGTTCAAGATGATGCATTCTCTATCCCAGATGGGGATGTTGGTCCCCAGATTAACAATGATCAAAGGCTCCGGTTGATTGAGGAACAGCTAAGGGGTGTTGTGAATCAGGATGCTTTGGGTATGGATCAAGAGGATTTGGGGCTGGTTCCAGGTGTTGTTATCCCGCACAAATTTCAGACTCCCACTTTCGAGAAGTATAATGGTATGTCTTGCCCAAGGACACACGTCAGGGCATACACAAGTAAGATGGCTGCGCATGCGAAGAATGAGAAGCTGATGATGCATTGCTTACAGGATAGCCTATCTGGGGCATCCCTGGAGTGGTACATGCAACTAGAGAGGAAGGATGTGCGTAGTTGGAGAGATCTGGCAGGGGCATTTATTAGACACTACCAGTATAACAATGACATGGCTCCGAACAGAACACAGCTGAAGAATTTGTCACAGAAGAACAATGAGAGTTTCAAGGAGTATGCTCAGAGGTGGCATGAACTGGCAGCGAGGGTTCAGCCCCCCATGTTGGAACGTGAAATGAAAACTATGTTTATGGCCACCTTGCAGGGTCATTACTATGAAAAGCTGGTACCGTGTATGACTGGAAAGTTTGCTGATTTGATCTTAGTAGGAGAGATGGTGGAAAGCGGAATTAAGGCGGGAAAAATATCAGGCGGTGATGGGTCCTCGTCTGGAGGAAATAAGAAGCCTTATGCCAGTGGTTATAAAAAGAAGGAGGGAGATACAAAATCTATATCATCATATCGTGGTAGAGATGGACCTCGTCAGAACTACAATCAGCAGGTGGCTTCTGTAACCATCCCAGCAGCACCTCAGCAACCAGCAGTGTCTCAACAATAAAATCAGGCTCCTCGCCGATCGCAGCCTCTGACTAGGCGGGATAGGCATTTTGACACTCCACCTCTTCCCTACGCTCAGTTATTTCAGTACTTGTTAAAGCTACAGTTAATTCAGAAGAGAACATTGGCTCCACCTACTGGTAATCCACCTCCCGGCTATGACGCTAACGCCCACTGTAAGTTTCATTCTGGGGCACCCGGACATTATATTGAGAACTGTAAAGCTTTTAAGCATCAGGTTCAAGATTTGCTGGATTCCAAGGCCATCAATTTCTCCAATGATGTTCCAAATGTGAATCAGAACCCGATGCCGAATCACGGTGAGCCGAGGGTCAATGCTATTATTAAAGACTGTGAAGACTTGAGTTTGATTTCAGATGTGAACGAAGTCCAAACTCCCTTGGGTGTGATGAAGGAAAGGCTGTTGAAGGGAGAGGTATTTCCCAGTTGTGATGAAGGTTGTGTAGAATGTGTGTCGCAGCCAGGCGGTTGTGACTTATTGAAAGCAGGTATTCAGAGAATGATCAGTGAAGGGATATTACAGTTTGACAGGGGTTGTAGGCGGAGTACCGTTACTGACAGAGGGATTGATGTTGCCACAATAACGATTCCGTTCAAGACAGTAACTATATCAGCGCCGGTCACTATCACTGTTCCTGGACCAGTCCCGTATGAGAGTACCAAGGCCATCCCATGGAACTATGGGGCCGAGGTGTTTGTTAATGGTAAGAAGATGGAATTGGAAGAGACCTCAGCTGTGAATACAGGGGTTGAAAATCTTGTTGAAGCAGGGGCTATCACTAGGAGTGGTAGAGTCTTCATTCCGTCCGAGAGTCAAGCGGGCAGTTCAAGACAAGGCAAGGGTAAACAGATGATGGATGAGTCTGCACAGAGACAGGAAGCAAATAATTCTATGACAAAGCCGGTTGGGGATACTTTCTCAGAAGACGCAGAAGAGTTTATGAGGCTGATCAGAAAAAGTGATTACAAGATTGTTGATCAACTTCACCAAACCCCATAGAAGATTTCCATTCTATCCTTACTGTTGTGCTCTGAGGCACACCGAAATGCATTGCTGAAGGTTCTGAACATGGCTTATGTACCGCAGGAAATATCTGTCAACCAGTTAGAAGGGGTTGTGGCTCATGTGAATGCTGGTAATGGTTTGGGTCTCACCGATTTAGATCTGACTCCGGCTGGGAGGAATCACAACAACGCTCTGCATATTTTAGTGGAATGCTGTGGTTCTTTAATGTCGCATGTGTTAGTTGATACTGGGTCGTCTCTGAATGTGTTACCGAAGAAGGCTTTGATGAAACTGGATACTCGTGGGTTGATTTGTACACCAAGTGACTTGGTGGTACGTGCTTTTGATGGCTCCAAGAGGCCAGTTTTTGGAGATTTAGTTCTGCCAATCAAAGTGGGTCCTGAGATTTTCAACACCGCCTTTTACATAATGGACATTCAGCCTGCCTATAGCTGTTTGTTGGGTCGCCCTTGGATCCATGGTGCTGGGGCAGTAACATCTATGCTGCACCAGAAGTTGAAGTATATGGTGGATGGCCACGTTGTGACTGTTTGTGGTGAAGAAGATATCATGGTGAGTCACTTATCGACCTTCAAGTATGTAGAGGTAGATGGTGAGATACATGAAACTTTGTGCCAAGCCTTTGAAGCTGTGAAAATTCTCGAGGAACCTCCAAAGGCAGTCAGTCAGCCTGAGGTGGTTGCCCAACCTGAAGTTGTCAGACAACCAGAAGTTCCAATGTCCTCTTTCAAAGAGGCGCGTGCTATAGTTGAAGCTGGTGGTTCTCAGAAGTGGGGCAGTGTTATTGATGTTCAAAGAAAGCAAGATACTCATAGACTGGGTTACAAGCCACCGAGGCGTTCTGAAGAGCCTCCCAAGTTCTATGGTCCAGTCCGTTTCATCAGTGCCGGTGTTTTCTTTGACAGAGTCAACGCTATTGAGGATGAAGAAGATAGTGATTGTGACATGGATGAGTGGATCCGTCCCTGCACCCCTGGTCAGAGTTTAGGCAACTGGTCCTCCGAGAAAGTCATCCAAGTGACGCGCCTGGAGTAATTTACTTTTGTTTTCTGTTATGTTGAGTCCTGCGTTCTGCCCAAGACGTAGTGATATTTATTTGTAGGGCTTGGATGTTTTATTTGCTATTTTTATCATCAATAAAGGACGTTTTTTTTCATTCAAATATTTTGATCCCTGTTCTTTCTGTTTTTACTTTTTGCATTAACCCACATCAAAATGGCAATGTGTTTCTTGTTTGTTGCACTCATAATAAACATAAAACATCCATCATGCAGGTTCCTTTGTTCAGATTCCACCCATGACTTAGCTATGGCTCGATATAACTTCGACAATACCATCTATCAGGCCGAAGAAGAGACTGACGAAGACTGTGACTTGCCAGAAGAATTAGCCAGGTTACTGAAACAGGAGGAAAGGGTTATTCTACCTCATCAGGAGGAAGTTGAGACTATTAATCTGGGAACCGAGGATGTTAAACGAGAAGCAAAGGTTGGGGCTGCTTTGGAAGACATTGTTAAGGGAAGATTGGTTGAGTTACTTCGAGAATATGTGGATATCTTTGCCTGGTCTTACCAAGACATGCCCGAGCTTGACACTGACATTGTTTCACACAGACTGCAGCTTAAAGAGGGTTGTACTCCAGTCAAGCAGAAACTGAGAAGGACGAAACCAGATATGGCTGTCAAGATCAAGGAAGAGGTACAGAAACAGTTAGACGCCGGATTTCTTGCTGTGACGAATTATCCTCCGTGGGTTGCTAATATTGTACCTGTACCTAAGAAGGATGGGAAGGTCAGGATGTGTGTTGATTACCGAGATTTGAATAGGGCGAGCCCGAAGGATGATATCCCGCTCCCCCACATTGACGTGTTAGTAGACATTACTGCTCAACATTCTGTGTTTTCCTTCATGGATGGCTTCTCTGGGTATAACCAAATCAAAATGGCCCCAGAGGACATGGAGAAAACAACGTTCATAACACCGTGGGGAACATTTTGCTACAAGGTAATGCCCTTTGGATTGAAGAATGCTGGGGTAACCTATCAGCGGGCAATGGTGACTCTCTTTCATGATATGATTCACAAGGAGATTGAAGTCTATGTTGATGACATGATTGCGAAGTCACAGGCAGAGGAACAACACTTGGTAAACCTCCAGAAGTTGTTTGAAAGGTTGAGGAAGTTCAGACTGAGATTGAATCCGAACAAGTCCACTTTCGGTGTGAGGTCTGGTAAATTGCTGGGGTTCATTGTTAGTGAAAGAGGTATCGAGGTTGATCCTACAAAGATAAGACCTATACAAGAGATGCCTGAGCCAAGAACAGAGAAAGAGGTTCGTGGTTTCTTGGGGAGGTTGAATTACATTGCCAGGTTCATCTCTCATCTGACAGCCACGTGTGAGCCAATTTTCAAGTTGTTAAGAAAGGATCGAGAAGTCAGGTGGAATGAAAATTGTCGAGAGGCGTTTGAAAGGATAAAGACGTATTTGCAGGAACCTCTAGTCCTTATGCCACCGGTGTCTGGGAGACCGTTGATTATGTACCTTACGGTTCTTGAGAATTCGATGGGTTGTATGCTCGGTCAACACGACGAGACAGGTAGGAAAGAGCACGCTATTTACTACCTGAGTAAGAAGTTTACTGATTGCGAATCAAGATACTCTATGCTGGAAAAGACATGTTGTGCACTCGTTTGGGCAGCCAAGCGCCTAAGGCAGTATATGTTAAACCACACAACCTTGTTGATTTCGAAGATGGATCCGATTAAGTACGTGTTTGAGAAGCAATCACTTTCTGGAAGAATAGCCCGTTGGCAGATGGTTTTGACAGAGTACGATATTCAGTATGTTTCTCAGAAGGCCATTAAGGGGAGTGTTCTATCAGAGTATCTTGCTGAACAGCCGGTCGAGGATTATCAGCCAATGAAGTTTGAGTTTCCGGACGAGCATGTTATGTTTCTGAAAATGAAAGATTGTGAAGAGCCTCTGCCTGACGAAGGACCTGAGATTGGGTCACAAGGGAAGATGATTTTTGATGGGGCTGTCAACTCATATGGTAATGGAATTGGGGCAATCATTACGACCCCGAAGGGTTCTCATATACCTTTCACTGCCCGGTTAGCATTCGTGTGTACCAACAACGAGGCGGAGTATGAAGCATGCATCATGGGTTTAGAAGAAGCAATTGATTTGAGAATTAAGAACCTCGATGTCTATGGTGATTCCGCGTTGGTAGTTAATCAGATTACAGGAGAATGGGAGACTCGTCAGGCAAATTTGGTGCCTTATAACAACTATGCCAGAAGGTTGTTACCTTTCTTTGATAGGGTGGATTTTCATCAAGTGCCCCGAGTTGAGAATCAGATGGCTGATGCATTGGCAACATTGGCATCCATGTATAAGGTGAACCGGTGGAATGAAACTCCGTCAATTAGAATCATGCGTTTGGATAGACCAACTTTTGTGTTTGCAATTGAAGATGTGTCTGATAGCAAACCGTGGCATCATGACATTAAGGTTTTTCTGAAGAGACAGGAGTATCCAGAGGGTGCCTCCACCAAGGATAAGAAGACTCTGAGAAGGTTGGCAGGAAACTTCTTTCTGAACAAGGATGATGTGTTATATAAGAGGAACTTTGATATGGTCTTGCTACGTTGTGTTGATGAACACGAGGCAGGCTTATTGATGGAGGAAGTTCACGAGGGTTCTTTCGGTACTCATTCCAGTGGACACACCATGGCTAGACAGTTGTTAAGAGCAGGATATTATTGGATGAATATGGAGTTTGATTGTTTCAAGTACGCCCGAAAGTTCCATAAATGCCAAATTTATGCAGATAAGATGCATGTACCGCCTACGCCTCTGAATGTGTTGTCATCTCCTTGGCCTTTTGCAATGTGGGGCATAGATATGATTGGAAAGATTGATCCCACTGCTTCCAATGGGCATCGTTTCATTTTGGTTGCCATTGACTATTTCACAAAGTGGGTGGAGGCAGCCTCGTATGCCAACGTCACTAAGCAAGTGGTAGCCCGGTTTATAAAGAAGGATATCATCTGTCGTTATGGGGTTCCGGAGAGAATCATTACTGATAATGGCTCGAATTTGAACAACAAGATGATGAAGGAACTATGTCAGAGTTTCAAGATCGAGCATCACAATTCTTCTCCATATCGTCCGAAGATGAATTGTGTTGTTGAGGCGGCAAATAAGAATATCAAGAAGATTGTGCAGAAAATGGTGGTAACATATAAAGACTGGCACGATATGCTACCTTATGCCCTACATGGTTACCGTACTTCGGTGCGTACGTCAACTGGGGCAACCCCTTTCTCATTGGTATATGATATGGAAGCAGTGTTACCCTTAGAGGTCGAGATTTTGTCTTTGAGAGTTCTGGCAGATGTGAAGCTTGATGAAGCTGAGTGGGTGCGTTCCAGATTGGATCAGTTAAACCTTATTGAAGAAAAGAGATTGGCAGCCATCGCACATGGTCGTTTGTATCAGAGCAGGATGAAGCACCCCTTTGATCAGAAAGTGCGTCCTCGAAGTTTTCAGACAGGTGAATTGGTTTTGAAAAGGATCCTTCCTCCTCAGACAGATCACAGGGGCAAATGGACTCCCAACTGCGAAGGGCCATATGTAGTCAGAAAGGTTTTCTCTGGTGGAGCCTTACTACTTTCAACTATGGATGGCGAAGATTTTACCTCCCCTGTGAACGCAGACGTAGTCAAAAAATACTTCCCATAAAAGAGACCCGCTGGACATAAAAAGAAAGTCCAGGCAAAAAGGGGCATCCCGGCGAACCATAAAAAGGAAAAGGTTCGGGCAAAAGTTAGGGATAAAATGTAAAAAAGAAATGTGTAAACCCGCAAAGTTGAAAATCGGTAAAGGCAACTTTGGCAAAAATGGGTATCCCGATGGATTGAAAACCCGAAAAAGGCAATCCAGGCAAAAGTTAGGGATTTATAAGTGAAAGGATAAGGTCTGCGTTCGATCTGTGAACACTTTCAATACCTGGAAGTTCTGAAAGAAAAGGAATCAGTACAGTTAGTCTCTTCAAAGGTCAAGACATTTGCGGATAAGCAAGACATATGGGTCATAGCTGAGTCGAGTCATGGTGGATATCGGTTCCCACATTGCCGACATGTGTATTTTCTTTTTGCTTTTGCATAATTACCTCTTTTAGGAATTTTTTCCTATTGTAAATGCCTATTTACAGGCCACTTTTCTCAATAAAATATTCATTTCACTCAAAGAGCTTTCTGTTGTTTGTTTTACTTTTATTGTTTTGTTTGCAAAAAACGTCCGATATTTTTGATAAACATTGCATATAAATCTTTGAGCTTTGCGGAGCATAACGAAAAGCAGTAGAAATTACTTAGGCGTTAACGGTAATAGTCATGTTGTGGCATATTCTATTTGTTGTTATTTGACTTGCAGGGCAACAACATTGTACTCCCCCAGCAGGTTGTTCTCCCCAGCATTGAGATTGCACTTTCCTCAGCAGAGGAGACCTACCTCAGCTGGAGACTTGGAAGCATTTTCTCCGGATCAAGACGTTATTTCCCCACAGAATCAGGGTGTTCACCTCCCCCATCCAGTCAAGAAGCGTGCTTTCGCCGACAATGTCATATTATAGTCCTCAGCAAGGTAAGAGTAAAATCATTCTCCCCATCAGCAGGCTAAGTTCAGTAGTATCCCTAAGCAGGATGGTATTATGGACTGTCTTCCCCAAGCATGATGGTATTATGGGCTGGCATCCCCCAGCAGGTTCTAAGCCCATCTGTAACAGACTTCCGGTTCCGTTACTGGCATTCATTCTCAACTCCACCAGCAGAGGAGAAATCTCAGGTTTTGGATGTTACCTTCAGTGAAAGACAGGTGTGGCCCCCGGTGGTTCTTCTGGGATTTCATCCCCAGCAGAAGTTGTTGATTCAAGGAGTCGATCAGTATGATCCTTCTCAGCAGAGTTCCTGGATTCAGAGGACAATTTATTTTTGTCATCCCCAGCTGAATTGGTCTTTTCTCTCCATGCATTTATTTTACTGGAGAGACCCCTTTTGCATATCATAAGCATTGGCATTGCATCCTCAAAACGCATAGCATTTCCACTTCGTGTGGAGCATTACGGCAAAATTCAAACATTTGCATTCGAAGCATAAGCCAGGTTTGATGCTTTCCTTGCCAGTTCTCTTTCCCAGCAGAGATGGCATAACTCAGGAGATTTTGGAGGGATGCGTTCCTCATGCTTGTGCTCCCTGGCAGAATCTCTTATTTAGACTTCTCCTTTCCCCGGCGGAGTCATCCTATCTGTGGATCGTGAGTCCGTTAGAAGTTTGCCTTTGTTTGGCCTTTCTCTTTTGTGAAATCCAGTTCTCGCCCGGTAGTCAGTTCTCGCTTGGCATGTTTTCTCAGTAGGGGTGGTATGAACCAGAAGTTTTGTTTCATTTTGTCCCCAACAAAGCCCACTTTATGTTGGTTATCCTTTGCGGGTACAATTGAGGTTGTATTCGTTTTGTGGATGCGATTGAGGTCGTATTCGCCTTTTCTTTGTGGGTAGAGTGATTGAGGCCAGCCTTCCTTTGGGGGTACAATCGAGGTTGTATTCGTTTTGTGGATGCGATTGAGGTCGTATTCGTCTTTTCTTTGTGGGTAGAGTGATTGAGGTCAATCTTCCCTTGGGGGTACAATTGAGGTTGTATTCGTTTTGTGGATGCGATTGAGGTCGTATTCGTCTTTTCTTTGTGGGTAGAGTGATTGAGGTCAGTCTTCCTTTGGGGGTACAATCGAGGTTGTATTCGTTTTGTGGATGCGATTGAGGTCGTATTCGTTTTTTCTTTGTGGGTAGAGTGATTGAGGTCAGTCTTCCTTTGGGGGTACAATTGAGGTTGTATTCGTTTTGTGGATGCGATTGAGGTCGTATTCGTCTTTTCTTTGTGGGTAGAGTGATTGAGGTCAGTCTTCCTTTGTGGGTACAATTGAGGTTGTATTTGTTTTGTGGATGCGATTGAGGTCGTATTCGTCTTTTCTTTGTGGGTAGAGTGATTGAGGTCAGTCTTCCTTTGGGGGTACAATCGAGGTTGTATTCGTTTTGTGGATGCGACTGAGGTCGTATTCGTCTTTTCTTTGTGGGTAGAGTGATTGAGGTCAGTCTTCCTTTGTGGGTACAATCGAGGTTGTATTCGTTTGGTGGATGCGATTGAGGTCGTATTCGTCTTTTCTTTGTGGGTAGAGTGATTGAGGTCAGTCTTCCTTTGGGGGTACAATCGAGGTTGTATTCGTTTTGTGGATGCGATTGAGGTCGTATTCGTCTTTTCTTTGTGGGTAGAGTGATTGAGGTCAGTCTTCCTTTGTGGGTACGATTGAGGTTATATTCGTGCGATTGAGGTCGTATTCGTATTTTCCTTGTGGGTAGAGTGATTGAGGTCAGTCTTCCTTTGTGGGTACAATTGAGGTCGTATTCGTATTTTCTTTGTGGATATGGTTGAGGTCATATTCCTTATTTTTCAGCACGCTCCATCTCGTTATTCTCACCATTAGCAAATTTACGAGGCTCTTTCGGTATTCAATCCCCGTGTATCCCGATTGTCTGAAAGTCGTCGCTATCATACCTTCAGGACCAAGTTGATTGAATAGGGGCAGCTGTAGCACCCCAAAATTTGCTCTCTTACCTTTAGTACTAACTGGCTTATGTTTCATCTCTTTTAGCATTATCATGTGTGCTTATCATTGGTTCTTAGCATGGGGTCAAGGTGCCTGAGGCAAGTTCAAGAGGAGAAGATGTTCTTCAAAGGGTCAAGCAAGAGAGTTCAAGTGGATCACTTTCTCCTAACCAGTGCAGAAATTAGGGTTTTGAGATTCTTGTGTCTATTGCTCTAATGGGAAAGTTTCTTGAGTCTTTATCATCACCAAATGGCATATCTTATCTTTGTTGGAGAGGATACACATCATATTCAGAGGAATTTGGATTTGGAGACTGTGCTATTTCCTCCTAGACTGAGGGTACCAAATCTACGGTTTGCCATAAAGTCAATTTATTTCTGATTTTTTGGGCAAGACTTGATTCCATGGTATCCCTTGGGTCCCTAAGCATCTAGGAGTGGAAGATTGTTCATCAGTTTGGTTCAAGAGAAGGTCAAGTGGCCAACGGATTGGGAATCAGGTGAATTGGGTAAAGGTCAACAGTGAAAGGGGAAGTCAACTGTGGAATCTTGAGGTTCACCCCAGGGTTTTCAAGATCTCACATCCTCATATGGTCTTCACGGGTCAAGTTTCATGCCATTTATCAAGAATCAAGGGTTGGTGCAAAAGTTACTAAATATGGAAATGACCTATAATTTGAAAGTTTCCTTTTTGGGCAAGTTCTTACACTACATTCAACTTGACTTTTAACCATCAAGAAAGCTTCAAATGAATTTTTCTCCAATATGAAAGTTGAAGATATTTTTATCCTCTTTCCAACAAGTACTAGTGGGTCTCCATAGCATTTGTGAAACTCAACTTATGATCAAAAGAAGGCAAAGTGGGTTTTAGGGTTTCTCATGATTCCATTTTCACAACTTTGGCATAGTGACCTATAATTTATTCCATTGCTTCAAGACATATTCTAACATCAAAGGAAACTCCTCAAGGATCATTTTAGGCCTTTGAACCAAGTGAATCCATGGTGAATTTATCACTTATTCTCCATTATTCAAAATTGCCAAGTCATTGGAAACTCATGAACCAAATGGTTTCAAGGCCCAAATCAAACTCAGGTGTAATTAGCAATTCAAACATGGGTAATCCATCATAAAATATTTGGATATACATGCATGGAAGGAGGTGTATCTCACATAATGTAATTTTTCAAAGTTGCCCAAAACTCTTTAAACAAAGAATTACCAAGGCCCAAATCATTATCAGTGAAAAACCCTAATGTATTTAATCTCATTCATGCACTGGTTAGGGTTAGAACACGTGAATTTGGAGGAGAAGAAAGCTTGAACCCTAAAACTTGAATCTTACATATCTCTCAATCCATTAGGTCTTTTTAAGAAATTCTTTCACCATCAGAACCCTTGGGATCTCTAGAGCACGAACCAATCACCCTTTGAAGCTAACAGTGGAGATACGTGTTGTACCATCTCAGGTTAGTGATGATTTTCATGATCATAAAACTCTCCTTTTTGATGCGCATATTGATGTGTGATTGTCACTGATAACTCTGATATGATTTGTTTGGTGTTTGGACGTGTAGATTGATCATACTTTGAGTTTAAAGTTTTTGAACCCAAGCTTACTTCCTTCGAATCTCACTATTCATGCATTGTTTGTGATTTTTGATGAGATATTTGAGTTCCTTGCGATTTTCTGGTTCAAATGGTATATTCGTGCGTGTTTTTTGGTGAGTTTTTGAGTTGCAGGTGACGGAGGGGTCGACCGGAACCCTAGTTCCGGCGACTGGTTATGGTGGCCGGCCGGTGAAGGGTTGAACGAAGAAGATGAGCCAGAGCCGTTGATCTGCGTGATCGTGTGGCTCTCACGCTGCCACGTTGTACTCTTTTTATTTTTTTTTCTGATTTTATTTAAGGATCGTGTGTGTGTCTTTCCATGGATATTACCGTGAACCACAAATCCCAACCTCTTATCATGTTGACTTATGGAGCCTTGATTTAATCATGCGGTCGTTATCTTGCCAACAAATTAATGAGGCCACGTGCCTGGCACATGGGTGTGCATTGTGTACTGACTGTTTGGTGTGCGTGCGTGCACGTTAATTAGTGTGTTCTTTTCATCATGGCCCTATATCATAATTACCTTGTATTTGGTTTGACTCAACGTGAGGCGCAGGATGCATCTAAAGGTGAGGATGAGTCAACTGGGTTGACTGAGGTTCACACGTGGACCCTTTTTTCTTTTTATTTTTTTTCTTGATGGATTAGTGATTGGGCCTCGCTAATGGCACCCCCCTGTAAGCCCATGTTTTGCATTCCAACATGTTTTATTACTTAACGCACCCCCCTTGCATATTTCAATTTATTTATTTTATTTAGTTTATTGCATTTCATTTTTAAATTTTAAAAATAGTTATATGCATTTAAAAATTCCAAGAAAATTCATGCATCATATTTATCTTTTTATAAAATTTTCACAAATTTTATTTTATTATTTTATTTTATTTCTAGCATCTGAAATAAATATTAGATTATTTTCTTTTTGAATCTATTCATATCATGCATACTTAAATTTGTTTATGTTATTTCTCTGCATCCATAAATTATTTAGAACTCATTCTTTTTGCATTATTTTACCAATACATTGAATTGCATTAAAATATCTTTCCTTCATTTTTTAAATCATTTCATATTGCATTTTAGTCCTCCTTTGTTGCACATTGAACCTTGCTTCTTATCTGAGCTTTGCATAATTGTTTGAGTGACTAACATCTTGAATTTTTGCAGGAGTTTTTGATATGTTGTTTGTTTCTGGTTGAACAATGTTGAGAATTAATTTGGCAATTTTAAAAGATGTTTTACTACTTGTTTAATTGCTCTTTGTGTGAGATTTTCTTGTATGCACATCCCGGATCTTGTCTGGTTATCTGTTTGAAGAGGCACTTGTGCCATTGTTTTGGAGGTTGTTTATTTGACTTCATAAATCATGTTTGGATTGTTATCACTATTATATGCCATTGTTTGGTTTTCATTTGCTTTAATATTACTTGTGCCCGTTTGGTACTAACCTTTTATGCAGAGGTTGAGGTAAGTTCTTTGAGGGTGTGGATAGTCATCCATATTCACCCTTACTCCTTCCTTCTCTCATATTTTCTTTTCTTTAGGCTTAGGTTGTCGTCAAACCTCACTAACCGTAGGCCACCCATGCATGATAACATTAGGACTCTTAGTTTCCCTTTAGAGTTTCCTTTGCATCTTCTCTCTTCTCATCTCAAAACTTCCTGAAAACACTTAATAAGCATAAAGTGTATTGCGCACGAGCCTTGAGCATGGGGAATGAGAAATGATGGGCTTCCTCTCATCTTTCTAGAGTGCTTAGCGAGCGTCTTGTCTTGGGACGATGCGTTAAGTATTCGCCCCTGTGCCCTAGACTTTGGTGCAATGCAATTTATGAACTAACTTAAGTCACTTCTGTCCTAAAAAAATACAAACAAACTTCAAACCTTTTTGTCCTTCGGGATTGTCAAATTAAAGGCCATTTTCAAAAAAGGCACGTTACTTTTCGTCTGAGTCGCAAACAGGCATCGACCCTAACTGCCGGACGCGAACTTAGCGTCGCTCATAAAAAACACAAAAAGAACTTGGTCCGAACTACGTTGACTCTGAATTTCCCATTGCACAAAGGGAGTACGTAGGCCTAGGACGTAGACGTCCTACCGAGTCTGTCTTTGTTTTCCCCTTCCTCGTGTCAGTACAGCCATAGATTTTAGGATTACTCACCCTTAGATTAGACAACAAGCGTGGATCCCATCGAGTACGATGGACGCGTGGGGTGCTAGCACATTCCCCTCGCGTAACCGACTCCCGAACCCAGGTTATGGTTACGATGGCCATTCCTTTCCCTCTTCCTCAGGTTTATGCGGTGTTCCCTTTCCCTCTCTTGGGATAAATTTACACGGCTGGGGCCTCTGTTTTCCGCGCCACTTTCGCATTTGTACCTGGATGAAAATCCTGGGAGCGACACCATGATACAAGATTCGTATTCGGCCTCATTGTTCGTGTACTTGAATGTAAATCTGGCGGTGAAAGGAATGTGGGTACCCTGAGGTGTTATGATGATTGCCCCAATTCTGTTTCCGTAATGATTGACAGTTCCGTCAAAGATAAGTCCCCATTGAGAACCTGGTTCTGGCCCTTCACTGGGTAGCGGTTCATCGCAATCTTTTATTTTCAAATACATGACATCTTTGTATGGGAAGTCAAACCCGATTGATTCCTGATCGTCAATCGGTTGATGAGCCAAATGATCAGCTAAAACACTTCCTTTAACGGCTTTCTGAGCATGGTATTCTATGTCATATTCTGATAACAACATCTGCCAACGGGCAATCCTTCCCGTGAGAGCAGGCTTTTCAAAGACGTACTTGATTGGATCCATTTCAGAGATTAACCAAGTAGTGTGACGAATCATGTACTGGCGAAGACGTTTGGCTGCCCAAGCCAGAGCGCGGCAAGTTTTCTCAAGCATCGTGTACCGAGTTTCACAGTCGGTGAATTTCTTGCTTAAATAGTAGATGGCAGACTCTTTTCTTTTGGTTTCATCTTGTTGGCCAAGTACACATCCCATTGAGTCCTCTAGGACTGTTAAGTAGATGATCAGCAGTCTTCCTTCCACTGGAGGTGACATAATCGGCGGATTCAACAAGTATTCCTTGATACTGTCGAAGGAGGTTTGGCAGTCTTCTGTCCAAACGCAGTCCTGGTTCTTTTTGAGTAATTTGAAAATCGGCGCACATGTTGCGGTCATGAGGAATATGAATCTGGAGATGTAGTTCAAACATCCCAGGAATCCTCTGACTTGTTTTTCGGTTTTCAGAGGAGGCATTTCTTGAATGGCCTTGACCTTGTCAGGATCAACCTCAAATCCTTTCTGGCTGACGATGAACCCTAAGAGTTTCCCTGAACGGATACCGAAGGTGCACTTGTTTGGATTCAAGCGGAGTTTGTACTTCCTCAGCCGCTCAAATAGTTTTAGAAGGTGGGTCACATGCTCCTCCTCTGTTCTAGATTTGGCAATCATATCATCGACATACACCTCGATTTCCTTGTGTATCATGTCATGAAACAGAGTAGTCATGGCTCTTTGATAGGTTGCCCCGACGTTCTTCAAACTGAACGGCATTACCTTTTAACAAAAGGTGCCCCATGGGGTGATGAAAGAAGTTTTCTCCATGTCTTTCGGCGCCATTTTTATCTGATTATAGCCCGAGAATCCATCCATGAAGGAAAAAACTTTGAATTTTGCTGTACTATCTACCAACATGTCAATGTGTGGTAAAGGAAAGTCGTCCTTTGGACTAGCCTTGTTCAGATCTCTGTAATCGATACACATTCTGACTTTTCCGTCCTTTTTCGGAACTGGTACTATGTTGGATAACCATTGAGGATATTCTGACGTGGCGAGGAAACCCGCGTCAATCTGTTTTTATACCTCATCTTTAATTTTGATGGCCATGTCCGGGTGAGTCCGTCTCAACCTCTATTTTACTGGCGGATATTCTGGCTGCAATGGTAAGTGATGTTCCACGATGCTGGTATCCAACCCTGGCATATCCTGATAGGACCAAGTGAACACATCGGGAAACTCTCTGAGAAGCTTTGTTAAATTCTCTTTGGCAGTTGAACTGAGCAGTGCCCCAATCCTGATCTCTTTTCTCTCTTTTTCTGAACCCAAGTTGACCATTTCCAATAGCTCTTTGTGAGGTTCGATGGACCTTTCCTCTTGTCTGAGTAATCGGGAGATCTCTTCTGAAATTTCGTCGTCCACTTCTTCTTCAGCCCCAAATATCGGGAATTCAAAGTTGGGAGAAGGCATCGGATCGTATGTTTCGACGGGGTTTAAAACAAGCAATCTGCATGACGTGATGATTTTGTGTTTAGAAGAGATAGAAAGAAATGCAAGTGTGTGCAGTGTATTTCTTTTACTGGTTGTTTTTATTATTGAGTTGTTTTTTAGGATTATCATTTTCTGAGAAAAGCAAAAAGAGAAAACAGCAATTAATGCGGAAATTACAGAACGCTGTTATTTTATTAATGAACAAGTCGATTCTTGAAACTACAGCCCTATAAAACAAAACTCTGTCGCTTTGGACGAAGCGAAGAGGGAAATTTACAGAAAGTGAGCCCTATCAAAACATCCGTTTCACCTGGGCAGGGTGAAAGGTTAAAGTAAAGACGACAATTACTTAGACTTATGAACAATCTTCAGAACATCGACAGCAACCCCTTAGCGGCGAACTCCTCGGTGAATCACAAAGTCTAGTACCTTCCTTGATTTGTCTTCAGAAATAATGCTGATTTCTGGTGGAGTAGGATCATTAGAATCTGTCTCCCAGGCAGAGTTGTCGTAGGAGGATTTCTCTGTTGTATTTTACATAGTATTTGTGCTCTCAGGTATATCTCCCCACCCAGTTGGCTGGATATCTTTGAGCCTGATACGAGAGCTTTCGGGAGCGGTGTACTTGACTAAATAGTCGTATTTTCCACTCGGTTGTTCCAAGGTGTCCCATACTTCTTTGGGACTGGAGGAGTCATCTCTCTCGATGACGTTAACCTCGGGAATAGCATAGTTAATGAATTCTAGTCCTGCAAATTTTCAAATTCATCATCGTGCTGAGTATTTTCAGGATAACCTGGGTGTTGATCCCATAACATGGTGGGGATGCAGGTATTCTTCTCAATGATGCTCAGCTGATTTTCAATGTTCGACGAATTTTCTTGCCCCGAGTTTCCTGGGTACGACTGCCACATTGGCAGGCCATCCATTGGGCCATAATAGTCGTGGTCAAGGTTGTCTTTCATCAAAGTGTCTTTCTCTAATGATTTTGGTGGAGCACGACATCCTTCCAAATCACAATCTCCATATATCATTTCGACGTCTGACCTGGGTATAAATCTCGGACTCTGTGCGGGATAGCAAAATGGCGTAGGCACCTCTTCCTGAGACATATAACCTTCCTTATTAAGATAGGACTCCCATTCTTCATCCATGTCAGATGAGTCTCCCTCATTGATGGTGTGTACTTCTTGGTACACTGGGTGAAGGAAACATCCACTGTGGAAGAAATCCTGAATGGGATGAAGACTTTCATCGGCAGCAGCTGTCTGGGTACAGGTCACAGAAAAACCATGACCTTTCTTTGTTTTATTGTCACTAGGAATGACAAGCTGTCCCCATCCTGTTGTATTGGCACCCTCGACCGCTTTGATGGCATCTTTGTATGAGGAAATGGAAGTTCCCCTCTCGAATTAACCGTCCTTGTGTAGCGAAAGCGTTTGGAACTGGGTTTCGATTATCCCTTCCGGTTCCACATAAGTGGATGACGATAAGTTGCTTACGAGCAAGGCATGTTCTCCATAGACTGTGACAAGTTGGTCGTTCTGGACAAACTTTAGCTTTTGGTGGAGGGTCGAGGTGACCGCCCCAGCCTGATGTATCCAAGGTCTTCCTAATAAACAACTGTATGTTGCCCGAATGTCCATGACCTGGAAAGTGACTTGGAAAGTGTGAGGACCGATAGTTATGGGAAGGTCGACTTCGCCGATAACCGTTTTTCTAGATCCGTCAAATGCTTTGACGACGACCTCGCTGGCTCTCATCGGAGGTCTTTTGAATGATAACTGCATCAAAGTGGATTTTGGCATAACATTCAAGGCTGACCCCGTGTCTACCAGTACGCTGGCTAAAGCATCGTCCTGGCAGTTAACTGTGATATTGAGCGTCATATTGTGACTTTTTCCCCCCTATGGCAAATCCTCATCACTGAATCCTAAGTTATTGCAGGAAGTGATGTTAGAGACAATTCTATCGAATTATCGTATTGACACATCCTGCTCCATAAAGGCCTGCTCTAAGACTTTCTATAGAGCCTCCCTGCACGCTTCTGAACTAAGTAACAATGATAATACCGAGATCTTTGAAGGAGTTTGTAACAGCTGATCAACAATGTTGTATTCACTCCTTTGGATGAGCTTCAACATCTCATCATTGTTTTTCGAAAGGTCGGGATTACTGGACTGACCGACTGGTGGATTAGGAACTTCTGTCTGAGGTTCCTTTTCTTTGCCGGGTTCTCCAACTCCTCTGTTGAAGATTCTACCGTTCCGTGTTACTCGACTGATGTCTACAATATTAACGACGAATGGTAATGGAATTTCCTTTCCATTCTCAACTATTGTTGCACCGTATTTGTAAGGGATATCCTTAGTTGATTCATACGGTAGAGGTCGCGGTAGATAGATGACTATGGAAGCCTTCAGATTTTTCTGACCATCGTAAGTAATTTCGATCCGTTCCCGATTGGGAACTCTCGATTCGTCAAGTAGAGGGATGATGGTACAAACATCCTTGTTCCTCTCATGATCGGAGATTATGATAATGTCCTCGATTTGATCAGCAAAATAGTTGACTGCTCCAGAACTTGACCATGGTTGAATCTCTTTGCGGTCCAACTGACTTTGAAGGGCTGCTTGCACGAAGTAGCATCCTTGATTATCCACTGAGCAAACTCCACACTGCTCATAGTTGTGTAGTGGCACTTGGCCACGTCCGCTCTGAATACAGTGTATCCTTACTAGGTCTGTTTCCATCGACCGAACATCCTGACTTTGATATCTAGTAGGATTCCCGTTAGTGATACTAATTTGCTGGGTGTCTTCATCCGTATAGATTGGAAGCCACCAGTGGTTCAACAAGTACTGAAGTGTTTCCTGGACAAGGGCACAACCCTGATCATTTTCGCAACCCGTTTTACAGTTCTGATAATCATGTTGTACCAGGAACCCGAGCCAGACCTGTTTAGCATGTAACTCCACCAGGCTGGTATTCATCAAGCGAACATCGAAGATTTGAACCATGTTGATTTGATAATGATTCCTATCATGGTAGTCTTGAATCCATCCAAGATCCATCTGACGCTGGAGGGCCTCTTGTACAAAAGAGCATCCCTGTTTGTTTACCGAGCAAGTCAGACAGGAACTGTAATCGTGCCGCGGCAGATTATGATACTGGCTTTGCCTTGAGTGCATTGCCACCAGGTTGACATTCATCGCACGGATATCGTGGTTTTGTATGATGTTATAATTCGCATAAACCATGTTAACTCCACGAACTCGGTGCTCTTGGATCCATCCGAGATCCATCTGTTCCTGTAGAGCTGATTGCACCACAGAACATCCCTGATTGTTTTTAGAGCAGATATCACACTGGTGATAATTATGAGGTGGCACATGGCCATATCCACTCTGTCTACAATGCATCTTGACCAAGTTGGCCCTCAATAAGAGTGCATCGTGAATTTGATAGACATTGGTAGACTCTCGCTCTATCAGATTGACTGCAGCTTTCTCATGTTGAGGCAGCGGGTTCGTGAGAACATTCAGATTCGTATCTTTGAAAGATAAAACCCTGCTCCTAACAAGCTTTTACACGTCGGATTTGAAACTGAGACAGTTCTCTATGTTATGCCCTAGTCCTTCTTGATGGTAAGGGCAAGTCTGATCCACCTTAAACCAAAAAGGTGGATTTTCCGGTACTGTAAGAGGAGACTTAGTCTGGACATGCCCCTTAACCAGTAGTAACGGAAATAGTTATGCGTATGATACGGGTATAGGATCAAATCCTGGTGGCTGCGTTGTACAGTTATTATTGTATTGAGGACGAGCCTGCTGAAGAGACTGTTGTGTCCTTTGCTGAAGTTGTTGTTGATTAGGTTGGCTCTGCGCAACCTGAGGTTGATACGTAGGCGCGGGTTTGATAGCAGGAGTTACAGCTGCTACCGGTTGGTACCGTCGCCTTTGCTTTTCGAGAGAGATATTCCCAATAGCCTGCTCTTTATTCTTAGGGAGAGCACTTCAGTATCGTTTTGTACTACTTGATGATCCAGCGTATTTAACTAAACGTCCTTCTCGGACGACTTCCTCAAGACGCACTCCCATACCGACCATTTTGGTGAAGTCGTTGGGCGCACTAGCAACCATTCTGTCGTAGTAAAATGAGGTCAAGGTCTTTAAAAAATCTTTTTCATCTCTTTTTCCTCAAGAGGTGGACAAATTTGAGCGGTAATTTCACGCCATCTTTGAGCGTATTCCTTAAAGGTTTCCTTGTCTTTTTGCGACATTGATCTGAGTTGATCTCTGTCTGGTGCCATGTCCAGATTGTATTTATATTGTTGGACGAAGGCAGTGCCAAGATCTCTGAAAGTGTTGATCTCAGCGCGGTTTAAACCCATGTACCATTTTAAGGTGCCAAGATCTCTATCTAAGCTGACATTCGCCGAGCGTACATCACCAAGTGGCTCTGAGGGCAAGGTTTACCCTTGTACTTTTCAAAGTCGGGCACCTGGAACTTGTGCGGAACTTTCACATTGGGGACCAAGCAGAGGTCTGCGGCGTCCTTTCCAAATAAATCCTGACCGCGAATAGCTTGCAGTTCTTTATGCATTTCCAGGAACTGCTCCTGGAATTCATTCATTCTGTCAAACATAGTTTCCTTTCTACCAGAAGGTATCTGTGGAATCTGTCCTTCCGGGACAGTGTGCACCACAAGGGGTGGTACCGTTACTACGGTAGTGAATCTTGGCGTTTCCCAAAGTTTGTAACCTTCAGGAGTCCTCATTATGCCTCTAGCATCCCTGCTTTCCCAAAGTTTGTAACCTTCAGGCCCAACGGCTCCTGTTATGATTCCCTGATCTTCAGTGATCGGCGAAACATATCCTTTCGGGATATAGTTAACAGGCTGTAATACCCCAAATTTTGACCACTTAGATTTCCCATCATTGTGAAAATCATCATCACAATGTGGATGAACCATCATGCTTCATCAGTCTCCCCAAAGATGGGTGAGCATCCAATACAATCAAAATTAGGGTTTCAAGCCCTCTCTGAGTGCTTAGACAAAGGATCAATCAAGAAATGACATGATCTTCAACTTGTCTAATCTCTTAAATATCCACAATGGATCAAAAAGGACTCCCACTTCAAGGATTAAGCACAAGGCTGCTCCCTTCTAGGTGGATCAAGTCTCAAGATCGACAGTGTCACCAAATTAGGGTTTTGGTCGACCAGGGCCTCCAGATGGAAATTTTCATCTGGGCACAAGGAAATGATCCAAAACATGACCTAATATACTTCATGGAACCTCATGAACCCATGCATCAAGTCAATTTTGCCTCAGGGGATGCATTCATCAAAAATCAGGAATTAGGGTTTCTTGACCTAATTCACCCCTAAGTTGACTTTTGGGACAAACCATGAGCCAAGACCTCAAGACATGATTTAAGGGTCTCTAATATACCATATTGATCCATTTGGAACCATGGATTGATCCAAGAAGCTTGAGCAACAAGTCTCAATTTCATCTGCACCACAATTAGGGTTTTAAGAGAAAAGTCAACTGTAACTTTGACTTTTGACCAAGACATGCTCCCAAACCCTAATACATGATTGAATATACCCTATGACACCCATGGAACATGTCCATCAAGTTTGATTTAGGTCAAGGAAATGATTTCCTGAAGAATTGCACAGTTTGGAATTCATCTGATAAAAAGTCAACTGTGCACAAAAGTCAACTTTGACTTTTTGAGATTTTTCACCAAAATGGATTTTTAACCCTAAAATGATGTTAATGTATGATTTGAATCATCATTCATCAAGAAAAATCAAGAAAAGTGAGATAACTTGTAAAAGGGGTAACCATAAAACTTAGAAATTTTTCTAAGTTAAAAATAAAGTGGCAAAGGTACCAACTTTGGAGGACCATAACTCCTAAACCACAAGGCCATTTTTTCTCATCCAAATATGGATTTGTAGCCCTCATTATCACCTACAAAAACTTCAACTACAAGTCATTCCAATTCATTAAGGATTTTGAGTTATGGAGTGATCAAAGTGGCTGAAAAGTGAAAATGTCACGTTTTCCAACACTTAGTGAAATTTTCACTAAGTCAGATTCTGCCTCCCTTTTTGCCAAATGTAGGGGGATTTTTCACTTGGAATCAAAAGATATCAAAACCAAACTTGTTCAAACAGTTGTTGTATCATGTAAGAGCTTTCCAAAATGACCAAGAACATTGCCAAATTCAACCTACACCATGAGATACAACATTGCCAAGTTGCCTTGCTGAAATCTGTCAAGGCAAGGCAGAATTTGCAACTTTGGTCGATTTGCAAAAATCAGCCAAATTCAATTGCTCCTATCCACTTGGACACCTCAGAGGATTCAATCTAAAGGGGACAATCACTGAGCCAAGCCTCCAAAGTCCATGGAACAAGAAATAGCATGTTGAACCTAGAATGGCCAAAATAGGGACAAGACTTCAAATTTGGAATGAGGCATTCAATGAAACCATCAAGGTGGCATGGACTGAGCCATTCTCATCTGAAATCAGTCAAGAATTATCCAAGACCAAGGGAACCAAAGCTCTGTGCCCTAACCTCTAGTCAATGGCTAGAGGAGACTTAGATTTTCATTTGCCAACATTGGCCAAACCTACTTACCAGCTGCCATGCACTATTCCTTGCAAAACAAACTTGCTCTACTATAAATAGAGCTCAATTGTGGTCAGTTTGAGTACACCAAAGCCATCTAACAGATGCTTTCCTCAAAATCTCTTCTTTCACTCCAATTTTGCCTTCTAAGGCAAGTCACTATCGGGTTTTGAGTTTGAGAGCAATTCCAATCAAACCAATCACTCACACACCTCACATACATCACATATGAGCTGATCAAACACTTAGATTACTTCTGAAACATCAATTTCATGAAATCACCAGCTGGTTGCTCAAGGTTTTAACCAAAGTGCAGCTGAGGTACCACAAAATGATCCAGCCAATTTCAATCAAGTCCAACCATCCAAACACAATCCATAGGGTGTAGGGAAGCTGTTCAGATCATCACCACTCATCTGTAACACCTCCAAATCAAAAATCACTTTGAACTTGCTGTCACGACTTGGAGGTAAGCACATGCTTGGTCATCTCTCAATCTATGCATATTTCCTCGCACAATAATTTGGCCATATGTTCATAATCATGCATGGAATGTTTTCCCTCAATTAATTGCATTGTTTGAATCGTGTATCAAAAATCCTAGCCTTCATGCAGAAATTAGGGTTCTTGAGGTCTCTTCGTGATTTCTTGTTGTATGTTTAATTTAAATGAAATTAAAGTACATAGACATGATCGTGAGGTTGAGGCGAGCATAATGATATGTGGATTGCATGATATGATTACGTATTCATGGAGATTGGATAGAAAATGCAAATCTGAGAAACCAAGAACACGCGCGTGTTCTTCAGCTTGTTCTTGGCGCCATTTTTAGAAATTCAAATATTTGAATTTTGTGATTTTGTTTAATTGATTCAAAAATTAATTTCTCTCTGAGTTTTAATGATTTTGAGTTGATTCTTTTTTTAATAATTCACAAAAATGTTAAAATATTTTATTTTCACAAAAAATCCCAAAAATATTATTTATTTCATATAATTGATATTTTTGCAAAGAATTAATATTTTAATTATTTTTGACATTTTAAATATTTTTTCTACATTGATTTTGCAACTTTTAATGCTTTCTAATTATTTTGTAGGTCAATACTTAATTTTTGAAGCATTAATCCAAGATCACAATTTGTTTTCCATGTGTTAAACAATTTTTGATCTTTTTAATTGAATTTTTATTCAATTAAATACATTTTGAAAACAAATTAGGGTTTTGGATTAATTCAACCCTCAAAAATCACTTTCAAAACTTTTTGGGCTTATTGAGAGAGTGTAAGACCCATCCCCCCTTGTACAAAAACATTTTGGGCCTCACTTATTGTATAAGTCCCTCTGTACAAGTAAACGGCGCGATCGTCGCCCGTTTAAAAATAAATAAACCCTGGGCCTCTCCTTGAGCTATAAAACCCATTCAAAACACTTTGGGCCTCTATTAGAGTGTAAGACCCAATCCCCCTTTTAACCAAAACATTTTGGGCCTCACTTATTGTATAAGTCCCTCTGCGTTAATAGAAAACCTCAGCGCGATTGCCATTTTTAAACGAAAAATCATTTGGGCCTACCCTCGTGTTATAAGCCCCACTCTTTTCTTTAAACCTTTTTTGGGCCTCTTGAGAGAGTGTAAGACCCATCCCTTTGTACAGAAAACCTTTTTGGGCCCCAGTCACTTGTATAAGTCCCGCTGTACAAAGTCAAACAGTGTGCTCACTGATAAAACCCTGGGCCTCTCCTTGAGCTGTAAGCCCCAAATCTTTCTTTTTCAAAGCACTTTCTCCTTTGATTTTGAATATACTGTTGTTTTCAATCTTTCTTTGTTGAACAACTAACCAAACAGCATGGAAGCACTACAACCGAGTAAGTGATTATCGCTTTCATTTATTGCTTTCATATTATAAACTGTATTGTAGGGCTGCTCACTGTAAGTCTCCTTTCATAAACTCATATCTACTGTGTAATAATAGTATAGATATTTTGAGTTTCCCCGGCAACTACGTCTAGAACTAGGTGACGCCGTTTCATTTATTCGTAGAAATAGACGCCTAGATCCCCAATAGGAGCACCATATACAGTCTTTTCTTCGGCTGTCCTCCTTAGGAATCGTCAAGAAGCTCTACTCCCCAAGATGAATGTATTCTCCGTGAATGGCATCTTTGAGTTTCTTCCAAATTCTCGAACTTTCCTGACTTGATCTATTCCTTGTGGATAGCTTTCCTTGAATGTCTCGGGGTTTGGGTACCCACTACGGTCATAATCTTGGACCTTAACTAAGGAACCATCTTCAAAAGCTAAAAGTCGCTGGATAGTAAACCTCGCACGTTTACTAGTGGTATTTATCTTTAAAAGAGTTATCTCTCCTAATGGAAAGGAGATGATAGACCCACGGGCTTCTTAAAAGTATCGGCCTCCTATTGGGCATTATTCAAGGACACTACGGCTTCTTAGAAGTATTCACAGCCTCCTCTTAGGCTTCGTATAATGATCTCTTCCTTCGAGAATGATAGCCTCCTCTTGGGCTTCGTACAAGGACCCGCCGGCTTCTTAAAAGTTTCCAGCCTCCTCTTGGGCTTCGTACAAATTGTCCCGACGACCTCCTAGAGGTATAGGAACAGAACCTAGTCATCCTCATAGAACAGTCCTTTCATAGAGTCTACTACTGTTTCTCAAAGCATAGTACAAAAGAAAAAAACTCTAGACTTGGACAGTCTAACTTCCTTGAGTCTCAAAGACATTCTCAAGTGACCCCCTTCGTTAAATAGGAAGGAAACCCGCAGACTCGGACAGTCTCAATACCCTTTGGATTTCCCGTTTCCTCAAAGAGAAGGAAATATCCCTGATCCTCAAATCAAATCCCTGAGTACAGTGTTGCTCATATAAGAACTGATTTTCTCTTTTAAAATCAGTATATTGGATCTGTCACTCAACTGAAACAAACCTTTAGCCTCCATCTCGGGCTTCGTACGAGATACAAAAACACTTTCTTGTTGAGTATCAAAGACTCTCTTGTTGAGTCAAACTTTTAGCCCCTATCTCGGGCTTCGTACGAGACACAAAGACTCCCTCGTAGAGTCAAACAAACAATAGCCTCTATCTCGGGCTTCGTACGAGACACAAAGACTCCCTCGTAGAGTCAAACAAACTTTTAGCCTCTATCTCAGGCTTCGTACGAGACACAAAGACTCTATCGTCGGGTCAAAATCTTTTAGCCTCTCTCTCGGGCTTTATACGAGACACAAAATAGCCTCCTCTTAGGCTTTGTATAATGATTTTCCTAGCAGAAATTAGCCTCCTCTTAGGCTTTGTATAAGAAAACCACTGGTTGATCCAATCAACCTTTTAGCATCAAAGTTGTGCCTCGTTCACAGTACACAAACATCAACAACTCCTTTCCTTTCATCTAATCGCTGTAAGCGGCAAGCCTCTGGATAATCTATATCCATGCCACTGTCCCTCTTTTAGCATGAGAAATTCCTAAGGAAAGATGGCATTGCTCTACACTGAGTTAAAGTCTTCTCCTTCAGGTTAAAACCCTTTCTTCGGAAATTATGGCATTGCTCGGATCCGCGTATCCCAGTTAAAGTAATTCTCCTTCCCCCTCTTTAGAGATGACAAATTCTCTCTAAAGTCGAGGTCTTTCAGCTTCACGTCTTGGGCTTTGAACAAGACACAAATAGACCTTTCAGCTTCACATCTTGGGCTTTGAACAAGATACAAACCACCTTTCGCTTCACGTCTTGGGCTTTAAACAAGACACCAAAAACACCCATTTCCTCTCATAGAATAGGAGGAACTACGAACGCTCTGATTTCCCTGTTTCGGTAAACGGGAATACGTAGGCATAAGATCGAAAGAAAAAATCTTAGCGAGCGCAATCAACAAAAAAAACCCAAATCCCATATCTCCATCAATCAAAAGCAGTAATTCAAAAGCATCAGTCCTAACATCCTAATCCTTGTTCCCCGCCAGAAACCTTCTGCCCAGGTAAAAAAGAAAGAGAACCGTATTGGCGAAAATACAAATAACCAGTACAAAGGCCCCCACATTGATAGCATCCGTAACCTAATAGACTGCTGTTTAAACTCAGTATGCAAAGCAGGGTTAATTGGAGACATCTATTTCCCTTCCTTAGTCAGCTCACAATAGGATAAAAAATGAATCGACCTGTAGTCAAAGCTCAAACCGCAGAGAGCGACCAGCGCTTAAGAAGCGCGTCCAAAATCACTCGCTACACAGGCATGCCCTAGGGTCGATCTTTCGGCATTTGATACCTAGGATCATACTTCTCTACTATGGGTGTTGAGGTGATCTCTGAGATCACAGTTCTTTGTAGCTGAGCTTCTGCCATGGCTTGCATGTCATTACGAAGCTTTCTCATATCTTCTCTCAGAGCGTCGATCTCTTCTTTCAACTCTCTGTTCTCTTCCTCGAGATCATCCATCTTTTTCTGACGATTGGCCCGAGTATTATACGAATGAGACACATTGACTCTAGAACCGAGACACAAACGTGAGATTCGTAGGTAAGAAGAATACGTGACGTGAGAATGATGAATGCAGTGATTATATTAATTATTTTTTTTGTTTAATCAAAATAAACTTTGACAATTAGATTGCAAATATTTTGGTACACTCCACATTGAGAATGCAGTATTTGTTCTTCCAAGACCTCCTCTCCTGTTGAACTTTGTTGAGAGTAACCTGAAGTTTTTCCGTTTCAGTCATGAAGTACATGACAGATTCCCTAGGTGGAAGAACTCTGTGACGAGGATAAGGCATCTTTAGCTTGAGAGCTCTAATTTGTACCCAGTGGAGATAAGGCTCCACCGAGACACAATCCAGTTTTCCTAGAGACTCCCGTCCTTTCTTATGAACGTTTCCAAGCATGCACTATTTCCATCTTTAGTGCCCTGTCATTTTCTCCTTCCTTGAAGAAAAGACCTTCCAGATGAGCATTACGCGGGACATACCTCATCGGGTATCCAAATTGACGATGAACAAGAACTGGATGGTAATTGATTCCTCCTTTAGTTCCTATGAGGGGTATGTTGGGGAAGTTTCCACAATGGTCAATGATTCTGATCCCGTCATAAATCCTATTGCACCAATCTATGTCAGAGTTGGTGAGAGACATGACTTTCTGCGACCAACGTAAGGCACTCTTATGATCCCAAAAAGCAGTAGACTTCGGTAAATGGGAGATAAACCATTTATATAGCAGGGGTACACAGCACGTGATCATTCCTCCGCTGTACAAATTCCCTAAGTGTACAGAATGATACGCATCTGCGAGCAAGGTTGGTACAGGGTTTCCAATGAGAAAAACCTTAATGGCGTTGATATCTACAAAGATATCGATGTTGGGAAACAAAAATAACCCGTAGGTGAGTAAAACAAAGATGCTCTCGAAAGCGGCTACGTTCCCTATACTGGCAAATTACAGGGCTTTCTTTACCAGAAACTTGGCTGGCCTATACTAGCAAAGTACAGGGCAAGATCAAATCATGTGAGTCTTGACTTCTGACTCATCCAAATAGATTGCTCTTGCAATGATTTGATCCTTTGGAATTTCTTCCAGTCCAGATAATGGAGCTTGATCATTGATATGTAAATCAGTCAGGTGAGAGTACTCCTCTAGTGTTGGTGCAAGCTGATAATCCGGGAATATGAAACAGTGATAAACCGGATCGTAAAACGGAATGAGTGCCTCCATGATTCTTTCAATTACATGGACCCTTAACAGAGGTAGCAGACCTCCGTACTTGGCTCTGAAAGCATCAGGGTTAGTGATCATCCTTGCTAATCCTCTCAAATCCTCTAGTTTTGGAACCTTGAAGGTATACTTGTGAGTTTTCCTTCTACCGAAATCCATTAGTGCAATCTCCTTTCTCTGACATTTGCAATCATTATTTTAGTTTAATTTGAAAAAGAGAGACTAGAAGAGAAAATTTTCTTTGTTTTTAATATTTTTTTTAAATGAATGCATGAATGCAGCACACAAAAACATAGAAAAAACATGGGGTCAAAGGGTCGGTGTCATGAAGTCAAGGTTCTACCCATCCCAAGAGATTAAATGTAGCGCCTCACGGTGGGCGCCATTTTTTTGTAGCAAGCGATTTTGGACGTGGTTCTTAAACACTGTCGCTCTGGGAGGGTACTACAGGTCGATTCATTTTTTATCCTATTGGAGCTGATGAAGGAAGGGAAATAGATGTCTCAAACTAACCCTGCTTTGCAAACTAAGGTTAAACAGTCAAAACTGTTGGTTTACAGATGCGATCAATGTGGAGGGGCCTCTCTTGGGTTATTTTGATCGAGTTTAGACTTTTGGTGGGGAATACGGACTTGGATGTTTTGATTGATATATGAGGGTTTGTGACCTGAGGGTTTCGATGTGGTGTGCTCGCTAAGATTTCTCTTTTAATCTTATGCCTACGTATTCCCGTTTACCGAAACAGGGAAATCAGTGCGATCGTAGTTCCTCCTATTCTATGGGAGGAAATGGTGTTTTGGTGTCTTGTTCAAAGCCCAAGACGTGAAGCTAAATATGGTTTGTATCTTGTTCAAAGCCCAAGATGTGAAGCTGAAGGGTCTATTTGTATCTTGTTTGAAGCCCAAGATGTGAGGCTAAAGGGTTTTGACTTTAGAGAGAATTTGTCATCTCTAAAGGGGTTCTGTTTGTCACAACTGTTGGGTGACTGATTATAAAGAAGAATTACTTTAACTGGGATATGTGAATCCAACAAGAGAGTCTTTTGTACTCAACAAGAGAGTGATTTTGTATCTCGTACGAAGCCCGAGATGGAGGCCAAAGGTGATCGACTCAACAAGAGAGTCTTTTTATACTCGATAAGAGAGTGATTTTGTATCTCGTACGAAGCCCGTGATGGAGGCTAAAAGGGTAGTGACTCAACAAGAGAGTCTTTTTATACTCAACAAGAGAGTGTTTTTGTATCTCGTACGAAGCCCGAGATGGAGGCTAAAAGGGAAGTGACTCAACAAGAGAGTCTTTTATACTCAACAAGAGAGTCTTTTATACTCAACAAGAGAGTGTTTTTGTATCTCGTGCGAAGCCCGAGATGGAGGCTAAAAGGGAAGTGACTCAACAAGAGAGTCTTTTATACTGAACAAGAGAGTGTTTTTGTATCTCGTACGAAGCCCGAGATGAAGGCTAAAAGTTAGCTTCGCTGGGGAGAATCATTGTACAAAGCCCAAGAGGAGGCTATGGTAACTGTTTCGGTTGAGTGACAGGTCGAGTTTGTTGGTTAAAAGAGAAAATCAGTTCTTATGAAGATTAAAGGTAAGGTTGTACTTTGGCACTGATCGGAGGATCAGGGTTATTTCCTATTCTTTAAGGAAATAGGAAATCCAAAGGGTATTGAGACTGTCCGAGTCTGCAGGTGTTCTTCCCATTCTTGAAAGGAGCTTGAGAATGTCTTTGAGACTCAAGGGTCTTAGATTATCCAAGTCTAGAGTTTTATCTTTTGTACTATACTTAAGAGAAATTAAGGGACAGTACAGTTGCGGTGGCAAGATCTAGACTCTTTGAAATACTGTTCTATTAAGATGACTAATTTTTGTTCCTATACCTCTAGGAGGTCGTCGGGACAATTTGTACGAAGCCCAAGAGGAGGCTGGAAACTTTTAAGAAGCCGAGGGAAAATTTGTACGAAGCCCAAGAGGAGGCTATCTTCCCGGAGGAAGAATCATTATACGAAGCCTAAGAGGAAGCTGTGAAAACTTCTAAGAAGCCGACGGATCCTTGTACAACGCCCAAGAGGAGGCGGGGATGCTTTTAGGAAGCCTGTGGGTCCTTGCACTAAGCCCAAGAGGAGACTGATGAATAGTTCCAGAAGGGGTTTCACTTGGAACATTGGCCTTATGTATATGAACTGTTCAAAAGGGGGGAAGATCTTAGATCTAGTTATCTAAAATTGTTGTAAGGAGACGAGGTTTTGTCTAGTTCTAGACGTAGTTGCCGGGGAAACTCTAAATATCTATACTATTATTACACAGTTGATATGAGTTTATGAAAGAAGACTTACAACGAAACTACCCCACAGTACAGTTATATACATATGAAAGCGGTAAATGAAAGCAGGTAAACACTTACTCGGTTGTAGAGCTTCCATGTTGTATGGTTAGTTGTTCAACAAAGAAAAGTTGAAAATAGTATATTACAAAATCAAAGGAGAAAGTGCTTTTAAAAGGAAAATTGGGGCTTACAGCTCAAGGAGAGGCCCATGGTTTTGTACAGGGACTTATACAAGTGACTGAGGCCCAAGAAAGGTTTTTTGTACAAAGGGATGGGTCTTACACTCTCTCAAGAGGGCCAAAGTTGTTTCAAGAAGAGGAATATGGCTTATAACATGAGGGTAGGCCCAGATGATTTGATTTTTGAACTGGCGACCGCGCCGGGTTTTTTGAAAATACAGTGGACTTATACAATATCTGAGGCCCAATAATTTATTTTTGTACAAGTGATGGGGCTTACAACTCAAGGAGAGGCCCATATGTTTTTTGTTTTAAAAATGGCGATCGCGCCGGGATTTTTGAAAATACAGTGGGACTTATATAATATCTGAGGCCCAAAATAGGTTTGTACTTACAAAGGATTGGGTCTTACACTCTATTAGAGGCCCAAAGTTTGAAAAGTTTGTTAGGGTGAAAATCAACAAAAACCCTAATTTCACCATTTTTAAAGTAATTATTCAAAGAAAGTTAATTAAAATGATACAAATTCCAAATAAGTTTGAATAAACAACTTGTGATTTTGGTTTTAGGTTTGAAAAATGAGGTTTTAATCACAAGATGAATTAAAACCTATTTGGTGTTGATTTTCCAACATGAATATTTATTTTTAAAAGGGTTTAAAAACAAATAAAAAGGTATTTATTCACAAAAATACTAATTATATTATATAAATAATATAAATCTAATTTTTTTGTGGAATAAAATATTTCAACATTTTTGTGATTTTTTTGCAAAAAGGACCAATAAAAAATAATTAAAATTGAGCGAGTTATTAATTTTTCAAATCATTTAAAATAAATATGAAAAATAACAAACAACAAAAAAAAGTGGTGAAAAAGAGATCTAGGGCGAGGGGGATTCGAACCCCAGACCTCTCGCTTGCCAATACACACAAATCCAGCTGATCAACCACTGGGGCGCAATGCCAATTCAAATATAGTATGGCAAATGATAAATATATAGAGAACTTGGTTGGAAAACCTGAAGAATGGCGCCATGGCCATCTTCTTCCTCCAGCTCGTGCATGAAGCCCTCTATCTCTCTCGTTTCTCCACCATTTGACATGATTCAAACACCAAACTCATGCGTTTTTTCACAAGGAAGAAGATGACAATACTCAATTTTATTTATTTTCAGTGTATAGCAAGTTATATCTTTGTGGTCGTATGAACCCTAATTTTGCAAAAGCAATTGAGCAGACATGATTATGAGTGCTATGATCAAATTTTTTGAGGGGAAATACTTAACATATGATGGCAATCAATTGGCAAAAATATCATGCGAGGAAATATGCATGGATCATGAAGTTGAAGTTTTGAGGCATACCTTGATGCAAGCTGAAATGGAAATCTGCACAGATGGTGTTCCAGAAGAAATTTTATGATCCCTACAGCTTCAATGGATGTAGTGGAATGTGTTGCAAGCTTTGGAACACTCTGAAAACCTTTGGATCAAGTTGGAGAACTCCAACTGCATAATTGAGGCATAATGGCTTGGTTGAAGGGTGATTTTGAGCTAGGGGTGTTACAGTTGGTGTTTAAGTGTTTGGACACCTCAAATACATCATATGTGATGTGTCTGAGCAATTGGAATGAATTGCTTAGGGCTGCAACTCAAAACCCGATGGTGGTTGCTCAAAAACAAGGAAATTTGGCACTTAAGAAAGAATGAGAGAAAGCAGTGCTATAAGGTGCTTTGGTGTGCCTTGAATGATCCATTGGAGCCTCTATTTATAGGTGATCAACTCTTGTCTTGGAGGAATAGTGAATGGCTGCTGGATCAGATCACCTTCAAAGGGATTGGTTGGACATAAATGCCTCTTGCATTAGGTGTAACAGCTGCTCCAAATAAATCAGATATGCCTTAACTGAAATCACATTCCTCAGTCATTTTAATTGTTGTTTAATTAGAGAACTTGACTGAGGAGAGTGAGAATCTTGACAATGCACTATTCCACATTAATGCCCTTTGAATTCAAGGGAAAATGTGCCAAAATGCATGAACTTCAAGTTGGAAGATTCCTTGGCTTTGTGACTCTGCTTTGTAGGTTGGATCAGATGCATTGTGATTGGTTTGAGTACATGTGGCATGATGATCCTCAGTTTTGATTCAGAAATCCTGTGTAGCAAGTAAACATGCAAACTGATTTTTCCAAAACAGCTTGTAGCAGCATGACTTTGGGCATGGATTTCTCTTGGCTCAAGTTGAATTAATTCATGCTGATAAGCTTTTTGGATTCTTGGCAACATTTGCAACAACATTGATGTTTACCTTTGGACTTAATTCAGCTTACAACTATGTGAAAATATCTCACAAGTTTTGGTGTTTCCAACAAAATCTGCCTTGGCCATAATTTTTCTAAGTGTTGGAAAATGATGTATTTTCATGTTTTAGTCATTTTGGTCCAATCATAACTCAGAATCCACAATGAATTGGAATGAGGTGTAGTTGGAGCTTTTGTATAGGGTAATGAAGCTAAAAATCTAGCTTTGGATGGGGAAGAATGGCCTTGTGGTTTAGGAGTTATGATCCTCCAAAGTTGGTACCCTTGCCACTTTGTCTATAACTTAGAAAATTTTCTAAGTTTTTATGGTTACCCCTTTTATAAGTTATCCCACTTTTCTTGATTTTTCTTGATGAATGATGATTCAAATCATACCTTAACATCATTTTAGGGTTAAAAAACCATTTTTGTGAAAAATCTCAAAAAGTCAAAGTTTGACTTTTGTGCACAGTTGACTTTTTATCAGATGAATTCCAAACTGTGCAATCCTTTAGGAAATCATGTCCTTGACCTAAATCAAACTTAATGGACATGTTCAATGGGTGTTATAGGGTATATTGATTCATGTCCT
The DNA here is from genome assembly GCA_022829125.1 of Lathyrus tuberosus. NCBI lineage: Eukaryota > Viridiplantae > Streptophyta > Magnoliopsida > Fabales > Fabaceae > Lathyrus > Lathyrus tuberosus. The sequence continues at coordinate 2,792,494 of JALAZF010000478.1, read as the reverse complement.
AGGGTTTGGGAGCATGTCCTGGTCAAAAGTCAAAGCTATAGTTGACTTTTCTCGCGAAACCCTAACTATGGTTCAGATGAAATTGAAACTTGTTGCTTAAGCTTCTTGGATTAATCCATTGTTGCAAATGGACCAATGTAGTGTGTTAGAGACCCTCAAATCCTCCCTTGAGGTCTTGGCTCAAGATTTGTCCCAAAAGTCAACTTAGGGGTGAATTAGGTCAAGAAACCCTAATTCCTGATTTTTGATGTATGCATCCCCTGGGGCTAAATTGACTTGGTGATTGGGTTTATGATGTCCCTTGGAGCATCATAGGTTATGCCCTGAAGCATTGGCGCATGCCCAGAGGAGAATTTCCATCTGGAGGCCCTGGTCGACCAAAACCCTAATTTGGTGACACTGGCGATCTTGGGGCTTGATCTACTTAGAAGGGAGCAACCTTGTGCTTAATCCTTGAAGTGGTAGTCCTCTTGATCCATTGTAGATGTTGGAGAGGTTTATAAAAGTTGAATATCATGTCATTCCTTGATTGATCCTTTGTCTAAGAGCTCTGAGAGGGCTTGAACCCTAATTTTTTATTATAGTGGATGCTCATCCATCTTTGGGGAGACTAATGGTTCATCCATATTATGATGATGATTTGAACAATGATGGGAATCTTAGTGGTCAAAATTTGGGGTATGACAAATATCATGCTACTTCTTATTAGAATTGATTAACATGTTTTTTTTGTTTCATTTTTATTGGAAGCTTATTGACTAACTTTGGTTGTTTTCCTTTAATTAGTGAATTAACTTAATGAGCTTTGAGTTCTATGCTTATCACTTTAGAGAGTAATAAGGCTTGTTTGACCTTGAGGAGGCATGCTTGTTTAGTAATGATTGCTTGATCCCATTGAGGTATGACCCTTCTTGTACATTAGCTAATTGAATGAATGTAGAAGTTGCTGTTGTATGCACTGTTGTAGTGAATAAAGTGTGCTGTAAAATGTTGCTATTCTGTCTGGTTGCATATACACCTATTCTGTTATGGAAATGGTAGCTGTTATAGGTTGTTTTTGCTTGTTGCTGGTTTTTATAGCTATACAGGTGCTGGAACGCCGTGGTTGCTGCTGTTTATGGCTTATTTCCTTGTTTTATTGTTTTATTCATGAAGGGTGAAGAGAATTTTGGTTCCATGTCTTTCACGGATCCATTCTGCTTTCTGACACTTTTGCTCATTTATGCTAGATTAATAGAAGGTTTCCGGTTTGCTTATACTTTTCTTGCGTTGCTACGGATTGATATCCGTTCGATATTACTTCTCTTCTCTTTTACTAATTCCGAATTTTTTTCTTTTGATGCCATGAGAAGTAGAAGTGGGAGTCCGTGCCACTTGGCCGACAATTCTGGAAGTCCTCAAAGGAGGCTCTGTTTGTGATTGTTTACTTTTGCGCCAAAGACCTCAAAGAGGCGTCCCATTCCCCATCTCCTCGAAAAGTCCTTGAAGAAGGCATTAGGCGGAATGAGAGTCCGCAATCGACTCCTGCCATTTCTAGTCCCAAGTCGTTCATAGCCTGCATTTCATGTTGATGCTTTGAACATAGATTACTCTTGTTATCGAGTCGGTCAAGTGGAAAAGGGTTTTGCAATCAGACCCCCACACCTTGTCTATAGCTCGCATTGACCAATGCTGATGCTTATGTGATCTGATTCACATCTTCCCCTTCCTTACTCTGCTCTCGATGGTTCTCGATACCATTGGGTGAGTACCCCTATTTCCCGCAGCTAGCTTGTTTGCCTCGGTTGATATGACCCCTTGGCTAAAGATCCCTCTTTGCTTACTTTGATTGTGTGACATTATTGTTGACTGACACTGTTTACTCTTTCGTTTGCTTTTAGTTCCTTTTGTTTATGGATTGAGTTACATAACGTTTACTTGTCTGATGACATGATCCCCTTAGGATTCCTAACTCCACTTAATTTTTGATTAAGCCGGAGGTAGGAGAGACATTAGGATAACAATCTATGCATGAAAAAATTAGATAGAGTCCCCTCTCGATCCTGACCTTAGGACCATCATTGCATGCTAACTCGTAGATTCATTTTCCCCCTTAGACTACTTGTGTGACCTTTGTGAGTCTCACCTTTCTCTCGCACCCGTGCAATTGAGATCGTTCCTTGTGTTTCGTAGTAGCGTGAACTACGGATGCTCTGATTCCTCTTTCTTTTCAGATTAAGGATACGTAGGAATGAGATGCCATATCTCGGCGAGCACACTAACAACTAAATTCCATTTTCTCTCACACTTTGAGTCCTTTCTCTTCTCATCTCGAGCTCTCACTTGATGTAAGTGCATGCTTCTCCTTGTTCTACTGCAAGCCGGTAACACGAACCTCGATTCAGCGAGTCGTAACACCTAAGCTAGAACATTAGCATTGCCCAGTTAAAAAACACAAACAAAGCAAAGTCATCCCAAGTTAGGGGAACTACGTCGCTCTGATTCTTCATTGGCTAATGGAGATACGTAGGCAGGAGATCGTGTGAGATATCTGCAAGCACAACCTTATTTATCAACCTCTTTGTGTCTCCTTTCTTTTCTACTGATCCTGACAGGTAGTAGAAGCACTTTTCCTTCTTTTTGACCCGTAGGTCGAACTACGACTGCTTTTACTTCCTCTCTCTAGTTAGATTGAGGATACGTAGGCACGAGACGTGACATCTTGGCGAGCAAACTTCCCCCACAATCCGTAGTCCTCCGAACTACGTTGACTCTGACTTTCCCACTCCCGAGGGAATACGTAGGCCTAGGACGACGATGTCCTATCGAGTCACTTTTCTTTTCTTTTTCCTCCTTTCATCTTCTTTCCCTGTTTCCCGTTTCAGTTAGCAATTGAGCTTCAGATAACCTACACCCTTTGATCGATAATAACAAGCGTGGATCCCATAGAGTACGATGGACGCGAGGGGGTGCTAATACCTTCCTCTCGCGTAACCGACTCCCGAACCCAGGCTATGGTTGCGATGACCATTCCTTTCCCTTTGTTGAGGTTTTCTTCGATCGTTTCCTTTCCCTGCGTCGGGATAAATAACGTTCGGTGGCGGCTCTTCTGTTCTTTTCCGCCGGTTGATTTTCGCAGATGCGACATAACCAATCAACAAACATTGCTTTTACCTGTAGAAGTCCGAACTACGGACGCTCTGATTTCTCAAAGATCCTTTTGAGAATACGTAAGCACAAAGTCAATCCTTGGTGAGCAACCTTTTCTTTTTACCCTTGTTTACCCTTATTGAGTGGAACTACGAGTGCTCTAATTCTTTTAGACAAGATACATAGGTACAAGATGCAATGTATTGGTGAGCACACTTAGTGTATTTACCCCTAGGTCTTTTTTTTCACCCTTAGCAAACAAAACAGATAACACATTGAAACAAGAGGTTCATGTAGAGTACTACAGATATCTAGGATGCTAGCACCTTCCCTAGGTATAACCAACCCTCGAACCTTAGATCTCTTGCTTTGCTTTGCATTGCAATTAGGGCTTTTAATCTTTACCCTTTCCTTTGGATAAATCAAAAGTTCGGTGGTGAATTATGATTTGTGATTCAAGTTAATTCAGTAGCTTGATATCTGATTCTCACCGCGACAGTATGCTCGAAAAATAATCAAGGATGCTATCTAGTGCAAATTCAACAATGCTCGAATTCTGAATCAATCAACATGATACAAGATCACCTCCCTGGTCAAAGAAAAAACACTGTCATAATCTCCAATCAGGGAATGACCAAGGATGTTTGTGCCATAATTCCTCTGCTCAATGAGTCAAAAGTCTCTCTTGATAGTAGAAAAGTTCCCAACCAGGAACTGATTGAGGTTGCCTACAACGGCCAGAAAAACCAAAAAGCTCTCATGGTTATCTACCTGCCAGGTCCAATACCGTACAAGTCATAAAAGGCTATCTCGTATAAGTATGGTGAGATGACCATAGAAAATGGAAAAGAAACTCCATTATCCTCCATTGTGAACATTGTCAACATTAGTCGGGTCACCCGGAGTGGTCGAATCTTCAACAGAGGAGTGGGAGAACCTGCAAAGGAAAAGGAACCTCTAGCAGAAGTTCCTAATCAATAAGTCAGTCAACCCGACAATACAGAACCTGTAAAGAACCATGATGAGATGATGAAGCTCATTCAGAAAAGTGAGTACAACATTGTGGATCAATTATTCCAAACTCCGTCTCGAATCTCTATATTATCTCTGCTGCTTAGTTCAGAAGCTCACAGAGAAGATCTACAGAAGGTTTTAGAACAAGCCTTTGTAGAACAAGATGTGACAGTAGGACAATTTGAAAACATCATCTCCAACATCACTTCCTGCAACAACTTGGGATTCAGTGATGAAGAACTGCCGGAGGAAGGCAGGAACCATAATATGGCACTCAACATCACGGTCAACTTCCAGAATGATGCTTTAGCCAGTGTACTAGTAGATACAGGTTCATCCTTAAATGTCGTGCCAAGGTCAACTTTGGTTCGACTTTCTTTTCAAGGAACTCCGATGAGATATAGTGAAATCATCGTCAAAGCCTTTGACGGATCTAGAAAAACAGTTATCGGCGAAGTCGATCTTCCCATAACCATCGGTCCTCACACTTTCCAAGTCACTTTCTAAGTCATGGACATCCGAGTAGCATATAGTTGTTTATTAGGAAGACCTTGGATACACGAGGCTGGGGCAGTCACTTCGACACTTCACCAGAAGCTGAAGTTCGTCAAGAATGATAAATTAGTCACAGTGTGTGGAGAGCAAGCCTTAATCATGAGCAACTTATTATCGTTCTCCTGTGTAGAACCAAAAGAGGTAGTTGGAACTCAGTTCCAAGCACTCTTGATTTCCTCATACAAGGACACTCTCAAAGTAATTGGGAGTAATGACATAAAAGGATGGAGACAGATTATAACTCCTAATGATAACAAGACAAGAAAAGGTCTTGGTTTCTCTCTAACCTGTACCCAGACTACCAAGAAGGATGAAATTTTTCTTCCCATTTAGGATTTCTTCCACAACGGTGGTTTCCTTTACCTAGTATCTCAAGAAGTACACACCATTGATGGGAACGACTCCTCCGATACGGATGAAGAGTGGAAGTATTATCTCAACGATGACGGTTATATGTCACAGGGAGAAGCACAAATGCCATTCTGTTTTCCATAGCAGAGCCCAAGATATATACACAGATAAGACGTCAGAATGATCTATAGAGATTGTGATCCTGAAGGATGCCGCGCTTCACTCAACTCATTGGAGGAAGACAATCTAATGAAAGACAACTTTGACTATGATTATTATGATCCTCAGGATGACTTGCCTATCTGGAAGCCATACACAGAAGACTCAGAGCAAAAGAATCAGTCTGACAATGCCTATCAGCTAAATAATCTTGAAAAGAATACACATGTTCCCGTAGAGTCATGGAATCATTACTCAGGACATTCCGAAAATGTCCAACACCATGGTGATAAATTTACAAAGATTGCAGGACAAGAATTCATTAGCTATGCATTTCCTGAGGTCAACGTCATTGATGAAGATGACTTGTCTATACCCACAAAAACCTGGGATACCTTGGGACAACCAAGCGGTAACTATGACTTTCTAGTCAAATACACTGCTCCCAAAAGCTTTCGCGTCAGATATGAGGACATCCAGCCAACTGGATGGGGAAATCCTCTTGAGAGTGAAAACACTATGGAAGATGCAGCAGAAGAGTCCTCTTATGATAACTCTGCATGGCAAGAAGACTCCAATGATCCTACTCCACCAGAAATCAGTGTCATTTCTAAAGACAGCCCAAGAAGGGAAATACCAGACTTTGTGATTCATAAAGGAGTTTGTCGCCATTGGGTTGTAGTCAATGTCCCGAAAATCGTTCATAAGTCAAAGTAATTACCATCTTTGTTTTAACCTTTCACCTTGCTCAGGTGAAATGGATGCTTTATAGGGCTCACTTTTGTGTAAATGTCCCTCTTCGCTTCGCCCAAAGCGACAGAGTTTTGTTTTATAGGGTTGTGTTTCAAGAATCGACAAATCATGAATAAATAATGTCATTCTGAATTCCTACATTCATTGCTGTTTTCACTTCTCGTTTTTTTTCTTCAGAAAATGGTAATCCTAAAAAATAACCCAAAATAAAAACAAGCGTTTTCAGAAAATACATTGCACACACTCTTGCATTCTCTCAGTCGTTTCTAAAAAGGGGAATCATCATGTCATGCAGATTGCTTATTTTAAACCCCATTGAAACATACGATCCAATGCCTTCTCCCAACTTTGAATTCTCGGTATTTGAAGCTGAAGAAGAAGAGGACGAAGAAATTCCAGAAGAGATCTCACGACTACTCAGGCAAGAGGAAAGGTCAATTGAGCCTCACAAAGAGCCGTTGGAAACGGTCAATTCGGGTTCAGAAGAAGAAAAGGACGAAGTTAAGATTGGGGCACTGCTAAGTCCAACTGTCAGAGAAGACTTGATAAAACTTCCCAAAGAGTTTCCAGATGTATTTTCTTGGTCCTATCAGGAGATGCCAGGGTTGGATACCAACATCGTGGAACATCACTTACCACTGAAAACATAATGTCCTCCGGTAAAAAAAAGACTAAGAAGGACTCATCCAGATATGGCCATCAAAATTAAGGAAGAAGTACAGAAACATATTGACGCAGGTTTCCTCGCCACCTCAGAATATCCTCAATGGTTAGCCAACATAGTGCCAGTTCTGAAAAAGGACGAAAAAGTCAGAATGTGTGTAGACTATAGGGATCTGAACAGAGCAAGTCTAAAGGATGACTTCCCCTTGCCACACATTGACATGCTGGTAGACAACACAGGAAAATTCAAAGTCTTCTCCTTCTTTGATGGATTCTCGGGCTATAATCAAATCAAAATGGCGCCGGAAGATATGGAGAAAACTTCATTCATCACCCCATGGGGCACCTTTTGCTACAAGATAATTTTGTTCGGTCTGAAGAACGCAGGGGAAACCTATCAAAGTGCCATGACAACTCTGTTTCACGACATGATGCACAAAGAGATTGAAGTGTACGTCGATGACAGGATTGCCAAATCTAAAATAGAAGAAGAACATGTGGAACACCTATCAAAGAAATTCGAGCGTCTGAGAAAATATAAACTCCGCTTGAATCCCAATAAGTGCACATTTGGTGTTCGCTCAAGAAAACTCTTGGGATTCATCGTCAGCCAGAAAGGAATTGAGGTTGCTCCCGACAAGGTTAAGGCCATTCAAGAAATGCCTTCGCCGAAGATTGAAAAATAGGTCAGAGGATTTTTAGGAAGTCTGAATTACATATCAAGGTTCATATCCCTCATGACCGCGACATGCGCGCCGATCTTCAAACTACTCAGGAAGAATCAAACCTGTGCATGGACAGAAGACTGCCAAAAGGCTTTCAACAAGATCAAAGAATATCTGGTGAATCCACCTATTATGTCTCCTCCAGTGGAAGGAAGACCACTGATCATCTACTTAACAGTCTTGGAAGACTCCAGGGGTTGTGTACTTGGCCAACAAGACGAGACCAAAATAACAGAGTCTGACATTTACTACTTAAGCAAGAAATTCACAAACTGTGAAACTCGATACACCATGCTGTAGCGAGCAATTTTTGTCGGTGACACGACCACCTTATCGCTGGGTTTTCCTCACCGCAATGGTAGGAGGGGGTGCTACTTTCTGATTTCTTATTTATCCCATGAAGCTGGAAGAGAAAGGGAAGGTATCTAAAACTAGCCTTACACGCGAATGTTTAACTGAACAAATGGTTAAAGAGATTGGGGGGTCCGGGGTCAGGTTATATAATAGGTACTTGTCCATTACCCATCCTATATGAGGTTATCCACAGGATATTAGCTTTAGGTTTTGCTTTGTACTTGATGGTGTTTATCCGTTAATGGGTTTGGGGAAAGTTTCTTGGGAAATATGATAGAGTAAGATTGAGAGTTTTTGATGATTTTGGTGAGGTATTCGACCTCAGTTTTGATTGGTGTGAAGGTACTAGACCTAGAGTTTTTGATTAGTATGCTCGCTAAGATTTCGCAATCTTATGCCTACGTATTCCCGTTTACCGAAATAGGGAAATCAGAGCAATCGTAGTTCCTCCTATTCTAAGGGAGGAAAAAGATGTTTTGGTGTCTTGTTCAAAGCCCAAGATTGAAGCTAAAAGGGATATTGGTGTCTTGTTCAAAGCCCAAGATTAAAGCTAAAAGGGATTTATATCTTGTTCGAAGCCCAAGATATGAAGCTAAAGGGTTTTGGCTGAGAGAGAATTTGTCATCTCTAAAGAGGAACTGTTGATGTTTGTGTGCTTTGATCAAAGCACAAGTTTGATGCTAAAAGGTTGATTGACTCAACTAGGGATTTCTTTATACGAAGCCTAAGAGGAGGCTAGATAAGAACGACTCAACAAGAGAGTGTATATGTCTTGTACCAGGCCCAAGATTGAGGCAAAAAAAAAAGACTGACTCTTTGGGGATATCATTATATAAAGCCTAAGAGGAGGCTAACAGTTTGAATTTTCTGGGGAAAATGTTCTTTATGTCTTGTACGAAGCTCAAGATTGAGGCTAAAAAGGATTTTTGATTCTGTTAGGGAGGTTTATATGTGTCTTGTACAAAGCCCAAGATGGAGCCTGAAATGAGTTTGTCTCAACAAGAGAGTGATTTTATATGTCTTGTACAAAGCCCAAGACGGAGGCTAAAGGAGTTGACTCAACAAGAGAGCGCTTTTATATGTCTTGTACAAAGCCCAAGACGGAGGCTAAAGGAGTTGACTCAACAAGAGAGTGCTTTTATATATCTTGTACAAAGCCCAAGACGGAGGCTAAATGAGTTGACTCAACAAGAGAGTCTGAAAAGTGATTGACTCAACAAGAGAGTCTGAAAAGGTTAGCTCCGTTGGGGGAGGATCATTGTACAAAGCCCAAGAGGATGCTGAATGTGTTGAGGAAAGATCATTATACAAAGCCTAAGAGGAGACTATCTTACTACTGAGGATTAGATCCATAGGCAGGCCCAAGGGTGGGGAACTCTCATGAGAGAGACCGGGTTTCTGCTGGAGATTGATCCAGAGTGATCGGTGTTTTTTCCTATGTTTGAAAGGAACTTGAGAATGTCTTTGAGACTCAAAGGGGTTTTAGACTGTCCAAGTCTACTGGTGTTCTATCTTTGTACAATGCCCAACAGGAGGTCGACTCGTTTAAGGGATGAGTATCAACCCTAAAATTGGTCTGAGGGCTTTTGTGACTCTTTTTAGAAAGACAACTCTAGCAAAGGATGACTAAGTTCTGTCCTATACCTCTAAGAGGTCGTGAGGGTCCTTATACGAAGCCCAAGAGAAGGCATGAGAACTTTTAAGAAGCTGACGGGTCCTTGTACAAAGCCCAAGAGGAGGCGGGGGATTGGGTCTTACACTCTATTAGAGACCCAAAGAGTTTGAAAAATGAATAAAGATGGGTCTTATAGCTCAAGAAGAATCCCCGTTGATTTTGTTAAAAAGGCGACGATCTCGCTGAACGTTTGAAAATATACAGAGGGACTTATACAATGTGTGAGGCCCAAAAGGTATTATTTACAAAGGGGTTGGGTCTTACACTCTATTAGAGGCCCAAAAGATTTTTAAGAAAAGGAATGGGACTTATAGCTCGAGGAGAGGCCTAGATGATTATTTGTTTGAAAAATGGCGATCGCGCCGAGGTTTGAAAACACAGTGGGTCTTATACGATGACCGATGCCCAAATTATTTTGGTTTTCAAAAGGGGTTGGGTCTTACACTCTATTAGAGGCCCAAAAGTGTTTGAAAAAGATTTGTGAGGGTTGAATTAATCAAAACCCTAATTTTGTTAAAAAAGGAATTTATTTTGTTTAAAAATTAATAAAAATTGATGAAAACATGTGAAAAATGGGAGGTGGTCTTGGATCAATGTTTCAAAAATCATGTTTTTATCCACAAAATGATTGGAAACCAATTAATCTTGGAAAATCAAATATATCAAATATATCAATTAATCAAGAAGGAAAAAATATTTCAAATGTTAAAAAACAAATAAACATTAATTCTTTGCAAAAATATCAAATATATGAAATAAATAATATTTTTGGGAATTTTTGGTAAAATAAAATATTTTAACATTTTTTTGAATTATTAAAAAAATAATCAACTCAAAATCATTAAAATTCAGAGAATAATTAATTTTTGAATCAATTAAATAAAATCACAAAATTCAAATATTCAAATATTTGAAAAAAGGCGCCAAGAACACAGCAAGAACACACGCGGGTTCTGGGTTTGGCCTGATTTGCATTTTCTCTCCAATCTCACTGAATACTTGATGAAATCACACAATCCACATATCAATCTGCTCGTTTTCACCTCACGATCATGTCTATGGTCTTTAATTTCATTTATTTTAAGCATGGAATAAGAAATCAAGACAAAACCTCAAGAACCCTAAATTTTGCATGAAGGCTGAGAAATTCTATACACGATTCATTCAAAGCAATTAATTGAGGGGAAACATTCTATGCATGATTATGAACATTTGGCAAAAGTATTGTGCGAGGAAATATGCATAGATTAAGAGATGACCCAGTTTAGGCTTACTTGAAGGTCGTGGCAGCAAGAGCAATTTGATTTTTGGGTTGGAGGTGTTACATATGAGTTGTGATGATCTGAACACCTTCCCTACACCATATGTAATGTGTTTGAATGCTTGGAGTGATTTGAAATGGACTGGAATAAATTATGGCACCTCAACTGCAACTTGGTTGAAAATTTGGGCAACTGGCTGATGATTATGAGAAATTAGTGTTACAGTTGTGTATTTAGTGTTTGATCATCGCACATATGATGTTTATGAGGTGTGTGAATCATTGGTTTGAGTTGCATTGTCTCCCAACTCAAAACCCGATAGCGCTTTCTCAAGAACAAGGAAATTTGGAGTTCAAGAAGGAAATGAGACAAAGCAATGTTGTAAGCTGCTTTGGTGTGGTTTGAATGATCAGTGAGGACCTCTATTTATAGTGGATCAATTCTTGTCTTGGAGGAATAATGAATGGCTGTTGGTTCAGATCACATTCAATGGCTTTGGCTTGGTGGCATTTCTTCTCATGCAAGACAAACTAGCCTCTCCCAAGAGCAGGGCTATGTCTTGACCAAATCCACATTCTTTAGATGTTTTAATTATTTTTTAAGTGAGGATCTTAACTGAGTAGAGTGGCTTTGTTGAAAGTGCCCTATTTCACATAAATGCCTTTGAATTCAAGGCATATATGCCAAAATGCATTAATCTCAAGTTGGAAGATCCCTTGGCTTTTTGACTCAGCTTTACAAGTTGGATCAGTTGGATTAGGATCAGATTAGATGACTGTGGCATAGGGATCATTGGTCTTTGGTTCAAAATCGTGTGAAGCAAGAAAGCATACAAACTGATTTTTCATTACAACCTTGCCATGGTGTGTTGTAGCAGCCATAATTCTTGGCTCAAGCTGAGTTGTTTCATGCCAATAAGTTCCTTGGATTGTAGGCAACATGCACAACAACTTTGATGTTTATGTCTTGAATTGATTCAGCTTGCAACTGTGTGAAAAAATACCCCAAGTTTTGGTGTTTTGAACAAAATCTGTCTTGGACAGAATTTTGTCTAAGTGTTGGAAAAGATGCATTTTCATGTTTTTAGTGATTTTGGTCCAACCATAACTCAGAATCCATGAAGAATTAGAATGAGATGTAGTTGAAGCTTTTGTAGTATGCCATGTGAGCTACAAATCCAGCTTTGGACCATCCAAAATGGTTGCTTGGATCTCAAGTTATGATCCTTGGAAGTTGGTACCCTAGCCACTTTGTTCCATAACTTAGAAAAAATCTAAGTTTTTTATGGTTACCCCTTTTACAAGTTATCCCACTTTCTTTGATTTTTCCTGATGAATGATGATTCCAATCATACATTAACATCATTTTAGGGTCAAGGAACCATAATTGTGAAAAATCTCAAAAAGTCAAACTTGACTTTTGTGCACAGTTGACTTTTTATCAGATGAATTCCAAACTGTGCGATCCTTGGTGAAATCAAGTCCTTGACCTAAATCAAACTTGATGGATATGTTCCATAGGTGTTATAGGGTGTTTTGAATCATGTCCCAGGGTTTGGGAGCATGTCTTGGTCAAATGTCAAAGGTACAGTTGACTTTTTCCCCGAAACCCTAATTGTGGTCTTGATGAAATTAAAACTTGTTGATTAAGCTTCTTGGATCAATCCATTATTGCAAATGGATCAATGTAGTGTGTTGGAGACCCTAAAATCATTTCCTGAGTTCTTGGCTCATGTTTTGTCCCAAAAGTCAACTTAGGGGTGAATTAGGTAAAGAAACCCTAATTCCTAATTTTTGGTGAATGCTTCCCCTGAGGCCAAAATTGACTTGATGATTGGGTCCATGAAGTCCCTTGGAGTATCTTAGGTTATGCTTTGAAGTATTGGCTCATGCCCAGATGAAAATTTTCATCTGGAGGCCTCATCGACCAAAACCCTAATTTGGTGACACTGGCAATCTTAAGGCTTGATCCACTTGGAATGTAGCAACTTTGTGCTTGGTTCTTGATGTGGGAGTCCTTTTGATCCTTTATAGGTGTTGGAGAGTTTAGAAAAGTTGAAGATCATGTCATTCCTTGATTGATCCTTTGTTTAAGTGGTCTAATTGGGCTCAAAACCCTAATTCTTGTTTGTAGTGAATGCTCACCCATCTTTGGGGAGACTGATAAGGCATGATGATAGATCCATATTGTGGTGATGATTTACCCAATGATTGGAAATCCTGGTGGTCAAAATTTGGGGTATGACACATGCTCGAGAAGACTTGTTGTGCTCTGGCTTGGGCAGCCAAACGTCTTCGCCAGTACATGATTTGTCACACTACTTGGTTAATCTCCGAAATGGATCCGATCAAGTACGTCTTTGAAAAGCTTGCTCTCACGGGAAGGATTGCCCGTTGGCAGATGTTGTTATCGGAATACGACATCGAGTACCATGCTTAGAAAGTCGTCAAAGGAAGTATTTTAGCCGATCATTTGGCTCATCAACCGATCGACGATCAGGAATCAGTCGAATTCGACTTCTCAGACCAAGATGTCATGTATTTGAAAATGAAAGATTGCGATGAACCGCTACCCAGTGAAGGGCCGGAACCAGGTTCCCAATGGGGAATAATATTCGACGGAGCTGTCAACACTTATGGAAACGGAATTAGGGCAATCATTGTAACACCTCAGGGTACCCATATTCCTTTCACTGCCAGATTGACATTCAATTTCACAAACAATGAGGTCGAATACGAAGCTTGTATCATGGGTCTCGAAGAAGCAATTGACTTAAGGATAAAGAATTTGGATGTGTATGGAGACTCAGCCCTGGTTATCAATCAGATTAAATGAGAGTGGAACACATACCAATCAGGATTAATTCCTTACAAAGACTATGCGAGAAGGTTGTTACCATTCTTCAACAGAATCGAGTTTCATCACATTCCTCGTGAAGAAAATCACATAGTTGGTGCATTAGCCACCTTATCCTCCATGATTAGTGTAGGTCAATGGAACGACGTACCTAAGATTGACATAATGCGCCTTGAAAGGCCCACTTACATCTTCACGATTGAAGTAGTCATAGATGACAAACCTTGGTATCATGATATCAAGTGTTTCTTTCAAAAACAAGAGTACCCTACCTGGGACATCCCGAAAAGATAGGAAGACCCTCAGAAGACTGGCTGACAACTTCTTCCTCAACAATGATACACTCTATAAAAGAAACTTCGACATGGTTTTGCTCAGATGCGTAGTGTCGTACCTCGAAAAATACAATCCTCGCGATGGACGCGGAAAAAACTGTTCGAAACAGAGTCGCCACCGAACTTTATTCATTCCAAGGAAGGAATAGGAAAATATCGATAAAACCTTTAAAGGATAAGAAAATGGTCATCGCAACCAAATTCTAGGTTCGGGAGTCAATTACGCAAAAGGAAGGTATTAGCGCCCTCTACGTCCGTTGTACCCAACGGGAACCTCTTGATTCGATTCGGGAGAAATGTTAGCTCGGTTTGTTTGTTTTCTTCTAAGGTAGTATTGCTTTCTAAGGGGAAACTGGGTGGTTTTTTATTAGGGTGCTCGGCAAGTATTGAGAATCCTTGGGCCTACGTATTCCCTCGTGCAATGGGAAAGTCAGAGCATTCGTAGTTCGTGGGACTACGGTTGGTTTGTATTTTTTAAATGAACGAGTGTATTCGCATTCTAACTGCTAAACATTGGCTTGTCTGCTCATCAGGGGAGGCGGAAACACTAGTTTATATGCGCAGAAGAATGGACTAAACAATGTTCTTTTTTGTGAAAAGTTGTTTGAGTATGGATTAAGTGTATTCGAGATTTGATTGAGAAAAAGGTTTGATTTGGACGTGTTCTAGGCGAACGAGGGTTTAGGTTGCATTCTAACTACTAAACATTGGCTTGTCTACTCGCTAGGGGAGGCTGAAGCACAAGTTCATATGCGCGAAAGAATGACTTAAATAATGTTCTTTGGGAGAGGTGTTTGAGTTATGGATTAAGTGTATTAGGGGTTCGGTTGCGTGGGAAGTGTTTAGTTTGTTAAGTATTTTAGAGGAAGAATGACGATTATTCGATAAACGAAACGTCAGCCTCGCAACCAATTAATCGGGGTATTTATGAGATGCTAGATCTCAACGACGCCTTTTTCATTCTATTAATTGTGAAAACGTGCTTGTTGGACAATGGGCTTCTTTGTCCATGTAATTAGGGCAAGTGTTTTAGGAACGAAAGATCGAAACGAACACAACCCAAAGCGTGCGCCTCAAGAGCGTTCATTCAAGGACCCAAGGAGTGCTAGACTCTAAAAGCCCACCACTTTCGTAATTTGATTAGGAAAAAGATTTGAATTTGATTAGATCGTTCGGATTAGACACACTACTCGAATTAGGGTTTAGAAATGGAGAATTAAGTATGTTGAAAGTTTTTAGGTTTTTAAATGGAAGATGGAACGAACACAACCCAAGGTGTGCGCCCCAAGAGTGATTGTTCAAGGACGCAAGAAGTGCTAGACCTCAAGAGTCCACTACTTTCGTAATTTAATTAGGAAAAAGATTTGAATTTGATTAGAATATCTTAATTAGACGTATTAATCGGATTAGGGTCTGGATGAATTAAGAGGTTTAAGGAGGATTAAGTGTTTTAGTAGGAATGGAAGATCGAAATGAACACAACCCAAGGCGTGCGCCCCAAGAGCGACCGTTCAAGGACCCAAGGAGTGCTAGACTCCAAAAGCCCACTACTTCCAATATTAATCAGGAAAATAGATTTTAGAAGTATTAATTTATACATTTTTAAGAGAATATTTTAAGCGTTTTAATTTTGATTATAGTTTTAATTTTTTTAGTTAAAAGAGTATTTGTGAAAAGGTTAGGTAATTGTTTTAAATTTGAATTATGACTTTTAAGTCAAGAAAGTGTTTTAAAGGTTAAGTGTTTTAGTTAGATTGAAATATTTTAAGTATTTTAGAAATGGAAGACGGAACGATCACAACCCAAGGCGTGCGCCCCAAGAGCAATCGTTCAAGGACCCAAGGAGTGCTAGACTCCAAAAGCCCACTACTTCCAATATTGATTAGAAAATAATTTAGATATCTTAAAAAATATTTTAAGTTTTGATTTAAGGAGATAGTTAATGATTAGGCAAAATGGATTATGATGTAATCGTTTTTGAAAAAAAAATATTTTTTAAAAGTTAAGAAATTAACTAGATTAGGAAAGTAATTTTTGGATTTTTAGAATTAAAACTAAATTAATAATTAATCAAATTAAAATTGAATATTTAATAGGATTAATCATTAAATAGATTAATCACTATTAAATAAAAAAAATTAATAAAATTAACTAAATTAATTTAGTAATATTATTCAAAGTTTTGTTTTTAAATAAATAAAAATGTTTTTAGATTTATTATTAAGTAATTAAAATGGAATTTATGTTTTAAAACTAATAAAGAAAACAAAAATGGGCCAGAAAACTGATAAAAAAAGGGGGTGTGATTAAGGAATTTCCAGGCCCATGGTTTGGCAGCCCACGCTAGGGGAAGGGGAGTCCACGGTGAACTCTCAACAGATCTGGGACGTTAGATTGGTGATGAGTCAAGCTGACTCTTGATCTAAGGATGGATAACGAGAGTGCATCGTGAGGACTATAGGGTGTAACGCACCGGAACATGAGATAGGGGCCAGGTCTGGGTGACACGCTTCTGAAGAGTGACAAATGTCACTACGTGAACATCCCACAACAGCAACATCGGCGCTGGGATAAGCATAGGAGAGGAAAGAAAAACATTCATTTTTTATTTTAAATCTCTCTCTAACGTTTTGTATTTCTCTCACTCTCTCTCCTTAATCATCTGGTCGGAGCCCTATTTTGGCCGGAGAAGCGTGGCGGCCGGCGGCTGCACCACCGCCTTCTCCGGTGAACAACTGCCACCAAAACAATAAACTTTAAACACAAACCCCCCTTATTTTGGCCGTAAACCACAAATCCGACCTTCGTTTTCGTAAATAAAACCTCAAAATACCCAAATCATCATTCACAGTTAGAAAACCTAAAGATTCAATCCAGGTTTAAACAATAAAAGAGCATCACATCAAGCGATTAGGTCAGGGATCTTAATCAAACAACAATGCAAGCGTAAATCAAGTTGAAGGAGAAAGAACTTACAAGACCGGAGCTGGTCCGATGAATATCTCGGCGAGGTAATCTTAACTCTGACTTTCTCCCCTTTTCTCCTTTTCCGCTTCTTCTTCTTTATCCATGTCCTACGATTTGTTCTTTCTCTACTACTCCTTGGCTTCTTCGTTTCCGTTTGTTATGTAAGTGAGTTGTTGAAATGTGATGGCTAAGCTCGGACGCTTTGAAGCTTTGATGTTTAGCTTCAAAGGTTTATTTTCAGAGCTCTGATTCAAGGGTTTGGGGATTGATTTTGACAGGGTCACAGTAGGGTTTTTCTTGGTTTTCTTCCCCCCGTCATTTGCCAATGATTAGCCATATTTATAAGGGAGTTTGGGATGGGTTCATACGTGTGATTCAGGGAATTCTCAAAGGAATATTCCTTTGAGTGTGTGAGATTTGAGCTGGCGATTTGTAATACCGTTAGAAAGGATTTTCGTAGTGGGATTTTGTGGGGACCCTTGATAATGACTCACTTTCATTTTTGTCTGTTGTGCATGCCAAATCCTTCTAGAACGTGGTACTCTTTCAATTGAGATTTTACTGTGGGTGATTTGTGAACTTGTACCTTTTACTGTTATACACTGATATGGTAATTTTCCTTTGACTTGACAATTTCAATTTTCCTTGCTTCTTATGAAATTTTGAGTGACTTTGATATTCCTGCCCTCAACATTTGACTTGGTATGTTGTTTCTTTGTTTCGAGGGTTGAAAGGTTGGCAATGGAATAAAGAGAAAGAGGCAAGGATGCGGCAATTTTCGAAATAGAAAAAGAGAGCCTCAACAATCATGTACAACTACCATTTACAAAGGTAATGAAGCTGGACAGTAAGTTGAAAAAGTTGAGTTCATACCCTTCATTTCTAGACATCCTCAATCCCACCTCTCTCACTTAGAATCTGATTCATTTGACTCAAGAATATTTACCCACCTTGCATCTTGTTGTTCATTTATTGCATCTGAACTCCACATTTGTTATTAATTGTGAACAAACTTGTGTGTCAGATATTTCTGCTTGTTGCCATTGATTTGGTTTTGTTTTTCTTTATAACTTGGTTTGAGGCACAAGCCCTGGGGAAGCCCTTGTCTTAGTGCATACCTTGATGGCACTCTTGAGCATTAAGTATGATTTGTTCATGTTATGCATTCTTTGACTTTTGTTATTACTGTCAAGTCTTGTTTTGGGAGATATTGTATCCTTTTTGAGTTGAGAATGTATGTCCTTGTTGTGAAATTTGATATTGATCCTCTTTAGATTTACCTTTGATTCCCTGTAATGTTGTCTTATGGTTCTTGCTTTATATGCTATGCATTCTGCCGACATTTTGGATTTTTTTTTTTTTGCCATTGACATGAATTACAGCTTGAGAACCTCCATTTTATCTCGACTTGTGACTGTGCTCTGATTTTGCAGATACTTGCCTTGGAACTTATCTTGAGGTCGACATCCACTTTTAAACCGCCCTTCACCATGCTACACAAGTCTTCACCACTTCAATCCAACACTTGACAGGGTTTGGTACCGACAGTTACGTCACAAACTTTACTACAAGCTTGATGAGTTTAATGGTTAGGTAGGATAATACTTTGATGAGTATCAAGTATTGCTTGGAGCAGATCATTCTTTTTATGAATTTGTCTTAGATTTAGCTTTGTTTGGATCTTGTAGTTTTAGCTTTAATGATACTTGAACTCTACCTCTAGGCCTTTTATAACCTTTGTGCAAGAATGAGTTATATCTCTGTACTATCCTTCAAAGCTTGATACCATATGTTTGGAAAGAATGGAGTTAGCTCGTGTAAATAGGGAAAGATCTGTATGTTTTATGACTTATACGAAGCTTTATGATGCCCAGGTCCCTTTTTGCAGTATACTATGAAAATGAATGTAGCAAAACTATTTTGAACCTTATTCCATGAACTGTTATCCTCCCAAAGTGTTTTGTCAACTTGAAACAAAGTGAACTGATATCAGCCATCTTTACTATGTTGAGTGAGTTTTGAAAAATGAGTTCTTGCTTGGTCAGATATTTTTTAACATAAGTGGACAATGATATCCTCAAGCACAATCTCTCATATATGAAACCATTTGATAATCATTTTATTATTCATTTCCATAATTATGGCTCATGAATATCTTAAACACGATTTTGCTTTTAAAGTGATCTTGCAACATATCCTAAGGTAGCCTTTCTCATACTTGCAGCATGTCATGACGCTTATAACATGTTTTTACGTTTTTATCATCATTCTACGAGACAATTGTGCTATTTACCTCTTGGATAAATTATCCATTAATTTGGCCAACAAAGTTAACTTGACAAAAAATGAGCATGGCCAAGGGATGACTTTTCCTTAAAGCTTGAATATTTGTTCCTCTTACGATATTGCAACAAATCTACCCAACACTTAGCATTATCCATCACATAACCTCAGGGTGAATCTTGAAATAATTTGACAAACTTAATAAGGCCTGAAACAACTTAAATATTTTGATTATGGACCTCCACGTTTGTCTTAAGATAATTCTTTCTTGAACACTACCCAAACTTGCACATAGATCTTATTTATACTTTGGTTATGCTAGGAACCTCTTGATATATGTCTTGCTCTCTAGTTATAATTCCTTATTAGCCTTGGAAACCAATTCAATACTTGGGTTAAAAGCAAACATGACCTAAAGAGAATGTCATTTCTTAGCTTGTTTAACCATACCACCTCAGTGTCACACTTGGAATATAGTTAAAATCTTCTTGATCATGGCTTAAAACTTCAAGCAATCTTAAGTCTGGTCTTGAGGAAATAGAATCTAATCATTGTAATTGATCAGCTAGAATCATCTTGGACCATAACCTACAATCAACTTGAAACCAATTGCTCGTATCTTGACTAATTGATCATGAGAATGAGGATACATCTTTCATTTATCTTCACCTAAACCTAACACTCTTGCAAGAGCTTCTAATTACAAAGAGTACAAATCAAATCTCCATAGCCTAAACTTCAGAGGATTATGGCCAAAAAACCATATGATGATCTTGAGAGAAGTCCATGAAGCAACAACAATCTTAGTGTAAGAAAAATGAGATGGTGGGACAAATTTGGGGTATGACAGATGCCCCTATCTAATTACCTTGAACCTGAGAAAATGAACAGCTGCAAAGCGTTTATTATATGGTTGTAAGTCAATTAGATACAAGAAGACCCAAAATTTGTCTGACAAGAGGTAAAGTGCTATAGAGTAAGCTGATAGAATGAGGTAGCAGGGTACAATACTGAACAAAATAACTTGAGATCCTTTGGGTGGTCGAAGCAGTCCCTTATCCATTAAGGTTCTCCGATGATACCAAAGTAGTATCTCTGAAGGCAAATTTGTTGAGGAATAGTTGAGCAAGATTCCTGTTGGAGGAAATGTGCTGGCTCTGCAGGGGAAACTCACAAAAAACTTCCTGGATATCCTCTGCTTGGGGAGTAAGAATAGCAACAGCTGCTGGGGATTTTCATTATCAACTGCATGGTTGAAGAACTTGTTGGGGAATAGAATTCCCTGAGTATGTGCGGGGTATACACCTCTCTTTTGAAGAATATTGCTGACTTTGATGGAGGACTGGCCAAGATGCTTGCGAACTGATCCTAGATTCTGCTATGCTATGCTGGGGATGGATATGCCATGTATACAGGAATGCAAATGAACTTGTTTACATGAGATGCATATGGGAATGCAACCGAGTAAGGCTTTACTTCTGGTTTCCAAAGAAGGATTAATGGGGGTTAGATGGAGCAAGGTGAAAGACTCACTGGGAATACTGGTATATCAACTCGGGGTTGAGAAAAGGAAATACTATCGACTCGGGGGTCGAGAAACATTAAGATAAACTGTCGTCAACTCGGGGGTTGAAAGAAAGGTGAAGGTAATATCGACTCGGGGGTCGAGGAAATAAAGACAATATCGACTCGGGGGTCGAGAAAAAAATAAAGGCAAGGTAATCTATCAACTCGGGGGTTGAAGGAAATAACAAAATATCAACTCGGGGGTTGAAGGTAAAAGAAAATATCGACTCGGGGGTCGAGGGCAGAGATAAAGGCAATATCGACTCGGGGGTCGAGGAAGTAAAGGCAATATCGACTCGGGGATTAAAGAAGATAAAGATAACAATAAATCGGGGGTCAGTACAAGCAATAAGATGTCAACTCGGGGGTTGAAGATGAAATAATGATATCGACTCGGGGGTCGAGAAACTAAGGCAATATCGAATCGGGGGTCGAGAAAATAAAGACAAAATATCGTCAACTCGGGGGTTGAAAGAAAGGTAAATATCGACTCGGGGGCCGAAGAAAATAAAGACAACATTGACTCAGGGGTCAAGAACAAAACAATATATATCAACGTGGGGGTTGAGGAAGGAAATAGGTTATGCTATGTATGCATATGGTGCGTGTATGTTGTAATGATGCATATGTGAATGCAAGCAGATGATAGGTTTAATGAAGGTGCCAACAAGGTGGACTTTTGGTAGTTGCCAAGTAAGGTTGGACTTTATTTGATGGTGATGCCAGTAGGGTGGACTTTTGGTAGTTGCCAAGCAAGGTTGGACTTTATTTGATGGTGATGCCAGTAGGGTGGACTTTTGGTAGTTGCCAAGCAAGGTTGGACTTTAGGAGGTGCCAAGCAGGGTTGGACTTTAGGAGGGTGCCAAGCAGGGTTGGACTTTTGGTAGGTGTCAAGCAGGGTTGGACTTTATGAGGTGAAAGGATTTGATTTCCCGACACTCGAAAATGGAAGATATTATGATCAGTAGACCAATATGACAGATGTTCTTGGTGCCCCAAGTTTGATACTTTGCAGAAATTGCGTGCTTGGTTCATGAGAGAACCTCACTTCTAGTTGATATGCCATGAATGGTTGTATGAGCGCAACGACGTAACCAATGCATGTTGATTGTGTGAGCGTAGTGACTTAACCAATGCATTTTGATTGTGCATTTGCTCTGCCCCAAGGCTTTTAATACTTTTTGAATTCAAGGGTCGCTTAGTGCATGACATGGCCAACTTAACCAACTTGAATGTATGAAGGGAATCTGCCCCTGTCAGTAGGGTAATGAGATGATCTGTCCCAGTGTCTGGATCAGTGGTCTGCCCCTGTGTCTGGATTTTGCAGTGGTCTGCCCCAGATTAACTAAGTATTGCTTTGAAGGACTTGCCCCAGATTTACAAGGTTATGAGATAGTCTTTCTCTCTGATTGCACTTTGTTGGAGATTCCAAAATGTCAAGTGCTGATTTACAGTTAAAATTGATCATTCAGAAATGGTAATTTTAATGCGACATTCATGCAAGTTTTGAAAAAATCATTTATTGGAATGGTGTGAAAGTGTGTGACGAGTGGACCGTTAGTCCAAATGCATTGCTAATTTATCTGGTGTGAAAGATACAACAATAATATGACACCAATTCAAAAGACTAGCAAATTCGTAGGAGTCAGTTTACGCAACCTTGCTGTAGTATGCTTTCAGAATAAACCCCGCCTCAATTAGGTCTTTTGAGGGTTGTAACGTGGTATGGTTCACGATTATAGAAATAAAGGATATAAGGCTCAAAGTTACATTTTGGCACCCACCCCTTCTTCGTGATGAACTCCAGTCCTACGTTCAGTCAATTCGACACACACCTTCGTCTTTCAAAAGTTTGACGGCGTAATAGCAAAGATGATTATCCAAGGTTTGCTTGAAATGATAGTCACTTTATTTTTCGTTTGTCTTATTTTTGTTTGAGGATTCGAGGACCTCTTTTGCTTTTGTTTTTTTTTCTTTTGATCCTTGATTTTGCATGGACTAAATTTGTTTTTTTTTTGTTTTTTTTTAAGTCCACCAGGATTGCCATAATTTTGCCTAAGTCACCTTTTTGAGGTGTTTGACTTAGAGGGCTCTCTCTTTTTTTTAGAGTAAGGCTTGTGACTGCCAAGTCAGTAGTCATTGAAGAACAACCATCATAACTTCTGAATTTTGCATGGTTTCTTCATCACCTCAAGACGTGTACGGAGAATACGGAGTCAGATTAACTGAACACTACCCTACCCCGGGTTAAGCGTAACGGTTTAGAAATCCGAAGGAAAATTTTACTTCTAGGCTCGAAGTGGTTAACTAGGGATTAAATCCTTATCTCTCCAGTGTTTAGGAATTTGAAACAATGCCTGTACATCCTCGGCAGGATTCTATCTGAAAGCATACCATCAACAATTATGGGTATCTCATTTTCGTCATCCTCCCTCCAATCTTTGCTAAACAACAATTTGGTAAAGAAAGTGAATGAGAGGTATATAGATGAATATTTTGTTTTTTGATATAAGTGAAGAAAATGTGAGCGAATACGACGTGATTAGTTCAAAAAATGCATGATCACTTCATTAATATTACCATTAATAAACAACAATGTCTAAAAGCAAATAGCGCATAACATAAAGAAACTACAAATGCATAGAAATGACATGATCTAAAAATTGCCAGCATTGGGGACTGGGCCTTTCTTTCTTGATTTGCTGTTCGGCTAGCTTTCTTGCTCATCGAGACCACTATGATAGCCTTCTTCACACCTACTCTCAGCAACTTCTTCCATAACATGGACGGATGGACCCACCCGATCAAGTGAAGGATTGACGTTGATTTGAATACCTCGAGGCGTAAATGAGATTAGCTTGGACTCAATCAGATCTTGGATCTTGTTTTTGAGCTGTTTGCAATCCTCAGTTGAATGCCCCATGGCGCCAGCATGGTAGCCACATCGTGCATTGGCGTCAAAGCCTGGTGAGTATGGAGGAATAACAGGATCCAAGCCCTTTGGCACTATTAGCCTGCTACTAATCAAACGTGGAAATATATGACTGAATGGCACTGGCAAATGATCAAAATACCTTTTTGGTCTTTGATTATAGTAGCGTCGAGGTTGTGAAGAATGTTGTTGTCCAATCTGTTGTTGATGAGAGGGACCTCTATTGACAGGAGTATATTGACCATGTGGAGAGAATGGAATCGCAGAGGGTGACCCATAGGATTGCTGACTTTGAACATTTGAGATGCTTGGGTATTGAGGATAAGGTACCGGAGACGGAGCTTGTAAAGTGTCCCAGATTGCATTGATTTCATCCTCCTCTTCCTCTTGAGAACTGACAATGGATTTAGTCTCACTAGCCTGGATGCTCGAGGCGTATTGGATCTTTCCACTTTTGACATGACTCTCAATGTGTTCTCCTACTAAAACCAAGTCAGAGAAGTTTGATGTCCCATTGCTCATCATTTTTTCTAGGTATGGGCCTTGCAAAGAATCTATGAATAGGTCAACCAATTCTCTATCTAAAAGTGGTGGTTGAACGCGAGCAGCTACCTCTCTCCATCTCTGAGCATACCCCCTGAAGGATTCGTTCTCCTATTGGGATAAGCCTTGCAACTGTATGCGGTTGGGAGCCATGTCAAGATTGTATTGGTATTGTTTCACAAAGGCGTTGGCTAAGTCCAACCATGACTGGATATGGCTACTCTGTAGCTGCATGTACCAACTCAACGATGCCCCACTCAGACTGTCTTGGAAACAGTGGATCATAAGTTTGTCGTTGAGAGCATTGAAGGTCATCTTTCAGAAAAACATCACCAAATGTTGCCTTGGACAGCTATCTCCTTTGTATTTATCAAATTTTGGCATCTTGAACTTTGGAGGTAATACAAGTCTGGGTACCAAACACATGTTCAAAGCATTCAGATCAAAAGCATCGTGCCCCTTCATGGTTTCAAGCTTCTCTTCCAACACATGACATCTTTCAACAAACTCAACATCTTGAGGTCGTTCAGTATTCACCACCAGGCTTGTCCCTCAGGAATTCGGTGTAGTGAATGCAAAGCTATGGTATTCAACTGCATCATGAGACGAGCCATGTTCATCTTGAATAGTGTGACATTCTTGTATAACCTGGTCCCCATCAGGAATCCGCACCGGCTGAAATTGGGCAAGATTATTTACTTGAGGCAGAATGACGTTCTCAGTGGCTATAGGCCTTTGAATGTTGTCCTCTTTCCTTTACAAGGCTATCATAGCTTCAACAAGTTGGTCTAACTAGTTCTTCATCAAGTCAACATCTGCTCTTAACGCAAACTGGTTCTGCTCTTCTGAATCCATGATTCTTCCAAAGGCGGCTTCAGATCCGATACGGGTGTCGGGAAATCAACTGCGGACTATGGACAAAGGATGGTTGAGTTTATTTTGGTTTTGGAAAATGATATGCAATGTTGATGAATGCAAATGCAACGATATGCCAATGAATGCAATGCGGCTAGATTCAGGATCCAGGATAACACGAGCATTTGCAAAACACCATAATAGGTAGGATTCATAAGGGAAGTTCTATATTCTTTATGCATAAACCCACTCACAGGATAGCTTCTACGTTGATGGATAAGGTTCCCAGGATCACGGACACCAATCGCATCAACATCATGCAACAGGCTAGCTGCATTATGAAGAGGATATGAAAAGGTCTATCCTGAGTGTAGTCTTCATGCTAGGCCCACGAGAAGCGAGTCCTCGGAGACTAACACTAACGACCACCAAGATAGAAACTGGTGCTAAGAGTGGTTCCTAGAGTCACGGACCCTTCATGAATCAAGTCGTGCGTCAGGCTAGCTGCGTTACAACAAGATCTACGAAAAGGTCTACTCTAGGGGAAGCTTTCATGCTAGGCACACAAGGAGCGAGTCCTTGGGGACTAACACTAATTACTTACAAGGTCTAAACTAGGTGTTCTCTCTTCTTTTTCCAAGACTCGGGTATAGAGCCTTACTTGTGATATCAACCCAAAATCCAACAGTCAAGTATGATAAACAACATATGATAAAGAGAAAGCTACACAAAGCAAATAAAGAAGTAATAGGAGAAAACAAACAAGAAGAAATTAAACAAGCGAAACTAACACTCTTGAATCGAGTTAAGTTAGGCTTGACTCTCTCTAGCATAGGGCAATACATCTTCCCCAGCAGAGTCGCCATCTGTCGTACCTTGAAAAATATGATCCTCGCGATGGACGCGAAAAAAACTGTTCGAAACAGAGTCGCCACCGAACTTTATTCATTCCAAAGAAGGAATAGGAAAATATCGATAAAACCTTTAAAGGATAAGAAAATGGTCATCGCAACCAAATTCTAGGTTCGGGAGTCGATTACGCAAAGGGAAGGTATTAGCACCCTCTACGTCCGTTGTACCCAACGGGAACCTCTTGATTCGATTCGGGAGAAATGTTAGCTCGGTTTGTTTGTTTTCTTCTAAGGTAGTATTGCTTTCTAAGGGGAAAATGGGTGGTTTTTTATTAGGGTGCTCTGCAAGGATTGAGAACCCTTGGGCCTACGTATTCCCTCGTGCAATGGGAAAGTCAGAGCATTCGTAGTTCGTAGGACTACGGTTGGTTTGTATTTTTTAAACGAACGAGTGTTTAATTCGCATTCTAACTGCTAAACGTTGGCTTGTCTGCTCGTCAGGGGAGGCGGAAGCACTAGTTTATATGCGCGGAAGAATGGACTAAACAATGTTCTTTTTTGTGAAAAGTTGTTTGAGTATGGATTAAGTGTATTCGAGGTTTGATTGAGAAAAAGGTTTGATTTGGACGTGTTCTAGGCGAACAAGGGTTTAGGTTGTATTCTAACTGCTAAACATTGGCTTGTCTGCTCGCTAGGGGAGACTGAAGCACGAGTTCATATGCGCGAAAGAATGACTTAAACAATGTTCTTTGGGAGAGGTGTTTGAGTTGTGGATTAAGTGTATTAGGGTTTCGGTTGCGTGGGAAGTGTTTGGTTTGTTAAGTATTTTAGAGGAAGAATGACGATTGTTCAATAAACGAGACATCGGCCTCGCATATAATTAATCGGGGTATTACTGAGATACTAGATCTCAACGGCGCCTTTTTCATTCTATTAATTGTGAAATGGTGTTTGTTGGACAATGGGCTTATTTGTCCATGTAATTAGGGCAAGTGTTTTAGGAACGAAAGGTCGAAACGAACACAACCCAAAGCGTGCGCCTCAAGAGCGTTCATTCAAGGACCCAAGGAGTGCTAGACTCCAAAAGCCCACCACTTTCGTAATTTGATTAGGAAAAAGATTTGAATTTGATTAGATCGTTCGGATTAGACACACAACTCGAATTAGGGTTTAGAAATGGAGAATTAAGTATGTTGAAAGTTTTTAGGTTTTTAAATGGAAGACGGAACGAACACAACCCAAGGCGTGCGCCCCAAGAGTGATTGTTCAAGGACCAAAGAAATGCTAGACCTCAAGAGTCCACTATTTTCGTAATTTTATTAGGAAAAAGATTTGAATTTGATTAGAATATCTTAATTAGACGTATTAATCAGATTAGGGTCTGGATGAATTAAGAGGTTTAAGGAGGAATAAGTGTTTTAGTAGGAATGGAAGATCGAAACGAATACAACCCAAGGCGTGCGCCCCAAGAGCGATCGTTCAAGGACCCAAGGAGTGCTAGACTCCAAAAGCCCATTACTTCCAATATTAATCAAGAAAATAGATTTTAGAAGTATTAATTTAAACATTTTTAAGAGAATATTTTAAGCGTTTTAATTTTGATTATAATTTTAATTTTTTTAGTTAAAAGAGTATTTGTGAAAAGGTTAGGTAATTGTTTTAAATTTGAATTATGACTTTTAAGTCAAGAAAGTGTTTTAAAGGTTAAGTGTTTTAGTTAGATTGAAATATTTTAAGTATTTTAGAAATGGAAGACGGAATGATCACAACCCAAGGCGTGCGCCCCAAGAGCAATCGTTTAAGGACCCAAGGAGTGCTAGACTCCAAAAGCCCACTACTTCCAATATTGATTAGAAAATAATTTAGATATCTTAAAAAATATTTTAAGTTTTGATTTAAGGAGATAGTTAATGATTAGGCAAAATAGATTATGATGTAATTGTTTTTGAAAAAAAATATTTTTTAAAAGTTAAAAAATTAACTAGATTAGGAAAGTAATTTTTGGATTTTTAGAATTAAAACTAAATTAATAATTAATCAAATTAAAATTCAATATTTAATAGGATTAATCATTAAATAGATTAATCACTATTAAATAAAAAAAATTTTAATAAAATTAACTAAATTAATTTAGTAATATTATTCAAAGTTTTGTTTTTAAATAAATAAAAATGTTTTTAGATTTATTATTAAGTAATTAAAATGAATTTTAAGTTTTAAAACTAAAAAAGAAAACACTAATGGGCCAGAAAACTGATAAAAATAGGGGGTGTGATTAAGGAATTTCCAGGCCCATGGTTTGGCAGCCCACGCTAGGGGAAGGGGAGTACACGGTGAACTCTCAACAGATCTGGGACGTTAGATTGGTGATGAGTCAAGCTGACTCTTGATCTAAGGATGGATAACTGTAGCGAGCAATTTTTAGATGTGATTGCGAAGCACGATCGCTCTGGTACTACAGCTCGATTCATTTTTTATCCTATTAAAGCTGATGAAGGAAGGGAAATAGATGTCTCCAATTAACCCTGCTTACACACTGAGATTAAACAGTCAAAACTGTTGGTTTACAGATGCTACAAAGATTCGGGGTTTCTCCTAGATTATTTTGTTGACAAGGGGTGCTTTAGGCTATCGGTTAGGATGTTAGGACGAATGTATGAGAGTATGGGATTTTGGGTTTTTGTTTAGTGTGCTCGCTAAGATTTTTTCTTTCAATCTTATGCCTACGTATTCCCGTTTACCGAAATAGGGAAATCAGAGTGTTCGTAGTTCCTCCTATTCTATGGGAGGAAATGGTTGTTTTGGTGTCTTGTTCAAAGCCCAAGACGTGAAGCGAAAGGTAGTTTGTATCTTGTTCAAAGCCCAAGATGTGAAGCTGAAAGTGTTGACCTTAGAGAGAATTTGTCATCTCTAAAGGGGTCTGTTTGTCACAACTGTTGGGTGACTGACTGTAAAGGAGGATTACTTTAACTGGGATTTGTGAATCTAGCAATTTCTCAGGAATTTCTCATACTAAAAGAGGGACATTGGCATGGATGTAGATGATCCAGAGGCTTGCCACTTACAACAATTAGATAAGGGGAAAGAATTGTTGAAGTTTGTGTACTGTGAACGAGGCACAACTTTGATGCTAAAAGGTTGATTGGACCAACCAGTCGTTTTCTTATACAAAGCCTAAGAGGAGGCTAATATGTGCCTTGTACAAAGCCCGAGAGAGAGGCTAAAAGGTTTTGACTCGACGATGGAGTCTTTTGGTATCTCATATAAAGCCCGAGATGAAGGCTACTTGACTTAACAAGAGAGTTTTTTGGTATCTCATACGAAGCCCGAGATGGAGGGTAAAATTTGTTTGGCTCAATAAGAACCTTTTTGTATCTCGTATAAAGCCCGAGATGGACGCGAAAGGGTGATTGACTCAACGAGGGAGTCTCTTTATGTGTCTCGTACAAAGCCCGAGAGAGAGGCTAAACGTTGTTTGACTCCGCTGGGGAGAATCATTGTATAAAGCCCAAGAGAGAGGCTATTGTAATTGGAGAAGGATAATTATACAAAGCCAAAGAGGAGGCTATCATTCCCGGAGGAAGAGATCATTATACGAAGCCTAAGAGGAGGCTATGGTTACTGTTTCAGTTGAGTGATAGGTCCAATATGTTGATTTAAAGAGAAAATCAGTTCTTAAATGAGCAACACTGTACTCGAGGATTTGATTCGAGGATCCGGGCTATTCCTGTTCTTTAAGGAAGTGGGAAATCCGAAGGGTATTGAGACTGTCCGAGTCTACGGGTTTTCTTCCTATTTAATGAAGGGGTCACTTGAGAATGTCTGGAAAACTGAAGGAGATTAGACTGTCTGTGTCTAGAGTTTCATCTTTTGTACTATGCTTTGAGAAACAGTAGTAGACTCTTGGAAAGGACTGTGCTATGCAGATGACTAAGTTCTGTTCCTATACCTCTAGGAGGTCGTCGGGACAATTTGTACGAAGCCCAAGAGGAGGCTGAAAGCTTTTAAGAAGCCGACGGGTCCTTGTACGAAGCCCAAGAGGAGGCTATCATTCCCGAAGGAAGAATCATTATACGAAGCCTAAGAGGAGGCTGTGAATACTTCTAAGAAGCCGACGGATCCTTGTACTAAGCCCAAGAGGAGGCGGGGTTGCTTTTTGGAAGCCTGTGAGTCCTTATATGATGCCCAAGAGGAGGCTGATGCTTTTAAGAAGCCCATGGGTCCCCAAACCCCGAGAAATTCAAGGCAAGCTATTCACAAGGAATAGATCAAGTCAGGAAAGTTCGAGAATTTGGAAGAAACTCAAAGATACCATTCACGGAGAATACATTCATCTTTGGGAGTAGAGTTTCTTGACAATTCCTAATGAGGACAGCCGAAGAGAAGACTGTATCTGGTGATCCTATTGGGGATCTAGTTGTCTATTTCTACGAATAAACGAATCGGCGTCACCTAGTTCTAGACGCAGTTGCCGGGGAAACTCGAAATATCTATACTATTATTACACAGTTGATATGAGTTTATGAAAGAAGACTTACAGTGAAACAGCCCCACAATACAGTTATATGTATATGAAAGCGGTAAATGAAAGCATATAAACACTTACTCGGTTGTAGAGCTTCCATGCTGTTTGGTTAGTTGTTCAACAAAGAAAGATTGAAAACAACAGTATATTCAAAATCAAAGGAGAAAGTGCTTTGAAAAAGAAAGATTAGGGGCGTACAGCTCAAGGAAAGGCCCACGATTTTATCAGTGAGCGCACTGTTTGAATTTGTACAGAGGGACTTATACAAGTGACTGAGGCCCAAAAATTGTTTTCTGTACAAAGGGATGGGTCTTACACTCTCTCAAGAGGCCCAAAAGGTTTAAAGAAAAAGAGTGGGGCTTATAACACGAGGGTAGGCCCAATTGATTTTTCCGTTTAAAATGGCGATCGCGCTGAGGTTTTCTTTGAACGCAGAGGGACTTATACAATAAGTGAGGCACAAAATGTTTTCTGTTAAAAGGGGGTTGGGTCATACACTCTATTAGAGGCCCGAAAGTTTTGAATGGGTCTTATAGCTCGAGGAGAGGCCCAAAAGGTTATTTTTCAAAAGGCGACGATCGTGCCGTTTGTTTTTTACGGTATCGGGACTTATACAATACACTGAGGCCCAAAAATGATTTGGTCAAAAAGAGGATTGGGTCTTACACTCTATTAGAGACCCAAAAGGTTTTAAAGAAAAGAAATGGGTCTTACTACTCGAGGGTAGGCCCAGATGATTTTTTTCAACGGATGATGATCGCGTCGAACTTTTTGAAATACAACGGGACTTATACAATAAGTGAGGCCCAAAAAGGTTGTATTTACAAAGGGTTGGGTCTTACACTCTATTAGAGGCCCAAAAGTGTTTTGAAAATGATTTATGAGGGTTGAATTAATCCAAAAACCCTAATTTGTTTTCAAAATGTGTTTTAATTGAATAAAAATTCAATTAAAATGATCAAAATTGTTTAACATATGGAAAACAAATTGTGATCTTGGATTAATGCTTCAAAAATTAATTATTGACCTACAAAATAATTAGAAGGCATTAAAAGTTGCAAAATCAAGGTGGAAAAAATATTTTAAATGCTAAAAACAATTAAAACATTAATTCTTTGCAAAAATACCAATTATATAAAATAAATAATATTTTTGGGATTTTTTGGGAAAATAAAATATTTTAACATTTTTGTGAATTATTAAAAAAAGAACCAACTCAAAATCATTAAAACTCAGAGAGAAGTTAATTTTTGAATCAATTAAATAAAATCACAAAATTCAAATATTTGAATTTTCAAAAAATGGCGCCAAGAACACGCGCGTGTTCTGGGTTTGCCCAGATTTGCATTTTCTCTCCAATCTCACTGAATACTTGATTATATCATGCAATCCACATACCAATCAACTCGTTTCAACCTCACGATCATGTCTATGACAATTAATTTCATTTAAATTAAGCATAAAACAAGAAATCACGAAAAATCCTCAAGAACCCTAATTTCTGCATGAAGACTAGGATTTTTTATACACGATTCAAACAATGCAATTAATTGAGGGGAACCATTCCATGTATGATTATGAACATATGGCCAAATTATTGTGCAGCAAAAATTGCATGGATCATAGAGTTAGAAGAGCTCATGCTTACCACTTGCAGCTGGTGATCGTGATTTGTGTTGGAGGTGTTACAGCTAGGTTCCAATGATCTGGATAGTTTCCCTAGGTGCCATGGAGTGTGTATGAATGCTTGGAATGGATTGAAATGGTTTGGAGCTGAAGATGGTACCTCAACTGCAAAACTGTCAAGAACTTGAGCAATTGGCTGGTGATTTTGTGAAATTTGTGTTCCAGATGTTATGTGAGTGTTTGGATCACTTCTATATGATGTATGTGAGGTGTGTGAGTGATTGGTTTGATTGGAAAAGCTCTCAAACTCAAAACCCGATAATGCCTTGCTTTGGAAGGCAAAATTTGAGTGAAAGAAGAGATTTTGAGGAAAACATCTGTTTGATGGATTTGGTGTACTCAAACAGATCACAATTGAGCTCTATTTATAGTAGAGCAAGTTTGTTTTGGGATCCACAGTGAATGGCAACTGCAGCAGAGGTTTGGCCAATGTTGTCCAATGGAAATCCAAGTCTCCACTAGCCATTGACTAGAGGTTAGGGCACAGGGTTATGGTTCCCTTGGTCTTGGATAAGTCTTGACTGAATTCAGTTGAGAATGGCTCAGTCCATGCCAGCTTGATGCTTCCATTGAATGCTCTAATCCAAAATTGGAGTCTTGTTCCTATTCTGTCCATTCTAGGTTCAACGTGCTCTTTCTTGTTCCAAAGACTTTGGAGGCTTGGCTCAGTGATTGTCCCCTTTAGATTCAATCCTCAGAGGTGTCCAAGTGGATAGGAGCATTTGGATTTGGCTGATTTTGGCAAATCGACCAAAAGTGTAAAAATCTGCCTTGCCTTGGCAGATTTCAGCAAGGCAACTTGCCAATGTCATATCTCATTACTCAAATTGAATTTGGTAATGTTCTTGGCCATTTTGGAAAGCCCTTACATGATACAACAACTGTTTGAACATGTTTGGTTTTGATCTCTTTTGAATCAAAGTGAAAAATCCCCCTACATTTGGCAAAAAATAGGGTAAAATCTGACTTAGTGAAATTTTCACTAAGTGTTGGAACAAAGTGACTTTTCTTGATTTTGATCACTCTATAACTCAAAATCCATGAGGAATTTGGACATAGGTCAGTATGAAGCTTTTGTAGAGGGCAATGAGATCTACAAATCAAGCTTTGAATGGGGAACAATGGCCTTGTGGTTTAGGAGTTATGGTCCTCCAAAGTTGGCACATTAGTGTCACTTTTTCCATAACTTAGAAATTTTTCTAAGTTTTTATGGTTACCCCTTTTACATGTTCTCCTATTTTCTTTAATTTTTCTTGATGAATGATGATTAAAATCATACATTAACATCATTTTAGGGTTAAAAATCCATTTTGGTGAAAAATCTCAAAAAGTCAAAGTTGACTTTTGTGCACAGTTGACTTTTTATCAGATGAATTCCAAACTGTGCAATTCTTCATGAAATCATGTCCTTGACCTAAATAAAACTTGATGGACATGTTCCATGGGTGTCATAGGGTATATTGAATCATCTCTTAGGGTTTGGGAGCATGTCCTAGTCAAAAGTCAAAGTTACAGTTGACTTGCCTCGCGAAACCCTAATTGTGGTGCAGATGAAATTGAGACTTGTTGCTCAAGCTTCTTGGATTAATCCATTGTTCCAAATGGATCAATATAATTTATTAGAGACCCTCAAACCCTCTCTTGAGGTCTTGGCTCATGATTTGCCCTAAAAGTCAACTTAGGGGTGAATTAGGTCAAGAAACCCTAATTCCTGATTTTTGATGTATGCATCCCTTGAGGAAAAATTGACTTGATGATTGGGTCCATGAGGTTCCATGGACTATATTAGGTTATGTTTTGGATCATTGGCTTGTGCCCAGATGAAAATTTTCCATCTGGAGGCCTTGGTCGACCAAAACCCTAATTTGGTGACACTGTCGATCTTGAGACTTGATCCACCTAGAAGGGTGCAACCTTGTGCTTAATCCTTGAAGTGGGAGTCCTCTTGATCCATTGTGGATGTTTGAGAGGTTAGACAAGTTGAAGATCATGTCATTCCTTGATTGATCCTTTGTCTAAGGCTCTGAGAGGGCTTGAAACCCTAATTTTGATTGTAGTGGATGCTCACCCATCTTTGGGGAGACTGATGAAGTATGATGGCTTCTCCATATTGTGAAGATGATTTTCACAATGATGGGAAATCTTAGTGGTCAAAATTAGGGGTATGACAGATGCCCCTATTTAATCTTCTTGGACACGAAGGTGTGAATGACGAAGGTATTCGGGCATTCGGGGTGCAAGAGGATTAAATATCGAAATACCCGAAATTTTGATGGTGGTTATGAATGGTAGCTTACGCATTCATCTTCTTTATCTAAGCGATGATGCTTAGAAAAAGTAAACTTCCCCTCGATCCTGGTCTTCAGCCAAGGAGCTGGTCTCAGTTTCCTTTTGGGATAAACCTCCCCTCGATCCTGGTTTCCTACCAAGGAACTGGTCTTAATTTCTCTTGTTAACTTCCCCTCGATCCTAGTTTCCTACCAAGGAACTGGTCTTAGTTTCTGAAGTAAACTTCCCCACGATCCTGGTTTCCTACCAAGGATCTAGTCTCGGTTCCTGATATAAACTTCCCCTCGATCCTGGTTTCCTACCAAGGACCTGGTCTTAGTTGCTGAAATAAACTTACCCTCGATCCTGGTTTCCTACCAAGGAACTGGTCTCGGTTTCTGAAATAAACTTCCCCTCGCTCTTAGTTTCCTACCAAGGAACTGGTCTTAGTTTCTTTTGTCAATAAACTTTATTGACAAGGGACGTTATTT
The DNA here is from genome assembly GCA_022829125.1 of Lathyrus tuberosus. Lineage (NCBI taxonomy): Eukaryota > Viridiplantae > Streptophyta > Magnoliopsida > Fabales > Fabaceae > Lathyrus > Lathyrus tuberosus. The sequence continues at coordinate 2,757,696 of JALAZF010000478.1, read as the reverse complement.
GTAGCGGCTTTCCTCAAACTTCTCGCCGGATTTTCCTAGGGAGACGCCATTTTACAGAAAACGTTGACGTCAGACTTGCTGGGGAACCCAGTCGTCTGAGCTGTAGAGGTGTACAAACTTCTCTGTTGGAGACGCCATTTGTTTCTACTAGGGAAAATGAGTCTCTTGAGAGACTGCTTCCGCTTGGGGTCTTACATCATACTTTTCTCGGGATCTTCTCGGAGAAATGCCATATGATGGGATCCAATTTTGAGGTGTCGATGACCTTTTCATCAGCGGTCTTTCGGAGAAAGGCAGCTGTAATGCGAAATCTCTGCTTAGGAGGCTTTCTCTAGGGATTTTCCTTAATTTGGGAAAGCAAAAATATCATCTTCAATGGCGAAGAGTGATGTTGACTGAGGGCTCCCTGGTCTTTCAGAGGTTCAAGTTATCAAAGTGGTCGAGGACCCAACTTCAATCCAAAAATAAAACTGGAGGAGAGAGATTGTTCAGACGTAACATTTCCTGACGAGGAAAGGGCTGACAACTCGATTGAGAGGACTTTTATCACTAGGGGACAAGACCGACTAGAGTGATAGTGATGCAATATGATTATGAATGTAAATCAATAATGCATGATGCATGTATGTATATGCTGACAAAACTGACGCAACATATAAACTAAAATATGAACACGACTGGATACTCGGCCATTGCGGGGCGAAGAAGTACCGCTGGTTCAAGATAGCAATTCCACCTTGCTTAGGAGAGATAGTCCCTGTTGGGAGCTACGTTGGTCGGGCTTAGGAGATGAGAACTCAGCCGAAGCGTGTCAGACGAAACAAGGTCTCTGACACAGTTGATCCCTTCATTCAGGCGTACTGGCGTAGAAGGAGTACTTTGATTCTGCACTTTGAGGTTTGATTACTTCTAGAGAAGCGACCGATGTTCGTCTGATGTTCAACAGTCAAAAGAAATTTCCGTCTTTATTAAAAAGCAGAAAAAGTTTTAACAAGTAAATTCATTTTTGTTTTATTTCAAGAATCGTTAATCATGTTAACAACGTCGTTTTGTAAAGCTAAAACAAATAAGAATTACAAACAAAAGCACAAGGGCTCAAATTTTATTGATAAAATGGAGATCAGTCAAATGCGTGATTCCATTGAGTATTTACAAAGTTAGAAAATGGTAATTTACAGGGAAAAGGGCTACGTTTAAACAAAACGACCACTATCCTTCTACCAACTTTGAATTCGGGGCATCCTGAGCTTCTGTCGAAGATGACCTTGACTGGAGTTTTCCTCCAATGGATGGTGTAACTGCTGCTGCTGAGGGACTCGCCTCCGTTGAACATAGTTACTTTGCCATTATCCCTAACTTTTGCCTGGATTGTACTGTGATGTTTCCAATCCATCGGGATGATTTTTTTTATTTTGTCACTAAATTTTGCCTGGATCGCCCTTTCGGGTTTTCAATCCACCGAGACATTTTCTCTTTTTTTTTTTAGTTTAGGCGAAGTATTTCTTGACTACATCAACGTTCGCGGGGTAGGCAAATTCCTCTCCGTCCATGGTTGCAAGTCTCAAGGCGCCGCCTGAGAAAGCTTTCGTGACCACATAGGGGCCATCATAATTCAGAGTCCACTTGCCCCGAGAATCAGTGAGAAATGATTGTATCTTCTTGAGCACAAGGTCTCCTTTCCTGAAGACGCGAGGTCGGACCTTTTTGTCGAACGCCTTTTTCATTCTCTGTTGATACAGCTGACCATGGCATAGTGCCGTGATACGCTTCTCCTCGATCATATTCAGTTCATCATGTCGACTTTGACACCATTCAGCTTCGGTGAACTTAGCTTCCATCAATACTCGGATTGATGGGATCTCTACTTCTATGGGGAGCACTACTTCCATGCCATACACTAGAGAGAAAGGGGTTGCCCCTGTTGAAGTGCGGACAGATGTGCGATAACCGTGAAGAGCAAAGGGTAGCATCTCGTGCCAATCTTTGTAGGTTACAACCATCTTTTGAACGATCTTCTTGATATTCTTGTTAGCCGCTTCTACTGCCCCGTTCATCTTGGGTCGGTAGGGAGATGAGTTATGATGTTCAATCTTGAACTCTGCGCACAACTCCTTCATCATCTTGTTGTTCAAGTTAGATCCATTGTCAGTAATGATCTCGTTTGGAACACCATAACGGTAGATGATATTATTTTTGATAAATCGGACCACCACTTGTCGGGTTACATTGGCGAATGACGCTGCTTCGACCCACTTGGTGAAATAGTCAATGGCTACCAGGATGAACCGATGTCCGTTTGAAGTCTTAGGTTCAATCAAGCCAATCATGTCGATTCCCCATATGGAAAAGGGCCACGGGGAAGAAAGAACTTTCAGATGTGATGGCGGTACATGAATTTTGTCGGAGTATATCTGACACTTGTGACACCTCCTCATGTACTTGTAGCAGTCGGATTCCATGGTCAACCAGTAGTACCCTGCTCTTAGAATTTTTCTCGCCATTGTGTGTCCGTTGGCATGAGTGCCAAAGGATCCTTCATGAATTTCTTTCATAAGCATGTCTGCTTCTAGTCTGTCTACGCATCGGAGCAAGACCATGTCAAAATTCCTCTTATAGAGAGTGTCACCACTCAGGAAGAAGTTTCCAGCCAATCTTCTGAGGGTTTTCCTGTCTTTTCTTAGTGCCCCAGGTGGGTACTCTTGTTTCTGAAGGAAGTATTTGATATCATAATACCAAGGTTTGTCGTCTATGACTGCTTCAATCGTGAAGATGTAAGCGGGCCTTTCAAGGCGCATTATGTCGATCTTAGGTAAGTCGTTCCATTGACCTACACTAATCATGGAAGAGAGAGTGGCTAATGCATCAACCATGTTATTCTCCTCACGAGGGATATGATGAAACTCAACTCTGTTGAAGAAAGGTAGCAACCTTCTTGCGTAGTCTTTGTAAGGAATCAATCCTGATTGGTATGTGTCCCAATCTCCTTTTATCTGATTGATAACCAAGGCTGAATCGCCGTATACGTCCAAGTTTTTTATCCTTAAATCAATTGCTTCTTCGAGACCCATAATACAAGCTTCGTATTCGGCCTCGTTATTCGTACATTTGAACGTAAGTCTGGCAGTGAAAGGAATGTGGGTACCCTGAGGGGTAACAATTATTGCCCCAATTCTGTTTCCATAATGGTTAACTGCTCCGTCAAATATTAGTCCCCACTGGGAACCTGGTTCTGGCCCTTCACTGGGTAACGGTTCATCGAAATCTTTCATTTTTAGATACATGACATCTTCGTCTGGGAAGTCAAACCCGATTGATTCTTGATCGTCAATCGGTTGATGAGCCAAATGATCGGCTAAAATACTTCCCTTAACAGCTTTTTGAGCGTGGTACTCGATGTCATATTCTGATAACAGCATCAGCCAACGGGAAATTCTTCCCGTGAGAGCAGGTTTTTCGAAGACGTACTTGATTGGATCCATTTCGGAGATTAACCAAGTAGTATGACGAATCATGTATTGGCGAAGACGTTTGGCTGTCCAAGCCAAAGCGCAATAAGTTTTCTCAAGCATCATGTACCGAGTTTCGCAGTCGGTGAATTTCTTGCTTAAATAGTAGATGGCGAACTCTTTCCGTTTAGTTTCATCTTGTTGGCCAAGTACACATCCCATTGAGTCCTCTAGGACTGTGAGGTAAATGATCAATGCTCTACCTTCCACTGGAGGTGATAGAATCGGAGGATTCAATAGATATTCCTTGATACTGTCGAAGGCGGTTTGATAATCTTCTGTCCAAACGCAATCCTGGTTCTCTTTGAGTAACTTGAAAATTGGCGCACATGTCGCGGTCATGAGGAATATGAATCTGGAGATGTAGTTCAAACGTCCCAGGAATCCTCTGACTTGCTTTTCAGTTTTCGGAGAAGGCATTTCTCGAATGGCCTTGACCTTGTCAGGATCGACTTCAATCCCTTTCTGGCTGACGATGAACCCTAGTAATTTCCCTGAACGGACACCGAAGGTGCACTTGTTGGGATTCAAGAGGAGTTTGTACTTTTGCAAACGCTCGAATAGTTTTGATAGGTGGGTCACATGCTCCTCTTCTGTCTTAGATTTTGCAATCATATCATCGACATATACCTCGATTTCTTTGTGTATCATGTCATGAAAAAGAGTAGTCATGGCCCTTTGATAGGTTGCCCCGGCGTTCTTTAAACAGAACGGCATCACCTTGTAACTAAAGGTACCCCATGGGGTGATGAACGAAGTTTTCTCCATGTCTTTCGGCGCCATTTTGATCTGATTATAGCCCGAGAATCCATCCATGAAGGAGAAGACTTTGAACTTTGATGTACTGTCTACCAGCATGTCAATGTGTGGTAAAGGAAAGTCGTCCTTTGGACTAGCCTTGTTCAGATCTCGGTAGTCGACACACATTTTGACCTTTCCATCTTTTTTCGGAACAGGTACGATATTGGCTAACCATTGAGGATATTCTGACGTGGCGAGGAAACCCGCATCAATCTGTTTCTGTACCTCCTCTTTGATTTTGATGGCCATGTCCGGGTGAGTCCGTCTCAACCTCTGCTTTATTGGCGGACATTCCGATCTCAACGGTAAGTGATGTTCCACGATACTGGTATCCAACCCTGGCATATCCTGATAGGACCAAGCGAATACATCGGGGAATTCTTTGAGAAGCTTTATCAAACTCTCTTTGGCAGTTGGACTGAGCAGTGCCCCAATCCTGATTTCTTTTTTCTCTTTTTCCGAACCCAAGTTTACCGTTTCCAACGGCTCTTTGTGAGGTTCAATGGACCTCTCCTCTTGTCTGAGTAGTCGAGAGATCTCTTCTGGAATTTCGTTATCAACTTCTTCTTCAGCCCCAAATACCGGGAACTCAATGTTGGGAGAAGGCATCGGATCGTATGTTTCAACGGGATTTAAAACAAGCAATCTGCATGACGTGATGATTCGTGTTTAGAAGAGATAGAGAAAATGCAAGTGTGTGCAGTGTTTTATTTTACTGCTTGTTTTTATTATTGAATTGTTTTTTAAGATTACCATTTTATGAAAAAGCAAAAAGAGAAAACAGCAATTAATGCGGAAATTACAGAACGACATTATTTTATTAATGAACAAGTCGATCCTTGAAACTACAGCCCTATAAAACAAAACTCTGTCGCTTTGGGCGAAGCGAAGAGGGAAATTTACAGAAAGTGAGCCCTATCAAAACATCCGTTTCACCTGGGCAGGGTGAAAGGTAAAAAGATGGCAATTACTTTGACTGATGAACGACCTCCAGAACCTCGACAGCAACCCATTGGCGGCGAACTCCTTGGTGAATCACAAAGTCTAGCACCTTCCTTGATTTGTCTTCAGAAATGATGCTGATTTCTGGTGGAGCAGGATCATTGGAATCTGTCTCCCAGGCAGAATTGTCGTAGGAGAATTCCTCAGTTGTATTTTGCATAGTATTTGTGCTCTCAGCTGTATCTCCCCATCCAGTAGGCTGGATATATTCGAGCCTGATACGAGAGCTTTCGGGAGCGGTGTACTTGACCATATAGTCGTATTTTTCACTTGGTTGCCCCAGGGTGTCCCAAACTTCTTTGGAACTGGAGGAGTCATCTCTCTCGATGACGTCGACCTCGGGAAAAGCATAGTTGATGAATTCAAGTCCTGCAAACGTTGCGAATTCATCTTCATGTTGAGTAGTTTCTGAATGACCTGAGTGTTGATCCCATGACATGGTGGGGACACAGGTATTCTGTTCAATAACGGTCAACTGATTTTCATTGTTCGGCTGACTCTCTTGCCCCAAGTTTCCTGGGTAAGGCTGCCACATTGGCAGACCATCCATTGGGCCATAGTAGTTGTAGTCAAAGTTGTCTTTCATCAGAGTGTCTTCCTCTAATGAATTTGGCGGAGCACGACATCCTTCCGGATCACAATCTCCATAGATCATTTCGACATCTGACCGTGGGATAAATCTCGGACTCTGTGCGGGATAGCAAAATGGTATAGGCACCTCTTCCTGAGACATATAACCGTCCCCGTTAAGGTAGGACTTCCATTCTTCATCTGTGTCAGAGGGATCTTCCTCATTGATAGCATGTACTGCTTGAGACACTGGGTGAAGGAAACCTCCACTGTGGAAGAAGTTTTGAAGGGGATGAAGACTTTCATCGTTGGCAACTGTCTGGGTACAGGTTGCAGAAAAACCAAGACCCTTCTTTGTTGTATTGCCGGTAGGAATGACAAGTTGTCCCCATCCTATTGTATCGGTACTCTCAACCACTTTGATAGCATCTTTGTATGAAGAAATGGAAGTTCCTTCTTTGAACTGCTTGTTCTTGCTCACCGACAGTTCTTGGAACTGAGTTCCAATAACTTCCTCGGGTTCTATACTAGCAGATGATGACAAGTTACTCACCAGCAAGGCCTGCTCCCCGCAGACTGTGAAGAGTTGATCGTTCTTGACGAACTTTAGCTTTTGGTGGAGGGTGGAAGTAACCGCCCCAGCCTGATGTATCCAAGGTCTTCCTAATAAACAACTGTATGTTGCTCGGATGTCCATGACCTGGAAAGTGACTTGGAAAGTATGAGGACCGATAGTTATAGGAAGATCAACTTCGCCGATAACTATTTTTCTGGATCCGTCGAACGCTTTGACGACGACCTCGCTGATTCTCATCGGAGGGACTTTGAATGATAATTGTATCAAAGTGGACTTCGGAATAACATTTAGGGCTGACCCTGTGTCTACCAGTACGTTGGCTAAAGCATCATCCTGGCAGTTAATTGTAATGTTGAGAGCCATGTTATGACGGCGACCTTCTTCAGGTAATTCCTCATCACTAAATCCCAAATTATTGCAGGAAGTGATGTTAGAGACAATACTATCGAACTATCTGATTGTTACATCCTGTTCCCCAAAAGCTTGCTCCAAGACTTTCTGTAGAGCCTCCCTGTGGGCTTCTGAACTGAGTAATAATGATAAAACTGAGATCTTTGAAGGAGTTTGTAACAGTTGATCGACAATGTTGTATTCACTCCTTTGGATGAGCTTCAGCATCTCATCATTATTTTTTGAAAGGTCGGGATTACTGGATTGACTGACTGGTAGACCAGGAGTTTCCGTCTGAAGTTCCTTTTCTTTGTTAGCTTCTCCAACCCCTCGGTTGAAGATTCTACCACTCCGTGTTACACGACTGATGTCTGCAATATTCACGACGGAGGGTAATGGAATTTCCTTTCCATTTTCAATTGTCGTTGCACCGTATTTGTAAGGGATTGCCTTAGCTGATTCATACGGTAGTGGTCCCGATAGATAGATGACTACGGGAGCCTTTTGATTTTTCTGACCATCGTAAGTAATCTCGATCCGTTCCCGGTTCAAGTAGAGGGATGATGGCAAAAACATCCCTGGTCCTGTGATGATCAGAGATTGTGACAACATCCTCGACTTGATCGGCAAGGTAGTTCGGCGTCCAGTTGATGGGTCTAGAACCCGGATATGGACGAATCTCTCCACGATCCACCTGACTCTGAAGAGCTGCTCTCACAAGGTAACACCCTTGGTTACCTTCCGAACAGACGCTACAATGGTCATAATTGTGTGGTGGCACCTGGCCACGCCCACTTTGAATACAATGTAACCTCACTAGGTTAGCTTCCACCGATTGGACATCCTGACTCTGACGCCGAGTGGGGTTTCTGTTATTGATACTAATTTACTGAGTATCTTCATCCATATAAATTGGCATCCACCAGTGATTTAACAAGTGCTGAAGTGCCTCCTAGACAAGGGCACATCCTTGATCATTTTCGCAACCCACTTTACAACTTTGATAGTCGTGTGATATCAAGAATCCGAGTCGGACCTGTTCAACATGTAACTCTACCAGGTTGGTATTCATCACGCGAATATCGAAGATCTGAACCATATTAATCTGATAAGGGTTCCTATCATGGTAGTCTTGGATCCATCCAAGATCCATCAGACGCTGGAGGGCCTCCTGTATGAAAGAGCATCCCCGTTTGTTTACCGAGCAAGTCAGACAGGAACTGTAATCGTACCGCGGTAGATTATGATACTGGCTTTGCCTTGAGTGCATTGCCACTAAGTTGACATTCATCGCACGTATGTCTTGGTTCTGAATGACGTTAGAATTCGTGTAGACCATGTTAACTCCACGAACTCGGTGCTCTTGGATCCATCTGAGATCCATTTGTTCCTGTAGAGTTGCTTGCACCACAGAACATCCTTGATTGTCTTTAGAGCAGATATCACACTGGTGATAATTATGAGGTGGCACATATCCACTCTGTCTACCATGCATCTTGACCAGATTGGTTTTCAACAAGAGTACATCGTGAATTTGATAGACATCGTTAGTCTCTCCTTCTATCAAATTGACTACAGCCTTCTCATGTTGAGGCAGCGGGTTCGTGAGAACATTAGGATTTGTATCCTTGAAGGATAAGACCCCGCTCCTAATAAGCTTTTGCACGTCGGATTTGAAATTGAGACAATTCTCTATATTATGCCCTGATCCTCCTTGATGACAAGGGCATGTTTGATCCACCTTAAACCAGAAAGGCGGATTTTTTGGTACTGTAAGAGGAGATTTAGTCTGAATGTGCCCCTTAGCTAGTAGTAACGGAAATAGTTCTGCGTACAACATAGGTATAGGATCAAACTCTGATGGTCGTGTTGTACGGTTGTTGTTATATGGAGGACGAGCCTGCTGAAGAGGTTGTTGTGTCCTTTGCTGATCAGGTTGGCTCTGCGCAACCTGAGGTTGATACGTAGGCGCGGTGCTAATAGCAGGAGTTACAGCTGCTACTGGTTGGTACCGTCGCCTTTGCTTTCCGAGAGAGATATTCCCAATATCCTGCTATTTTTTCTTAGGGAGAGCACTACCGTATCGTTTTGTACTACTCGATGATCCAGTGTCTTTTTCCAAACGTCCTTCTCAGACGGCTTCCTCAAGACGAACTCCCATGCCCACCATCTCGGTGAAGTCACTGGGCGCACTGGCAACCATTCGGTCATAGTAAAATGAGCTTAAGGTTTTTAAGAAGATCTTTGTCATCTCTTTTTCCTCAAGAGGCAGACAAATTTGAGCGGCAATTTCACGCCACCTTTGAGCATACTCCTTAAAGGTTTCCTTGTCCTTTTGTGACATTGATCTGAGTTGATCTCTGTCCGGTGCCATGTCCAAATTGTATTTGTATTGTTGGACAAAGGCAGTACCAAGATCTCTGAATGTGCTAATCGTAGCACGGTTTAAACCCATGTACCATTTTAGTGCGGCACCGGTTAAACTATCCTGAAAGTAGTGAATCAGTGGATCCTGATTCTCTGTCTGAGCTGACATTTGCCGAGCGTACATCACCAAGTGACTCTGAGGGCAAGAGTTACCCTTGTATTTTTCAAAGTCGGGCACTTGAAATTTGTGCGGAACTTTCACATTGGGGACCAAGCAGAGGTCTGCGGCGTCCTTTCCAAATAAATCCTGACCCCGAATGGCTTGCAGCTCCTTCTGCATTTCTAGAAACTGCTCCTGGAATTCATCCATTCTGTTGAACATGGTTTCCATTTTATCATAAGGGATCTATGGAATCTGTCCTTCCGGGACAGTGTGCACCACAGGGGGTGGTACCGTGACTACGGCAGTGAATCTTGGCGTTTCCCGAAGTTTGTAACCTTCAGGAGTCTTCAGTATGCCCCTGGCATCTTCGCTTTCCCGAAGTTTGTAACCTTCAGGCCCAGTGGCTTCTGTTGTGATTCCCTGATCTTCAGTGATCGACGGAACATATCCTCCCGGGATATAGTTAACAGGCATGCCCCAAGGACGATCTTTCGGTATTTGATACCTAGGATCATACTTCTCCACTATGGGCGTTGAGGTGATCTCTGAGATCACAGTTCTTTGTAGCTGAGCTTCTGCCATGGCTTGCATGTCGTTACGTAGCTTTCTCATATCCTCTCTTAGAGCGTCGATCTCTTCTTTCAACTCTCTGTTTTCTTCCTCAAGAGCATCCATCTTTTTCTGACGATTAGCCTGAGTATTGTACGAATGAGACAGTTTGACTCTAGAATCGAGATACAAATGTGAGATTCGTAGGGAAGAAGAATACGTGATGTGAGAATGATGAATACAATGATTATATTAATTGTTTTTTGGTTTAATCAAAATAAACATCGACAATTAGATTGCAAATATCAAACAGTGGGAAAACCCCTTTTTATTGAAATTCAAAGGATTACAGAAACCCAGAAATACAGTAGATTACAAGGTGCAGAAACAGAAACCTAAGCTAATGGGTCCCGAGAGAACTCGGGTGCTAATTCTGGTATCTTCCTTTTCTTTGACCGGGGCTCTTGAGCCGTTGTCGGGTTGTCATTCCTTTACCAGGTGAAAGGAGTGAGCAAATTCCTTTGGTCATCTTGATTCTCTACAGCATATTGCTCCAAAATTTCAATCAGAGCATCCTTTTCTTTTAGTAATTGCTGTATTTTGATGCACTCTATGTCGAGGGTGCGGTACTTGTTCTTCCAAGACCTTCTCTCCTTTTGAACTTTGTTGAGAGTAACCTGAAGCTTTTCAGTTTCCGTCATGAAATACATGACAGATTCTCTCGGTGGAAGAATTCTGTAACGAGGATAAGGCATCTTTAGCTTGAGAGCTCTAGTTTGTACCCAATGGAGATAAGGCTCCATCGAGACACAGTCCGGTTTTCCTAGAGACTCTTGTCCTTTCTTATGAACGTGTTTCCAAGCGTGTACTATTTCCATCTTTAGTGCTCTGTCGTTTTCTCCTTCCTTGAAGAAAAGACCTTCCAGATGAACACCCCGTGGGACGTGTCTCATCGGGTATCCAAACTGACGGTACAACAACACCGGATGATAGTTGATTCCTCCTTTAGTTCCTATGAGGGGTACGTTGGGGAAGTTTCCACAACGATCAATGAACCTGATTCCATCATAAATCCTATTACACCAATCTATATCAGACTTGGTGAGAGACATGATTTTCTGCGACCAGCACAAGGCACTCTTGTAATCCCAAAAAGCAGCAGACTTGGGCAAGTGGGAGATAAACCATTTGTAAAGCAAAGGTACACAGCATGTGATCTCCCCTCCGCTGTACAAATTTCCCAAGTGTACAGAATGATACGCATCTGCGAGCAAAGTCGGTACAGGGTTTCCAATAAGAAAAACCTTAATGGAGTTAATGTCGACGAAGTTATTGATGTTGGGAAACAAAAATAACCCGTAGGTGAGCAAGACAAAGATGCTTTCAAAAGCAGTCACGTTTCCTATACTGGCAAAATACAGGGCCTTCTTTGTCAAGAACTGGGCTGGCAAACCTTGGATGCCACCCTTAGTGGTTAGGTGAGTCCTGACCTCAGACTCGTCCAAATGAATTGCTCTTGCAATGGTCTAATTCTTTGGAATTTCTTCCAGTCCATAAAATGGAGTTCGATCAGTGATATATAGATCAATCAGATGAGAGTACTCCTCCAGCGTTGGTGTGAGCTGGTAATTCGGGAATGTGAAATAGTGATAAACTGGATCATAAAACTGAACGAGCGCATCCATGATTCCCTCAATCACATGGACTCTTAACAGTGGTAGCAGACCTCCGTGCTTGGCTCTGAAAGCCTTAGGGTTAGTGATCATCCTCCCTAACCTTCTCAAATCCTCTAGCTTTGGAACCTTGAAGGTATACCTATGGGTTCTCCTTCTACCGAAATCCATTAGCGCAATCCTTTTCTCTGATATTTGCAATCACAGTCTTAGTTTAATTTGAAAAACAGAAAGACTAGAAGAGAAAAATTTTTCTTGTTTTAATGTTTTTTAAATGAATGCATGAATGCAGCACACAAAAACATAGGAAAAACATGGGGTCAAAGGGTCATTGTCATGAAGTCAAGGCTCTACCCATCCCCAAAGGTTTATACTAGGGTATTTTTGTACCTGTACTCATTATCATCAGCTTCTCCCAGGAAAGCAAAACAACAAGCGGATCGCCAGCGAGTTGTAGAGCGATCTTAGAGTAAGTGCCATTCACCGAGAATAGATCACCAGCCTCAAATGAGGGTAGTATCGCGTAACAACTATTCCCGATAGTTTCCGCACTACAAAAGGGTTTGGCTCCTCAGCTTCTCAGACGTCACAATCGGCCCATTTTCTAGGTGAGAGAATGGGTTGCATTGGTCAGCCTCCACTGAGGTTGATGGTCGACCTCGTCGCCATCACTTATCTTAAGTGTATACTCAATCTTTCCACATGCGGCATCACACGCATTCCCATTAGTAGAAAAATAAACACGTATAGCAATTAGGAAAAGCAGTATATATTTGTCCTAATCATCCTAGACCTTTAAAGCTATGAATCCTAAGTTCCTGACAAAAAATGGGTTCCCCGGCGGAATTACCATCTTGTGGTTTCATTCCAAATTAACGGCGTTTTGACCTAAGATCCTAATGACGTCAAGGTTTCTATCTAGGGGACAAAAAAAAAGAACAAGATCCCTAAAGAGACCTGTAATTGTCCACAGCAGAGTCGCCATTTTTCTGTAGCGAGCAATTTTTGGATGTGGTTGCGAAGCACGATCGCTCTGGTACTACAGCTCGATTTATTTTTTATCCTATTAAAGCTGATGAAGGAAGGGAAATAGATGTCTCCAATTAACCCTGCTTACATACTGATATTAAACAGTCAAAACTGTTAGTTTACAGATACTACAAAGATTCGGGGTTTCTCCTAGATTATTTTGTTGACAAGGGGTGCTTTAGGCTATCGGTTAGGATGTTAGGACGAATGTATGAGAGTATGGGATTTTGGGTTTTTGTTTAGTGTGCTCGCTAAGATTTTTTCTTTCAATCTTATGCCTACGCATTCCCGTTTACCGAAACAGGGAAATCAGAGCGTTCGTAGTTCCTCATATTCTATGGGAGGAAATGGTTGTTTTGGTGTCTTGTTCAAAGCCCAAGACGTGAAGCGAAAGGTAGTTTGTATCTTGTTCAAAGCCCAAGATGTGAAGCTGAAAGTGTTGACCTTAGAGAGAATTTGTCATCTCTAAAGGGGTTTGTTTGTCACAACTGTTGGGTGACTGACTGTAAAGGAGGATTACTTTAACCGGGATTTGTGAATCCGGCAATGCCATAATTTCCTTTAACGGGGATTTTAACCTGAAGGAGAAGACTTTAACTCAGTTTAGAGCAATGCCATCTTTCCTTAGGAATTTCTCATACTAAAAGAGAGACATTGGCATGGATGTAGATGATCCAGAGGCTTGCCACTTACAGCAATTAGATGAAGGGGAAAGAGTTGTTGAAGTTTGTGTACTGTGAACGAGGCACAACTTTGATGCTAAAAGGTTGATTGGACCAACCAGTGGTTTTCTTATAGAAAGCCTAAGAGGAGGCTAATATGTTCCTTGTACAAAGCCCGAGAGAGAGGCTAAAAGGTTTTGACTCGACGATGGAGTCTTTTGGTATCTCGTATAAAGCCCGAGATGAAGGCTACTTGACTTAACAAGAGAGTTTTTTGGTATCTCGTACGAAGCCCGAGATGGAGGCTAAAATTTGTTTGGCTTAATAAGAACCTTTTTGTATCTCGTATAAAGCCCGAGATGGAGGCGAAAGGGTGATTGACTCAACGAGGGAGTCTCTTTATGTGTCTCGTACAAAGCCCGAGAGAGAGGCTAAACGTTGTTTGACTCCGCTGGGGAGAATCATTGTATAAAGTCCAAGAGAGAGGCTATTGTGACTGGAGAAGGATCATTATACAAAGCCTAAGAGGAGGCTATCATTCCCAGAGGAAGAGATCATTATACGAAGCCTAAGAGGAGGCTATGGTTACTGTTTCAGTTGAGTGACAGGTCCAGTTTGCTGATTTAAAGAGAAAATCAGTTCTTATATGAGCAACACTGTACTCGAGGATTTGATTCGAGGATCCGGGCCATTCCTGTTCTTTAAGGAAGTGGGAAATCCGAAGGGTATTGAGACTGTCCGAGTCTACGGGTTTTCTTCCTATTTAACGAAGGGGTCACTTGAGAATGTCAGGAAAACTCAAGGAGATTAGACTGTCTGTGTCTAGAGTTTCATCTTTTGTACCATGCTTTGAGAAACAGTAGTAGACTCTTGGAAAGGACTGTGCTATGCAGATGACTAAGTTCTGTTCCTATACCTCTAGGAGGTCGTCGGGACAATTTGTACGAAGCCCAAGAGGAGGCTGGAAACTTTTAAGAAGCCGAAGGGTCCATGTACGAAGCCCAAGAGGAGGCTATCATTCTCGGAGGAAGAATCATTATACGAAGCCTAAGAGGAGGTTGTGAATACTTCTAAGAAGCCGAAGGGTCCTTGTACTAAGCCCAAGAGGAGGCAGGGTTGCTTTTAGGAAACCTGTGAGTCCTTGTATGATGCCCAAGAGGAGGCTGATGCTTTCAAGAAGCCCGTGGGTCCCCAAACCCCGAGAAATTCAAGGCAAGCTATTCACAAGGAATAGATCAAGTCAGGAAAGTTCGAGAATTTGGAAGAAACTCAAAGATGCCATTCACGGAGAATATATTCATCTTTGGGAGTAGAGTTTCTTGACAATTCCTAATGAGGACAGCCGAAGAGAAGACTGTATCTGGTGATCCTATTGGGGGTCTAGTTGTCTATTTCTACGAATAAACGAATCGGCGTCACCTAGTTCTAGACGTAGTTGCCGGGGAAACTCGAAATATCTATACTATTATTACACAGTTGATATGAGTTTATGAAAGAAGACTTACAGTGAAACAGCCCCACAATACAGTTATATGTATATGAAAGCGGTAAATGAAAGCATATAAACACTTACTCGGTTGTAGAGCTTCCATGTTGTTTGGTTAGTTGTTCAATAAAGAAAGATTGAAAACTACAGTATATTCAAAATCAAAGGAGAAAGTCCTTTGAAAAAGAAAGATTTGGGGCTTACAGCTCAAGGAGAGGCCCAGGGTTTTATCAGTGAGCGCACTGTTTGAATTTGTACAGAGGGACTTATACAAGTGACTGAGGCCCAAAAATTGTTTTCTGTACAAAGGGATGGGTCTTACACTCTCTCAAGAGGCCCAAAAGGTTTAAAGAAAAAGAGTGGGGCTTATAACACGAGGGTAGGCCCAATTGATTTTTCCGTTTAAAATGGCGATCGCACCGAGGTTTTCTTTTAATGCAGAGGGACTTATACAATAAGTGAGGCCCAAAATGTTTTCTGTTAAAAGGGGGTTGGGTCTTACACTCTATTAGAGGCCCGGAAGTTTTGAATGGGTCTTATAGCTCGAGGAGAGGCCCAAAAGGTTATTTTTCAAAAGGCGACGATCGTGCCGTTTGTTTTTGACGGTATCGGAACTTATACAATACACTGAGGCCCAAAAATGATTTAGTCAAAAAGCGGATTGGGTCTTACACTCTATTAGAGGCCCAAAAGGTTTTAAAGAAAAGAAATGGGTCTTACTACTCGAGGGTAGGCCCAGATGATTTTTTTCAACAGATGATGATCGCGTCGAACTTTTTGAAATACAACGGGACTTATACAATAAGTGAGGCCCAAAAAGGTTGTATTTACAAAGGGTTGGGTCTTACACTCTATTAGAGGCCCAAAAGTGTTTTGAAAATGATTTATGAGGGTTGAATTAATCCAAAAACCCTAATTTGTTTTCAAAATGTGTTTTAATTGAATAAAAATTCAATTAAAATGATCAAAATTGTTTAACATATGGAAAACAAATTGTGATCTTGGATTAATACTTCAAAAATTAATTATTGACCTACAAAATAATTAGAAGGCATTAAAAGTTGCAAAATCAAGGTGGAAAAAATATTTTAAATGCTAAAAATAATTAAAACATTAATTCTTTGCAAAAATATCAATTATACAAAATAAATAATATTTTTGGGATTTTTTGGGAAAATAAAATATTTTAACATTTTTGTGAATTATTAAAAAAAGAACCAACTCAAAATCATTAAAACTCAGAGAGAAATTAATTTTTGAATCAATTAAATAAAATCACAAAATTCAAATATTTGAATTTTCAAAAAATGGCGCCAAGAACACACCAAGAACACGCGCGTGTTCTGGGTTTGCGTAGATTTACATTTTCTCTCCAATCTCACTGAATACTTGATTATATCATGCAATCCACATACCAATCAACTCGTTTCAACCTCACGATCATGTCTATGACAATTAATTTCATTTAAATTAAGCATAAAACAAGAAATCACGAAAAATCCTCAAGAACCCTAATTTCTGCATGAAGGCTAGGATTTTTGATACACGATTCAAACAATGCAATTAATTGAGGGGAAACATTCCATGCATGATTATGAACATATGGCCAAATTATTGTGCAGCAAAAATTGCATGGATCATAGAGTTAGAAGAGCTCATGCTTACCACTTGCAGCTGGTGATCGTGATTTGTGTTGGAGGTGTTACAGCTAGGTTCCAATGATCTGGATAGCTTCCCTAGGTGCCATGGAGTGTGTATGAATGCTTGGAATGGATTGAAATGGTTTGGAGCTGAAGATGGTACCTCAACTGCAAAACTGTCAAGAACTTGAGCAATTGGCTGGTGATTTTGTGAAATCTGTGTTCCAGATGTTATATGAGTGTTTGGATCACTTCTATATGATGTATGTGAGGTGTGTGAGTGATTGGTTTGATTGGAAAAACTCTCAAACTCAAAACCCGATAGTGTCTTGCTTTGGAAGGCAAAATTGGAGTGAAAGAAGAGATTTTGAGGAAAGCATCAGTTTGATGGATTTGGTGTACTCAAACTGATCACAATTGAGCTCTATTTATAGTAGAGCAAGTTTGTTTTGGGATCCACAGTGAATGGCAACTGCAGCAGAGGTTTGGCCAATGTTGTCTGTTGTACCCCAAAATTTGTCTGCCCTATTTTCTAACATTTAAATTATTTTTTAACTTTGATTTTATAAGTTTTTTGGTCCAATTTTACTAACATTTTAATAGTAATTTTTATTAAAAAAAAATAGGTAACAGTTTACTTTAAATTGTTTAAATACAAATAGTTGTTTAACCTTCATATGCTTTCAAGTGCATTTTTGTTTCGAATAAATGAACTGGTACAATTGGAAAGGAGATAAGGCTTGCAAGTATGAGGTCGCGGATTCGAATCTCACATGTTACATTTTGAATTTGTTTCTATTATTTGTTACTAACTTTCTTTCCATTTTAAATTATTTTCAAAAATCACAAAAATTGTATTTTTTATTATTTGTTTTTAATTTTCGTTTTTTATTTTAAAGCATTTTTGAAAAATAATTATTTATTTGATTTTATGTACTTTTTACCAAAAAGGAGTGCAAAAATCGTAATAAATACAAAAATATTTTCTTTTTGTGTACTCATTTCCTATTGGTCAATTTATGTCTACTTGGTGACCAAGCAAAAATCAGATATTATTTGATTTTTATTCAGATATTATTTAATCAATAGGAATTAAGACTAATTATTATTTTCCTTCTTTAATTTTTTTACCTAATTTTCTAGACCTATAAATACAGGCTGTTTTACACATAACAAGGACACGAAAAAAATCACATCAAACAACCCTAAAAATATTTTCAAAAAAAAGAGGCAAACTAGAAAAATCGTAAAAACACTTCATACCAAATTTTCACGACCTTTTCACGTCCAAATCGTCTCAAATCAATCCCAGGAGTCAATCCCCATCACTCTTGAAGGTTGGAAGCAAGTAAAACGCGCACATCAAGCCATGACCATTTCTTGAATTTTCCACTTTTCAAATCTCATCTTTCATGCATTATAAATGTTGTTCATGTTTATATTCTTACTGATTATGATGTTTAGATTGGTTTTGATCAACTACTAACAAGCTTTGGTGCAGGAATCAAGACTTGCCATTGTTAGGGCACAAAGAGGGTGTTCTTCGATTCTCACGTTACAGCCACTTTTAACCAAAACTAATGGCACCATTGAATTCCTAGGGTCCTAATTAGTAAACTTGAGTACCTTTGATGTATTAATCCTTTGTGCTTTTTAAGTTTTGAAATTCCAGGTACATTAGCTACGAAAATATCGTAGCTAATTCGCAGTAAAATTGAGGCAAAATCGTAGCAAAAATGTCCAGTCCCAAGGTTGAAGACGATGAATAGTGGCGCTGAGTTCATGCATTTTATTTAATATTTATTATTTGTTATTCGCCCCTTATCACAAAAGTGCCTCCAGCCCAGTGGAAAAGCACGCTCGTGTGGACTAGGGGAGCCTGGGTTCGATACCCGGCGGCGACCCCCTTGGTTTTTTCTTTGTTTTCCTTTTTTTCCTTTTATTAGTCTAAATTAATTCAAATTAATAATCTAATTTAATTAACATGTTTTCTATTAAATTATAAAAATCAGAAAAATTGTTAAATTAAATTTTCTAAATCATTAAAAAAAAATTTCTTAATTAAATTAGTTTGTTTTTTTTTTAAATTAAAATTAATTTAGTTTTTTTCTTTTTTTCCTTTCCTTTATTAAATTAAAATTAAATTAATAATTCTTTTTTGATTAACCGATTTTTAAATCTCGATCTCATTCCTCTCCTTCCTGATTCTCGTTTTTATTGTTTATTGTTTATTTACATTCTTAGAAAATTGTATAGGATTTGCAAGTAGCCTTGTAATAATTTTAGCTTTATTTTTCCGTTATTTATTTTCCGCACTCCCCCGATTTAAACTATGTACCCCCCTCCCCATGATGTAATAACGTAGGACCTTTACTTTTTCGCTTTTAAATTGTGTGGTTAGTAACTTTAGGGCGTGGAAAGAATGTATGCAAATAAAAAAATAAATGTTAGATCATTTAATCCAAGATAAATAACTGAATACGACACACTTTATCCATACACGTAAGTCGATCATTATACGATCGCCATCAGCACCTTTAGGGTAATCCCTCTTCCGTTGCCCTTTCGAAATAATGGTCAGGTCCCTCGAGCGTAGAGATACTTTAGCAAAAGACGCTTACGTATAATATCATCGTAGTCCCTTCGATATAAAGATCATAGTCCCTCGATGACCTTGCGAGTTGCCTACGAAAAAAATGATCTTGTCCCTCGATGACCCTACGGAAAAATGATGATAGTCCCTTCGAATTACTAAGGTATCCTTACATGTTGCCTTCTATGACCATTCGATGACCCTTCGTTGTCCCTTCACTTCCAATAGATAGGACTACCTACCCACTAATGGTATGGATAGTACTATCTCTCAAGGAAAAGGATAAGTATAAGAAAGACCTTAAATTAAGGGTAAGTAACTTTTAAATGCTTGCTCACAGCTAAAAAAAAAAAAAAACACAAATACTTTTCACACCTCACACTTTCAAAAATATTTCAAAAAACAAACACTTTGTATACATTCTTACCCGAATTATTACAAAGTCAACTTTTACAAAATATTTTCTAAACACACACCACATTTAAAAAAAAAGCAAGTTAAAGTGAGCAAACAATTAAGAGCCCGTAGATAACTACGGATGAAAAGGGGTGCTAACACCTTCCCTTTTCATAACTTACCCCCCGAACTCAAAATCTTTTCAAAAAGGTCTTTCCTGTTCTTTTCACCTTTCCTAAATAAATTGGATAAAAGAAAATTCGGTGGCGACTCTTGCTAACCGCAACATGTTTTGCGAAAAACAAAATTAAAAAGTCAGTTCTCCACCGTATTACAGAACTGGCGACTCTGCTGGGGACGATTTTAAAGAGGGGTTACCTTAGAGTTAGATCACTTTACTAGCTTAAAATTGTTTGACTTATGTACTTTATTTTTAATGGGCTTTGTTTTGGGGTTACTTGTGTGAAAGGTCCTACACCCGGACCTAGCGATTCCTTAGGTAAGTGACAATAGATCATGGAGACTGTACGGCATGTACCGATATGGTTGATATGATGGTCACAGTCTTTAGAACCCTAGTTAACTCATCTTTGGCCATTAGAATGTAGTGAGATGGCCGGCTTTGGATTTAGACCGAAGTTGGTTGATACTTGAGACTACGCTCATTGAGATCAGACTTTCGGGATGTTTTGGTCGGCCACTCGAGTGTCGCACTAAAATAAAGCCTTTGAGAAAGATCCGTGATATGAGTCCTTTAGAACCCAGTTGCTATTCTAGGACATGTTGAGCCAACTAAACCTCAGTGGGGAAGGGTACTTACCTTTGCACTTCATACAAGCCTTTAAACCTAAGGCTCTTGTATGACTTGTTTGTGTGTGCTACTTATTTACTATTAACATGTACATTACATCATAACATCATAACATATCATTTTCACTAACCATTTCAAGGACCAAGGAATTTATCTTTATTCGTGATTGCAGGTCATGGCTCCCGTTCCTAGAAATTTCATCCGAGTCAACTTTGTAAGGGTTCCTTCCCAGCTTAAAGAATTGGTCTCAAAAGTTCCCGATGGTTCTCGATTCACCAAAAGGCATGGTTTTCTACTCGACTTAGTTACCTCAGGTTTTGAAGAAGACATGATGAGAGTCCTATTCCAATTCTTCGATCCTAAGCACCACTGTTTCACCTTCCAGGATTACCAATTGGTGCCCATGATGGAGGAGTTCTCTAAGTTACTTGGAATACCTATTCTCGATCAGATGACTTTTACCGGTCTAGAAAATGTTCCAAAGCCTGAAGTCATTGCAGCTGCTTTACATCTGAAGAGGTCAGACATTGTGTCTAATTGGGAAACAAGGAGTGGAGTTAAGGGGTTTCTTTCTAAGTTCCTGATTGAGAAGGCTCAATTGTTCCTAAGTGCTATGAGTTACCATGCTTTTGAGGAGGTATTGGCTTTGTTGATCTATGGGTTGGTGTTATTCCCTAATCCAGACGGATTCATAGACGTGCACGCTATCAAAATATTTCTGACTCATAACCCGGGTACCTACTTTGCTCAGAGATATTCTGCACTCGCTTCACACTCGTACCATCAAGGAGCGAGGGACTCTCATGTGCTGCGTACCCTTACTATCCAGGTGGTTTATTTTGCACCTTCCCCGATCAGTATTGAAGAATGAACAAAGGTTGCAGTGGTCTCAAAGGATAATGTCACTCTCCTATTCAGATATCTATTGGTGTGCCCGATCTCTTGAAGACTTCACTCTTATTGATCATTGTGGGGAATTCCCTAGTGTACCACTCCTTGGCATTAGGGGTGGCATCACCTATAATCCTTCGCTAGCCTTGCGCCAGTTTGGTTATGCTCGAAGGAATGGTCCTCATGACATGCTTATTCAGGGTATTGTGTTCGATTATGAAGATGATCCTCAAGGTTACCGTCAAAGGTTTATACGCGCATGGAATAATGTGTATAAGATTGAAAGCAGGACCTTGGGACAGAAGAACTCTATTCCTTTGGAGCCTTACCTCAGATGGGTGCGCACTCGTGCTCGAGATCTTATTATGCCATATCCAGCTGTCAGACCAGTGATTGTTGACCCTGAGTTTGAGGGAGATGTTCCTCAAGTCATTCTCCATCCAGACATGCCTAGCGATCTTGAAGAGCAGCAGAAATACTGGGTTCAGATAAAAGAAGAAAGAGACACCTTTGAGACTCAGTTCTATGCTAGTGAGAAGAAGGTGTTGGAGTTGACGAAATTACTTCATGAGGAGCAGAGCATCAATGCTTACATCGGCACAAAGAGGAAGCGCTCGTGGGAGACTTGAGTCTTGAGTCCTAGGCCTTAGGCGTTTTTAAATTTGCTTTTTGAAATTTCCTTTCATTGTAGCCCAAGAGGCATAAAAAAAATGAATTTTGAGTTTACTAATAAAAGTTTTCCTTTTGTTTCTGTTTGCAAAGATAAACTCTAAAGTCCTTGAAATCATTGCATATGCATCTACATCTCATAATCATTGCATAGCAGGTTTCTAAGACAGGTCTCTTATTTTCTCACTGTTTATTACAGAAGAAATGGCTCTCGAGCAAACCGTCAAAGATCTCCAGGCCCAGAACGCCCAGTTCCAAGAGCTGATCCTGAACTTGTCCAAGGGGCAAGAAGAACTGAAAGCACTTCTGACCAAGAAGAAGAAGAAAGCAAGAAAATCAACTGGCGTCATCAACCTGGGGAGGAGATTCAGAGGTCCGGCTAAACAGGTCAAGGAAATTGGGATCCTAGTAGATCAAGGTGATGAACAGGATGAAGATGGTAAAAGTGTTAAAATTGAGGAAAAAAGCAACTATGGTTCTGACAAATATTCTGATGGAGAGGAAGAAGATTATTTGGATGAACAATACCCTCCTGCTGATGAAAAGTATAAGCTATTAGAAGAACGTCTGAAAGCTATGGAAATCAATAAGGTGCCTGGCTTGAATTTTGAGGATTTGGGTCTAGTCTCAGAGGTTGTCATTCCCCATAAGTTCACAATTCCCACTTTTGCTAAGTATGATGGTGTTTCTTGTCCGAAGCTGCATTTGAGATCATATGTCCGAAAGATTCAACCACACACTGCTGACAAGAAATTGTGGGTGCATTTCTTTCAAGAAAGTTTGTCTGGAGCACAGTTGGAATGGTACTATCAACTCGAAAGTACCAACATTCGTACATGGGAAGATTTGGCTGCAGCTTTCTACAAACAATACCAGTACAATTCTGATCTGGCACCAACCCGAATGCAACTACAGAGTATGTCAATGGGTTCTGATGAAAGCTTTAAAGAGTATGCACAGAAGTGGAGAGATCTCGCAAGCAGAAGTCAACCTCCTTTAGCTGACAGAGAATTGATTGACATGTTCATGAGCACATTAACCGGTCCTTTCTATAGTCATCTACTTGGAAGCTCGTCATCCGGTTTCACCGAGCTGATATTGACAGGAGAACGTGTTGAAAATGGAATTCGAAGTGGTAAAATACAAGTGGCTACATCTGCAAACACTACAAAGAAGCCACATAATGGGAAGAAGGAATCTAATGATGTACACGGCCAGAAAGGTCGCAGCCAATCTGTTGGGGCAGTTCTGATCTCTGCACCGGCGCCACAACAACAATAAGTTAGTCAGCGTAAGCAGGATACACCCAGAAGACAGTTTACAAAGATCAACATGCCATTGGCTCAGGCGTTGCAGCTTATGTTGAAGGCAGAGTTGGTTACTTTGAGGGATCCTCCTAGGAATCCTAATACTTCCGCTCCTAGCTATAATCCCGATGTAAGGTGTGCATACCATTCTAATAGTCCTGGACATGATACGAACAGTTGTTGGGCGTTGAAGAACAAGATTCAAGACATGATTGATGATAAGGAGATTGAGTTTGATCCCCCTGAGACTCCTAATGTGATTACCGCTCCTATGCCGAATCATGACAAGATCGTTAGTGCTATTGATGATGGTTCTTATGTTGCTACTGTGGTTGACTTGACTACACCTTTATCAATTGTTAAGAAGAAATTGCTGCAAGCCGGTTTATTTCCGGGCTGCGTTGAAAACTGTCATTATTGTGCATCTCAATCCAATGGTTGTGTGAAGCTGAAAGAGGACATTCAGTGTTTGATGGATGACCGTACTATACTGTTTGAGAATATTCCTTCTATGGAGAGCTTATGTGAAAATTTGTCCCGAGGTCTAAAGTTTGAGGACGTATCTGTGGTTACTAATTCCAAAACTCCTATGAGGATCACCTCTAAAGTTCCTGTGAAGATTACTGCCGAGCCTAGAGTGGCTCCCCTGATTATTACTACGCCCGGTCCGATTCCATATTCCTCTAGCAAGGCTATCCCTTGGAAGTATGGTGCGGATGTTTACATTCATGGTGTCAAGCAAGAACCTTTGACTGATGAAACTACTGAAGTTACTAATCCCGATGTCGACAATATCGTCGGGACTAGTAAGGTTACCCGAAGTGGAAGATTTTTCTCCCCAGAAATCTCTCCGAAGACTGTTACTACTCCAGTTCGTATCTCTGCCTCCAAATCAATTACTGAGACTCGAGACAAAGAACCGGTGGTTGAGCCTGCCCAAACGAAGACCCCGGGTGAAACTATTATCGAAGATACCTCCAAAGAAATGGAGGAAGTGCTAAAAGTTATCCGCAAGAGTGATTACAATGTTGTTGAACAGTTGGGGCACACCCCCTCCAAGATCTCTATGCTATCTCTGTTGTTGTGCTTCGAGGCCCATGCTAAGGCTTTGGTGAAGTTTTTGAAATCTGCGCATGTGCCGCAGGAAATCTCTGTTGACCAGTTTGAAAATTGTGTCGCTAGCCTGACAACCGATAATGGTCTAGGATTTTCTGACGCTGATCTGACTCCTGCCGGAAGGAACCACAATAAGGCCCTGAATGTCTCCATTGAGTGTAGGGGCACTACTCTATCTCATGTACTGGTGGACACGAGTTCCTCATTGAATGTATTGCCAAAGATTGCTCTAGACAAGCTTGACTGTGAAGGGGTTGTGCTGAGACCCAGTGATGTTGTGGTGAGAGCTTTTGATGGTTCAAAGAGATTAGTGCACGGGGAGGTTGATCTTCCAATCAGAGTGGGTTCTCAAGTCTTTGTTTCTACTTTCTATGTAATGGACATTCGTCCTGCCTATTCCTGTCTGCTTGGGCGCCCTTGGATACATGGGGCAGGCGCTGTGACTTCTACCTTACATCAGAAGCTGAAGTATCCCGTGAAAGGCAAGATTGTCACCGTCTATGGTGAAGAAGAGTATATGGTTAGTCATTTGAATACCTTCAAGTATGTTGAGATGGATGGCGAATTCCTCGAGACTCCTTGTCAAACATTTGAATTGGCTCCTCAGACTGCTCCTATTGCTAAACTAGTTTCTACTGTTCCCAAGGTTACTAGAGTGCCTCCTACAATGGTTTCCCTAAAAGATGCTAGAGTCGTGGTTGAAGAAGGTGGTTGTACCATTTGGGGTCAGCTTCCTGACATCCCTTACAAGTCTGACAAATTTGGTTTGGGCTTCACTTCAAAGGCTCAGGGGCTGTACGTCGTGCTCGTGCTATTCGCATCACCAACAAAGGAGTTCATAAAGATCAGGTCAACGCTGTGGAGGATGCTGATAGTGACTGTGATCTAGACAGTTGGATCTTTCCTACCATTGGCAGTGGGCTCAACAATTGGAAGACTGAAGACATTATTCCTATCTCCTTTAGTCAGGAGTAAATGATATTTTCTGTTTTTCTTATTTTCGAAGTTTGGTTTTGTTAATTTGAACAATAAAACTTTTAAGCCTTGTGCCTTTCCCGGGGCACAATGGCCCATTTGTTAGGGTTGTCATTTCATCGCATATTTTCATTCAATAAATCAATGGACGTTTTGCATTCAAATTTTGCGCTCTTTGTCTTTTCTTTTACTTTATAGTCATCAAAATAGCTATGTGTTCTTACACACACCCACGCGATAAATTGCAGATCCACATCCACTCTAGATCCCATTGATAACGGTTCTGCTATTGTCAATTATGACTTCGAAAATTCGATCTACCAAGCCGAGGACGAAGGTGAGGAAGGTTGTGAAGTGCCTAGAGAGCTTGCTAGACTATTAGAGCAAGAAGAAAAGATCATACAACCGTACGAAGAGCCAGTCGAGGTCGTAAATCTAGGTACTGAGGAGGATAAGAAAGAAATCAAGATAGGTGCTAGATTAGAAGACCGTGTCAAGAAAAGACTGATTCAGATGCTACGTGATTATGCTGAGATTTTCGCTTGGTCTTATGAAGATATGCCAGGACTTGATGTCGATATCGTGGTTCACCGTTTACCAATGAAGGAAGGTTGTCCTCCGATAAAGCAGAAGGTTCGTAATATGCGCCCTGAGATGTCTGAAAAGATCAAAGCCGAGGTTATGAAGCAGTTCAATGTAGGTTTCCTAGCTGTCACATCATATCCTCAGTGGGTTGCAAATGTGGTACCAGTGCCTAAGAAGGATGGTAAAGTTCGTATGTGTGTGGACTACAGGGATCTGAACAGGGCAAGCCCCAAAGATGACTTTCCTCTCCCACATATTGATGTTCTGGTAGACAACACTGCTCAGCACAAGGTATTCTCATTCATGGATGGTTTCTCAGGTTATAATCAAATCAAGATGGCACCTGAAGACATGGAGAAGACTACATTCGTTACACAGTGGGGCACCTTTTGTTACAAGGTAATGCCATTTGGTTTGAAGAACGCAGGGGCAACATACCAGCACGCTATGGTTGCTTTATTCCATGATATGATCCATAACAAGATAGAGGTATACGTTGATGATATGATAGCCAAATCTCAGAATGAAGAAGAGCACCTTGACCACCTATACAAGCTGTTTGAGAGGTTGAAGAAGTACAAGTTGAGATTGAATCCAAACAAATGCACCTTTGAGGTTAGATCCGGTAAACTTTTGGGTTTCGTCGTCAGTGGTAAAGGTATTGAAGTCGACACTGCAAAGGTAAAAGCTATACAAGATATGCCCGCTCCCCGTACTGAGAGAGAAGTCAGAGGTTTCTTGGGACGTTTGAACTATATTTCCAGATTTATCTCTCATTTGACCGCTACTTGTGAGCCAATCTTCAAATTACTAAGAAAAGATCACGTAGTGAAGTGGAATGACGAATGTCAGATAGCTTTTGATAAGATCAAGGAGTATCTCCAAGAACCTCCAATTCTGATGCCACAGTTGAAGGAAGACCTCTAATCATGTACTTAACAGTGCTAGAGAATTCAACGGGGTGTGTGTTGGGGCAACATGACGAGTCTGGTCGAAAAGAGCATGCAATATACTACCTTAGCAAAAAGTTATTACCGACTGTGAAACAAGATATTCACTGCATGAGAAAACTTGCTGCGCTTTGGCATGGGCTGCTCGCCGACTAAGACAATATATGTTGACTCATACCACTTTATTGATCTCTAAGATGGATCCTATCAAATACATATTTGAGAAACCTGCTCTCTCCGGACGAATAGCAAGATGGCAGATGGTCTTGACAGAATACGACATCCAGTACACTACGCATAAAGCAATCAAGGGAAGTGTACTAGCTGATCATATGGCTTATCAAGCGGTGGATGACTATCAGTCTATGAATTTTGAGTTCCCAGATGAGAATATTATGCTTGTTACTGATTATGAAGAACCTGGACCATATGAAGGACCTGAACTAGGATCCCGATGGACTATGGTTTTTGATGGAGCTTCTAACGCACTCGGCAATGGTATTGGTGCTGTAATTATCTCTCCTAAGGGTTGCCATACGCCGTTTACTGCTAGACTTTGCTTTCACTGTACCAACAATATGGCTGAATATGAAGCGTGCATCATGGGTATCAAAGCTGCCATTGATATGAGGATCAAATTTTTGAATGTATATGGGGACTCAGCCCTAGTGATCAGTCAGATTAAAGGAGAATGGGACACGAAGCATCCAAATCTCATTCCTTACCGAGAACATGTATTGACTTTGATTCCATACTTTGAAGAAATCACTTTTGAGTATATTCCACGAGAAGAGAATCAGTTGGCAGACGCGTTAGCCACCATGTCATCTATGTTCAAAGTCAGATGGGACAACGAGGCTCCTAGGATTACTATTGACAGACTAGACGAGCCGACATACTGTTATGAAGTTAATACTAATGGGGTAGAAGAGAAACCTTGGTTCCATGAAGTGAAAAGATATCTTGAAACTCAGGAATATCCTGAAGGAGCATCTACCAATGACGGGAAGTTTCTAAGGAGGTTCTCTGCTAAGTTCTTTCTGAGTAATGGAATTTTGTACAAACGCAACCACGATTCAACCTTGCTTCGCTGCGTAGACAAGAAGAAAGCAGAAAAGATTATGGAAGAGATGTATGACAGAATTTTTGGCACTCACTCCAGTGGGCATACAATGGCTAAGAAAATTTTGAGAGCAGGTTACTACTGGTCTACCATGGAAACTGATTGCCATCATCACTCCAAAACTTGTCACAAGTGCCAGATCTATGCTGACAAAGTACATGTACCACCGATTCCGTTGAATGTTCTGACTGCTCCTTGGCCTTTTGCAATGTGGGGCATTGATATGATAGGAGAGATTAAACCTACTGCTTCCAATGGACATCGTTTCATCCTTGTTGCTATCGATTACTTTACGAAGTGGGTGGAAGCAGCCTCGTTCGCTTCTGTTACCAAGAATGTTGTAGCTCGGTTCATCAAGCATAACCTTATCTGTCGATATGGCATCCCTGAAAGGATTATCACAGACAATGGTACTAATCTGAACAATACTATGATCACTGAACTCTGCACGTAGTTCAAGATTAAGCATCACAATTCTTCTCCATATCGACCAAAGATGAATGGCACAGTGGAAGCTGCCAACAAGAATATTAAGAAGATCTTGCAAAAGATGACGGTGACATACAGAGATTGGCATGAGATGTTACCATTTGCTCTTCATGGTTATCGCACCTCAGTACGTACCTCAACAGGGGAAACCCCTTTCTCTTTAGTCTATGGTATGGAGGCAGTTTTACCTGTTGAAGTTCAGATTCCTTCCCTAAGGATTATGCAAGATGCAGGATTAGACGAAGATGAATGGGTTCAGACTCGACTTGATCAGATAAATTTGATTGATGAGAAGAGGCTTACGGCTGTCTGTCATGGCCAGATGTATCAGAAGCGTATGATCAAGGCCTTTAATAAGAAAGTCAAGCACCAATTGTACCAGGCCGGTGATTTGGTAATAAAGTGTATCATACTACCACAGGGTGATCCCAGGGGAAAATGGACTCCCACATATGAAGGTCCATTTGTAATCAAGAAAATATTTTCTGGCGGTGCTATGATGCTTACTACTATGGACGGTGAAGATTTCCCGCACCCTGTGAACGCGGACATAGTCAAAAGATACTACGCATAAAAAGAGACCTGCTAGGTTGACTGGCCTAGGCAAAAATAAGGGCATCCCGACGAACCAAAAACGTTCGGGCAAAAATTAGGGATCTATATACAAAAAAACTGTACACCCGGCAAGTCGAAAACCTGAAAAGGCGGCTTGGGCAAAAAAGGGTATCCCGGTGGACTGAAAACCTGAAAAGGCGGTCCAGGTAAAAGTTAGGGATTAAAGCGTACGACTATGTCCCGTTGGATCACTTATCTGCTTCCAGCTTAGTTTTATCAAGTTCGAACGGTGCAGATCAATCCAGTCATCTTCCTTCCGACAGCAAGGGATGAGATGCTTGAAGATATAGTGGCAATAGCAGAGTTGAAACTCAACGAGATCATTTCCACATAGTTGTTTTTCTTTGTTTATCACTTTGTACCTTTTTAAATTTTAAGACAATTTCCTCTTACTAGGATTTCTGTCTCCTTGTACAAAACTGCCTGTTTATAGGCCAATTTCAAAATCAATACAAGTCTATTTTCAAATTCAAAAATTGCTTTTGTTTTCCCTGTTTTGTTTGCGTAAACGTCCAATGGGTACTTTGAATGAACATATGCATTTGAATATGACTGATGTTTACCAAAAAATATATATACATGAAAACAGGAATAACATTTACTAAGGATTCTAGGAGTTGGGATAGTGTTCAAGATGTCCACGAACCCCCACAAAGCCAGTTCATGGAAATATCCCCACAGAGCAATCTCCATGGAATTATCTCTATTGAGCTATCTTCACAAGCTCATCCCCAACAGAAATATATTCCCCTACAGAATTAGTATGCCCTCAGACAGAAATTGGGGCATCTTCCAGCGATTCACTTCCATATCTTCGATAGACAGCTTGGCATGATCATAGATCCCCTAGCAGATAAAGAAGTTGATCATTTCCTCAGCATACAGCAAAAATTTCCTCAACGCAGCCTATGAAATTCTAATCCCCATCGGAGGTTATTCCCTCTATGTAGTATACAGAATTCAATTCCCCAGCTGAGTTTATTTCTCTAACACTATAGAATACTCTCCCCCAGCATAATTTATTCAAGGATGATATCCCCAGAAGAGTTGACACTCGTGTCTGAAACCTGGTCAGATAGTGCATCAGAGAATTATCCATCTCTTTTATTCCCAGTCAGAATGCATACAATCAATTTCCACAGTAAAAGAACCACGGACTACCGACTCTCCTGACAGAATACTTCTATCCACAAGCGGAAGTCAAAGATCCCCAGCGGAATATTCCCAAACGGAAAGTATGAATCCCCAGTAAAGTCATTCCAAACAGGATCTGAAGATTTATTTTCTCCATCCCCAACAACAGTCAGGGATTTATTTTCCCCAATCAGACTTTACTATTCAAAGCCACCGCTACCTTCAGCGACATTTCATACCCATACATCATTCACAATACATCATAGCATATGCATACAAAACGCATATAACATTCTCATTTAGTTTAAGAGCGTTATTACGCAATGCATTACATATATCATGACATTGCATAAAACTAACTTGGTTTTTTCAGGTTAGTTCTCAAACGGACAAGTATTGTCAACGGTTTATCATCTTTCAGATACAATTAGTCAAAAATTCATTCTGATACTCATTTGGATACAGTCAGGAGTAGACTCATTCCAGTACATCTTCTAGACACAGTGCAGATACAATCTCGACACAGATTCATTCTGATACTTATTCCAGTACATCTTCTAGACACAGTTCAGACACAATCAAGACATAGATTCATTCTGATACTTATTCCAGTACATCTTTTAGGTACAGTCGGTCGAAGACTCATTCTAATACTAATTTTCCAGATACAGTCAGACGTAGACTCATTCTAATACGACTCCCAGATACAGTCAGGCAAAGACTCATTCTGATCTCCTTATCGATACAGTCAAGATGTAGACTCATTCTAGAACATCATACAGATACATTCAAGGCATAAGAATCATTTTGGCATTTCCCAGCACGTCTGCTAGATACAGTTAGACACAGACTCATTCTAGTATATTCCTCAGATACAGTCAAACCTAGACTCATTCTGATACTCCTATCAGCAGCTATCTTGGAGGGCATCTTTAAGCCCATTCAAGCAATACAATCAACCAACAAGCGTTACTTCGTGCATCCGTGAGTGCAAATTTCGGGGCATTTAAGTGTTCAATCCTCTTCCACCTTCAGATCACGAATGGCAGACATGCCAATCTAACTCTTCAGGTTTAAGAAGATTGAACAGGGGCAGCTGTTGTACCCCAAAATTTTCCTGCCCTATTTTCTAACATTTAAATTATTTTTTAACTTTGATTTTATAAGTTTTTTGGTCCAATTTTACTAACATTTTAATAGTAATTTTTATTAAAAAAAAACAGGTAACAGTTTACTTTAAATTGTTTAAATACAAATAGTTGTTTAACCTTCATATGCTTTCAAGTGCATTTTTGTTTCGAATAAATAAACTGGCACAATTGGAAAGGAGATAAGGCTTGCAAGTATGAGGTCGCGGGTTCGAATCTCACATGTTACATTTTGAATTTGTTTCTATTATTTGTTACTAACTTTCTTTCCATTTTAAATTATTTTCAAAAATCACAAAAATTGTATTTTTTATTATTTGTTTTTAATTTTCGTTTTTTATTTTAAAGCATTTTTGAAAAATAATTATTTATTTGATTTTATGTACTTTTTACCAAAAAGGAGTGCAAAAATCGTAATAAATACAAAAATATTTTCTTTTTGTGTACTCATTTCCTATTGGTCAATTTATGTCTACTTGGTGACCAAGTAAAAATCAGATATTATTTGATTTTTATTCAGATATTATTTAATCAATAGGAATTAAGACTAATTATTATTTTCCTTCTTTAATTTTTTTACCTAATTTTTTAGACCTATAAATACAGGCTTTTTTACACATAACAAGGACACGAAAAAAATCACATCAAACAACCCTAAAAATATTTTCAAAAAAAAGGGGCAAACTAGAAAAATCGTAAAAACACTTCATAGTAAATTTTCACGACTTTTTCACGTCCAAATCGTCTCAAAACAATCCCAGGAGTCAATCCCCATCACTCTTGAAGGTTGGAAGCAAGTAAAACGCGCACATCAAGCCATGGCCATTTCTTGAATTTTCCACTTTTCAAATCTCATCTTTCATGCATTATAAATGTTGTTCATGTTTATATTCTTACTGATTATGATGTTTAGATTGGTTTTGATCAACTACTAACAAGCTTTGGTGCAGGAATCAAGACTTCCCATTGTTAGGGCACAAATAGGGTGTTCTTCGATTCTCACGTTACAACCACTTTTAACCAAAACTAATGGCACCATTGAATTCCTAGGGTCCTAATTAGTAAACTTGAGTACCTTTGATGTATTAATCCTTTGTGTTTTTTAAGTTTTGAAATTCCAGGTACATTAGCTACGAAAATATCGTAGCTAATTCGCAGTAAAATTGAGGCAAAATCGTAGCAAAAATGTCCAGTCCCAAGGTTGAAGACGATGAATAGTGGCGCTGAGTTCATGCATTTTATTTAATATTTATTATTTGTTATTCGCCCCTTATCACAAAAGTGCCTCCAGCCCAGTGGAAAAGCACGCTCGTGTGGACTAGGGGAGCCTGGGTTCGATACCCGGCGACGACCCCCTTGGTTTTTTCTTTGTTTTCCTTTTTTTCCTTTTTTTCCTTTTATTAGTCTAAATTAATTCAAATTAATAATCTAATTTAATTAACATGTTTTCTATTAAATTATAAAAATAAGAAAAATTGTTAAATTAAATTTTCTAAATCATTAAAAAAAATTCTTAATTAAATTAGTTTGTTTTTTTTTTGAAATTAAAATTAATTTAGTTTTTTTCTTTTTTTCCTTTCCTTTATTAAATTAAAATTAAATTAATAATTCTTTTTTGATTAACCGATTTTTAAATCTCGACCTCATTCCTCTCCTTCCTGATTCTCGTTTTTATCGTTTATTGTTTATTTACATTCTTAGAAAATTGTATAGGATTTGCAAGTAGCCTTGTAATAATTTTAGCTTTATTTTTCTGTTATTTATTTTCCGCACTCCCCCGATTTAAACTATGTACCCCCCTCCCCATGATGTAATAGCGTAGGACCTTTACTTTTTCGCTTTTAAATTGCGTGGTTAGTAACAGTAGGGCGTGGAAAGAATGTATGCAAATAAAAAAATAAACGTTAGATCATTTAATCCAAGATAAATAACTGAATACGACACACTTTATCCACACACGTAAGTCGATCATTATACGATCGCCATCAGCACCTTTAGGGTAATCCCTCTTTCGTTGCCCTTTCGAAATAATGGTCAGGTCCCTTGAGCGTATGGATACTTTAGCAAAAGACGCTTACGAATAATATCATCGTAGTCCCTTCGATATAAAGATCATAGTCCCTCGATGACCCTGCGAGTTGCCTACGAAAAAATGATCTTGTCCCTCGATGACCCTACGGAAAAATGATGATAGTCCCTTCGAATTGCTAAGGTATCCTTACATGATGCCTTCTATGACCATTCGATGACCCTTCGTTGTCCCTTCACATCCAATAGATAGGACTACCTACCCACTAATGGTATGGATAATACTATCTCTCAAGGAAAAGGATAAGTATAAGAAAGACCTTAAATTAAGGGTAAGTAACTTTTAAATGCTTGCTCACAACTAAAAAAAAAAAAAACAAATACTTTTCACACCTCACACTTTAAAAAATATTTCAAAAAACAAACACTTTGTTTACATTCTTACCCGAATTATTACAAAGTCAACTTTTACAAAATATTTTCTAAACACACACCACATTTCAAAATAAAGAAAGTTAAAGTGAGCAAGCAATTAAGAGCCCGTAGATAACTACGGATGAAAAGGGGTGCTAACACCTTCCCTTTTCATAACTTACCCCCCGAACTCAAAATCTTTTCAAAAAAGTCTTTCCTGTTCTTTTCACCTTTCCTAAATAAATTGGATAAAAGAAAAGTCGATGGCAACTCTTGCTAACTGCAACATGTTTTGCGAAAAACAAAATTAAAAAGTCAGTTCTCCATCGTATTACATTGTCCAATAAAAATCCAAGTCTCCACTAGCCATTGACTAGAGGTTAGGGCACAGGGTTGTGGTTCCCTTGGTCTTGGATAAGTCTTGACTGAATTCAGTTGAGAATGGCTCAGTCCATGCCACCTTGATGCTTCCATTGAATGCTCCAATACAAAATTGGAGTCTTGTCCCTATTTTGGCCATTCTAGGTTCAACATGCTATTTCTTGTTCCAAAGACTTTGGAGGCTTGGCTCAGTGATTGTCCCCTTTAGATTCAATCCTCAGAGGTGTCCAAGTGGATAGGAGCATTTGGATTTGGCTGATTTTGGCAAATCGACCAAAAGTGTAAAAATATGCCTTGCCTTGCCAGATTTCAGCAAGGCAACTTGCCAATGTCATATCTCATGACTCAAATTGAATTTGGTAATGTTCTTGGCCATTTTCGAAAGCCCTTACATGATACAACAACTGCTTGAACATGTTTGGTTTTGATCTATTTTGAATCCAAGTGAAAAATCCCCCTACATTTGGCAAAAAGTAGGGTAAAATCTGACTTAGTGAAATTTTCACGAAGTGTTGGAACAAAGTGACTTTTCTTGATTTTGATTACTCCATAACTCAAAATCCATGAGGAATTTGGACATAGGTCAGTATGAAGCTTTTGTAGAGGGCAATGAGATCTACAAATCAAGATTTGAATAGGGAACAATGGCCTTGTGGTTTAGGAGTTATGGTCCTCCAAAGTTGGCACATTAGTGTCACTTTTTCCATAACTTAGAAATTTTTCTAAGTTTTTATGGTTACCCCTTTTACAAGTTATCCCATTTTCTTTGATTTTTCTTGATGAATGATGATTCAAATCATACATTAACATCATTTTAGGGTTAAAAGTCAATTTTGGTGAAAAATATCAAAAAGTCAAAGTTGACTTTTGTGCACAGTTGACTTTTTATCAGATGAATTCCAAACTGTGCAATTCTTCATGAAATCATGTCCTTGACCTAAATCAAACTTGATGGACATGTTCCATGGGTGTCATAGGGTATATTAAAATCTTTCTAATCATATAATAAATGTTAGACAATAAAATATTTTGAGAACAACCTTTGAAATCCAAATTTGAGAAAAGAAAAAAAGAAAGAAAAGAAAGTAGGAGAACTTTAAAGATAAACATTTAGAGAAAAAACTCTGCTCAAGAAATAATGAAACTACTCAAGTATCAAGTTATTTTATTGTATACAAATTTTCTGTTGAAATATTAAACACTTATATTTGTGTTTAAATTTCTTTACAAACTCTATTGTGTATCATTTGTAAACATGAACAATTATCTATAATTTGATTATATTTTTCTGAAAGGATATGTTGTAGTCAAACTCATTAAGAAAACAAAGAGAATAAGTTAGGTTAAGTTATTTATGGTAAAGAAGTCTTATATATAACCCAGTTTAACTAGAAGGTACCTTAGTGAGAGAGATTGTGATTGGTGGCATTATTGTGAAAATCTCTGGAGTGTAAATGGATTGAGCATAACTTTGATTTGCTGAGTGAACTAGGATATATTCTAGGCTTAAATAGTGTTTTCGTCCTTATAAGTTGGCGAGTTTTTTGTTTTCGTCTCTGAATCTTTTTTTTTTCGGTCCCAGTCTTCATGTCTATTTCTTTTTGGCATTAGTCCTTGCTGTTAGTTAACCATTAAAAAAACGTTGAGATGGCAGACGGTAATGACTTGGCGCTGCTGATGTGGTACGTAACGCATACGTGGCAGACTTTTTTTACTTTTTCCATTTATTTTAATTTTCAATAATTCCACATAAGCGTTTTGATTTTGGTCCTTTAGCCACTAAACCATTCAACTCACTTGTGTTTTTACTTGCAACAAATTTATATATTACATAAATCCAATATTTACTATTTAATATAAATATTTAATAAATTAATATTTATAAATACTGCACTTATTTAATATAAATACTGCACTTATTTAATACTTATAACTATTTAATTTAAATATTATTAATAATTTACTGTAATTAATTAATACTCTAATTATTTAATAAATTAAACTAAATAAATTTACTGTAATTATTTAGTAAATTAAACTATTAAAAATACTAATTAAACTATTTAATATTTAAATTATTAGTTTAAACTAATAATACTTATAATAATTATTTAATAAATTACTTAATATTCAATTACCAAAATAGTATATTAAATAGTTTAATTATTTCATATCATTAAATATAATTAGTATTTCAACTATTTAAAATTTCAATTATTTTTTTTTACAAGAATTCTTTAATTTATAATTCAAGTAATTTATTTCAACTATTTAATGTATTTAATTTACAAGAATTTTTACAAGTAATTTATTTCAACTATTTAATATTTAAATTATTTCAAATTTTTTTACAAGAATCCTAATATTTTATAATACATTTATTTATAATAATTATTAGTTATTAAATATAATTACAGTATTATTTCAACATTACTTAATATTTAATATTTAAAAAACGACTTAATATTTAATAATGTTACTTAATAAGTTACTTAATAAATTACTTTATATAGTTTATAATATAGTTTAATATATTGGAACATTAATTAAAATAAGTTTATAAAATATAATGTAATGCAGTATATGTATATATAAGTACAGTGCTTTATATGTATATATAAGTGTTGTGCAGTATTTTATGAACTATTATATAAAATAAGTGTAGTATTTATGTAATATATAAGTTTGTTGTAGTAAACTAAACAAATATGTTTGTTTAGTCTAGTGGTTAAGGACTATCATGTGAATGTCATGGTCATGAGTTCAATTTGAGAATTTCTTAACACACCACCCAGCCTTCTTAGGCACCTAGCGCGCTGACGAAAATACCCCTGCTTTCTGGATGTGCAAATCTGGACGCACCGTTTTTTTAAAAATTTTCAGTTTTTACCGGATGTGCACATCCGGTAAACGTTCGTATTTGCAAATCCGGAATAAAACCTGATGCAGAACACCAAAAATCCAACAATGTTTCTCACATTCATAAAATAAAATCGGGATTACATTGAGAAAATCGCCATGACATCGACAGAAATTTAAATATTACAAGATCAATAGCCCGGTGGACGCTTGCACATCTCTAAGATGTCATTGACCGTTCTTCGGATTTTGACGGTCGCCTCGAACTCGAGCGAGAATCGTTCTTCGTAGCCCAAAAAAGTTTGCCACATCGCTCTAACATCCTCTTGATTCTTGAGCTCAACAAGGTTGTAAGCGACGTTCTCTTCGTTATCAACGGAAGATGAACGATACTGAAGCTTCGCAACCTTCTGTTTGTCTCCGTAACGTAGGAGATGTTCGATGTCGTCAATGATCTCGCCGATGGAGGTGTCCCTCGTTAACTTATACTTGCGACCGCGTGTTTTGCCTTCGGTGTAGGAGACAGTTGCGACATACCAATGGATCTTGATATCATACAATTGAGACATTTAGTGTTTGTGTTAATGATATCAAATGAAACCCTTAACTTATAGAAAAGTTAGGGTAACGTTATATCTACCTAAGTTCGTTCCGGATGTGCAGATCCGGACAAACCCTACAAATATTGGTTCCGGATGTGCAAATCCGAAAATTGTTCGGATCTGCAAATCATAATGTTTTACTGATACAATTTTAAAACAGAATTGAACAACTTATGCAGCCACTTGGAATACTTTCAGTGCAATAAAATTCGTAAGTGTATTAAAAAGGCATATGGATAAAAATACAATATATTTCACTTCAATAATGTACATTGTGTCGTATGATTATACAAAGAAGTTAAAACAAAATTCTCCGTCTAAATCTATTGGAGCTAGAACTTTCGATTTTTCCGCATTTGATGCCTTTTCAATTGCGTGCAATCTTTCGAATTCAAGCATCCTTTTGACAAAACTATCCGGTCAAGACTCAGCAATTGCGGTTGCATGCGTCGCCCATTGCGGTGATTTTGGTGGTATCGGGCATCCGGGTTTCAAGATAACTTGTACGAAGTGTCTTGATTTCGCAAGCTATCTGATACACATGATACGATCATTTGGATTCGACGGAGGTGCGGTGTGGAGTGGAAAAAAGGTTTTCGAAAATCTGTATCTCGTCAAGTCGATACACAACATATCGTAGGCGCATGCTATAAGATGACCCATCTCGGGGAAGCTCATCCATTTCGATACCGGTGCCGGACCACTCAACCACGGAACAAGTGACTCGTGAACCTTGTTATAATTTTCTTGATTTTCATAGAGACGCAAGTATGCTTCTTTATGCGTCTCCAACTCTAGGATAAGTTGATGACGTACAAGTGCATGACCTTCCTCTCCTTTACCGAGTAGTGCCGACACGGCTCGGTAACCGCAATTACCATCCCCTACAAAATTGATTATACCGTCGATATGCTTGTGCATACAAACTGGCATCTCGTCAATAAAGGAAATCATACGTGTAGTTGGAGTCGGAGTCGGAACTCGTGGAATAGGTGTCGGAGCCGGTTTAGAAATGCAAGCTCCTTTCATGACAGCTTGTAGAGATTTAGGAGTCGGATAGTCCGAAAAAATTTGGTCAACGTGCTCATAATACGAAGGAGACCGAGTTGTTGAGTTGTCATTTGGTGTAGGCTTCAACTTCTTCGGAGCACCCTTTGTCTTAACCGGTTGAGACGGCGGTATCATTGCAGTTGTTTCGGGGAAGGCAATCTTCCTCAACTCTTCTTTAATGTGTAGCTTCATATTGTCGTTGGCCTTCGAAAATCTCTTTTAAATCGCTTCCAATTCGGCCAAAATAGAGATATCCGGTTTATCTCCTTCCTTACAACCATCATCATCAAAAGTAAGTCTCATCCAATGAGGGAAAACTTCGTCAATTTGTATTGGCTCACCTAGCTTCAACTTTTTAGCAATGGCACAAGCACAAGGAAGACCATAGGTTTTCACAATAGTACAACCACACTTTGCACTATCGGAACCTACCGTTTCGGCTCGGTTGGCCTCGTGAAAAATATAGCCCAACCGCGCCCGAGACATGTTGCCGATCAATTGGGAGTAAAGGAAGTTACCTTTAAACCGATGTTCCAAAACCGTCATGCTCCGACCGAAAGTGGTTTGTATCTCATTGTGTTGGTTTTTGATCATTAGATGCACGGAATCCCAATCCCGACATAAGCCCCCTTGCTATTCCCTAACCAATTCTTCAAAGTGGCATGTGCCGACTCAACTCTATTGGTGGTAGTGTTTCCAAGATGTCGTACGTTATCGGTCCACGCACAAATAATCTTTTCTTTCACTTGATCAAGAATGGTGGATTCAACATATTTCAACCAAGCGGGGGTACCGTTCACACACTTTCCGGAATTTAATGACTGAATCGGCATATAATTCCGTTGTGGAAGAATTTAAAATATGAGTCCATGCATCCATAATTTTCTCTACAATGACACCCGACCTAACCACTTTGCCGTCTTCCGACTCCATTTGTTTCGCACCCACCGCGGTCTTGACCTGACTTCGCACATTCTTTGTTATGTGAAATCGACAAAGTAGTGCATTGGAAGAAGGAAAGACCTTTGCAACCGCATTCATCAAGGCGTTGTCGCGGTTCGTAACAATTGCTTTTGGCATTTGAACATGTTTCTTCAAAAGTGACCGACACGTCTCCAACGCCCACGTGAAATTGTCCTCTTTCTCACACTCCAAAAAGGCGAAGCCGACGACATATGTCTTATCCGTAGACGTAACGCCAACCATCTTAAACAATGGAAGACGATACGTATTTGTCTTGTAGGTGCTATCGAGAATGAGCACTGTCGAGAACGTGTTGAACAACTTGATGGAATCCGGATGAGTCCAAAAAATATCTCGGACCGTAATTTCATCATCGCGATATCTGTACCGAGACACGTAATCGTTGTCCTCCAACACTTTCAACAGTTGTTGCATCTCACTCCTATCTCCCCTAATTGCCTTGTTCGTTTGATACCGAATGTTATACACTTGCTTTATGTTTGCAACATTTTTGGGTTCTTTCCGTTTCAACGTCGCAAGTATATTCTTCGGTTGGACAAGGTTCAAGGTCATGTCGGCTATACATGTCTTCTCTTCCGCCTTGAGCCGACATACACTTGGATGACCTTGAAGCTTTGAGAACATTTCGTGGTTATGTATACCACAACGAACGGTAAATCTCCATTTCTTGGAAACTAACATGTAACCACCAATCTTAAAAGGGCACTCACATCTTCTAGTACCGGTCTTGTCTTTCTTTAACTTCCGTAGAGGTGCTTGATATTTTCCGCTTCTTTCGCAACCCAAAATTACAAAAGCTTTTTTTCTATCCGACCCATTATCCGATCTCCCGATATTTACACCGAAGCCAAGCTCAATAGCCGTCCTACGAATGTATGCGATCATGCTTTCACGATCATCAAAGTCTTGCTT
This sequence comes from Lathyrus tuberosus, assembly GCA_022829125.1. Lineage (NCBI taxonomy): Eukaryota > Viridiplantae > Streptophyta > Magnoliopsida > Fabales > Fabaceae > Lathyrus > Lathyrus tuberosus. The sequence goes on along the minus strand of JALAZF010000478.1, from coordinate 2,717,249 downwards.
GTTGTTAAAGTCACCGCCGACATCAATCGACTTTACGAGCATGCCTTCATCTTTCGGGGAAATCGGCGCAACTAATTCTTTTGTCATGTTATCGGGGTGCACCATATCTATTTATAAACAAGAATAGAACAATTAATATGTATAAATAAAATATATTCAAAAATGCTGAAAATTTAAATTAATTAGCTTCAGGCATTTTTCCGGATGTGCACATCCGGAAATGTTCATGCTCTCGTTTCGGATGTGCAGATCCGGAAGCAGCGTAGCTTGTTTTTTTCAAAAATGTAGATTGATAATGTGAGTAATGTAGTGGATGAAGTTGAATGTTTACCTGAAATTCAGTCTTTCCTTGCTCCCTTTGATTTGTTGCACCAAAAACTTGAACTTTTTGAGTGAGAAATGGGATTGATAAAGTAGGGTTTTTTGAGTTGGTGAGAGTGAGTGTGGTAGGAGAAATGTTGAGAATGGAAAGGGGGAGTGATCATGCAGCTTCAAATATATCAGTTTTTTTTTTCCGGATATACAGATCCGGAGGTCTTCCAGATATGCACATCCGGAACAACTTCTTATTTTTTTAAGGATACGGTGCGTCCGGATGTGCACATCCGAAATCAGGGGGCAAAAAAATAATTTCACGTGGTGCCTAAGAAACTTAGGTGGTGCATTAAGAAACCACCTTCAATTTTTCTTGAGACCATTTTTAAGTTTTATATTTTCGTATTTAACATCAAAACAAAAAAAAAGTCACGCGTGCAGCGTTAGTTTATTCAGCTTTTTTTTAACAGAATTTTAACAAAAAATGTCACGCGTGCATCGTTAGTCTAGTCAGCTTTTTTTTAACAGAATTTTAACGTCAGGGACTAAAGGCAACACAAAAAGGGAAATATAAGGACTCAGACCGAAGAAAAAAAAAGATACATGGACTAAATTCAAAAACTCGCTAATTTACAGGGACCAAAATCCTATTTAAGCCTATATTCTAGGTGTCAAATACTCTTCCCTTTATCTGTTTACATTCATCATTTGTGTTTGAATATGTTTTTATATTTAAATAATTGCAAAAAGTTTTATACTCCAATGCAAACTCCTATTTCTTAAGTTTTTTTTCATTTGTAGTGAGCATCAAAGCTTCACTATCTTATTTCAACACTTAACAGTGTAAAAGTATGATGCCTTTGAGAATAACAATGGCTCACCATACAATTGTTAATGTTGAAGAAACTATTACTTAATACTCAATATTTGATAGATAAATATTTGACTACTTGAAGGTTAATGAGTTAGATACTAAAATGTTACAAAGCACTTTCAAATGCTAAGGGAAAATAATGAGATATTCCATATATAAATGCGGCGTAGAAAAAGGCGTTCAAAATGCATCACAAGGCCATGATTACTTTCACGGAATATAGAAAAAGTCCTAATAACAAATTAAAAGAGTTTGATTATGATTTTTTATTTTTCAACTATGAAATTAACTAGCAATTCAAAGAGTTCAAGGAAATTTCTTTGATAAGACTATACTAGATATTCAAAATGGAAGATGATAAAGATGTGGATCTCTCTCTCTCTCTCCTACATATTTAATAGAGTTGATATGCCTGATAAGAATTATTTATTTATTAAATAAATTTAAATTATTTATTTATTAAATAAATTTAAATTATTTATTTATTAAATAAATTAAATAAATTTTTGTTTATAATGCGTTATGAAATAAATTAACTTATCTAGGAATTACCTTATGAGTTTGTGTATTATCACCTAATTATTAAACCTATGGATTAAATTTTTTTATAATTTATTTAAGAATTTAATTGGTATATACTGACAGTGTAAAATAATTTAATTTTACTCTATCAACCAATCACTCTCATATATTCTACCAGATCATACTGTAAAATTTAAGTTAATGATATGACATGGCAGATTGATACATTTCTATTAAATGACAATATAAAATTATTTTACACTATTAGTACATACAAATTAAACTCTTTATTTAATTCAAACAATTAGTTTGTGATTAACCAATAATTTTCTCTTATAAATATATTGATAAATTAGAAATTATTTAGTCTAATCGGCATACAAACTCTTGCTTAAATTTATAAGGTCAGTCTTTTACCACTGATTTAACTTGGTATATTGGTAAACCGAAGTCTCACATACAATAAAACTAGTAACAAACCCGTGCCTACGCACGGGGTACGGTTTTGGATGGGACATGGTTTTGGACGCGCATTTGTTTCAAGATTATCATAAAAGTTGAAAGTTGAAAATAGGAAAAAAATTAAGAATAATAGTAGATTTAAGTTGAAATAATAATACATGTGTCGCTCCTGGGATTTTCATCTAGGTATAAACGCGAAAGTGGCGCATAAACAGAGTCGCCAGCAATGTGTATTTATCCCAAGAGAGGGAAAGGAAACACTGCGTAAACCTGAGGGAAGGAAAAGTTTGGTCTCGCGACCAAGAGAAACGGGTAAGGGAGTCGGTTACGCTAGGGGAAGGTATTAGCATCCCCACACGTCCAGCGTACTCGATGAGATCCACGCATGTTGTCTCGATCAAAGGGTGTCGTCTTCTGGAGCTCCATTGCTACTGGAAAGGAGAAGAAACGGGAATGGAGAAGAACGAAGAAACGAGGAAGAAAAGAAACAGAAGTGGCTCGATAGGACATCGTCGTCCTATGCCTACGTATTCCCTCGTGCAATGGGAAAGTCAGAGTCAACGTAGTTCGGACACGAACTAAGGGGGGAGGTTGCTCGCCAAGACATCGTCGTCTTGTGCCTACGTATCCTCAATCGGACAAGAGAGAGGAAATCAGAGCAGTCGTAGTTCGACATAAGGGTCGAAAAGAGACAAAGAGGTAATAAAGAAAGGTTGTGAAAGAAATGGGCTCGGAGAGATCTCGCACGATCTCCTGCCTACATATCTCGCTCGCACGCAAGAATCACAGCGACGTAGTTCCCCTCACTAGGGAAGGCTTTGCTTTGTTTGTTTCTTTTATGAGCGACGTTAAGTTCGCGTCTGGCAGTTAGGGTCGATGCCTGTTTGCGACGAGACGGAAGTAACGTGCCCTTTTTTGAAAAAGGTTTGAAACTTAACAATCCCGAAGCATGAAAAAGGTTTGAATTTATTTTTATGTTTTTTAGACAGAAATGGATTGAAGTTAGTTTGTAACTTGCATTGCGCCCAAGTCTACAACATAGGAACGAATACGTCACGTATCGTCCCCAACAAGACGTACACTAAGTACCCTAGAAGAATAAAGGGAAATCCCCCTTACCTCACTTCCCATATATAATGCTCATGCGTAATACACGTTAACCTCTATTAAGTGTTTTAGAAAGGTTATGAGATGAGAAGAGAAGACTCAAAGGAAAAGAAAACACTAAGTGGAATTCTATCCTAATGTTATCATGCAAAATATGGCCCTAAGGTCAAGGTTTAAGAACAACCTAAGTCTAAAGAAGAGAGAGGGATAGCACTACCTAATGCTTATCCTACCTCACCTTAATAAAAAATCAAGGATAAGCTAGGATCCCAAAGGGATGTGAGAGAGTTGTACATAATCAAGTATTATATCATGTAATCCACACATAAAAGAAATAAAAGAGATAAGAGATGAAAGTAGGAATGAACATGGATAACCATCCACATGTTTAAATGACTTACCTCGGCCCCTACACAAAATGTTAGCACAAAATAATCACAAGAAATGAATGTAAGTTCTAGAACATAAACCAAACAATGCTAGTTGCTTTAAGGAGACAACTTAAGAAGTAAACAAGTGTTAAACCAAAAGGGATGGATCCTAAGGGTTAAGGAACATCCAAGATCAGTAGGTATAGGTCAAGGTATCCTACTAAGGTTAAGGTATCAAACAAAGTCAAACTAGGTCGAAACATGCATCAAAAGATCATACAATTGCAAGTTATACACTAACTATGCAAGATGAAGGCATATGGTTTATGAACATGAATAAATGCACATGCAAACATCAAAGTCAGAAGTGAATGACATTTATTAATGTATTGAGATGTCATTAAGATAGCATGTAAATCATAAATGCAAGCAATGATTAAGTAGGAAGAAGTGAGAACAAACATCATTTAAGTTCAACAATGAAGCATACTTGTAATGCAAGTATGGAATGGAGATGCAAGATGAGCATACATGTAAATGAATGCAAGTCAGTAGTACATGATATTTGAAATGACATTCAAGATGCAAGAATGGACATCCAAAGTTCATACAAGTCTCATGTTAAAGCACATTGAAGATTAGAAGCAAACATGTGCAAATTAGGTCAAACAAGTTCTTATGTGTTCATGAAGTTAAGAGACATGTGAGATGATGCTAGAAGTCATGGCATATGATTGAAAATGATCACAAACAAAAGTGGAATCATGTTTAAATGGATGTTTAAGTTCATGCAAGAATTGGTGTAAACAAGTCAACAAAATCATGCAAGAAAAGAAACACAAGTGCACAAAACATTTCAAGTTTAAACAAGTGCACATAAGTCAATTCAAGATGGACAAGAAATGACATATAACATGAGAAAAATGACCTATAATGTGCCTAGCAAATTATATCAAAGCATCTCAACAATCATCCCAAGGAAACATGTTCAAAGCATACCAAAACCCTAGCATAATTCCTTTAACAAACACACATGCAAAGGTACATTTATGAAATCCATAAAGTCATGTTAGAAGGATGAGAAAATTGGAATATGCAAGTCACTTGAAGTTCAAACAGTGTGCAAACATGTATCAAAAGGATGGATCAAAATCAATTACCAAACATGCTTAGAGATGCTTCACAATCTCATACAAGTCACACAAACAAAGTGCTCAAAGACAACATCCAAAAGTCAATGAAAAATGACCTAAAAAATCTAGGAAAAATGTATGAAATGCCTTAATATATCATAGAAGCATGTATCAATTATCATGTGAAAATTAAAACCAAAACTATGTCAAACAAATCAAGAATGAGGCATGTACCATGGATGGATGTTCATACAAAAGAAATTAAATGGAAATTCATGGAAAAATAGTAAAATATGCTAAAATCAGACAATAAAATATGCAAAAATTATTTAAATGCATTGTGATGCTTCATGATTTTTTTCAGAATTTTATCATGCTTAAAAGGGATTTTAAAAATTAAAAATCAAACACATATGAAAAGGAAAATAAAAAAAACAAAGAAATAGAGCAGGGAGGTGCAACACAAGCAAATATCCAGTTGAAAGCACATTGGGCTCAGTGAATTGAGGGTGTGGATATAAAAAATGCAAGGCCCAATGCACTTGCCAGCCTGCAGCACATAACATGTGGCTCAGTCAAAATGTTGACTCAAGGAGAGCCATAAGGTCCATTCCTGATGAGATGATCAAGTAAGTATGCAAATCGTGTGGCTGATGATGATGCAAGCATATGCTAATAATGATGGAACGCGCACACGTGATCAGATATTCAAAAGCACATTAGAATGAAAGCACGTGAGGGAGAGGCTCCCTCATTAATGCGTTGGCAGCCTCACGTGCGTTGGATCAAAAGCAACCAACGGATACGATTTGTTCTAGACTGAAACCCTAGGTGATGAACATCTGATGAAGTCACCGGCCGGAGAAGCCTCCGATCGTCTTCTCCGGCCACACGCCGTCGTGGTCAAGCTAACAAGTACTCAGAAATTAACAAAACCTATGCCATTCTACTCCTTATGCTACACAGATTCCAAATCTAGCCTCATAAATCACATACAATGCACACACAGAGAGAATCGAAGGAAAACTTCTTGTCCTAATTTCAAGATCTATGCTCTTATGGAGCCTATCAACTAGCCAGAGTCACAATAGCTCCTATTGAGCTTCAAAAACAAATGGAATCAAGCTTAAATCAAGTGAATATGCAGAGTAAAGTTGAAGAAGAAACCTGTTGTTTTGAAGCTTTTTCTAGTGAAAGAATACCAGAGAGGAGAATCCTTGATCTTTAGAACTTGTTTCTGGCCAAATAAAGGCAAAATGAAGCTTCAAACTCTCTTGAAATTCAGCGAAGAAAAGTGAAATCAAGCTTGATGTAGCAGCTTCCTTTGCTTACATACACTTTCTTGGTGATGATTGATGAAGAATCAAGATGAAAAGTGCAGAGAGATTTTGGTGAAAATGAAGTTTCGTGAGAGAGAAAACTTTGAGAGAGTGAGTGAATTTTTTGGTGAAAAGTGAAGAATGAAGAATCCCCTCCAAATTCAGTTAGAGCTTTGTTTTTATATGTGAGGTTAGCTTCTAACTGTCGTGGTTAGCAGTTAGAAGTGTGGTTAGGTTAGTTGTGAAGTGAGTGAAGTTAAAATGAAAATGAAAAATGAAGAATGAGAGTAGTATGATGGTGAGCTCGTGTATGGATGGAGTATGTGATCTTATGGTGGATTTAAAAACGAAAGGTTGTGATGTATCATGGGACAATGCATCTGCAACAGCTTGTGGTGCAAGTTTCTCTTTCTTTGTTTGAACAAATAAGGCAAAAGTGTGCATGAGTGTGAATGGTAAGACAAGAGAATGTTTGGCTTGAAATGGTAATGTAGGCATGGCTGTAATGAGTAAGCAACCTATACAAACAATACAACATGTTTCTTGGATTGGAAAGAGACAACACATACTCATGGTAAGAATTTTGACAAGAAATATCTCCCTAATCCATGGATGAAATGACAAGATATTTGTCTCTTTGGAAAGAGGAAATGAAGAAGAACAAGATTGGTGTCAATGACAATTGTAATTGAATCTTTTAAGAAGTCTAAAAATGATCATGAAGATGCTTGGTCATGACTGAGTTGGCATGCCAACTTGCCTTGGTCGTGCCTGGCCTATATGCGTATGGGATGAACCTTTGATGCACCTGACTTTAGCTCACCATATCTCTCAATATATTGATCACATGAGAAATTCCCCAACATCAAAGTTGTAGAGGAGATTGAGAGGAACAAAACTCATGTTTAACATTTTTTCATTTGAAGCCTCCATCATAAAGAAATTTTCCTCTGAACTTGGGCATTTCATGCACATAAGGTGTTTGATCAAATTACACCGAGCCAGCTCGTCCATGACTTGTCTGCCTGGCCCAAAATGCCTTGAAAACCTCCAACTTTGAACAATCATAACTCCTTCAATTTTAATCCAATGGAGGAGTTCTTGTTATGGTTTTGAAGCTTAGGATGTAAACTTTAATTAGGCCTCTTGAAATTTTCAATTTGGTACTTGCATCATAGAGAAAGAGAGCTCCAAAGATGGTCATTCACCTTGCCAAAACTTACTAAATTTAGAAACCCTAGTTTCTATTTTTAGCAATTTTCCATATATTTTAATTTTTGATGAATCACTTGACATTTCTTGATCAAACCTCCACCCATGGGCATATTTGACATGAGGAACATAAATTTGACCTCAAAAAGTCAGGAGTTGACTTTTTCCTCTGCACAGTTGACTTTTCCCCAATCTGATTGATTCTCAACCAATTGATCAATTGAATATCCTCTGAAATGAACCAATGGGCAATACTTCATCCTTGGACAATTGAAACCCTATGGAAAACCTTGAAATCAAGCTTTGGCTCAAAAAACCACTTGCACTGACATTTCTCCAAAACCCTAATTTAGCACTAGTTAGGAGAATGTCATCCACTTGAGATTTCTCATATACCTTGATCCCTTGCTATGAACCAAATGATATGCAAAGATGATAATGCAAAGAATGAAATGAAACATAAGCCAAAAAATGGTAGAAAAAGGTAGGGCAAATTTTGGGGTGCTACATCTGCCCCTATTCAATCGACTTGGGCCTGAAAGGATGATAGCAACGACTTTCAGACATTCAAGGTAGAAGGCGATTGAATACAAAAGAACCCAGAAATTTGCAAACTGTGGGGATAATGAAAATATAGTGTTTACAAGGATGGCCGAAGGCGAACTCGAAAAGAAAGGCCAAGTCGAATGTGGACTTTCAAAATAAGGATACGAGGACGGCCGAAGGCGAACTCGAAAAGAAAGGCCAAGTCGAAGGTGGACTTACAAAATAAGGATACAAGGACGGACGAAGGCGAACTCGAAAAGAAAGACCAAGCCAAAGGTGGACTTTCAAACAACAAAATAATACGAGGACGGCCAAAGGCGAAATCGAAAAGGAAAGACCAAGCCGAAGGTGGACTTTCAAGGAAAGACAAAGTAGAATCAACAGATCTACAAAGATGACTCCGCTGGGGGATACATTGGTAGACCATCAACTCTGAGGTTGAGGAAAAAATAGCATCATCTCTGACCAAGAAAAGGATAACCATCAACTCTGAGGTTGAGGAAAATCTGGACTAAACACCAACTTTGAATGTTTTAGGAAAAGGTAGACATCAACTCTGAGGTTGAGTAAAAACCATATCTTCAACTCTGAGGTTAGAAGAAGGATATACGTCAACCCTGAGATTGGTAAAAAAGGGTATACATCGATTTTGAAACCAGAGATAAAAACATTGACTTCAACTCCGAGGTTGGAAGAAAGGAATCAGTCAACACTGATGTTGGAGAAAGACATCAACACTGAGGTTGGAGACATGCCACAGTATATGATAACTCTGAGGTTAGTGGAAAAAAGAGGTACGACAACTCTGAGGTTGGAGAAAAGATATGCGACAACTCTGAGGTTGGGCAAATGGACATTAACTCTGGGGTTGGGGGCAAAAGGCTTCAACTCTGAGGTTGTAGAGAAGAGATACGACAACTCTGAGGTTGGTAAAAAAGGAGTACGACAAATTTGAGGTTGGAGAAAATATATGCGACAACTCTGAGGTTGGGCAAACGGACGTCAACTCTGAGGTTGGGGAGGAACATGTACGACAACTCTGAGGTTGGAGAAGAAAGGAGTCAACTCTGAGGCTGGAAAGGGAATATACGATAACTCTGAGGTTGGGGAAAATATGTACGACAAATCTGAGGTTGGAAAAGAAAGGCGTCAACTCTGAGGTTGGGGAAGAAGGGCGTCAACTCTGAGGTTGGACGAAAGGGCGTCAACTCGGAGTTTGGGGGAAAGGCATCAACTCGGAGGTTGGGGACGAAAGGCGTCAACTCAGAGATTTGGGTGGAAAAAAAGGCGTCAACTCGAAGGTTGGACAGCCAGACGTCAACTCTGAGGTTGGGGAGGAAGGGCGTCAATTCTGAGATTGGGGAGAAGATATACGACAACTCTGAGGTTGGGGACGAAAAATGGCGTCAACTCGGAGGTTGGGGAAGAAAGGATTGTTCATCAACTCTGAGGTTGGAGAACAGGTAAACGTCATCTCTGAGGTTGGGAAGAGAATATACGACAACTCTGAGGTTGGTGAAAAGATATGTGACAACTCTGAGGTTGGGGAAGAAAGGCGTCAACTTTGAGGTTGGACAAACGGATGTCAACTCTGAGGTTGGGGAGGAATATGTACGACAACTCTGAGGTTGGAGAAGAAGGGCGTCAACTCTGAGGTTGGGAAAGAAGGCGTCAACTCTGAGGTTGAGGCTCTCTTCGGAGGATTGGAATCACTGTTTTGATTGAGGGTTGATCTGGGCTTTAGCACAAGGTACCAAATCTGGCTTATGCTTCGATGCATGTTTGATTTTTTTTTCCTTAAGGCGTAATGCTCCATACGAAATAGAAATGCTACGCCTTTTGAGGATGAAATGCAATGATGATAACTATATGCAAGAATGAAAGGACACTCCACCAGGGAATGCGCATAACAAAACAAGCAAACTTCGTTAAGGAAGGGATCACCAATGCCCGATCTCCTGTAGGGAGATAACCAACTGTACCACTAATAACCACTGGTGTTGCAAACCCTGTCAGGGAACCGCAAGCTGAATTGCGAACTCTGTTGGGGAGATTCCAATAAAGATTGGACTTTGAACTGCTGAGAATGTCAATAACCATTGGAATTTGACTTGCGAGGAAATACCGAATCTGACTTTTGAGGAAGAGAATACTCCGACTTCTCACCGTCTTCAAACTACTTTAAAATATTCTATCGTCTTACCCTGCTGAGAATGAGGAATCCACCTACACTGATGGGGATAATAAATCTTCATAAAGAACCCCTTTTTGATTTGAGGGCGATTCTCTGCTTGGGGAAGAATAGCAATTCCAACACCTCGCTGGCAAAAAATACCTTCTGGCTCCTTGCTAGGGAAGAGACTTCAAAAGCCTCAACTCAGCGTTTCAAGTTTTTGTTGATCAACTGCATAATGATTATCAAGAGTGAACAACGGTTCCTTTAATTCTCGGCTTGCCCCATACCACCGGGTTCAATGGAAGAAATCATCTCAAGAGGATTTTATAGAAGACCGGGCATTCACACTGCCCCAGGGTCTTCAAACTCTTGGAGAGATTTATCGGATCTCGACGTAACTGCCCCAGACTGTATGATCTTTGAAGAAATTTGCCTCGAGAGGACTTATAATGACTTTAAGTACTCTACCTCAGTATCTTGAAGAGGTGTTTTCGATTAGCCGTCTTCTGGAGAGGATAACTTCTCATGCTCTGGAGGTGGTCTGCCTCGATATGAGCTTTGAAGTAACTTTGCCCCTGATCTTCAAATGAATGCCCCAGAATAACTGAACTTCGGAGAGATTTCTCGACGTGACTGCCCCAGATTGGCTACATCTCATCACGACTTACTGGGGAGAGCCCACTCTACACTGAGTCTCTTGGCAACATGCCCCTTGACACAATCGTCCTTCAGAATTTTCCAGCATCCTAACTCGGTAGGATCAAGCTTCTCGACCGACGCTCATTGTGTAAGCTTCCTTAATGCTTAGGCACGTGTATGCAATCAAAAAATGTTTATTGTGAGAATGATAATTCTAATGCGACAAACATGTTAACCTTGAAGTTTTTATTGAAAATAAGTCGCAAAACCCTGTGAATGAGTCACTAGTTATGACATTGATTTTTGAATGGAAAACAATATGCACATGCAATACCAATAAAAATCTTATTAGCGCAACTCATGGGAGTCAGGAACGCTACCTCGTTGAAGTACGCCTTCGGACTAACCCTGCTTCAATTAGGACTTTTAATGGTTGTAACGTGGCCTGGTTTGCGGTTTTAGAAAAAAGGATTTATGGCTCAAAATTTATTTGTACCCACCCATTCTCCTTGATGTTCTCCAGTCCTACGCTTAGTAATTTGGCACAAACGCTCATCTCCCAAAAGGAATTTTGTGAGGATCGATGGTTAAGGAACCCTTGAAGTTTTCGAAATGACAGTCACCCCTTTTTTCTTTGGTGTTTTGCGGGCACACGACTTGTTCTTTATCGAGGATTTTCTCTTGATCATTTATTTTTTCATTTTTTGCTTTTTATTTCCCTGATTTTGCCTGGACTGATTATTTTTTAATCTTCCGATCTTGAAGTGCAGCGGGATGCCCTAACTTTTGCCTAAGTTGCTTTTTTTAAGTTTGGACTTAGCGGGTTTTCTTTCTTCTTTTTTATTTCTTTCTTCTTTTTTATTTCTTTCTTCTTTTTTTTTTTTTGAACAAATTGTGTGACACTGGCTTGTCTGATTTGTTTGAAAAGGGTTGTGACGACCTCATTCCTTAGTCAATGAGGGATAACCATTGTGGTTTCACGTCCCTCAATCTCCTGTTGCGTGAGGGAAGAAAGGTAATGAATCCTCAGATGCACACTCTTTTTGAAATTTGGGCGCTCGGTCAAATTACTGACAACTTCCCTGCCCCAGGTTAAATGTGAGGGTTTTTCTTATGAAAAGAAACTCCTACTTCGAGTCTCAAAGGGGTTAACGAGGGTCTATCTCCCTTATATCTCCAGTGTTTGGGGATTTGAAATAATGCCTGTACATCATCAACAGGGTTTTACTTCATCATCCTCCCTCCAAGAGTTTAAGCAAGAAAATTGGTATTGCAATGCGCAGAAACATTATATGAGTGAATAAGAATGAACTACTTCAAGAAAACAACATATTCATTGCATTAAGATCATCATAAAAAACAAACAAGTCCTTACATGCATACAATGCTTTAACAAGAAATGAAAAACTACAAATGAAAATGCAGTAAAGAAGCTAAAGATTGCCATCGCTGAGGAAACTTGATTCTGTTTGGACTTATTGCTTTTCACGGCATACTTGCAGTCTGAGTGCTCACTTGAGAAATGAGGCTTCAATTGATGTAGATATCATCTGCAGTGAATGCAATAACACTTGAGTCGACCAGATCTTGCACCTTGTGCTTGAACACGTTGCAATCTTCAATTAAATGACCTGGTGTGTCCGAGTGATACTCACATCTAGCATCCAGATCATAACCAGGAGGAATGGGGTCGGGAACAGGCTTGGCATCCCTTAGTTCAACCAGAGAACTCTCCAGTAGACGGGCAAGAAGATGACTGTGAGGCATGGGGAGTGCATCGAACCTTCTCGCAGGCCTTCGTGATCTTTGTTGTCCCTGTTGCTGATGAGCATAAGGTCGCTGATACCGAACAGGCTGTTGAACAACAGAAGGAATATACACAACACTAGCTTCTCCTTCCTTTCTCCTGGAGGACCCAGCATAAGGTTTCTTTGCATCTTCAGAGGAACCGGCAGCAATTTGAATTTTTCCCGTTTTGATGCCGTTTTCGACTCTTTCTCCTGCCAATACAAGGTTTGAAAACCCGGCTGACAAACATCCAACCAATTTCTCATAATAAGGCCCCTGAAGCGTATCTATGAACATATCAATGAGCTCTCGTTCCATCATTGGAGGTTGGACTCGGGAAGCCAATTCACGCCACCTCTGGGCGTACTCTTTGAAACTTTCATTATTCTTCTGAGACATACTCTGCAGCTGAGTCCTATTGGGAGCCATATCAGTGTTATATTGGTAGTGCTTGACAAAAGCCTCTACCAGTTCTCTCCAATTATAGACATGGCATCTCTCCAATTGCATATACCACTCCAAAGATGCACTAGACAAGCTATCCTGGAAGAAATGCATCATTAATTTCTCGCGCTAGAGTACGCAACCATTTTCCTTGCGTATGCCCGGACGTGGGTCTTTGGGCAAGTGGTACCATTGTATTTCTCAAAGGTAGGAACCTAGAACTTGTGCGGAATCCTGACACCGGGGACCAGACCTAGATCATCCAAATCCATACCCACAGAGTGTTGATTCACAACCCCTTTCGGCTGTTCTTCAATCAACCTGATCCTCTGATCATCAATAATCGGGGGAACACCAGAATCCCCGCCTGGTATAGAGAATATGTCATCCTGTTGGTCATCGAAGTGACGGCCCTGAACTGCGCAGACGCTATTTCCTCCTTCTACCATAGAAGGAAACACATTGTCTTCTCCGCCCGGAGGACCATTCTGAACACTGTTTCCCACAACACCTCCGCCCGGAGGAACAACATTGTTATGACGACCGCCATAAAGAACGCCCTCCTCGTCAACTCTTGCCACCAAGGGTTGAACAAGGGTCCTCAGCTGTTCTTGCCCGTGTGCAATGTGCTGCATCAATTCCATGAATTGGGCCATGCGAGATTGCATGGCAGCCATTTCAGCCTGCATCTGTTCCATGGCTCTTTTTTTTATTGCTCCGAATTACGTAGTGGTGAGAAGTCAGGATTGTAGTTCTGAAGAAAATACCAAGTCAGAATAAGAATTCCCAGCTCTGAATACCTGCTATGCATATGAGTATGAAAATGCAAAATGTCATGTGATGCAAATGCAAAGACACGAGATCAAAGTATCCATAAAGCTCTGTACTGCTGTGCTGCTGAATGGATAAGTTTAAAGGTCTGCTCTGAAGAGAATACCGGAATACCAAGCTGATAAGGTCACACTGATAAGAACCAGAATACCAGGTAGGATAAAAGTTACGGTTACCTGCAAACCTGTAAACACCCAGCCCCTCTCACATGTGGGTACTAGAAAATCGAGGATCCTTCGTATCCCGGGCTCTCAGGTCGGGAAATGATGATACGTTCACCATTTCTGGTTTGGCATCATCATCAATCGAGGAGGCCTGAATTGATTCCCCTAAAAAAGGATATCCTATAGCAAGTTCCCAGCATTGGGTCCTCGGATCGAGAAGTGTAATGGGTTTGCCATTTCTGGCCTGCCATTATCACATCTCGGGAGGAGTGCCACAACTGAGTCCTCGGGAATGGTCACCAGAGTCGACAGTTCCTTAAGAGAATAACTACTAGCATGTATTAACATACAGTAGCAGATATCTCCCGATAGAACCTCGTCTGGCAGTAGGTCTCATGACACTCACACGTGGCCAACACCACGGGAGCGTCACGCCTGCCCACGCTAATACCTATGGGTATGCTCAAGCCTGGGTAGTGGGCTTATCTCTCATAAATCCCAACCTGCCAAACAGAAAATCCAGTACAACACAGCATAGTCCAGCATAATAATGAAAGGCAATGCCATAAATGCGTAAATACAGTAAAATAGTGATACAGTAATACAGTAATATACAACAAAATAAAGCACCACAATGAACACCCAATGAAAATAAACAACCAAGCGTTAGGATTCACTCGCATAGGGGATGGCCCAACAAGAGGTCAACCTGTCCCCAGCAGAGTCGCCAGATGTCGCTCCTGGGATTTTCATCCAGGTACAAACGTGAAAGTGGCACAGAAACAGAGTCGCCAGCAATGTGTATTTATCCCAAGAGAGGGAAAGGAAACACTGCGTAAACCCGAGGGAAGGAAAAGCATGGTCTCGCGACCAAGATAAACGAGTAAGGGAGTCGGTTACGCGAGGGGAAGGTATTACCACCCCCATGCGTCCATCGTACTAGATGGGATCCACGCCTGTTGTCTCGATCAAAGGGTGTCATCATCTGGAGCTCCACTGCTACTAGAAAGGAGAAGAAACGGGAACGGAGAAGAACGAAGAAACGAGGAAGAAAAGAAACAGAAGTGACTCGATAGGACATCGCCGTCTTATGCATACGTATTCCCTCGTGCAATGGGAAAGTCAGAGTCAACGTAGTTCGGACACGAACTAAGGGGGGAGGTTGCTCGCCAAGACATCGCCGTCTTGTGCCTACGTATCCTCAATCAGACAAGAGAGAGGAAATCAGAGCAGTCGTTGTTCGACCTACGGGTCGAAAAGAGACAAAGAGGTGATAAAGAAAGGTTATGAAAGAAATGTGCTCAGAGATCTCGTACGATCTCCTGCCTACGTATCTCACTCGCACGCGAGAATCAAAGCGGCGTAGTTCCCCTCACTAGGGAAGGCTTCACTTTGTTTGTTTCTTTTATGAGCGACGTTAAGTTCGCGTCCGGCAGTTAGGGTCGATGCCTGTTTGCGACGAGGCGGAAGTAACGTGCCCTTTTTTGAAAAAGGTTGGAAACTTAACAATCCCGAAGGACGAAAAAGGTTTGAATTTGTTTTTGTGTTTTTTAGACAGAAATGGATTGAAGTTAGTTTGTAACTTGCATTGCGCCCAAGTCTACAATATAGGAATGAATACGTCGTGTATCGTCCCCAACAGGACGTACACTAAGTACCCTAGAAGAATGAAGGGAGATCCCCCATACCTCACTTCCCATATATAAGGCTCATGCATAATACACGTTAACCTTTATTAAGTGTTTTGGAAAGGTTATGAGATGAGATGAGAAGACTCAAAGGAAAAGAAAACACTAAGGGGAATTCTATCCTAATGTTATCATGTAAAATATGGCCCTAAGGTCAAGGTTTAAGAACAACCTAAGTGTAAAGAAGAGAAAGGGATAGCACTCCCTAATGCTTATCCTACCTCCTCACCTTAATAAAAAATTAAGGATGAGTTAGGATCCCAAAGGGATGTGAGAGAGTTCTACACAATCAAGCATTATAACATGTAATCCACACATAAAAGAAAAAAAAGAGATAAGAGATGAAAGTAGGAATGAACATGGATAACCATCCACATGTTCAAATGACTTACCTCTGCCCCTACACAAAAGGTTAGCACAAAATAATCACAAGAAATGAATGTAAGTGCTAGAACATAAACCAAACAATGCTAGTTGCTTTAAGGAGACAACTTAAGAAGCAAACAAGTGTTAAACCAAAAGGGAATGGTCCTAAGGGTTAAGGAACATCCAAGGTCAGTAGGTATAGTTCAAGGTATCCTACTAAGGTTAAGGTATCAAACAAATTCAAACTAGGTTGAAACATGCATCAAAAGATCATACAATTGCAAGTTATACACTAACTATGCAAGATGAAGGCATATGGTTTATGAACATGAATAAATGCACATGCAAACATCAAAGTCATAAGTGAATGACATTTATTGATGCATTGAGATGTCATTAAGATAGCATGTAAATCATAAATGCAAGCATTGATTAAGTAGGAAGAAGTGAGAACAAACATCATTTAAGTTCAACAATGAAGCATACTTGTAATACAAGTAAGGAATGGAGACGCAAGATCAACATACATGTAAATGAATGCAAGTCAGTAGTACATGATATTTTAAATGACATTTAAGATGCAAGAATGGACATGCAAAGTTCATACAAGTCTCATGTTAAAGCACATTGAAGATTAGAAGCAAACATGTGCAAATTAGGTCAAACAAGTTCTTATGTGTTCATGAAGTTAAGAGACATGTGAGATGATGTTAGAAGTCATGGAATATTATTGAAAATGATCAAAAACAGAAGTGGAATCATGTTTAAATGGGTGTTTAAGTTCATGCAAGCATTGGTGAAAACAAGTCAACAAAATCATGCAAGAAAAAAAACACAAGTGCACAAAACATTTCAAGTTTAAACAAGTGCACATAAGTCAATTCAAGATGGACAAGAAATGACCTATAACATGAGAAAAATGACCTATAATGTGCCTAGAAAATGATGTCAAAGCATCTCAACAATCATTGCAAGCAAACATGTTCAAAGCATACCAAAACCCTAGCATAATTCCTTTAACAAACACACATGCAAAGGTGCATTTATGTAATCCATAAAGTCTTGTTAGAAGGATGAGAAAATTGGAATATGCAAGTCACTTGAACTGAAAATAGTGTACAAACATGTATCAAAAGGATGGATCAAAATCAATTACCAAACATGCTCAAAGATGCTTCACAATCTCATACAAGTCACACAAACAAAGTGCTCAAAGACAACATCCAAAAGTCAATTGAAAATGACCAAAAAAATCTAGGAAAAATGTATGAAGTGCCTTAATATATCATAGAAGCATGTATCAATTATCATGTGAAAATTCAAACCAAAACTATGTCAAATAAATCAAGAATGAGGCATATACCATGGATGGATGTTCATACAAAAGAAATTAAATGGAAATTCATTGAAAAATAGCAAAATATGCTAAAATCCGAAAATAAAATATGCAAAAATTATTTAAATGCATTGTGATACTTCATGAATTTTTTCAGGATTTTATCATGCTTAAAAGGGATTTTAAAAATTAAAAATCAAACACATATGAAAAGGAAAATAAAAAAACAAAGAAATAGAGCAGGGAGGTGCAACACAAGCAAATATCCAGTTGAAAGGGCATTGAGCTCAGTGAACTGGGGGTGTGGATATAAAAAATGCAAGGCCCAATGCACTTGCCAGCCTGCAGCGCATAACATGTGGCTCAGTCAAAATGTTGACTCAAGGAGAGCCATAAGATCCAGTCCAGGTGAGATGATCAAGTAAGTATGCAAATCGTGTGGCTGATGATGATGCAAGCATATTCTAATAATGATGGATCGCGCACACGTGATCAGTTATTCAAAAGTACATCAGAATGAAAGCACGTGAGGGAGAGGCTCCCTCATTAATGCGTTGGCAGCCTCACGTGCGTTGGATTAAAAGCAACCAACGGATACGATATGTTCTGGAGTGAAACCCTAGGTGATGAAAATTTGATGAAGGTCACCGGCCGGAGAAGCCTCTGGTCGTCTTCTCCGGCAACATGACACCATGGTCAAGCTAACAGATACTCAGAAATTAACAAAACCTATGCCATTCTACTCTTTTTGCTACGCAGATTCCAAATCTAGCCTCAGAAATCACATACAATGCACACACAGAGAATCGAAGGAAAACTTCTTGCCCTAATTTCAAGATCTATGCTCTTATGGAGCCTATCAACTAGCCAGAGTCACAATAGCTCGTATTGAGCTTAAGAAACAAATGGAATCAAGCTTAAATCAAGTGAATATGCAGAGTAAAGTTGAAGAAGAAACCTGTTGTTTTGAAACTTTTTCAAGTGAAAGAATACCAGAGAGGAGAATCCTTGATCTTTAGAACTTATTGCTGGCCAAATAAAGGCAAAATGAAGCTTCAAACTCTCTTGAAATTCAGCGAAGAAAAGTGAAATCAAGCTTGATGTAGCAGCTTCCTTTGCTTACACACACTTTCTTGGTGATGATTGATGAAGAACCAAGATGAAAAGTGCAGAGAGATTTTGGTGAAAATGAAGTTTCGTGAGAGAGAAAACTTTGAGAGAGAGAGTGAATTTTTTGGTGAAAAGTGAAGAATGAAGAATCCCCTACAAATTCAGTTAGAGCTTTGTTTTTATATGTGAGGTTAGCTTCTAACTGTCATGGTTAATAGTTAGAAGTCTGGTTAGGTTAGTTGTGAAGTGAGTGAAATTAAAATGAAAATGAAAAATGGAGAATGAGAGTAGTGTGATGGTGAGCTTGTGTATGGATGGAGTATGTGATCTTATGGTGGATTTAAAAACGAAAGGTGGTGATGTATCATGGTACAATGCATCTGCAACAGCTTGTGGTGCAAGTTTCTCTTTCTTTGTTTGAACAAATAAGGCAAAAGTGTACATGAGTGTGCATGGTAAGACAAGAGAATGTTTGGCTTGAAATGGTAATGTAGGCATGGTTGTAATGAGTAAGCAACCTATAAAAACAATACAACATGTTTCTTGGATTGGAAAGAGACAACACATACTCATGGTAAGGATTTTAACAAGAAATATCTCCCTAATCCATGGATGAAACGACAAGATTTTTGTCTCTTTGGAAAGAGGAATTGAAGAAGAACAAGATTGGTGTCAATGACAATTGCAATTGAATCCTTTAAGAAGTCTAAAAATGATCATGAAGATGCTTGGTCATGACTGAGTTGGCATGCCAACTTGCCTTGGTCGTGACTGGCCTATATGCGCATGGGATGAACCTTTGATGCACCTGAATTTAGCTCACCATATCTCTCAATATATTGATCACATGAGAAATTACCCAACATCAAAGTTGTAGAGGAGATTGAGAGGAACAAAACTCATGTTGAACATTTTTTCATTTGAAGCCTCCATCATAAAGAAATTTGCCTATGAACTTGGACATTTCATGCACATAAGGTGTTTTATCAAATTACTCTGAGCCAGCTCGACCATGACTTGCCTGCCTGACCCAAAATGCCTTGAAAACCTCCAACTTTGAACAATCATAACTCCTTCAATTTTAATCCAATGGAGGAGTTCTTGTTATGGTTTTGAAGCTTAGGATGTGAACTTTAGTTAGGCCTCTTGAAATTTTCAATTTGGCACTTGCATCATAGAGAAAAAAAGCTCCAAAGATGCTCCTTCACCTTGCCAAAACTTACTAAATTTAGAAACCCTAGTATCTATTTTTAGCAATTTTCCATATCTTTTGATTTTTGATGAATCACTTGACATTTCTTGATCAAAACTCCACCCATGGGTATATTTGACATGAAGAACATAAATTTGACCTCAAAAAGCCAGGAGTTGAGATTTTCCTCTACACAGTTGACTTTTCCTCAATCTGATTGATTCTCAGCCAATTGATCAATTGAATATCCTCTAAAATGAACCAATGGGCAATACTTCATCCTTGGACAATTGAAACCCTATGGAAAACCTTGAAATCAAGCTTTGGCTCAAAAAGTCACTTGCACTGACATTTCTCCAAAACCGTAATTTTGCACTAGTTAGGAGAATGTGATCCACTTGAGATTTCTCATATACCTTGATCCCTTGCTATGAACCAAATGATATACAAACATGATAATGCAAAGAATGAAATGAAACATAAGCCAAAAAAAAAGGTAGAAAAAGGTAGAGAAAATTTTGGAGTGCTACAACATGTAAAAGATGAAAGGTAAATAACAATATCAATAATAGTAATACTTGTATTAGATAAATTAATCGTTTAAGTTTTTTTAACTGAAATTCTGGTATCAGATATGTGATGTCGAAGGAGATGTTACGACACAGATTATCTGAGGACTGATCCACATAAAATAATGTAACAAAAGCAGTAAATGAAAAGAGAGAAAACACAAGCAATTGTTAACCCAGTTCGGTGCAAACACACCTACGTCTGGGGGCTACCAAGCCAGGAAGGAAATTTACTAAATAGAATTAGTTTGAAGATTCTCAGCACACAACCTCTGGTTTGCAACCTTCTCACCTAATCTCTACCCGTGCAACTTCTACCTAAGACACTCTTAGATATGAGACCCTTCTCACTCCCCCTCAATCACACACACAGTGACAAATACAAAAATCACAAGAGATAGAAGACACACTTCAAAGACACATAATCATCCTTTCTTAAAAGCTTATAAATGATTAACGAATTACAACTCAACTAACAGTCCAACTCTAGTATTAGAACAATACAAGAGTGGCTCACAAATCACAAAAGACAGAAACCCTAATCCTTAAAACACAGCGCACAATCCACACTATTCTCTCTAATCAGCAAATAGGGTTAGCGGGTCCTTATAAAGAAACACGCAGCATGGGCTTGGGCCAAATCAAACCAATTTAATGCTTTAAATATCCCATGATTTTCTCCATAAAAGTAGAACAGAAGATCTCCAACAAATCGTAACAAAACTATTTATGGACTTAGAAAATCTCCTCCTTATTTTCCGCCATCAAGGAATCAAACAGATATTCCAAACTAAGTAACAAACAACGCACAATATTTCTAAAACACAAACATGTTCAGTTCTGGAATCACATGTTAAAACATCTGCTTTGACATCCATAAAACCTGCAAGTATGTTTTACATAACATAGATGTTTTATTCACATGTTAAAGCATCATTCATAACATTTAACAAAGCAGTATGTTTTACCAAAATTGCTGCCAACACAGAACTTACAACTCCCCCTTTGGCAAATTTTGGCTAAAATATTCTTTGATCATTGAGACATATAAGCAGCACCATATCAGAAAGAAGATGTTAGAAAAAAAACACCACCTCAATCCAAAATTCCCCTTGAGACTCCCCCTCAAGCCAAAGCTCCCCCTGAACACCAGGTTATAAGCACATAAAATCTCTCCCCCTTTTTAGCCATAATATTCCAAGACATAGTAAGAAACATGCAATATGTCAGCAAGACCAGAACATGCAATATGTCATCAAGATCTGGACCAGAGCAGTGCAGTACAAAACATGCACACTAAGGTGCCAAAAAGAAAACCAGAATAGAACAAAAAACAACAAAAACAAGCAAAAAGTCTTCAAGAACAGGACACTCAGTTGTCTTCAGAACCAGCAGCATCTTCATCAGAGTCATCAGCCTCAGAACTTCCTTCTTCACCCTCAACATCCTCATCAGAGTCATGAGTCTCAGAATTTTCTTCTACACCCTCAACATCTCCATCAGAGTCCTGCTCCTCAGCACTTTCCTTCTCATTGTCATCAACAACACTATTACCTTCAGCCATTTTCAGAGTCTTGATCAATTTTTCAAACTTGAGCTTCCTCTCAATGCTATCACGAATCACCTCATCAAGTTCTTTACAAGCATCCATTAATTCAGAGATCACACTTGTCTTGATTGTATGCTTATTTTCAGCAGAAGCAGATGTCAAGACAATGTCTGGGACATGTTTTCCTACAAACAATTTATAATGGAGAGACAGAGCAGATTCCCTTTTACACACAACATCAGCACTAGATAAGATCCCAGGATACTGATTTAAGATAATACCACAGATCAGGGAGGGAAAGTCAATATGCATCTTCACTGCACAAGTTCTAGCATGTTTCAAAGTTTGATTAAAAATATAGGTGCCATAGTCAAATAGCTTCTTGGTTCCAACAGCATAAATGAATCTTCCCAAACCAATAGAATTGGTTGAGGTATGATTGGTAGGGACCCAATTTGCAGCTCCAATTCTATGCAGGATGGCATATTTTACACTAAGCCTCCCAGCAGATAATTTGTCTTTCATATGCCATGCAACCACTTGGTTTGCAGTAATTTCTTTGCAAACCTGGTTATCAGTAACCTCCAGCTCACTCTGATCTTCTTCACTTCTTCCCAGGTACCTATTGATGATGGTAGGGGAGAATTCAACACATTTTCCTCTAACAAATACCTTCATAAAATCCTTACTTTTTCTGTCAGCACAATCCACAGGAATATTGACAATAAATTCCTTCATAAGAACATCATAGCACTTAGCAAACCTAGACACAGATTTCATTAAACCAGCAAATGAAATAAGATCCACCACCTCTTTGTACTCCAATGCATCTTTTCCCAATTCTCTTTCAAGAGCAATCCTCCTTTGGTACACATACTTCCATCTCTTAACACTCTCAATATGATGAAATGAAATGTTATCCAGAGGAGCATCAAGAACTACACCAGAGATCTTCTTGATCACAGATTTCTTCACAGGGGTGATGTCCTGGACATCATCCTTAACATCATATTCTGACTCAGAATCAAACCTACCCTTCCTCTTTTTGGAGGAAGTAATCACTTTGCTCCAGGACCTTGGGGGACCAACAACAACCTTGTTCTTATTAGGAATGTTGTCAACAACAACCTTCCCTTTTCTTGTCTTGAGTCTCTTAGCAATACCAAGGGTCATATTCGTGATCAAATCATTGTCAGATAAGTCATCAACATCTACAACATCTTCAGCATTAGCATTCTTCTTTTCCTTTGGGTCAGGAACATCATTCTTGGTAAGTGGATCTTCCCTTGCAAATGATGTCTCAACATCTGGCTCAACACCAGTTCTAGCTTCTTCCAACACAGAGGTAGCAAGCTTATGAAGATTTTCTTCAGAATCATCTTTCTCAGTCACAGTTGGGTTAGCAGATGTTTCAGTATTTTTATTAGCCTCAGAGAAAAGAGAGGCGGAAATTTGAGAAAGGGGTTTTGAAATCCCATGAACCACAATCCCTTCATTCAAAACCTTAGAAACTAGCCTTCTAATACTTCTATCAATAGAAAAAGCTTCTTCCTCTGCCCTATTTTCGAAAGAAGAGTCAGGAGAGGGCTTAGAAGAATTACCTACAGAAGCGTCCTTTGATCCTCTTGCATGTGGTGTTCTATACTTCTTCAGCTCTGTTTCAGTACAAGGAACCATAGCCAACAGAGCAACATTAATGACATTATTAAACGAGATATTCACAGGGTGAGCCCTAGATTTGGACGCAGAAGCAGTTGCCTTATCCGACGAGTGTTTTGTAGGAGACGATGCATATTGTTGAGACATCTTGGAATTTTTGTGAATGAAAAGGTTATGAGCAAAAGAATTCCTTTTTCTAAGATAGAAGATGAAAGAGCTATTGAAGTATAACATAATGCATATGTAGCGTGTGAGAAGGACAATAAGAAAAACTTGAAATGATTGCCTATGATAGAGGCACTTTATTTGTTGGAAACATAAGGAAATTAATTTGCACTTTAATTTTTGAACACATAAGGAAAATTTCCCACACGCCATTAATTTCTACAAATCCTCATATAAGCAAATCCTTAGTTTGCCCCTCAAAATTTCAAATTGATTAGCATCCAAGGCCTTAGTGAAAATGTCAGCTAGTTGCATCTCAGTAGCAACATGTTCTAAGGCAACAATCTTGTCCTCAACGAGTTCTCTTATGAAATGATGACGAATATCAATGTGTTTGGTCCTACTGTGTTAAATAGGATTTTTGGAGATATTTATAGCACTTAGGTTGTCACAATATAATGTCATGACATCTTGTGTGACATTATATTCAGAAAACATTTGTTTCATCCAAACCAACTGAGAACAGCTGCTTCCAGCTTCTATGTACTCAGCCTCAACAGTAGATAGGGATACACAATTTTGCTTCTTACTGAACCAGGATATAAGATTATTCCCCAAAAAGAAACATCCTCCTAATGTGCTTTTCCTATCATCAGCACTTCCTGCCCAATCTGCATCACAATATCCAATTAACATAGAGTCGGATCCATGAGAGTATAACATACCATAGTCACATGTCCCTTTCGCATACTTCAGTATCCTCTTCACTTGATTGATATGACTCACTTTGGGTTCAGCTTGATATCTAGCACACACCCCCACCGCAAAGGCAATGTCAGGTCTGCTTGCTGTAAGATACAACAGGCTATCTATCATACTTCTGTAGAGACTTTGATCCACACTCACACCCTTTTCATCTTTAGACAACTTTAGATGAGTGGGAGCAGGTGTCCTCTTGTGACTGGAATTCTCCATCCCAAACTTATTTACAATATTCTTGGCATATTTACTCTGAGACAAGAATATAGAATCTTCCATTTGCTTGACTTGTAGACCAAGAAAATAGGTTAACTCACCAACAAGACTCATCTCAAATTCTGACTATATCTATTTGACAAAATGTTGAATCATTTCATCAGACATCCCACCAAACACAATATCATCAACATAAATTTGGGTAATCATGAGTTTCCCTCCTTCTTCTTTGGCAAATAGAGTCTTGTCTATACCATCTTTCCTGTATCCATTCTCAACAAGAAATTATGTCAGTCTCTTATACCAAGATCTTGGAGCTTACTTCAACCCATAAAGAGCTTTCCTCAACTTGTACACATGGTTAGGGTAGGTTGGATCAATAAATCCCTTAGGTTGTTCCACACACACCTCCTCATTTAAGTATCCATTTAAGAAGGCACTTTTTACATCCATCTGAAACAGCTTAAATTTCAGAATGCAGGCAACTCCTAGGAGAAATCTGATGGATTCAAGACAAGCTACATGAGCAAAAGTTTCATCAAAATCAACCCCCTCAACTTGAGTATACCCTTGAGCAACCAATCTTGCTTTATTTCTAGTGACCACACCTTTTTCATCTGATTTATTCTTGTACACCCATTTTGTTCCAATCACATTTGTTCCCTCAGGTCTTGGAACCAGATCCCAGACTTCATTTCTCTTGAATTGCCCTAACTCTTCTTGCATAGCATTTATACAGAACTCATCACTTAAAGCTTCTTTAACATTTTTAGGCTCAATTTTTTACACAAAACAGGAATTTGATATGACTTGTCTTGATCTAGTAGTGACTCCTTCATTCAGATCTCCTATGATAAGTTCTTTAGGATGATCTTTCTGAATTCTGATAGAGGGCCCTTTGTTGACTTGACTAGATTCAGATTCAGAATTAGTAGAATTAAGATCAGTACTTCTTTCTGCATTTTCTGTTGGGATATCATTCAGAAATGTTCCAACATCTTCAAGGACATCAGCCTCCTCATTCAACCCTTTATCCTCAACAACAAGATTTATAGACTCCATCATAACTTTGGTTCTGCAGTTGAAAACTCTATAAGCTCTGCTGTTTATGGAGTAGCCCAGAAATATTCCCTCATCAATCTTTGGATCCATCTTTCTTCTTTGTTCACGATCTGCCAAGATGTAGCACTTGCTTCCAAAAACATGAAAATATTTGACTGTAGGCTTTCTTCCCTTCCATATTTCATATAAAGTAGCTGAGGTACCTTTTCTCAAAGTCACTCTGTTATGAATATAACAGGCAGTATTCATAGCTTCGGCCCAAAAGTGGTAAGGTAATTTCTTTGCATGAATCATGGCTCTAGCAGATTCCTGGAGAGTTCTGTTTTTGCGTTCCACAACTCCATTTTGCTGAGGAGTAATGAGAGAGGAAAATTCATGATCAATTCCTTCAGATGAACAAAATTCAGCAAATTTGTTGTTCTCAAATTCCTTCCCATGGTCACTTTTAATCCTAATAACATAACTTGCCTTTTCTCTTTGAAGTCTTTGACAGAGATCCTTGAAAACATCAAACACTTCTGATTTATCTTGGATGAAATTCACCCAAGTGAATCTAGAATAATCATCCATAACCACATAGGCATACTTCTTTCCACCAAGACTTTCCACCTGCATAGGTCTCATCAAGTCCATGTGAAGGAGTTCCAGCACTTTTGAGGTGGTGAGATGTTGAATCTTCTGATGTGACATCTTAGTCTGCTTTCCAACTTGACATTCACCACATACCCTTCCTTCTTCAATCTTGAGCTTTGGGATCCCTCTTACAGCTTCCATAGAGATGATCCTTTTCATCCCTTTTAGATGCAAGTGTCCAAGTTTTTGGTGACACCGTTTGACTTCATCTTCTTTGGCTAGGGCACATGTGATGGAATAGCTTGAATCTTGAGAAACCCATAAGTAGCAGTTGTCCTTATATCTAACTCCTTTCATAATTACTTCACTCTTCTCATTGGTAACAAGGCATTCAGATTTTGTGAAGTTAACTTTGAGACCTTGATCACAAAGTTGACTGATACTAATTAGGTTGGCTGTCAACCCTATCACAAGCAGTACATCATCAAGGTTTGGAACTCCTGAGCAATCCAGCTTTCCAACCCCCTTGATTTCACCTTTGGCTCCATCAACAAAGGTCACATAACTAGTGGAGTGAGATTTGATATCCACCAACAGATTCTTGATACCTGTCATATGTTTTGAACAGCCACTATCAAAGTACCAGTCTTCTTTGGCTGAGGCTCTGAGAGAGGTGTGAGCTATAAGACATGTAACATCAGCCTTGGGAACCCATTGTTTCTTCTCTTTGACATTTGGAATGACCTGATTAGGATTGGACTGAGGTGCAGGCTTAGGGTACCCATACAGCTTGAAGCAAAATGGTTTTATGTGACCAAACCTCCCACAGTAATGACATCTCCAGCATTGAAATTTCCCTCTTGTGTGATTAAATTCCCTTCTGTCATGATGTTGAGACATTTGATTCAACATCTTTATTTTAGGTTTGGGATGAATGAAGTTTGAAAGAGGTTTCTTTCCTTTATTAAATCCTAGTCCACTCATATCTCCTGCCAATTTTCCAACCTGAAGAATTTCATCTAATGTGTCAGACCCACTGTTCAGCATTCTGACAGACTTGGACATTCTGTCAAGTTTAGAGTTCAGCAACCTCACTTCATCTTCCAGCTTAGAGATAGTTTCTAGATGCTCTTCCTTTTCTGCCTTCAGTTGGATTATAAGTTTCTTCTGTTTCTCCCCTTGTTGACAAACTTCTTCACTTCTGAGACACAGTTCTCTGTAGGAGGCAGCTAACTCATCATAGGTCACCTCATCATCACTAGAGTCTTCATCAGAGACATATCTGCCAGTAAGTACAGTAACATGCTTGGCAGATTCTTCTTCAAGCTCACTTTTAGAATCCTTATCAGACCAAGATACAGTTAGACCCTTCTTTTGTTTCTTGAGGTATGTAGGACATTCAGCTCTAATGTGCCCAAAACCTTCACATCCATGAGACTGTATCCCTTTGCCTTGAGTGAATTTTTCTTTAGCCCTTGTTCTTCTTCCAAAGTCATTTGACTTGCTGATGTCAGATGAGTTGTTCTTGATATTTTGTCTAGAATGCCTGTCCATCTTTCTCAGCACCTTGTTAAACTACCTTCCAAGTAGTACTATATCATTGGATATTCCTTTAGTAGTATCCATATCACCTTCCTTCCCTCCATCTTCAGCATTGGACACAAAAGCTATGCTTTTGTTTTTCTTTTCAGGTCTGTCACTGATGCCTAACTCAAATGTTTGGAGAGATCCAACAAGCTCATCCACTCTCATCTTGCTAATGTCTTGAGCTTCTTCTATGGCAGTAACTTTCATGTCAAATCTCTAGGGAAGATACCTGAGAATCTTCCTTACCAGCTTTTCTTCTGACATTCTTTCTCCTAAGGCACTGTATGCATTGGCTATCTCAAGAATATTCATATGAAAGTCATGAATGTTTTCATCATCTTTCATCCTCAGGTTTTCAAATTTGGTAGTGAGCAACTGGAGTCTTGACATCTTCACCTTAGATGTGCCTTCATGAGTAGTTTTAAGTATATCCCAAGCATCTTTAGCCACCTCACAAGTGTTTACCAACCTGAAAATGTTTCTATTGAATAGTGCATTCAAGGCTTTAGAATTTACAAGGGCTAATTCATCCTCTATAGCAACAGGGTGTTCCCACCCTTTTAAGACAGCTTTCCAAGCCTTGCTATCCAAAGATTTCAAGAAGGCCACTATGTGTGGTTTCCAATAGTCATAGTTGGTTCCATCTAGAATGGGTGGTCTGTTCACAAATCCTCCCTCCTTGTCCATAGTACCAGAAAGTATCTTCCCTATATATCACCCAGAAACAGAGCAGGATACCCGCTCTGATGCCAATCGAAATTCTGGTATCAGATATATGATGTCGAAGGAGATGTTACAACATAAATATCTGAGGATTGATCCACATAAAACAATGTAACAAAAGCAGTGAATGGAAAGAGAGAAAACTCAAGAAATTTTTAACCCAGTTCAGTGCAAACACACCTACGTCTGGGGACTACCAAGCCAGGAAGGAAATTCAATAAATAGAATTAGTTTGAAGATTCTCAGCACACAACCGCTGGTTTGCAACCTTCTCACCTAATCTCTACCTAAGACACTCTTAGATATGAGACCCTTCTCACTCCCCCTCAATCATACACACAGTGACAAATACAAAAATCACAAGAGATAGAATACACACTTCAAAGACACATAATCATCCTTGCTTAAAAGCTTATAGATGATTAACAAATTACAACTCAACTAATAGTCCAACTCTAGTATTAGAACAATACAAGAGTGGCTCAAAAATCACAAAAGACAGAAACCCTAATCCTTAAAACACAACGCACAATCCACCCTATTCTCTCTAATAAGCAAATAGGATTAGCAGGTCCTTATAAAGAAACACGCAGCATGGGCTTGGGCCAAATCAAATCAATTTAATGCTTTAAATATCCCATGATTTTCTCCATAAAAGTAGAACAGAAGATCTCCAACAAATCGTAACAGAACTATTTATGGACTTAGAAAATCTCCTCCTTATTTTGCGCCATCAAGGAATCAAACAGATATTCCAAACTAAGTAACAAACAACGCACAATATTTCTGAAACACAAACATGTTCAGTTCTGGAATCACATGTTAAGACATCTGCTTTGACATCCATAAAACCTGCAAGTATGTTTTCCAGAACAGAGATGTTCTATTCACATGTTAAAGCATCATTCATAACATTTAACAGAGCAGTATGTTTTACCAAAATTGTTGCCAACACAGAACTTACATTAACAAATAAGACAATTATGTTATAAGAGAGAATACAATGGTCGATAAATTTTTATTATTCAATATTTGGATCAGTAGTAAAGTTGACCTCGTTTATAACAATAGTATTTGTTTTCGTATATAAAAATATTTTAATCAACAATATATTTCTTTCCCGTATATAAATATTATTTTTGTTTTGACATTATTTATAAATATATTTGAATCAATAATAAAGTTGTTTCCGTTTATAAAAATATTTAAATGAAAATATTTTTTTTGTTTTGACAATATTTATAAATATATTTGAATCAATAGTAAAGTTATTCTCGTATATAAAAATATTTAATATTATTTTTGTTTTGTCAATATTTATAAAAATATTTAAACTAATAGTAAAGTTATTTCCATTTATAACAATGATTGAATTAACCTACAAATATACAAATATTTTATATCGTCAACAAATCTTTATTTTAAATGAAATTGATTTAAGAATTAAATATAAGTTGATTTCTTAAATCTTACTTAAACATTAAAAGTTTAATATATAAATAAATGAATTATAGAAAGTCAACGAAAATTTTCTTGAAAGAAAATTGAAAAGTTGTGAATATGGGGATTCTAATGTTAGTAAAAAAATATTAGTTACTGCAAAAGCTATGTTGATAATATTATAAAGTATATTAATAGGTTAGACATCAGTACAGAAGAGGATAACATGTTGAGATAATAATAAGAGATGGGTGAATGGAATTATTAATTAATAAAAGGTAGAAGATGATGGATGGAATAGGAACCAAGAATGCTATCATGACATTCTTCATATGCTACACCCCCTGATCTTTGATGGATCGTATGAGTTCAATATGCATGCCTTGTGACTTCTGCTTTTTATATAGCTTGCTAGCTAGTTCAGTTACTTCTTAACTGTGCATAGCCACACCCCCGCCGCAAGTTCAATGATTTAGAAGATATTTACTTTATATATCTTGAAATTCTGGTACCAGATATGTGATGTCACACTTAATGTCACAACAACACACTCTGCTATGGACAAAAAAAACAACAACAGAAACACACAAAATTGTTTACCCAGTTCAGTTCAACAACTTAATCTGGGGGCTACCAAGCCAGGGATGAAATTCACTACTTGTAGAATTAATTTACAGACTTAACAACCTAGTTGACAATCTCCTAAACTTAATTTCTACTAATGAACTTTCTACCTAAGAGCCCACTTAGGTATGAGAACACTACTCAATCCCTAAAACCTCTCAAAGATCAAACACTTTGAGAAACACCTTGATCCTGCTTCACAACTTTGATCAAGTTACAAAACTCTCTTGCTTCACAGCTCTAGAGAGGACCGATTACACTCACCAATTCACACTTGAATGGTTAACACAACACTCGTACAAAGACAATGATTGACACTCAGTCTATGCTCTCTCTCCTATGTACTTTTCCTTCAGGATTGATGCGATTTATATAGCTATTTGATCTGGTCTTGGACCTGCTACAATATCTGACCTGATTTGTTATTTAAAACTGAATCTTCGACAAATTTTCTCTCTCAAAATCTTCTTAAATCTTCAGCCTTTAAACTCTAGTACAAATCTGCATCAAATCTGTTTGTAACAGAAAATATCTCCTCCAAGATATCCGCATCCAATGAGACTAACAGCTCCCCCAATATCCAGCTAAAATGCAAACCCTAACAACATCACTAAACCTGATGTTATTAATCTTCTGCACACCTGATGTCACAACATCGCATGTGACATCAGACATCCAACTTAAACACTTATTATTATCCAATGTTAAGACTCAATGTCATGACATCAACCATCAGACATTGACATTGAACACTTTGTTTTACCAAAATTCTAGCCAATCCAAGAACCAATAATCTCCCCCTTTGGCTAATTTTGGCTAAAACACTCTCTGCAACATCAGAGACTTCAGCAGCGAATAAACATGCTTCACAACCTTTGCAGCAGCAATTCTTCATAACAGCTTCACAATGCTTTCAGCATGCTGCACACACTCCAATACTCTGCTAGTAGCAGCATTGGGCAAGCTCCCCCTCAAAGCAAGAATCAGCATACCAGCAACTGTTCAACAACTCTCCCCCTCAATATCTGCATTTCAGCATCACACTAGATCTCAGATAGGATACACCCACACGCCTAGGCTAACTCTCCCCCTTTTTAGCCATAATTGGACAACCACCTACTAACTACCAGTTAGTCCTAAGCTAGCTCTCATTGTCAGTCAAAAGTCAGCATGCATGACAAGACAAACCGTAGAACGTAAATAGTGCTTAAACAACCACAATATTCAAATTACATATATAAGCACATCAAGTACAGAACAAAACAACAAAAGCAAAGAAAAAAAACTACTGTCTAGCAGAAATAGCTAAAGAAATTTAATCTTCATCTGAGCTAGACCCATCTTCACCATTCTCCTCATCTTCCTCTGAACCTGAATCTTCAACGTTGGCACTCACATCATCTTCACCTTGTTCCAAGGATTTGATCATCTGCTCAATTCTCAACTTCCTAGCAGTGCTAGTACTGATAACCACATCAAGATCCTTGCATGTTGCCTTTAATTCTTCAATCAACCCAGCTTTAGTACTGGCCTTTTTAACACCAGAACTTGATGTTACAACAATGTCTGGAACATGAATCCCAACAAACAGCTTGGGATGCAAGGATAGAGCTGACTCTCTCTTACATGCTACATCTGAACTGGTTAGAATTCCAGGATGTTGATCTAAGATTATTCCACAGACAAGGGAAGGGAAAGCTATAGGTATCTTGATAGCATTAGTGGCACCATGCTTCACAACTTGCTCAAATATGTAATTCCCATAATTGAACTTGACCTTTTTCCCAACAGCATAAATGAACCTTCCTAATCCCACAGCTATGGTGGTTTTGTGATTAGTAGGCACCCAGTTAGCAGCTCCAATTCTGTGTAAAATAGCATACTTGATACTGAGTTTGCTAGCTGTCAATTTACCTTTCAGTGGCCAAACCTTTACCTGAGTGGCTGAGATCTCTTTACAAACATCATTATCAGTCACTTCCAGTTCACAACCCTCTTGATCATCTCTTCCCAGATACTTATTGATGGTACTAGGAGAGAAATTAATGCACTTACCTCTAACAAACACCTTCATGAAGTCCCCACTTCTTTTATCAGCAATGTCTATGGGAATGTTAACAATAAATTCCTTAACAAGCCCCCCATAGAACTTAGAGAATTTTGTCACAGTCTTCAACAGTCTAGCAGCATGAATGAGCTCCATAATTTCTTTCATCTCCAATGCATCTTTGCCCAGCTTTTTTTCCAAAGCTAATCTCCTTTGGCACACAAATTTCCACATTGAAGCACTGCTAGCATAATGAAAAGATATGTTGTCTACTGGCACTTTAGGAACCTTATCAGAAATTCTCTTCAAAATGGACTTTCTGATAGGTATGATGTCTTGAACATCTTCCTCAACATCATACTCAGATTCAGATTCTTCTCTAACCTTCCTCTTTTTGGAGGACACAGTCACCTTGCTCCAAGATTTATTTGGGCCAACAATAGATGCCTTTTTCTTCTTGCCTTCAGCTGTCATCTTAGGAGAAGACTCCACAGTCTTTTCTTTTCTTGTCTTCAATCTATTGGCAATCCCAGGAACTGCATTACCAATTACTTCATTATTAGATAAGTCACCAACATCCACCACATCAGCATTCTTCTTCCCTTTGGGACTAGGAGTAGCATCTCTAGCAGGTGATGTTTCAACATCATGTCCAACATCAACTTCATCTTCAGAATGAGTGTCCCTTTCCCTTTCTGCTTCGGCTTCACCTTCATCTTCAATCTCAGCATCTTCAATGACTTTTGATGGTCTCTTGGGTTGATACTTCTCAGGTCTTGTCTTTACAAAATCAGGAACCATCATGGAGATGGGTTCTACATTCAAATCTTCTTCTGCAGAGCAATCTTCTGTAGAAACCCTAGCTTTATCTCGCGATGAACTTTGTGAGGCAGATTTCTTTGATGGAGAAGACATCTGTTTTGACATGGTTTCCTTGAAGCAGTATAGGTTCAGAGACAGATGATTCTTCTTGTTGAAGGAGATGAACAGTCGGGAGATATGAGCTTTGATGAAACGTGATATTGCTACAATAGGGAATGATGGTCTAAGGTATGGCGCCTGATTTTTTGTATCCCTTAAAGACCAATCAATAAGTTTCTCCCTCCCATTGAGAGTAATTAGCCCTAATTGACCACTCTTGTTGTCACAATCTGATGTTACAACATCAACCTTAACATCACCAGATAAGCTGTCCACTTGAGGTACGCATTGATAGCAATTATCTCTGGATCTTATTCCCTTCATCACTACCTAATTCTGCTCATTTGTCACCACACACTCATCTTTGGTGTAGCTGACCTTACACCTTTCATCACACAGCTGACTTATGCTAATTAAATTAGCACTCAATCCTTTGACAATAAGCACATTGTCAAGATCAGGTCCATCATGACACTTCACTTTTCCAACACCTTTCACCTTCCCTTTCTCTCCATTTCCAAAGGTAACATCAGTTGAGGCGCAAGATTTGACTTCCACCAATTGGTTTTTGAATCCAGTCGTGTGCTTTGAACAGCCACTGTCAAAATACCATCCATCCTTAGCAGAGTGTCTATCTGAAAAGTGAGCCAATAAACATTTAACCTCTTCTTTAGGAACCCACTGCTTAACAACCTTGGGCCTGTTATCCTTCTGTCTAGGTTAAGGGATAGACTTTAGATAACCATGAAGCTTGAAGCAAGGAAATTGCATATGGCCAAATCTTCCACAATAGAAGCACCTTACTCTTTCTTTTCTGAAGTTGTTAAACTTCCTGCCACCTTGAAAATGCTGTGGCTGCCACCCATAATGTTGTCTTCTTCTCCCATAGTTTGACTGTCTTCTATGGTACAGATGATGTCCTTTTGGCTGTCTTCTATGGTGATGAGGCTTCCTTCTTCAATAATAATAAGGCACAACATTATTATATCCAAAGCCATACATGTTTCCCTGATGTTGAGCCTGCATGCTCTTATGATATTGTGGAGGCATATACTGCCTAGCTCCAGAAACATGTGCCTTCCTTTGATGAGGACCATGAGCATGCCTCTTCCCAACATTTTGAGGTTGTGGATGAGCTACCTGCTTAGGTTTAGGATCCTGTCTCTTAGTGTGATGTTGAGACATTGGTTGAGACATCTTCTTCTTGGTTCCTGAAGTGCTTGCTTCAGCAGATACCTTTTCCTCAACCACAAATCCTATGCCTGACTTATCTCCATCAACCTTTTCTGTCTGAAGGATCTTGTCAAGTGTGTCTGTACCACTGTTTAGCATCCTAACAGATTTGGTCATTTGATCAAGTTGAGATTTAACCAACAAGACTTCATTTTCAAGATCAGCTTTGACAGTCTCAAGCTGAACAATCTGTTTCTTCTGTTTTCACTTTCTTGACAGATTTCTGCACTCTTCAGACATAACTCATGATAGGAGGCTGTTAACTCCTCAAAAGTCAGTTCCTCATGACTTTCTTCTCCATCATACACACATGTCCCTGTCAACGCTCTGACATGCTTGGCTGACTCTTCTTCACTTTCACTGTCAATATCAGACCAGGAAACTGTCATGCCCTTCTTCTGCTTCTTAAGGAATGTAGGACATTCTTTCTTGACATGTCCATAACCTTCACACTCAAAGCATTGAATCCCTTTGTCTTGAGCAGTCTTCTCTTCATCCTTCTCTTTTGATTTGCTGATGTCAGAGGAGATGTTCTTAACATTAGGTTTGTAGTTTCTATCCATTCTCTTGAACACTTTATTGAACTGTCTTCCTAGCATAGCAATAGCCTGAGATAGCTCCTCCTGAGAATCATCCTCTTTCCCTTTCTTGGCTTCATCAGAACTGGAAACCAAGGCTATACTCTTGGACTTCTTCTCAGGTTCCTCTTCACTTAACCCTAGCTCAAATGTTTGAAGAGATCCAATAAGCTCATCAACCCTCATCTTGCTGATGTCTTGAGCTTCTTCAATTGCAGTCACCTTCATCTTATACCTCTTGGGAAGGGATCTAAGGATTTTCCTCACTAGCATTTCTTCAGTCATCTTTTCTCCAAGAGCACTAGAGGCATTAGACAACTCAAGAATACTCATATGAAAGTCATGAATAGTTTCATCTTCCTTCATCTTTATACTTTCAAACTTTGATGTCAGAAGCTGAAGTCTTGACATCTTAACCTTTGAAGTTCCTTCATGAGTAGTCTTCAAGATGTCCCAAGCTTCCTTAGAAACTTCACAGGTATTGATCAACCTGAATATGTTCTTATCCACTCCATTGAAAATAGCATTTAAAGCTTTGGAATTACCAAGGGCAAGCTCATCTTCTTCCTTGGTCCATTCTTCTTCAAGTTTCAGTTTTGAGTTGCCTTCTTTTTCTTTACCAGCATCATCTTTCTCAACAACAACAGGTGCTTTCCATTCTTTTATGATAGCCTTCCAAGCCCTACTGTCCAAGGATTTCAAAAAAGTAATCATCCTTGGTTTCCAATAATCATAATTCGAGC
This sequence comes from Lathyrus tuberosus, assembly GCA_022829125.1. Taxonomy (NCBI): domain Eukaryota; kingdom Viridiplantae; phylum Streptophyta; class Magnoliopsida; order Fabales; family Fabaceae; genus Lathyrus; species Lathyrus tuberosus. The sequence goes on along the minus strand of JALAZF010000478.1, from coordinate 2,681,206 downwards.
CATCCAAAATAGGGGGTCTATTCACAAATCCACCAACTTCCTTGTCCATCTTTACCAGAAAGTATCAGCCCTAGATCTCACCCAGATGCAGAGCAGGATGCCTGCTCTGATACCAATTGAAATTCTGGTACCAGATATGTGATGTCACACTTAATGTCACAACAACACACTCTGCTATGGACAAAAACAAACAACAACAGAAACACACAAAATTGTTTACCCAGTTCAGTTCAACAACTTAATCTGGGGGCTACCAAGCCAGGGATGAAATTCACTACTTGTAGAATTAATTTACAGACTCAACAACCTAGTTGACAATCTCCTAAACTTAATTTCTACTAATGAACTTTCTACCTTAGAGCCCACTTAGGTATGAGAACACTACTCAATCCCTAAAACCTCTCAAAGATCAAACACTTTGAGAAACACCTTGATCCTGCTTCACAGCTTTGATCAAGTTACAAAACTCTCTTGCTTCACAGCTCTAGAGAGGACAGATTACACTCACCAATACACACTTGAATGGTTAACACAACACTCGTACAAAGACAATGATTGACACTCAGTCTATGCTCTCTCTCCTCTGTACTTTTCCTTCAGGATTGATGCATTTTATATAGCTATTTGGTCTGGTCTTGGACCTGCTACAATATCTGACCTGATTTGTTATTTAAAACTGAATCTTCGACAGATTTTATCTCTCAAAATCTTCTTAAATCTTCAGCCTTTAAACCCTCCTACAAATCTGCATCAAATCTGTTTGTAACAGAAAATATCTCCTCCAAGATATCCGCATCCAATGAGACTAACATCTCTCCCAACATCCAGCTAAAACGCAAACCCTAACAACATCACTAAACCTGATGTTATTAATCTTCTGCAGACTTGATGTCACAACATCGCATGTGACATCAGACATCCAACTTAAACACTTATTATTATCCAATGTTAAGACTTAATGTCATGACATCAACCATCAGACATTGACATTGAACACTTTGTTTTACCAAAATTCTAGCCAATCCAAGAACCAACATTTCTTTAAGTCAAAAGGAAACAAAACTCTCTTTTGGAGTTGAAAATAGCTGCAATTTCATCCTCAAATATGATCCCAGTACTGTTTTTAATGAATCGCATGACAACTTAATAATCATACAAATTTAATCTTAAAAAGGGTCGTCCCCACATCCCTTTCTTCTTTGCTTGCTTCAATCATCCCGCAGTCTACGCAGAGAAAAAGAGAGTACAATTTATCACACTTGGTTATCTTAACTGAAGGCACCATCATTGTCGTCATCATCACTGATGTCTGCTGCTGTAGCTGTATAGTTTTTCTTATTAAAGAACAATGATTTGTTCCACTCACAATAGACAACATTCCTTATTCCTCACCATGAGTAGTTCATGCAATATTCATATTAATTTCTACATATAGCATGGAATGTTGTTCTTTTCTTTCAATCTTATTTTTGAAAAATCCTTGGCATATTTTTATGTTTTATTCTATATCTTTTCATTAATTGTGTTTTGAGATTTTGGCATCCACTGCAGCTGTGGCTCATGTGGATACCCTCTGAACTTTTTTTTAATAAGCAATTAAATTGATAAAGAGCATGAAAGATGCTCGAACAAGCTTACAAAATCATATCAACTTGAGATAATCCATAGGATTTCTCCACCAATTGTAAAAGAACAAAGTCGACTTACTCTTCGTACCTAGACCTAACCAATTCCACGAAACAAGTTTGATATGATTACAAATCTCCTCTAAATTCAGCCCACCATTGTTGAAAATCACGTTATTTCTCTGAATCCATAAACACCAGCACGTCGCCAACCATATCATCATCCTTTTTTTAATCCCCACCTTATTCCCCAACAGAATATCAAATTTCGCCGCGTGTTTAACAATAGAATCTTCAACGAACAAGTCCAAATCCCTCCAACGACACACAAACTCCCAAACTTTAGAAACAAACGGGCAAGCGATAAACAAATGGTACACATCTTCGACCAGATGAAAACACGAAACACACATAACTTCAACGGAATTATGTAACACACCCCTCTTCACTAATTCCTTTTTAGAAGGAAGCCTATTAATAAAAAGTCTCCACCCAAAAATATGAATTTTAGACTGAACCTTAACCTGCCATAGCCTCCTAATTTGTTGCATAAATTCCTCTTCTGGTCCCAAAACTGTTTGCAAGTCAACCAAGCCTTTGTAACAAGAACTCACTGAAAACTCTCCCGACGCCTCCGTCTTTCAACTGAAACTATCTTCCACCGTTCTGATAATCGCATTCTAAGTCAGCAGCGATATGAATTCATGACCTTGTACACCGTGTAAAGCATCAGGCTCTTGGTCAGTAAAAAAGCTCCAGTTCCAACACCACTGGTCATTAACCCAGCTTCCGTAATGACAAATTTGCGTCGGCCTGTTACTGCAGTTCGAGAACACTTCTGGAAACATGATTCCTAATGGCTGAGAATCACACCAACAATTCTCCCAGAAATCCAGCGACTTACCGTTACCAACTTTGCCTTGGATATTCAAGCAGAACCAACTCTCCAAATCAACCAGATTCAGTTTACAAGAAAATAAATCTCTCCACCACGGTGAAGCTTTCTTGAAATTCCTACCCAAGCTTTGGCTCAGCACCACCTGCGTCACGTTACCATATCTGAAATCCAAAATATTCCTCCAAATCGCCTCCTTATCGTTGAGAAATCTCCACTTCCACTTTGCGAGAAGGGCCTTATTAACCACTGCTATATCTTTAACTCCCAATCCGCCTTTGTGTTTCGATTTGCACACAGTTTTCCAACTGGTCAACCTGATCCCGTTTTTATCTTTAACGCCATGCCACAAAAAACCCGCCTGAATCGAGATTAACTTCTTCAAAACAGTTTTTGGAGCTTTATAAAAAGACAATAAGAAAATGGGTAAATTATTTAGAGTCGAATTCAGTAAAGTTAATCTCCCTCCGAACGAAAGAAACCTTCCTTTCCATTTTGCGAGCTTCGCTTTCAAAAACTCAATAACTTCTTTCCACGACGCCACCCTCCTTGGATTAATGTCGACCGTTACACCCAAGAACTTAAACAGAATCCTGTCCGTGCAACAACCCAAGAAATCAACCGCAAGATCCAAAAACGAATCCTCCGAGTTTATCCCATATAGCTTGCTTTTTGCTAAAGTTCACTTTCAAACCCGACACTAACTCAAACCCCCTGAAAATCACCTTCACAGCCCACAAGTTATTCAAACTATACTCCCCTAACACAATCGTGTCATCCGCAAATTGTAAAATGTCATAATTACAACCATCCTCACAGTTAAAGCCGTTGAAAACTTCGTTTGATTTGGCCTTGTTAACCATCCCAGCCAGTCCTTCCGCAACCAATGCAAAGAGAAACGGGGGCAAAGGATCCCCTTGTCTAATTCCCTTGGAACCGACGAAATCCTTGGTTGGACTGCCATTAACCAAAACAGAAAAAGAAGACTCAAAGATGCACGCTTCCATCCATAATCTCCATCTAGGACCAAAACCAAATCTATTGAATAGTTATCTTAAATAACTCCATGAAACACAATCGTAAGCTTTCGCAAAATCCACTTTCAGAATCAGACACTCTCTATCAAACCTAGATGCATAATCAATAACTTCATTCATAACCACAATTCCATCATATATCTAACGACTTGGAATGAAAGCTGTTTGAGACGCCGAAATTAAGTTACCAATCACCCTTTTCAATCTTCCCGCGAGAATCTTGGATAAAATCTTGTAGATGCTAGAAATCAAACAAATGGGACGAAATTCCCCTAAATTAAGAGGAGAATTCACCTTCGGAATCAAAGCAATGAAAGCGACCGTCATTGCTTTGGGCAGCTTTCCAAACGCATGAAATTCTATTAGAAACACCATCAAATCAGACTTCAAAAAATTCTATCCACGTTTAAAAAACTCTAACGAGAATTCGTCAGGCCCCGGAGTTTTTTCACCGTCACACTCCCAAATAGCCTCTTTCAGTTCCTCCTCTGTGAATGGTTTTTCTAATAATCGATTATCTTCGGATGAGAGAACTTTGAAATCCACACCACTAAGCACAGGCCTGTTTTGAACTTTTTCTCTGTAACTTTCAGAAAAGAAACTTTGGATATTGTCTTTTACCCCTGCAACATCCTCCCTCCTGCCACTAACAGTATTAACAGAAACAATGTTGTTCTTCAACTTACGTGCCGACATAATTCTGTGGAAGAATCTCGAGTTGGAGTCGCCTTCTCTGATCCATTTTGCCCTATATTTTTGATGAAGAATGCTCTCTTTTCTACACAACAGATTCCAAAACGAATTAGTCAAGTCTTTATGTTTTTCCAATTCCTCTTGAAAATTTCCAACATCTCCCTTTGCCCACTTTTCTTCTAGTTCATTAAAATTGGAAACCATGTTTTCTAAACTCAAATCCACCCAACCGAACACCTCCTTATTCCACCAACGAAGCCGCTCTTTTAACATCCTAAGTTTCTCTTTAAGAATAAATCCCTTTTTACCACCCAACTTAAAGTTGTTCCATTCTTTTTCAATGAAGTCGAAAAAGTTTTTATGATCGAACCACCCCTGTAAAAATCTGAAAGGTTTATGCCCCCAATCCCGGCTCTCACTCTTCAGCCAGACCGGACAATGATCCGAGATATCCCGTTGACCCGTAGACAACCCTGTAATGTTCCACTCTTGAACCAGCTCCTCAGAAATCAAAATTCTGTTTAATCTAGAACACGCACTCCCATCTGACTTCCTCCATGTAAAATAACTCCCAAAAATCGAAAGTTCTTCAAGCCCCAACCTATCAATGAACTCAGAAAAATCCTCCATCTCCTTCGAATTACCCCTCCCAACACTGTTACTTCTTTCATTAGGATTCTTTACAGCGTTAAAATCTCCTCTAATACACCACTCTCCCCTCCCCAATAAAGCTTTATTTTCCAAAAGATCACTCCAACATTTCCGTTTGAGAATATTAGAGCAAGACGAGTAAACATTAACGAAATAATAAATCTTACTAGACCATCTCGCACACAGACCAATAAATCATTCGCCCCTGAAGCTAAACAAAGGGGAAATAACACCAGACCTCCAAATTATCAACATACCTCCTGATTGACCTTCTGAATCACATCTAATATTGCATCTAATATTGCATCTGAATATAAAAAGTCTGTAAAGAAAGGATCAATCTCATTTTCTTCTGTTTATCTCAGCCGCTTTACACAGGTTGATGAAATAAAGTGTCTTCCAGTCTCATGGTTGTGTCCTTCAAATACTAAATTGCTTTGTTGTAAGTGTGGAGTTCATATTGGTTATGGTTATAGTGGACAATCACCTGCACTTTGTGGATGTGAGACTTACATTCGTCGAGCTCTCTGAGAAAATTATCCGTAAAGATTCGATAGTTATAGCCTTCTTCGGAAGAGTCTTGAAAAGTTTGACATGGAAGATCTTCCCAAAATTGGCGCTACCTCCATTGTTTATCTACCGGATGACTGTCTTACTATTATTTTCCATGCTTTAAAATGTCGTAGTGATCGTGAATCATTTGGCTTGACTTGCCAGCGATGGCTCCATATCCAGAATTTCAACCGTCGTTCAAAGCAATTTGAGTGTTCATTCAGTATATTAAATCCCTCCTCTTTGTCGAGAAAGCGTCTTGATGTTCACACTGTCCATCTCCATAGGTTGCTGAGGCGCTTTCAACATTTAGAGTCTTTATCCTTATGTGGATGCACGAAGCTCAATGATTTGGGATTGACCTGTTTGCTAAGTTATGGTTCAAATTTATAAAAACTGAATCTAGATTGTTATTTGAAAGTTACTGCCTACGGGTTATCCCTGGTTGCTTCTTGTTGTCCCTCATTGATGTCAATTAGTCTCTATCGGTGTCTCAACGTTATTGATGACGAATTAGAGACTTTAGCCACTGCTTGCTTATCTTTGAAATGCATAAATGTCTTATACCGCTCACAAATATCCGACAATAGGTTGAAAGCTCTTACTTAGAGGCGTCGTCAACTTCAGGTTGTTAACATATCACATTGAGAGTATAAGAGGTATTGGCTTCAAAGGTTGTTGAAAATCTCTCGCACATGTAGAGGCTTGGTCTTGTAAGCTCAACCCAGAAGGAGTGACGAGAATAATTAGCGGCGGTGGTATAGAGTATCTAGACGTATCTTATTTAAGTTGGTCTCCTTTAGGAGATCCCTTGCTTGGAATAAGATTTTCCTCAAACCTCAAAGTCCTTAAATTTCGAATGTGTATATCTATTTCCGATACTTCTATTGTTGCAATAGCCATGGGATGTACACTACTTGAAGAATGGAACTTAGCAATATGTCACGACGTTAGGATATCTGGATGGCAAGCAGTGGGGTTATATTGCCAGAAGTTAAAGAGACTGCATGTTAATCAATGTCGTAATCTCAATGATGATGTCTTGCAGGTGTTACAAGATGTTTGCAAAAGTCTCTTGGTTTTGTACTTGAATGGTTGCACTCAAGTGACTCCTTTTGTAGTAGAGTTACTCAAGTCCTAAAGAGAAAATGTTTGTATAAAGTAAGAAGAGGCAATGTGCATCAATCGTTACTTCCTATTCAAATAACACTGATTGGTATAGAATTGTCACCTCTCTTGAGAAAGGTCTGCATTCAGCAGAGTATTTACCTTTTGTTTCAAAAGGCCTTTATTTGTATAAAATATAATTTAAAACTCTTCTAGTTATACATTACTTAGATGCTACCTGGTATAGATTTTCACATAGAGAAAAGCAGTAGGCACACGTGCAATTAATTGCATTGGGACAATGGCCTGTCCTTGTAGAAGGAGTTCTGCCATTGCTGCAGTCTCATAATCCATATGGTAGTTGTTAGGGTAGCTGGATCTCTTACTAGATTCTTCCTCATTAGGTTTATCTTTGTGTAAAGTATTTTCTTTTATGAACACTTTTATCACCATTACACATTTTAAATTATTGCCAAGTTGCACGTCAATTCCATAGGACAGATCCATAGCTAGGGATGGCAGGCAGGCCCAAACCCGCGGGTTCCACCCGCACCCGAACCCGAGTCAACGGGTGAAAACCCGAGTTGACCGGGTTCGGGTGCCACCCGATATTTCGGGTGCAGGTTTGAGTGGTGTGAAACACGCGCCCGAAACCCGAAACCACACCCGCTTAGTCATAAAATTACTAAAGTGCCCTTACATATATATATATATATATATAATTGTACAACAAAAATTAGGGTTCAGTCTATCACTTGTCTTCACTGTTGTTGTCGGTTTCACTCTGGTGACTCTACCTCCGTCTTTCACTCTCCCTCCGTCTTGCACTACTGCTGAGGTTGGTTTCACCGTTTCAGAGTTCAGACTACCTCCGTCTTCCACAGTTTCTTCATACGGTAAGTGTTTGTAAAATCTTCTTCATTTTTTTCCCGGTCAATCCGCTCATCTTGCATATCTTTAGTAGTTGGAACTGATTCTGTTAAGGAGTAGTGTGTTCTTTAGTATGTTTTGGTTTTAAGTCAATCACATTTGTGAAAAAATGGTGCTTTCTGTTGTCTTATTGTTTGCACAGAATAAGATACATGGACGAAAATACATTAGTCATCATTTTGTCAGTTTGTGGAGGAACAACTGCTGGGTTTGATTTTAGGTTTAGGAGTTCTGTTTATTAGTATTGGTAGATGAGTAGGTCACTAATTTGCTGCTTACAATTTGTTCATGACAGGCCCTTACAATTTTAAGGGGCAAATTGGTGACTTATTAATACATATATGTTTCCGTTGGGTTTTGTGGATTATTATTATTGACAATGGTTTTGATGTTTTATTATTTTAGGGCTTGTTGTTATTATATGATTCAGCTAACGTTTCGGTTCTAAATACAAGTTTGAGCTATCTGGTTGGTGGGACATTCTGTTTCGGAGAGTTAAGGTTCATATCTGAATTAGATGCAAAAATTCCTACTACCTTTGGTAAGTTGAATTGGAACATTTTGACCTCTTGATCATTGTTTTCTGTTAGATTAATTGTTCTGTTCTTGATATTTATCCATTCAGGAAAGGGTAATAATAAGTTGTCCAATTATGTTGTGTAGGCCGGGTTTCTTGAAAACGTCCTTCCAGATTCCTAACATTAGCATGTCTATTGTTTTGAAGTTTTTCTTCAGTTTAATTTTATCTAGATTTCATTATATATATGCCTGATAATTGACTAATAAATGTTGTTTGCTCTTTTATGTTAAAATGTATGCGTTTTATGTGTTGATACATTGGGGTTTTAACCCTAGTCAAGATTGTGGTCAAAATGTTTAATTTATAATTACAACATCAGACAACATTCATTATGTAGAACGCAAAAGAGAAATAGATGGTTGATGCGGTTATGACTATCGTGGTTAACTATTTACTATCTTATTGCCACAGTGATAACTCGATTCTTATTTCTCTCAAATGCATAAATATTGGTTTTATATCTGATTGTATAACTTTTGACGAGTTCTTGTTTTCCGAAAAAAAATTTATTATGCTTTGCTTTTCTCAGTTCTGCTTTTAAGTCTAGTAAAGATTTTTGGATTTCTCGACGATGTCCGTTGTCTTGATGTAGCTACTGCTTTATTAACATGGATTTGACAAAAGAATTTTCAGTGTTAATTATGTTAAAAGGGTTTGAAAGAAATAGTAGAAAATTAAAGTTTTTTTGGACAATTATGCTTATATATATGTTGCAAGTACTGTTTTATTATAAGGTCATCACCAAGTACTGTTGCAAGTACTATTTTATTATAAGGTCATCACCAAGTATGTTTTATCTAGGTTTATTGCTCCATTTTTATGATGTTATTACAAATGCCTGTTTATTGCTTATTGTGCATCAAGTTACGGGTTTATAAATGCTTGACACAACACATTTGGAGTCTGTTGGAAACAATTTACTAAAGAACTTGACAGAGCACATTTGGAGTCTGTTGGAAACAATTTACTAAAGAACTTGACAGGTTTATCAATTTACTCTTTTGTAGGCCTCTTTAAGAACTTGACAGAGCACATTTGGAGTATGTTGGAAATTTTCTAAAGCTGTCGTTGGAAATTTGCTAAAGATGTCTGTTGGAATGTTCTTTTACATGTTGCTGTTGGAGACTATTCTAAGCAAGTGTATTCTATGTTGTTTGGCAAACACGTGTATTCTATGTTACCATATTGCTGTTGGAATTTGCTTGGAAAACAAAGTATTGTATGTTAATGTTGTATTTTAATTGTAATGTTAACTTAAGATGTTGAAGACCTATTCTATGTTAGGGCAAGCATTATTCCAAGGATGCAATCTTAATTTAAGATGTTGAAGACCTATTTTTTGATGGAAAGTTGTAAGATGTTGAAACTTAATTCAAATTTCAATGTTAATGTTGTATTTTTGTATGTTTGCTACGGGTTCGGGTTTGGGTGGAAAAACCCGAACCCAACGGGTGTGGGCGCGGGTGTTATTTTGACACCCAAATAGTCTTCGGGTTCGGGTTCGGGTTCGGGTTCGGGTGGTGATTTCGGATGTGGGTTTGGGTAGTGTGAAACCCGCACCCGACCCTACCCGTTGTCATCCCTATCCATAGCAAGGGGTACTCTTAGGCATAATTGGGAGAATAATATATCACACATCTGTTAACAAACAACAAATATTTGAACAAAATAGGTAGAATATGTTAAATGATAGTAGACAAACAGAAACCCATAAATATTCAAACAGACTATTTTCAAAATGTTCCTCCAAGGAGTCACGTTATCATCAACAAAACTGGGTTTAAATTTCATTATTTAGAAATAAATATAATAAATGGCAATGTATTCAGATACTTATGTGTTTTTTGTGGACATTAATTTAAGTTATCAAGAAACTCTTCTTGATCTAACAAAAACACCGCCAGTTCCTATGAAAATAGGTCCCCAATCACATCTAAATGGCACAGAATAAGTTTAACGGTTTTTCTCTTTCCTTGATAGTACAAAGATAATGCATATTTTCTTTCAATAGTTTTTCAAAATTCTACTATTCACCATGTTTTTATAAGAAAATTAGCCCGGTGCTACAACAACAGCGCACCACCATCTAATATTTATTAGAATTTGTCCATAATATAATAGTTTACCTATAGTTCCACCCAATTCGATGACACAAACATCAACAGGGCCTTGTTTTCCATCAACCGGTATCTATGCTACGCGTTATATCCACTCTTGGATGGCATCAGTAATGTGTGGAAAAATAGCTTGAATGGGAGCAGTCTTACTCAGCAGTTCAAAAGATCCAACTGCATATTTCTTTAAAAGAATCAATGTCACAACTATCATGAATACAATCATCTAACATATGTATCTTTAAAAGTAGAGTGTAAGTTCTCTTATTCAGATTATAAGATAAAAAATAAAATAAAAAACTAATGTTTTGGTTGTGATTCATAATACTTACAACCTATTGTGATTCATTATACTTAAAATCTGAGTCTCTGAATACTAATGATGAAGCTGCCAATGCAGCTACTGTCTCGGCCGCAATATCAGAACCCGAGTTTTGAGGTGATACCTTATACACATTCCGCGGAGTGTCTATATCCTCTAGCATTTCCCAAAACCTATGATCTAAATTAGGTTCTACAACCTGCATTAAACATATTATTCCATGTGAGGCTTAACAGATCGCACACTCTAAATATGCTCAGAGTCCAGAGTCGCCACTAACTCACCTAGACATATAATGTGTCTGGAATTGTGGTGGTGGTCTTAAGAAGGTAATTCACGCTCCACCGAATAGCTTCTCTAGCATTAAAAATCTGATCATGCATTAAGTTTCCAAATTCAATGGCACTCCATGCTAGTAATGTTGTTGTAAATGCCATTGGAAGCCCAAACTTCACATTGTCACCAGCATCATAATAACCACCAACTTAGTCCACCTGAAACAATACCTAATACAATTAACATGCATGTTTCTAACTAGTTACATGTTAATTAATGAGTTAAATTTGAGAAGGTAATGTATATATACTACATGATACGAAGATAGTTGAATGGTAATCTTCCATAATGTTGTCCTTCAAAGAACAAAATAGATTTTTCAAGACGCCATACCTTATCTTATATGGAGAAGAAGTCCATGTTTACATGAGCCCACTTCCATATGCATATTTTTCCATATTGTGACAATTAATATAGTTAGATAAAAGAAATAGTAAAAAACCAAATGAGTATAGATGCATACTTCATGATGAGTTGTAGGTAGTCCGCCTCTTTTCCACAGCACGAGTCATTGTCGTAACAATAATAGACATGCCAATATTGATTATTCCTTTCGATTTCTGCAACAACAAATTAACAAACCAGTATGACTATCGGCCACGAAACAGTAACACAAAGGCGGTATTTTGTACTCGAGAAGGTGGAGACATGAGATAACAAAAACAGACACTATTAGTCCATAATAATAATGAGTATTATTAGTAACAGTGATTCTTATAACTAACAAATGCCATGTTTTAACTTGTAATAAGGATGCAATGAACATAAATGCTACAAAACAGAACAATAAATAAGAAACTTCAATTATTAATTCATGATAACAGGTGAAAACAGCCAAATTTTATATATCAATTAGGAATCTCCACTATCAAAACCTACTTTTCCGAATTTTCTGCCATGTTTTGAATCCCTCAACAGTACCTTTACATGATGAATACTTTAGTGTGCGCTGTTCAAATCTATCCAACATCTGCAAGGAAACAAAAATGCAAATGATCATCAAAGTTGTGTTTTATTCCTGTTTTTGTAAACAGTAGAAATGGGTTCATAATGGAGTTCAATATGTAAGATTTCATTTTTCCTAGTTCAATTAGTGGAAGACAACCCGTTTTCACAATCTTGATTTTAGCACGAACCTTCTTTTGGACTTCAATCGATTTGCATGAACTCTGAACAAACTCCTCTTGTGAAACCCGTGTATATGAATGATCATTTCTATCACACAACCTAAACATACATTGTGTATCCAATAAGCTTGACCTCAATCAATCGATTATAATCAATGGTAGATGCAAATGTTTAGATTAAATAGCCAAAATATATTTTAGTTTACATCAGATAGTAAAGGTAATGTTTGCATTGGAAATACATAAGCACATTACAGAGTCAAAAAAATGCATACTGCCATTGGAAAAAGTATAAGCACGTACATGTGCAACATGGATAAAACTTACATCGTACTGGGCTTCTCCGATTTTTAATTTGACTGCTCCACTGTTATACACCTGCATTTTGCCAATACATTACCCTTGATGAAAGCGAGACAACTATCAAACAAAACAGAAGTTAACAACTTACGAGAGTAACAATTAGTAAAGAAACTCAACAGATTAGCCATATACTCATAGATTAGAGCCATGTTAAAAAATATAGTAATAGGATCATTGTTGTACCTTGAAAAAGAAATCTTGTTAAAAAATGTAGTAATAGGATCATTGTTGTACCTTGAAAAAGTGGATGCTGCTCAGAAATCCTATGGAGTGACTTTCTTAACATTATCCATTATCTCCCTCAGAGCAGCATACTCGTTACAAAACTGCAAAACGAAACAGGAACTTCCGCAGCTTCAGCAACCCTAAACAATAAATGTTGAGTACATAAGAAAATCATGGTAGAAAAGTAACCGGTAAAAAAATACTTGGTACAGATTCGTCCTTCGAATGCGCAGAATCAACTCTCTAGCTTCCTTCAGTTCTTCCAATGGAGTAGTCTCGATGGTTTTGACTATTGAATCATCCAGCTGCATTTTTTTAAAGTAATATATATTTATGATTCAATAGGCAATGTAAAAAGGTTTTTGATGCATCTGCATATGAAAGAAGCCCTCATAACCTTCCAGTATTCGGCAGGATCTTGAATGGTATCTGAAATCTGCAAATAATCATTTGCTTGCACAAGTGCATCAACCACCATAAGCTCCATTGCCTGAAAACATCAAGATGATATTGGAAACAATTGAAACCATGAAGTTTATAGATGCATCAACAAATGAAATTTACTTCTTAATAAGTTAACTAAAAAATTTGCGACATAACAATATTAGACATAAAAATACTAACAATCCTTCGCACGATAACAAATCTCATCATCCAAAACCCGCATGATCTCCATTAACTTATAAGGATAATACAATTTAAGAGACATATAACCTATGTATATTACATAAACTTTAAATGTATTGCTAAGAAAAATTATCCAAACACTACTAAAAGAAGTTTTTTTGAAGAAATTCATGTAACCTCTAAAACTCAAAGTTGCATCCAAGACCACAGGCTCGACAATCACGGGCAATATAATCAAATCTGCATACAAATCAATAGTTTCCACAGAGAATTACAATTTAGCATAACTCAGATGAACATACATATGAAGAATACATAAAAGAGATAATAGAAAAAAATTGTAAACCAGATTCAACAGTTACATTCTTTCTGCAAACTTACTTGTCAACATCGATTCCATTTCGTCCATTTGCAATAATATCATACGTGAAACTTTTCTCACTTGAGCTCTTAATAACCAACAATGTAACACCCATATATAAAACTCATACATCAAAGCATAAATATTATATATAGATCCAAGTATTTGGTACTGAAATACTATAAGTTCCTAGTTAACACATTATATACATTAAATGCCCTAAATACAAAGTTCTAAAGTCTACGGCATAACATATACAAGATGTCCCAAAATGCACTAAGTACTAGATCAATACAATGATCTCAAAATAAAACGACATAGCGGAAGCCATGCCATCTCAAAAGCTACGACCTGTAAGGAAAAAGTCAAACCACTTTATCCTTACCCTTCGCTGAACATGTAGTACTTGTGATGTAAACAACGACGTGGGGTGAGATACATCAAATCTCAGTGAGTTCGCTATCTTATAGTCCTCTCGGCTTTACAAGGTTCTAACAACCTAACTCAAGTCAAAAGGGAAGGGAAGTGACTTTGAGTACACACACGCCATATATGGATTCACACTAGTGAGCCTGTTAACTCACACTAGTACCAAAGTAAGTCCTGAGCCTGTTAACTCAAGAATCTCGCTAATCAATAACCGTACCAAGGCATCCCCTTTTCCCATCCGCTTCTACGTCTAGAAGACGACCCGAGTCATGGATACTTGTAGTTACTTGGCATACGAATTGGATTCGGGATCACCGGCCTGTTAACCGTGAACCGTTACTTCTCATGGCCTGTTAACCATCACAAGTCTTTACCCAATGCATAGGCTCCAATCGTACTACACGTAGGTAATCAAACCTACCAAGTAATTGTGCATACGTTTCAGAGGAGGTACTTGAGTCTCATGAAACTGCACCGCAAGATAACTGGTTATGATTACTAGACACACGCCTCGGCCTCTCATGCACGAGCGTTGTCACTATGTCATTCCACACTATCCGACAATTGTTTACGGTAATATTCCTCACTCTACCTATTTCGTATTTTAACATGCATACATATTCAAACATGTTTAACAATAAGAGCATAGGCAAATAATCATCAATCGCATAACGAAAACACATAATTCAACATATCACAAATCACACTAATTCACGGTTCCCTCCGATTCATTTAATCAGGCAAAAAACAGATATTTCTCATTTTCATTAGCTAGAGGATGTTCATAGCTCCACAACGATACCAAGAACACTCACAACAGATAAACGAGTCAAAAGTTATGAAAGAAACAAGTTGGATGATCTGTCATGTTCGCATTGCGAAGAAGCCAGCGAATGCTCGCTTCCTCATTCGCAGTGCGAAGCTCCCAGCGAATGCCTAGCCAACACTGGTTCGCTACCCCATTCGCAGTGCGAACGCCTGGCGAACAGTGGCAGAACCAAAACAAGCTAAAGTTCACAGTGCGAACATCTGGCAAATGTTCGCCTCCACATTCGTCGTGCGAATAGCTAGCGAGTGTTCGATTTCCCCTTCGCTAGGGGATTCGCAGTGCGAATCTGGGAAAATGCAGAAGTTCTGCAGTGTAACAGCTGAGTTCCCATGGGTCCAAAACTTCACCAAAACATATCCAAACATTTCACAATCACATATAGATGATTCTACACTCATATAGCTTATACTACTCAGTTTATAACATATTTCAACCGTTAAATTTCATCGATTACCAAATTAAGCAATTTCTCAAAAACCTAACTTAAGCTAAAATCATTTCTAACTCTAGAACTTAAGTTTCTATCTAGAACCCACCTTGAATAGATGAAGATGGTGAAGATTGGAAGATGATTTGATGAAGATTTGATGATGTTCTTGATGATCTTGTTCTTGGACTTTTTCCTCTCTTTCTTTTCCTTTCCTTCTCCTTTCTTTCTCTCCAAAACCCTTACTATCTTTTCCTTTCTCTTGTTCTAATAAGGAAAAGGAAATGGAAAAGAATGATATAGTATAATATCATCAATTAGCAACACTACTAATTGTCCAAAAAGTCTCTAAAGTTCAAATACGAAAATATCTCAGAGTCAGATAATATTAATTGGATTTACTCTAAGTTCAACAGTTACCCTAATTATCTCTGCAGATAATTTCTCAGAGTACACTGGGACTCAATTGATCACAACTAATATTATCCAGAGTGAAGTAATTTATGGGGTATTACATCCTCCCCCCCCCCCTTAAATAGAAATTCGCCCACGAATTTAAAACAATTACCTGAAAAGATGAGGATAGACCTCCCGCATCTCCGATTCCAATTCCCAAGTTGCATCGCCCGGATGCGTCTCATCCCACTGGACCTTAACAAGAGGAATCTCTTTATTTCTTAACACTTTAGTTTCTCTTCCGGTGATACGACTTGGTTGAGGCTCAAATGTCAAATCTGCTTCTATCTCAATTGTATCCGGTAAAATTGGCTGAAGGGGATCTGGGACAAATTTCTGAAGTTGAGACACATGAAAAACATCGTGCATCTCTGACAGAGAAGGCGGTAAGGCTAATCTGTAGGCTACTTCACCAATTATTTCCAAAATCTGATATGGTCCCACGTATCTCAGACTTAACTTCCGCGACCGAAATGGTCCTTTCAACTGCAACCTCGGAGTAACCTTCAAAAACACGTGATCGCCTTCTTCAAATTCTAAAGGTCTTCTTCAGTTATCCGCATAACTCCTCTGACGATCCTGTGCTTGCTTAACTTTTCCACGGATCATCCTAATCTTCTCCGTAGTTTCGTGAATAATCTCGGGTTCCAACATCCTATCTTCACCAACTTCTGCCCAACACAATGGTGTCCTACACTTCCTTCCATTCAACGCCTCATAAGGTGCCATACCAATACTTGCATGATAACTGTTATTATAAGAGAACTTAATTAACGGCAAAAGTTCTATCCAATTTCATCCACTTTTAAGTACACAAGCTCTCAACATGTCTTATATGGTTTGTGTTGTCCGTTCCGTCTAACCGTCCGTTTGCGGATGATTCGACGTACTCAAACACAACTTCGTTCCCATCGCTTGTTGAAAAGCTCTCCAAAATCTCGAAGTAAACTTTGGATCTCTATCCGAAACAATATTAGTAGGAATACCATGCAATCTCACTATCTCCGAAATGAACAACCTTGCGAGATGACTCGCCTTGTAGGTAGTCTTCACAGCTAAGAAATGCGCGAATTTCGTTAACCGATCCACAATTACCAAAATCAAATCATAAACACCTTGCGCACGGGGTAATCCCACCGCGAAGTTCATCGAAATACTCTCCCATTTCCACACCGGAATTTCCAAAGATTGCAGCAAGCCACCCGGTCTTTGGTGTTCTATCTTCACTTGTTGGCACACCGCACATTCCGACACATACACCGTAATATCCTTTTTCATCCCGGACCACCAATAGTCCCTCTTTAGATCTTGGTACATCTTTGAAGATCCCGAATGTATATTAAAAGCACCCTTATGCGCTTCTTCCAAAATCCTCCTTTTTAACTCCGTGTTATCCGGAACACAAATCCTTTGGTTAAATAGAATAATTCCATCGGTAGCTTGCACAAAACCCAGTTGAGTCAACATCTCTTGTAACTTCTCATCTAACCCTTGCTCTTGTTGGATTTCTTCCCGAAGACTAGAATTGATATTCAAATTCCCCAAAAACACACCATTAGGAGTCCAATTAAATTGAAGATTTAGATCTCTAAACTTTTCCATTAAGGCATACTCTACCATCATCAAGTCGGCACTATGCAGCACTTTCCTGCTTAAAGCATCCGCCACCTTATTCACTTTACTCAGATGGTATTTTAACTCCAAGTCGTAATCTTTCAAATACTCCATCCACCTCCTTTAACGCATGTTCAACTCTTTATGGTCAAAAAGATACTTTAGACTCTTGTGGTCACTGAACATCTCAAAACGTACACCATACAAGTAGTGACGCCACACTTTCAAAGTAAACACAATTGCCGCCAATTCTAAATCATGCGTTGGATAATTCTCTTTATGGACTTTCAACTGTCGAGAAGCATAAGCCACTACATGTCCATCTTGCATTAACACACCTCCTAATCCCATCTTCGATGCATCACAATATACCTCATACGACCTGCTAGGATCAGGAATAACCAAAACAGGAGCGGTCGTCAATCTTTCCTTCAAACTCATAAAATTTTGCTCACAAGCCAAATCCCATTCATACGAATAACCCTTCCGAGTAAGTCTCGTCATCGATAAAGCCAGTTGGGAAAAGCCTTTAATAAACCTTCTATAATAACCTGCTAGTCCTAAGAAGCTTCTAACTTCAGACACATTCTTCGGTCTCTCCCAATTTATCACTGCTTCAACTTTTGATGGATCAACCGCGACACCTCCCTGGGATATGACATGTCCAAGAAAATTAACCTCCGACATCCAAAACTCACACTTACTTAACTTAGCAAAAAGTTGTCTCTCTTGTAAGATGGATAAAATGATTCTTAGGTGTTCTCCGTGCTCTTGAGGGTCACGAGAATAGATAAGAATGTCATCAATGAAAATCACCACAAATTTGTCCAAATAAGGTTGAAATATCTGATTCATATAGTCCATGAAAACTGCCGGAGCATTCGTCACACCGAAAGGCATCACCAAAAATTCATAATGACCATAACGGGTTCTAAACACCGTCTTTGGTACATCTGAACTCTTCACACGAATCTGATGATAACCCGACTGTAAATTAATCTTCGAGAACACACAGGCTCTTTTCAATTGATCTAACAGATCGTCTATCCTTGGCAATGGGTATTTGTTCTTGATGGTGACCTTATTCAACTGACGGTAATCAATACACAACCGCATTGCACCATCCTTTTTCTTTACCAACAACACAGGGGCTCCCCAGGGCGAAACACTGGGTCGAACAAAATGCTTAGTCAACAACTCTTCCAATTGATCCTTTAATTCCCTTAATTCGAGTGGTGCCATCCGATACGGAGAAACGGATATTGGAGCCGTTCCTGGTATCAGGTCAATAGAGAATTCCACTTCCCGCTCTGGGGGAAGAGAAGTGATATCCTCGGGGAAAACTTCAGGAAAGTCACAAACTACCAGAAAACTCAAAACTTGACGGTTACTACCCTCCTCCTTAGTAAGAATCAAAAGAACGGATTTTTCCTCCTCAAACAAGAAATTAATCATCCCAACCGTACCTTCTAAAATAGTAGTTAACACATCCTTCGGAGTGGCCTCGGTAGAGGGGATAATAATTAGTTTTTCTTCACACCCGATGAATACCAAATTAGCTGAAAGCCAATCCATTCCCAGATAAACACAATTTTCACACATTAAAGGTGTTTCAACCATCTCATCCATGGCAGTAGTAACCACCATGGGTGGAGACAACGGAACTGCTTGCAACCCAAGCCGCTTTACACATTGCATCGATACAAAAGAGTGTGTAGCTCCATAATCAAATAAAACAAAGCAAGGATTTCCATTCACAAAACACGTACCAGCAATCAAAGAGTTGTCACCCTTTGCTTTCTTCGCATCCAAAGTATATACCCGGCCGACAGTCTTCCCTTGTGTCTAATTCCTACCCTGAGGACAAACCCTCGCTAAATGGCCCACCTTATTACACTGATAACACCTCATTCCTTCCAAACTGCACCTACCAAGATGATTCTTACCACACGTACGGCATACCGGAGGTGCACTAGTCCTGGAACTCTGAGCTTGTTTCCCTTTGAAAGATTGTTGTCTTGGTCTAATTGGTTGATTCGATCTCCCACGATCACTTTGATTCACCCTACTTAACTCTTCTTCTGCTTGCACCTTCTTTAAGCTATGTTCTGCCATATAACACTGTCGTAACAATTCAGCATAGCTAGTAAATTCTCTCTGAGACACACTATGTGAAATTTCAGCCCTCAAACCAAAAAGAAACTGATCAATCTTCCACCTCTCATCAGGAGCATACATAGCCTGCCTAGAATAAGCCATAACCTCAAACTTTTCCGCATAAGAAGCCACAGTCAGGTTTCCTTGTCTCAGTTGTTGAAACTCGAATTCCTTCTGAGACCTTAAGGAACTTGGGAAATACTTCTCCATAAAATTTATCTTAAACTTCTCCCATACTTTCGGTACCTCTTGAATTGTCATTAAGGATGAAGCGCTTTCCCACAATCTCATGGAAGGACCCTTTAACAAGTGAGAAGTGAAAACAACCTTATTTTCTTCACTACACTGAACTATCAAGAAAGTCCGCTCCATACCAGATATCCATTCATGAGCCTTTAATGGATCTAACCCTCCCTTAAACTCCGGAGGATTCATACGAATGAAATCCCTAAAGGTTCCCCCTGCAACTTTAGGAACAACCACTGGAGGATGCACGCCACCAACCATTTATTGTACCATTTGTTGCACAAACTGATTCTACTGTTGCTGCATCTGTTGCATAAATTGATACAAAGGGGCATTCCCTTCGTCCCCTGGCGGATTTGTCCTTGCTGGAGTAGTTCTCGGTCTACCACGGTTGTTTCTGCGTCGGTCGTCCATGTTCCTAAATGTTATACAGATAGGATTAAGTTGATCAGGCTCAATACAATAAATATAACACGTAAGACCAATGGCGACACAACGTATATGAAACGAAAAGAAACACTTATACTATTTCATGGCTAGGTCGAGGATACGACCTGCTCTAATACCAGCTGTAACACCCATATATAAAACTCATACATCAAAGAATAAATATTATATATAGATCCAAGTATTTGGTACTGAAATACTATAAGTTCCTAGTTAACACATTATATACATTAAATTCCCTAAATACAAAGTTCTAAAGTCTACGACATAACATATACAAGATGTCCCAAAATGCACTAAGAACTAGATCAATATAATGATCTCAAAATAAAACGACATAGCGAAAGCCATGCCATCTCAAAAGCTACGACCTGTAAGGAAAAAGTCAAACCACTTTATCCTTACCCTTCGCTGAACTTGTAGTACTTGTGATGTAAACAACAACGTGGGGTGAGATACATCAAATCTCAGTGAGTTCGCTATCTTATAGTCCTCTCGGCTTTACAAGGTTCTAACAACCTAACTCAAGTCAAAAGGGAAGGGAAGTGACTTTGAGTACACACACGCCATATATGGATTCACACTAGTGAGCCTGTTAACTCACACTAGTACCAAAGTAAGTCCTGAGCCTGTTAACTCAAGAATCTCGATAATCAATAACCGTACCAAGGCATCCCCTTTACCCGTCCGTTTCTACATCTAGAAGACGACCCGAGTCATGGATCCTTGTAGTTACTTGGCATACGAATTGGATTCGAGATCACCGGCCTGTTAACCGTGAACCGTCACTTCTCATGGCCTGTTAACCATCACAAGTCTCTACCCAATGCATAGGCTCCAATCGTACTACACGTAGGGAATCAAACCTACCAAGTAATTATGCATACGTTTCAGAGGAGGTGCTCGAGTCTCATGAAACTACACCGCAAGATAACTGGTTATGATTACTAGACACACGCCTCGGCCTCTCATGCACGAGCGTTGTCACTATGTCATTCCACACTATCCGACAATTATTTACGGTAATATTCTCACTCTACCTATTTCGTATTTTAACATGCATACATATTTAAACATGTTTAATAATAAGAGCATAGGCAAATAATCATCAAATGCATAACGAAAACACATAATTCAACATATCACAAATCACACTAATTCACGGTTCCCTCCAATTCCTTTTATCGGGCAAAAAATAGATATTTCTCACTTTCATTAGCTAGAGGATGTTCATAGCTCCACAACGATACCAAGAACACTCACAACGGATAAACGAGTCAAAAGTTATGAAAGAAACAAGTTGGATGATCTGTCATGTTCGCATTGTGAAGAAGCCAGCAAATGCTCGCTTCCTCATTCGCAGTGCGAAGCTCCCAGCGAATGCCTAGACAACACTGGTTCGCTACCCCATTCGCAGTGCGAACGTCTGGCGAACAGTGGCAGAACGAAAACAAGCTAAAGTTCGCAGTGCGAACATCTGGCGAATGTTCGCCTCCACATTCGCCGTGCGAATAGCTAGCGAGTGTTCGATTTCCCCTTCGCTAGGGGATTCGCAGTGTGAATCTGGAAAAATGCAGAAGTTCTGCAGCGTAAGAGCTGAGTTCCCATGGGTCCAAAACTTCACCAAAACATATCCAAACATTTCACAATCACATATAGATGATTCTACACTCATATAGCTTATACTACTCAGTTTATAACACATTTCAACCGTTAAATTTCATCGATTACCAAATTAAGCAATTTCTCAAAAACCTAACTTAAGCTAAAATCATTTCTAACTCTAGAACTTAAGTTTCTATCTAGAACCAACCTTGAATAGATGAAGATGGTGAAGATTGGAAGATGATTTGATGAAGATTTGATGATGTTCTTGATGATCTTGTTCTTGGACTTTTTCCTCTCTTTCTCTTCCTTTCCTTCTCCTTTCTTTCTCTCCAAAACCCTTACTATCTTTTTCTTTCTCTTGTTCTAATAAGGAAAAGGAAATGGAAAAGAATGATATAGTATAATATCATCAATTAGCAACACTACTAATTGTCCAAAAAGTCTCTAAAGTTCAAATACGAAAATATCTCAGAGTCAGATAATATTAATTGGATTTACTCTAAGTTCAACAGTTACCCTAATTATCTATGCAGATAATTTCTCAGAGTACACTGGGACTCAGTTGATCACAACTAATATTATCCAGAGTGAAGTAATTTATGGGGTATTACAAACAAAAAGAAAACAAATATATCAAAAGGAGAGAAAAAATACCAACAATAAGAATAAACCAAACTCATAATATATGTCTAGAGAATAGACAAATTAAATTTAAAAATAAAAAAATTACCCTAGGAAGAGAAAATTCGGAGCTTGCCAATATCTCTTAAATTTTCATCTGCAACTCTTAAAATTTCATCAATATCTCTATTTTTAGCTAGAGCATGTTGCATTAATAACATATACTATAAGTTCTGGGGAAGAACAAACATTACCTACACGGATCTGAAGCATGAGCCAAAAATCGGTAAGATTTATAGGAACTGGATCTGAAGCATGACCCAAAAATCGGAGGAAGATCTTCTCATAGAGGAATTTTTGTGTGAACGGTGAGAGCGAAATCAAAAGGATATGAAAATGAAATCAAACTTTGAAATTAAAATCCAAGGTAGGAAACCCATATCAAACTTTGAAATTGAAATCGAAGGCAGGAAACCGAAATCAAAACCAACTTGGAAACGAAATTGAGGCTGAACTCAAAAGAAGCAGATGAAGATGGGAGACATAGAGTTGTATTTGTGTTTGAAAAGTGGGTGTGAGATGAAGAAGTGCGTAAGCGCAACCTCCTACGTTCTGCTGCATTGGGTACACAATTTTCTTCTCACCATGCCATTTCTCAGCTAAAGCAACCAAGGGTGATGTTCCCAAGAGACCAGTTTGGTTAAAAGAAAAAGTTGAAAATTTGAACTACCCAACATTGTTCACGCACGTTTGTGCAAAAGTAAAGACTTTGTTGTTCAAATAAGCTAGTTAGTCTTCAATTAGAACATGATTTGGTTGCAAATAGTTGGTTTTGGACTCAATTTACTCCTAATTTAGTGATGTGGCAGCTTAAGACCAAAGGTTATTATTGTGTTAACCACAACAGTTAAATTTCCTATATTATAGATTAATGTTTGAAACAAGTTTATAAAAAATAGTATTTCTCATTTTAAAATTAACTTTTTGTAAGAATGATTTAGATCAATTAATGTTAGTCAGAAGAGAATGTATTAAAAAACTCAAGTTTGTTTTAAAAAATAGAAAGAGATAAGACTAATAATGAGTTTATGAATAGTGTTGTATATAAGCAGTTGAAATTAAAAAAATGTTATTATGGTATAATAGTTATAAATAACTAATATAAATAAATATTATCTAATAACTTCATGCTTCCACAACATTATATTTTACAGTGAGAGAAACATTTTTTGAATAAATTTTGCAATTAATAATTTTTTCTTTGTATAAATAACTTATTTGTTTCAATATCATAATCACTTGATATCATACATAATATATATATATTTTTTTATGTTTAAATAGGTGTATGTATAGTTTATGGTAATCGATCAGCCAAATAAATATACATATGTCCCATAGCTCCCGTAAGAAAACCACTTTTATATCTTACTTCTACTGTTACAATTTCTCCATCTTTTATCTTGACTGAACCCGGTTTTGGATAACTTCCCGACATTCCCACAACATAACCTTTCTCATTACCTGGTTCTTTTCCATCTCCATATGTTGGTTTCGAAGTATACAAAGTCCTTCCATCCTAAATTAATAAAAATGCTATAATATTTAGAGGCGCTTTAGGATGATTTAAAGTATATAACTTAAAATAACAAAAAAATAAAATGTATCACTTAAGGAACATGTCAACTAATCATAGTTTATTAAAAATACATACAAACTTAAACATAAAGATTACATTGAAATAAGAAAACGATGATATTTTATATGGAGAATATTACCTGTCCATATAATGTTGCATTAATGACACCTGTATGCATATGAGAAGTGCCATATATAAGATAACCACCTTTTTCCATTGGAATATTTGCTTTTTGAATATGAGGAGGGGAGTGTTTTTTACCATTATTTGATGGAATTGTAAATTCTGCCTATAATCCAATTGAATAAAAATAGTTAATACTAATATATAATTATTTTTTTTAATTTAATAGAAATTAAAAATATATATTTACAAAGTGTTTTTTTATGTAGGAGTATTTTTTTTTTCTTTTTTCTTTTTATCTTAAAAAATATTAAATCTATAATGAAATATTTCAAATGAAGATTTGACGAAAATATGAAAGAAATAAAACAAACAATTATTTACCTGGCAATCGTGAATTATTTGGGAACCGTTTGTTCTAACTCGATCGGTTGAATCAAGTATATAAAATCTAAGGGGAATTTGTTGTTGGTTCCAATCAACCCATGTTATTTTATATCTTAAGGCAAGCTTTTTTGTAGGTGCTTCAAAACCCTTTTTCAATTTGCATTGTAAATCATCTTGGCAACAAAAAATTCCTCCTTTATAATTTGAGCTCAACAGTTCTCCATTAATGCCACGTGTGACATTAAAAAAATTCTTTGGCAAATTAAAATGGTTACACCTACATTCTGTGCAATGTTTTATATGTTTTGTGCCACGTGTGTCAATAAGCATGAGATTGAGGAGCCACTTTTCTTCAACATATCCAATTGGAACATTCGAAGGGTTTCCTTGTTCTACAGCATAAGGATCTGGTATATTTGATTTTGTTCCTCGTGATTCACCTCCCAAACCCCAATAAGCAGGAAGAATGTAGTCACTACATGTTCCTTGATTTCTAATGTACTTAGCACCTTCTAATGGGTCCTTAGGAATTATTTTTAACATATTCCAATCTTTTACATGATATTTAATTGCAAACCAATGATGTAGGTATGCTTCATATAATGGGACAGAATTTCCTTCTTCATCAACTAATTCAGCATCAAAGCTCTTTATTCCAACATGGCCCTTTGGAAATTCAACATCCATAAAATTTTTAGCCGCAACTTTTCCAGGACCTATTTCAAACATTTTAGAAATAAAAGTAGCTGATTTTATATTTTTATTTTCAAATTCATCCCCAGTATTAATTGCACATGACAGGGTTGATAGAAACACCAACACTAATGATAAAGATATAACCCTTTGACATATAAACCTCATGGTAGAGATACTTTATTTGCTACGGTGATGAATTTGTGTGCATATGAATCTTGTTTCTGTTGCTTTTATGATATAGAAATTATGAATAATACAGTTAATCTAATATGACTTGGCACCAGCTAATCAATATTAAAATTGAATGCTAATATGTATTGAGTTTGAGCTGTTTTTAGTTTGTATTATGTGGATTTTGGACAGTTATATAACTATTTATAAATAGTATAATGTAATATTTTCTATCTTGCAAGGTTGTTAACTGTTCTGAAAATGTATACAAATATATGACATTGTACATACCTATTTTTGTATTAATAACATTATCACGTCTATTTTTATATAAAAAAAAATATTATCACACCTTTAAAAAACATTATCACATTTTTTCAAAAGAATTTACAAACACATAACTATGTTTGTTTGCTAAAAAAAATATAATCTAATCATGTAAGTACATTTCATATATTAAAATATGTAAAAACACTTATATATCGTGTTTGAACCATCAACCATCCACTTTTCAATACTTTGTGTGTAAATTTTTTTATGAATTTTTTAGAAAAATAAAATACATATCATACATTTAAAAAAGACTTAAAACAATGTTTTGTTTTTATAATTTAGACAATGCTTTTGAGTGTCGTTTATTTTGGCACTGCTGTAAGTTTGAACAACATTTTTTTATCATGTAAAAGTGTTGTCATATGTCATCTTTAGACGATGTTTTTATGTCCTCTTTAGACAACACTTTTAAGCATTGCTTATTTTGGCATGCTGGAAACACAAACATCAATTTTTAATCATGTAAAAATGTTGCCTTATATCTTCTTTAGACGATATTTTGTAGGGTTAAATATGTTTGTGATCCTCTTGAATATCTTAAATTTCAATTTTAGTCCCTTAAAATATTTCCTTTAAAGAATGGTCTTTCTAAAATTTTTCATCCACACTTTTGGTCCATAATACCTAAACCGTCGCTAAAACTGTCGCTAATTCAGTCACTAAGTTAAAAATCGTCGTTGAAATTGTCATTAATTATGTCGCTAAGTTGTAAAAATCATCGCTAAATTGCAGAAGGGACTAAAAATGTGGATTAAAATTTTTAGAAAGACCATTCTTTAAAAGAAATATTTTGAGAGATTAATAACGAAATTAAAATATTTATAGGACTATAATCATATTTAATCCTATTTTTTATGCTAAAGAGCATTCTTATATCTAACTTTAGAAAACATTTTTATGGAAAGATCTTTCTCATGTCAACTTTAGACAACATTTCTATGTGATAGCCCTTTCTTATATCAACTTTAGACATTGTTTTTATGTGAAAACACTTTCTTATGTCATCTTTAAACAACTCTTTATGGTAGAAGTCATGTCTAATGTTATATATATATATATATATATATATATATATATATGAGTTTAATTGTTATGCACTGACAATGTAAAAATATTTTACAGTGTCCTCTAATAGAAATATATTATTCTGCCATGTCATATAGTAAGTTTAAAATTTTTAATATGACTTGGCGGGATGTATAATCGTCATTGGTTGACAGTGAAAAAAAATTTACACAGTCAGTGCATCACCCTTTTTTTCTATATATATATATATATATATATATATATATATATATATATATATATATATATAACACTTTAATATTAAAAGAGATGTCCTATACATATTATCTAAGAGCACATTTTCTTTCTGCTAATTCCTATCTTATGTCACCATTAGCTAGTTCATATGTATTATAAGCACTATTAAATGACACATATATTATAATTTTTCATAATTAACAAAATATAAGAATAAAATATAGGTGACTAACAAAATAAAATGACATATCTAGGAATATTTATTAAAAATATTTTCTTATAAGGTGGACATGCCAATATCAAAAGGATGTTCGAAACTGATAAATAATATGCAAAATCTTTTTCAAAATAATTAAAACCAACACCAACATTGGTAAAAAGCACGAGGCCCAATCTGCTATCAAAACCTGACTGCTAAGTGTTAGAGTTTCGTGTGATTCATCTTTCACTTGGTGAAGATGAAAGTTGCAGATGGTAAAACAAGCTTCGCTCTGTGAAGCTGATGAAAACGAAGAAGAAGATAACATGTGGAAGTGAAACTTTATTACTATATTGGAAGATACCACAAGTATACAAGAGTATTTATATAAACATGGTGACTCAGCACCTACAAGCTGAGTTGGTAGTTACAACCCACCAATACAGTTACAACAAAACCAACTAACTAAAGATGAGCTGGCACTCATTTTATCTCTAACACCCCCCTCAAACTGAAGAGTGGGAGAAACTGCATACCACTTTAAGTTTGCTGCGAATATCTTCAAAAGCTGTAGTGCCAAGAGGTTTAGTCATTGTATCTGCAAGTTGACACCCTGCTGGAACATGTTGGATTTTTTTCAGTTTGCCAGCCACCATTCTTTCACAGACAAAATGAATATCCAATTCAATATGCTTTGTGCGATCATGAAGAACATGATTGTGTGACAGAAGAACTGCACTTAAGTTGTCACATAGTAGAGTTGGTGGATGAATAGGAATTCTGAGTTCAGATAAAAGAGATTCCAACCAAAGGATCTCAGAGGTGGTATGTGCTAATGCGCGATATTCTGCTTCTGTACTAGACCGTGTAACTAATGTCTGCTTCTTAGAACTCCAAGACACCAAGTTTAGTCCAAAAAATATACAAGAGCCAAATGTAGATCTTCTATCATCTGGATCACTTCCCTAGTCAGAATCACTATAGGCACGGAGGGAAAACTTTGAAGATGATATAGAAGGAGCTAGCATTAAACCATAGTGAATAGTACCACTGAAGTACCTCAGTAGCCTTCTAACAGCAATCCAATGAGTGTCTAATGGGTAGGACATGAACTGACAGGCTTTGTTGACACTAAAACCTATGTCAGGTCTAGTCAATGTAACATATTGAAGTGCTCTGACCATGGATCTGTATAGCTGAGGATCTGAGAAGTGATTTGTGCCATGTTTACTCAATTTGCAGCTGCTTAGCATGGGAGTAGGAACCCCATTGGCATTGGCCATCTTAGCTCTTGTGAGAAGGTCTTTGACATATTTGGACTGATTCAGGAACATAGAGCCATTTGAACAAAATTTTACTTCAATGCCAAGGAAATAACTAGGGTGACCCAGTTTCTTAAGAGCAAAGTCATTATGCAGCTTGGTGATGAGTTTGTGTATAAGATCTGTACTTGAGCCAATGATGAGTATATCATCCACATAGACCAAGGCATATAAGGTAACACCAAGCTTGGAGTAAACAAAAAGAGAACTGTCACATTTAGAAGTAATAAAACCAAAATGTAGAAGAGCCTTAGTAAGTTTCTCATACCAAGCCCTTGGGGCTTGTTTTAAGCCATAGATGGCTTTATGAAGTTTGCATACAAGGCTTTTGTCAGAAATCACAAAACCAGTTGGTTGGGTCATGTACACTTCATCATGCAGAACACCATTTAGAAAAGCATTGTTAACATCTATTTGTTGGATATCCCCCTGATATGTGGTGGCAAGAGTTAGAATGACCCTAATAGTGGTAGGTTTTACCACTGGAGAGAATGTTTCAGTAATCAAAGCCTTGTTCTTGGTGGAAGCCTTTAGCCACAAGTCTGGCTTTGTATTTATGAATAGTACCATCAGTATTATCTTTAATCTTAAACACCCACCTGCATCCTACTGCTTTTCTGTCAGGAGGTAGGTTAGTAAGTGTCCATGTGTTGTTAGCTTGAAGAGCATTAAACTCTTCAGCCATGGCCTTAACCCACTCAGGCTTGGTTAGAGCTTGTTTAACACTAGTAGGTTCAGACTCAGAATGAACAAGAAAGACTTCGGGTTTTGATTTTCCTATTTTGGCTCTTATTAACATAGGGTGAGTATTTTCAGGTGGTGGAACAGCAGGTGTACTAGTGCCAATGGAAGGAGACTGAGATGACTCATGTATGGAAATGCATGAGGATAATGTGAGTTCATTTGAACAGAACGAGTTATCAGGCAGGAACTCTAAGGAAGGAACTCTCTAAGGACTTGGCTGAGACAAGAGAGAAGGAGCTTTAGTAACAACTGGAAGGGTATTAGTAGAAGACAGGTTTGGGGAATTACCCTCAGGATAATTGAATGTCTCATAATGAGGTTGTAGTGGTTCATTGGATATAAGATGTTGTTGAGTAATCTTATCAACATTACTTATTGAAGGATGGCCTACACGAGGACTCACAGGACTTGACAAGTGACTAGTGACAGGAATGGCTAGATTGGGAGTTGTAGCTTGCTGTATTAGCTTTTGAGTTTTGTCAGACTGTTGTGTAGCAGAGCTGGCTGACCTGTGACTTTGGACAGGCTGGACTGACCTGTTCTGAGAGTTATTGGACTGGTGCATAATTTCAATATTTTGTCCTTGGTCATAAGACTCAGGAGCAGGTCCTATGTTATTTGATTGAGATTGGTCTAAAAAACCAGAGCATGGTTTCTCAACAGATTCTGCTACTAGACTAGGGCTAGGACCAGTGACATGACCAAGAGAACCAGATGTGGAGCAAGGCATAGATGTAGGACATGGAATAGTGCCAAGATGTAGAGTGTCTGTAGCAGAACTCTTGGAGCCAGTGGGAAATAGGTGAGGGAAAGGAAAACTATTTTCATTGAAAGTGACATCCTTAGAGATGTACACTCTGCCATCTTTGTTCAAGCACCTAAAGCCTTTGTGCTGGGGAGAAGGACCAAGATAGACACATTCTTGACTCCTCATTTGCAATTTATGTTTATTGTAAGGTCTAATGAGAGGGAAACATAAACAGCCGAACACTTTCATGACAGAATAATCTGGGTCCCTACCATACAAGGCATGAAAGGGAGAATGAAAGGTTTGTAATGTAGATGTGGGAATTCTATTGATGATGTACACAGATGTGGAGAAACTATAATCCCAGTAATCAATAGGTAGTGAAGCATGAGTTAGTAATGTGAGACCCATTTCAATAATTTGCCTATGTTTCCTCTCTACTGTCCCATTTTGATGAGAGGTGTGAGGGCAAGTTATTCTATGGATGATCCCTAATTCTGTCAAGTACTTAGTAAAGGTCCTGAACTCTCCTCCAAAGTCAGACTGAATAGATTTGATTGTGACATTAAATTGTGTTTGAAAAAATGATGAAAAAAGTTTAAAGGCATGCAGAGCCTCAGACTTCTGCTTGAGCATATACAACCAAGTGTACCTAGTGTGGCCATCTACAAAGGCTATATAATACCTATAACCAAAACTGGATGGATTTGGGGAAGGTCCCCACAAATTAGTATATATCATGTCAAAGGGCTTAGGATATATTGTCGTAGTTAACATACAATCTATGTGTCTTGCCAAGATTACAAGAGGTACAAAATGACTGCTTATTTTTATTAACAGAGGGAATATTACACATTTTTAGAATAGAAGCTATAGAGTCACAATTGGCATGGCCAAGCCTGTAATGCCATAATGTGCTAGTGTCACAAGTATCTATACTATGAGAATGAGAATTAGAAACAACATAGCTTTGAGCACCAGTGAAAAGAGTAGATTTGTTGATGTGGTTGAGAGACCTTTTGAGTTTGACAGGCAGCTGAGGGAAGCAATATAAGCCACTAGTATCTAGAACTCCCTCAACAATGATTTGTCTAGAAGCCTGTGAGTTAATATAGCATTTATCAGGTAGGAACTCAAAAATAACATTATTATCACTAGAAAACTTAGAAACAGATAGTAGATTTCTAGTAATGAAAGGAACAAAAAGGACATTAGCTAGGGTTAGTGCATAAGATGAAGTGATAAGGGAGTAAAGTTGTGAGGACCCTATAGCTTGTATGTCTTGTGTCTGACCATTTCCTACATAGACTTTATTGGTTCCTACATAAGGCTTCATATTTTTCAAAAGGAAGTCATAAGGTGTTAAGTGATGGGATGCACCTGAGTCAGCAAACCAAGCATGAGATTCAAGTTCAGATGGTAAATGGTATTTCTGAGTATATGTTGAGTGTCTGTTTATAGTAGCCATCATTGCCACAGTTTGAGAGTTCTGAGTAGCTTCAGTGCTAGCTTCCTGCTTGTGAGAGTTGGTGTTGTTGTTGTTTGAGCTATTTGAAGCATTACTTGAGGTGGAAGGCATAAAATTCCCATCAAATCAATGCCAGCAAGTTGTAACTTCATGTCCATACTTACCACAGAGTTGGCATGTTGGATGGTTGCTTGATGTATGCCTGCCTCGTCCTCTACTTTGACCCCAATTAAATCTGCCACGACCACGACCTGCAAAATAAGCTCCTCTGGAGTTGTTGAGGTCTTGATTTATATGCGCCACATTTGCTGCAATTGTGGTAGCTGCTAGTTCTTCACGAAACTTGTCTAATTGTGCTTCTTGCACATATAGTTAGGCTTCAACATCATAAAGAGTAAGAGGTGAAGGACACCCCATACATTTGCATAACAAATGAGTTGTACTCTTCAGTAAATCTTTGCAAAATAAAATCCACTTGATCCTGCTCAGATATTGAGTCACCAACAGTCAAGAGTGAGTTTGATATAGCCTTGATTCTCAAAACATACTCAGTAATTGACTTGGTACCCTTCTTGGTAGATTTGAGTTCAACTCTTAGCTGTCTAACCCTAGATTTCATTTGTGCATTAAATAATTGATGAATCTTGTCCCACACCTCATAGGAGTGTTTGCACGCAAGAACCCTTGGTAACACGGATTCAGAAATCGTGGACAATAACCAGATAAACAGTGCTTGATCTTGCACAATCCAAGATTCATAATCTTCATAAATCAAATTTGTAATCCGATTTTGATCTGACTTGAACTTCTGCGGGATCTGCGGATTCACCACGAACTTGTGCATTTTCTGAGAGAGAATCACACCTTCAACCTGTTGATTCCAAAGGAGATAGTTGTTCTCCTGCAGTTTGATCGAGAGCTTTGGTCCAAAGAAATTCGTAGACTTGGACGCAGCAAAACCACTGAACATTTCTTGAGATTGGGCATGATTTTTTACTACTGATGCTTGATTGTCTTCAGACGCCAGGATGCAGATGAAGCAAGATCTTGACCGATAGAAAGCTGGAGCAGAGAGTAAAGTGAAAATCTTGAGCAACATAGATTGAGTGAAATAGCGCGGAGGATCGTCACGTGAATGATACCATGTTAGAGTTTCGTGTGATTCATCTTTCACTTGGTGAAGATTAGAGTTGCATATAGTAAAATAAGCTTCACTCTGTGAAGCTGATGAAAACGAAGAAGAAGATAAAATGTGGAAGTGAAACTTTATTACTGTATTGGAAGATACCACAAGTATACAAGAGTATTTATATAGACATGGTGACTCAGCACCTACAAGCTGAGTTGGTAGTTATAACCCACCAATACAGTTACAATAAAACTAACTAACTAAAGATGAGATGGCACTCATTTTATCTCTAACACCAAGAAAAGTTAAAAAAATTTATAAATAAAATGCTAATAAAAAACTTTATAATAATCACATATCATATAATTTAAATTACTAAGATTTTTTTTGGATTTGATTACCCTCACTGTTGCTTCACAACTTTTAGCTCAATTTATTTCTAGAAATAGGAATTATTCGAACCACATTGACCAACTTAGAAACTGGCCCAATTATTTCCTCACTTTTTTTCTAGCAAACCAAACTTGCAAGTAAAAATTTCATTAAGATATGAGGCATATCAAAGATAATAAATACAATTAATTTTTGCTAATGTTCTTCCATAATGATTTATACTTTTGCGACTATAGAGCAATTATAGTTTTTATTTATTTATATGATAAATTAGGATTACGTTTTTACAAGCAGTGTATATAATACTATGACTTAATTTAAACTTAATAGAGTTTAAATTCTAAATTCGATTTTTTATAATGAAATTAAACTATTCCTTAGTTTTTTCATTACAAACAAAAACTTCTTACAAATATCAAGAATATTTGTATATCTTCCTTCAAATAGGAATACTACTGTTATCATTTTTTGATAAAAAAAAAAGCTCTTTATCAGATTTGAACCGATGACTTACGTCTTACCATGGCGTTACTCTATCACTGAGTTAAAAGGGCGTCGTTTGAGTCAATTCCCGAATACAGAATCAGCCAATATGAATATGAATATGAGTTTAGTACATCTATTTCAAATATTTCTGAATCTTTGATAAATGGATTCTATCATGTTCCTCAACACAATTCTTATTGATCTTCATCCTTTTTTACTCCATTTCCGGATTCATTCTTGTTTTTTATTTCTCGGATTAGTGTGAAATAGAAATATACCTAATTCAATAATGAACTTTACCAGGGGGCAGAAAACTTGGGCCTATTACATGGTTGAAGTTTCCGCATATCATATTTATTTTTGTCTTAATATCAACCATACTAAAAAATCTTCAACTTGGCAAATATCAAACCCCTGTGAATACTTCCTGCACGAGTATCACATCTTAGCAACTAGGGAGGCACACCTCATGCTTAAGACTGAGAACCGTGTTACAAGTCCAAATAAGGCTTGAACTTGTCATATATGACTTGCTTGATCAACATATCAATTGCATTCTCTAAAGTATGAACCCTTTCATGTATTATCTGTCCAGATGCAAGTAACTATATGATCTTGTGAAACCTCACAATAATATGCTTGGTCATGACATGACACACATGATTGTTTGTTAAATAAATGACATTATGAATCACAAAGCAACTGAAATCCACCATGCTCAACACCCAATTCTTTCACCAATCATGTAATCCATAAGCCTTCTTTGGCAGATTCACTTACCACCATGTACCCTGATTCAGTTGTTGATATGTCCACTATGGATTGAATAAATAATTCACAACAAATAGGTCCTCATACTAAAGTAAAGACACACCCTATTGCTGACCTTCTATTATCCATATCAGTTACATAGTGTGAGTCAACATATCCTACAACAGAAGCGTCACCTTATTCACTATTAAACATGGTACCATGACACATTGTTCCTTTAAAATTTCCTAAAACCCCACTTTACTGGTCCCCTAAGAAGTTTTCTAGGTTTGGATCCTTCACTTGATCAATAATTTTGTTGTTAAAGATAATGACATGTTTTTATAAATCAGACCATTCCTCCAACTTCAGACAATATATTCAGTTCTTCGAGAAAAAATTATTCATCGATGTCTTTGGACATAAATTTACAAACTTGACTCACAACTTGTGCTTAATATGGTCTAGTGCACATAATATCATGCATTAAACAACCAACGACATTGACATAAGGAGCCTTTGACATATACTCCCGACTTTTACATCTGTCTTTGGATATTGATTCAATGAGAGCTTAAAAGTGATTCTCCAATGAAGTATTCACAACTTTTGAATACTCCTGTCAAAATTGTCTAGAACTTATTCAAACATAGCTTTTTTAAGAGAGCCATAATTTTCAAACACACATATCCTTGTGAATTTCCATACCAAGAATCTTCTTAGTAGCAGCTAAGTCTTTCATATAAAACTCCTTTCCCAACATGATTGTCATTTCATTTACATTATGTAAATGATTAGAAGCAATCAACTTATGATCAACATACAATACAGGAAAATAAAACAGGTGTCATCAAGGCTTCAAACATAAACAAAAAAGTCATACTCACACCTTTTGTAGCCAATCTGAAGCATGTATGAATCAAAACGCTTGAGCCATTTCATCGGACACTTCTTTAAATACAAAGAACTCTTCAACTTATAAAATAGTCTTCCATGTCTACTTTCATTGAAGCCTTATGGCTGCTCCACGTAAAGTTTCTCATCTAGATTACCATGAAGAAATGATGTTTATATATCCATCTTATCTAAATGTATGTCTCAGGTGGCTACTATGGCTAACACTTCCTTGATATAAATATGTAGGATGACCGAAGAGAAAATATCATCATAGTCAACCCCCTTCTATTGTGAGTACCCCTTTACTACAAGACGAGCATTGAACTTTTCCTTTTTTTTTTTTTTCTATATTGTTGGTTTTATTTTGAACATCCACTTTCTACCAATGACCTTTTTCCCATAAGGAAGCTGAACAAACTCCCATGTCCTATTTTTCTTGAAGGACTTTGTCTTCTCCCCCTTTGCATACATTATATTTCTCAACTATTGCCTCTCAAAAAGTGGAAGGGTCTCCATAACCGTTGTTCCTTTTGGATTGGATGAATTAGGTAAAGCAATATATGAACAAGATATTTATAGGTAACATGTGGAACAAGATGTGCCAGCATGTGTTTCAACATCTAAATTAGTTACCAAGATGAGTTATTCAGCTAAAGTGCTTGATAGAACTAGTTAAGCAAGAGATGTTTAGCTAAAGTGCTTGACAAAACTAATAAAGAAATATGCTTAAGGTTTGGATTCTAATAATCTTCTAATGTCCTTAAGAAGTGTTGAGGTGTTGACTTCTTCAAGATGCAGACTCTTGCTTTTGGGAAGAAGTTTGTGTTGATAATCCAAAATTATCTTAAAAAGATTTGGATTTGTTTCACTCAAAGAAGATTTGACTTGATGTACCTTCAAGGAAGATTTGGTCCAAGAACTACTCAACAAAGAAGACTTATATGAAAAAGAGTCATTTTGGATGCTCTGGTGTAACATGTGGAACACGGTGTTCCAACATGTGTGTTATAACATCTGGTATGTTGGAACAAAATTTGTTTGTCCCATGTCCCTTAAGTTTTGATGATAACAAAGTATTTAAAGAACAATTGGGTATACTAATGTTTGTTCAAGTATGTTGGACCATCGGGTATACTAAAGTATTTAAAGAGCAAAGGTACAAACCAAGAAGAAACATGTCGGAACTAACCCTAAAGGACCCATGAGATTATGGATACCTAAATCTCAAATTTTCTTTGCTACTGATATTCTTCAAGGGAGAAGCAAAGCAACAATCATGGTACCTGGATAGTGGCAGCTCATGACATACGATAGGAGAAAGGCTTATGTTCCAAATCCTAACTCTGAAAGAGGGAGGAACTGTCTGAAGATATGAAAAATGCAACTTCGTCTGTATAGCTTCCACATAACTCTAGTAATTTTGGAGAGAAGAAACTTCTTATTTTTTTGCTGGATTGTCGATTCCAGCCATAACACAACACAACACAAACATGCCAAACCCATAAAATCATAAAAATAATCAAAAATCATTAGTAATAATAATGATCCTTGTCACATAGATCTCACACGCTAAGATGAGAAATTAATCCAAGCAACATTGGAAAATGCAAGAGGTTGAAGATAAAGGGAGATTCTGGTTGCAAACTCAAAACAAAATTCAAAACCTTTTTTTTAATGTTTGAGGGAAAATATATTTTATAAGTTATAAAGTATAGAGATGTATGAGAGGGATTTTGAATAATTATTTATATATGTGTTGGAGATAAGGCACAAAAATGATAGAAAATACCCATTTGATTAGAGTCACAAGAAAAGGTTATAAGCCGAGTATATTGAGTGAATGATTTGAAAAATAATTAAAAATCAATCAAATTGATCAGTATGATTCGAATCAAGATGTTTATGATTCGATTCACATAATTTTGTGATTTTTGTAAGTTCTGAGTTGGCAGCAATTTTTGCAAAACATGTTGCTCAGGAAAATGTTATGAAGAATGTCTTGACATAAGAGTAGAACATCACTGCAGAATGTGTCAATGTCAGAACAGATGATGATCTATAGCAAGTGGTACAAGATGTCAAATCAAAAATCCTGACATGGTTGCTCAGACATCACTACAGATATTGAACCTGATGTTGTAACATCTTCAACTGTCATGACAGTATTGCTGTCATATGTTACAACAGATGTCATGACATCTGGGTCCAGTACAACAGGTTGTAGAAATATCAAGTGAGATGTCTTGACATGTTGTGCTGCACCTAACTAGTATGAGTGCATGGCTGTAATGGTGTGACAGAGATGTCATGAGCACTTCATTGAACCTGAATGTTTAAGGTTATATGACGTGGCGGTTTTTGGAATGTCATGACAATAGTTGTTGCTGTAGTGACAGATGTTGAAGGAGATGTCATGACATCTTATTCTGGTATAGCAGGTGTTGCTGTTTTGCTGTCATGTGATTTTTAATCAAGATGTCATTTGTCTGATGTCTTAACATGAGTTCTTAACATTGAGTTGATGTTAAGTTCAGAAGGGTTGCAGTTTTGTATGAGTTCAGAAGGGAGCTGATGTTAAACCTAATGTCTTGACATCAGTTGACATAACATCAGAACATCAGTCTGTTGTGTTTTGTTAGGGCTGCGTGTATCAGTTTGTTTTGAGAGATCTGGTGGAGAGATTGCAGGCGAATATCTTGGTAAAGATATATTCAGTTGCAATCAGATATGGAGCAGATCTTTTTGCTGTTTTTAGGGCTGAAAGATATAAAAAGATTTGAAGATAAAATCTGTTTTTAAATTCAAATCAAATCAGATATTTGGAGAAGATCTTGCAGCTGAATTAAATAGTGAAGATTTAAAAGATACATAATATCCCGGAAATATTATGTGGAGCTGATTCAGAGGTCTGGAAGATTCAAGATAAAATCAAGAGAAGATTGAGTATTAAAATATGGAGATATTTTATGAAGATTTGATTGAAGATCTAATTTGTAGGAGAATCTTTTGCAGATTTGTAGCAGCTGATTTGTTGTTATTTGAAAGCCCAAATCCAGTTGGGAAATAAGTTATAAATAGAAGCATTGTAACCTAGTTTTAGGAAGCCAGCCATCATGTAAATTATAAGGCCTGTGTTGGTTGATGAACCACCCGGTTTGTGGGATGGTCATCGTGTTTATCTCGAAGCCTGTAGGTAAGAGATGTATTGTTCTTGGAGGAAGCTGTTAAGAAACTCTAAGTATTGTTCTTACTCATGTGTGTCATGTCTAGGTATTGTCATGGAAGTATGTCTTCTACTTTTCGGTGATTGAAGAGTTGTTGGAAATCAAGCTGTTGATGCAGTGGCTGAGGTGTTGATTGCTAGACATCATTACGATGATTGGAAGTGAGATGGAGTCTCTTACCTAGGGAGGACTTAGGTAGAAGGGTCATTGGGTAGTGATTAAGTTAGTGGATTGTCAACTGGGATTGTTGAGTCTGTAATTTGATACTGCTAATAGTGGACTTCCTTCCTGGCTTGGTATGCCCCCAGATGTAGGTTGTTAGACCGAACTGGGTGAACAAATTATGTGTGTTGATTTACTGTTATTGCCTTGTTTCATATAGCAGATTGTGTTGTTGTGACATCACACTCAACATCACATATCTGATACCATAATTTCATTTGGTATCTGAGCAGGCATCCTGTCTGTTTCTGGATGAGATCTAGGGAAGATACTTTCTGGTTCATGTGCAAGGAAGATAGTTTTGCTGAGTTATGGACTTGGTCAGTTCATATAGTTGTTTGTATGATCCCTTGAAGTGGAGGATGGACTATTTGTGACAGGGTCTGTATTGGCTCTGTTTGAAGTTGTCAGGCATGTGGTGAGCTGCTTTGTAGGGTGATTTATTTTCAACCTATGCTGACCTATTACACATGGAGTGTCGTGTTTGTGCAAAGGTTATTATGTTTTTCTTGAAGGTTGTAGAGGAGTTTTCTGGTGTGTGTTCCGCTGCATATATATCTATATATATCTGATGGAAAACTCCTGGTGGTTTTGCATGTTGAGGCTGTAACACTCTGTTCTCCTTTGAAGGTGTATCACATGGTGTGGTGATACTTGAGGATAGCTTCAACTAGCTTGTTAGAGTTGCCAAAGATACTTGAGGTTCATCCCAAGTCCACTCATAAAGGCATTTTCAATAATTTTGTTGATGAGAGATCAGAAGGATGCAATTTATTTTTGCTCTCTTCTCTGAAAGACCATCCACAGGTATATTTTGAAGGATCCCATGGTGCTGTTCTTGAATGATGTTCTACCAGTTATTGGGACATCAAACCAGCAGAGTGTGCAGTATCTTGTGGATAAAGATTTGACATTGCAGTTGTTTAGGGGCTAAACAAATGTGTATTGATCACATCTGTCTGGAACCTACTCTTGGCTTGCATAGAGGAGGTGTAATAACCTAACTGGTTGACTGGTGTTGGAATGTCATCCAAACCATCTAGGATGAGTAGTTGTGTTTGGATCAAGGAGGAGTTGGTGGGACCAAAATATTATGGTATCTGCATGAGAAGCTGGAGAGTTATGTGGTGTCCTCACATAATGGAACATCTTTTTGTAAGGATTGAAGAACATCCTTGTAGGTTGAAGTGTTGGGAGTAGCACATTTGTCTATGCTATTTGTGATGACCAGTCAATGGTTTCTCCTCTTTAGGTGCAGAAGAATGGCATCCAACGTCTCAAAGTCAGACAGGAGGTCTGAACATTAGAAGTTTGAAAAGAAGATTCTTGAGATGTTGAGTATGCAGGTTCCTGCATGTGTGTATGATCTGGTTTTGAAGGTTGGTCAGCTACTGATGGTTGATCTTCTTATGTCCCTTGCAAGAGTTGTGTGTGGATTACTATGGTTGATGTCTCCAAAGCCATAGTAAATGTTTAAATCCATGTGATTTAGTCTGATGTCAGAACTGATGTTGAAACATCATTTCAGTTATTTGCTTCCTCAGTCAAGGAAGTTTGTTTAGCTCAGGGTGGAGTGGAAGGTCAAGACACTGACCTAATCTGGAATGATTTTGTGGTGTGAATGGTTGTCATGGTGGTTTATCATGAAGAAGAATCAGCATATTCCTGATGTGTGCGTAAGAAGAATGTCAGGCTTATTTTCCTACTTTGTGTGAGAAGGTAGTCTTATCTGACTAATGATAAATACTTTGACGGGAGCTAAGTATTTGTCTGTTGTGAGTATGCAAGTCTGTAGTCTGAACTCTTTGCTTCAGAGAGGGTGTGTCAGTCTATGATGTTCAGGTGTTTATGTTAACCTGAATAAGCTGCTCTGGCTGTGTTTTATTGGGAGCTTCTTGAAGGTCTTCTATGTGCAATGAGTCCTTTGAATGGTGATGGGTAACATCATGATTGTTGGGGGTTATATTTGGAAGATGATTGAGATTGAGCACTTGGAGTTGGATGCTCAAGCATTTGCGTCAGAAGAGGTGTTTCTGACTATGTGGATTAGAATGTGGAGATTCTGATCTTGCTTTTAGGAGTATGTTCTGGCAAAGCATGACTACTATTTTTGAAGACCTCACTAGTATCAACAACTACTAGTGGTTGTAATGGCAGATGTTCTAACTTGGTGTTGGGACATTATCTGGGTTGGATATCCTTGGTGAAGGATGATTGTGGTCTGGGTGCCTACATTATGCCTGAGGAGCGTCTACATAGTCATACGGGAGAATGATGAAGTAGAAGGTCTGCCTTGGATGGAGAATGTAGAGAAGACTGAAGCAAATCAGGTATTGATTGCTTAAAAGTCTGAAGGTGATGATACTCAGAGGTATTCCAAATTATCATATAGGAGAATGATAGGGAATGACTGGCTTTGGAGAGTTGGGTGATTATCGATAGAGGGCCTTGCTAAGGCCAGTTGAAAAGCTTGGGGAGAGAGAGTACTGTTCTTGTGTTCTTGTGATCTTCTGTGATGTGATGGGTTATGATGGTTGTTTCTGGTCCCTTGGATTAAGGGGGAGCTTGGAGGTTCTGTTTTTCTTTGGAATGTGGTGTTTTTCTTAGTGCAGCTAGATTCTGTTCATGATGTCAAGACTGATGTCTTAACATCTGCTGACAGAACATTCTGTTCAGAATGTTATGGTTTTTGTCTCCAGAGAACACAAACTTCTATCTGATTTATGTACGGTTGTGGTACATGGTTTGCTTGAGGGTCAAGCAGTAGGTGAATGTGTTCAGCAAGTGTGTTGAACAGAGGGTGAGCTCTTGAAGACATGAAGATGCGTCTTATGTTTTCCATTCATCAAGGTACAAAGAAGCACATGTTATCCTTAATAGGGGGAGAGTGTTACAATTTTGTGCAGCTGGACTTGTGATGTTAAGGGGGAGCAGTGTTCTTATTGGTGTTCTAGCTGGTGCATGTTGTTTGCTTGGTTTGCTCCTATTATGGCTAAAAAGGGGGAGAATTAAGAAACATCAGGTGTCCCTTGGTTGAGGAGGAGCTGGATGGGTGTTCAAAGAAGAAGGTTTTAGCCAAAATATGCCAAAGGGGGCGATTGATAGTTCTGCAGCTTTTGGTGTTGGCATTAATTTTGGTAAAACTGATTATGATTGATATATGCCTAAAAAGATGTTCTGACTTCTGTTTTCTGCTACTGCATTTTCCTTTAATATGATGTGTATGATCAAATTATGTTTTGGCCAAAAATGTGCCAAAGGGGGAGATTGTAAGTTCTGAGTTGGCAGCAATTTTTGCAAAACATGTTGCTCAAGAAAATGTTATGAAGAATGTCTTAACATAAGAGTAAAACATCACTGCAGAATGCATCAATGTCAGAACAGATGATGATCTATAGCAAGTGGTAAAAGATGTCAGATCAGAAGTCTTGACATGGTTGCTCAGACATCACTACAGATACTGAACCTGATGTTGAAACATCTTCAACTGTCATGACAGTATTGCTGTCATATGTTACAACAGATGTCATGACATCTGGGTCCAGTACAGCAGGTTGTGGAAATGTCAAGTGAGATGTCTTGACATGTTGTGCTGCACCTAACTAGTATGAGTGCATGGCTGTAATGGTGTGACAGAGATGTCATGAGCACTTCATTGAACCTGAATGTTTAAGGTTATATGACGTGGCGGTTTTTGGAATGTCATGATAATAGTTGCTGTTGTTGCGACAAATGTTGAAGGAGATGTCATGACATCTTAGTCTGGTATAGCAGGTGTTGCTGTTTTGCTGTCATGTGATTTTTAATCAAGATGTCATTTGTTTGATGTCTTAACATGAGTTCTTAACATTGAGTTGATGTTAAGTTCAGAAGGGTTGCAGTTTTGTATGAGTTCAGAAGGGAGCTGATGTTAAACCTGATGTCTTGACATCAGTTGACATAACATCAGAACATCAGTCTGTTGTGTTTTGTTAGGGCTGCGTGTATCAGTTTGTTTTGAGAGATCTGGTGGAGAGATTGCAGGCGAATATCTTGGTAAAGATATATTCAGTTGCAATCAGATATGGAGTAGATCTTGTTGCTGTTTTTAGGGCTGAAAGATATGAAAAGATTTGAAGATAAAATCTGTTTTTAAATTCAAATCAAATCAGATATTTGGAGAAGATCTTGCAGCTGAATTAAATAGTGAAGATTTAAAAGATACATAATATCCCGGAAATATTATGTGGAGCTGATTCAGAGGTCTGGAAGATTCAAGATAAAATCAAGAGAAGATTGAGTATTAAAATATGGAGATATTTTATGAAGATTTGATTGAAGATCTAATTTGTAGGAGAATCTTTTGCAGATTTGTAGCAGCTGATTTGTTGTTATTTGAAAGCCCAAATCCAGTTGGGAAATAAGTTATAAATAGAAGCATTGTAACCTAGTTTTAGGAAGCCAGCCATCATGTAAATTATAAGGCCTGTGTTGGTTGATGAACCACCCGGTTTGTGGGATGGTCATCGTGTTTATCTCGAAGCCTGTAGGTAAGAGATGTATTGTTCTTGGAGGAAGCTGTTAAGCAACTCTAAGTATTGTTCTTACTCATGTGTGTCATGTCTAGGTATTGTCATGGAAGTATGTCTTCTACTTTTCGGTGATTGAAGAGTTGTTGGAAATCAAGCTGTTGATGCAGTGGCTGAGGTGTTGATTGCTAGACATCATTACGATGATTGGAAGTGAGATGGAGTCTCTTACCTAGGGAGGACTTAGGTAGAAGGGTCATTGGGTAGTGATTAAGTTAGTGGATTGTCAACTGGGATTGTTGAGTCTGTAATTTGATACTGCTAATAGTGGACTTCCTTCCTGGCTTGGTATGCCCCCAGATGTAGGTTGTTAGACCGAACTGGGTGAACAAATTATGTGTGTTGATTTACTGTTATTGCCTTGTTTCATATAGCAGATTGTGTTGTTGTGACATCACACTCAACATCACATATCTGATACCAGAATTTCAATTTTATTTTTCATGGCATAACCAAAATCTAAAATTTTCAGAGAATGTTTGATTTGAGTCAAGCCCTTATATGATTTGAATCAAAACCTTTGTGGTTCAAGTGTAGCTTTCTTGTGATTTGAATCAGGTGGACATAGTCAGAATCATAATTTTTAACATTTAGTTTGAGTCGAATCAACCCATCTCGTGAGTCAAATCACTCTTTAATAATTTCAAAATTTAGCAAAAATGTAGTGATCTTCTGAATCGAGATTTTTCACGACTTGAGCCATGCTATTATGTATTTTTTCTTCAAACCTCCGACTATAGGAAAAGAAACATATTTTTTTTACCTTAATAAAATAGTTTAATTTATGTATACATAAAAATGGTTAAGCACTCAACCCTAGAATGGGCAACTATGTGAGGAGATAAAATTACGACAAATAAACCAAAAATCAAATTGACAAGCAACAAAATATAATTGGGTAAACACTATGAAGCATAGGAAACTTCAGTATTGTATATTTTATTTAAAAGTTTGAGTCAAGATAACAAAATTTGGAATCTAGAAAAAATGGTCTCTACGTCTTAATCTTTACTCATTTTTAACAACTAATACTACTTTATCAAATCATTCACTTTGAAATCTTTTACTTGCGTGTTTCATTCTAATTAAGACAAAGAATCAAATAATGTGTGTTGATTCATTATTTGTGATCTTATCATACTCTTTAAGGGGGATGAAATTCATAATAAATCTTATGACTTAATGATGTAGCTTGAACACCTTCTTTTAATTAGAATCTATTTTGAATGGACCAATTCATTTCCTTAAACATCTTTAGGATGATCATGTCCTTTCTACTAACTTCTATAGCTATAAATCTTGATAAATCAAGAAACTATGAATTTTATCCTTCCTATTGTCAAATATTTCTACATCAAGCATAAGAGGCTTGATTGTGTAAGAAATACTAGTCTTTTCAACATGTCATTTAAGGA
Source organism: Lathyrus tuberosus (assembly GCA_022829125.1). Taxonomy (NCBI): domain Eukaryota; kingdom Viridiplantae; phylum Streptophyta; class Magnoliopsida; order Fabales; family Fabaceae; genus Lathyrus; species Lathyrus tuberosus. The sequence goes on along the minus strand of JALAZF010000478.1, from coordinate 2,636,650 downwards.
TTATGTATTTTTTTCTCAAAGACCCATTACTCTTACGAAATTGAGTATTCAAATAAGACACCAGAGCTCTAATGTCTGTTAAAGGTGAGACAAACACAATAAGGGGATTGTGTTTGACATTAAAAACCTTTTTTGTGTATGTTTCAATGAAATTTGTACAAGGAATTTATGCTAGTTCATTCCACAACTTGGAGTTACATCCATTTTCCTCAAACTTGAAAGGTTTTAACTATAATCCTTCTGATTATAATATCATTAAGATATTCCTCAGTTAAATTGACCTAAATCTTAGATTTCTCAAACACAAAGAATTTCTCCCAACTAGATCGCTTTGTCTTCTCAAAGAGTTTGTCTACCACTTAGACATTTGAAAAAATACAATCAAATAAATAGATAATTGATAGGTTTTTTACAAATATCACTAAGAAGAGGATATGTAACACCCCAAAATTTTCCTTCTTGTTTTTGGCTAACTGGCTTATGTTTCTTTGCACTTCTTGCATTAGCATTTGTGCATAGCATTGGTTCTTAGCGTGGGATCAAAGGGTTTTCTTATTATCAGTATTTTCCTATTCAGGTTCATCAAGTTTTGAGGTTTTCTTATTCAGAGTGAGCATCAGACGCTCAGGGTTTCTTCGTTGATTCAATTGAGGGTGCTATTGAGCTAGGGTTTGATGTTTCGACTTCTCAGGTCATTTCTTCGTCATTGTGCACCCAAAATAGGTGGTCCAGGATTTCTTATCTTTTATGTGGGTTTGCTGATATTCATCAATTGAAGATGGTGGTTATGGCTTCGTGGTGAAGGCATTTTGGGTCATGGTGCAAGAGATCCAGTGGTGGATTCATATTGTGGTCAAGGCACTGTTGTCCGCTCAGTTGCTTATCATTTGTTGTTGGGGATTCATTGAGAATACAAATTTGGTTTGAATTGGAAGTTTTATTGATTATGTGGATTTCTTGGAATTCATTCTTCATTATCCATCTTTTCTAATACTATATTTAGATGTCCATTTTCTATCTGTTTTTGGTAATTTCCCTAATATCCATTCATTAACCAACTTCCCATTACAAATATCCACATCCATTTTTATTCAAAATCCATTCTTTGTAACCCAAATCCATTTTGTATAACTTATTTGTCCATATTCAAACTCGTTATTCTTAATCCATTTCAATTTCCAAATCCATAAACCGTATCCAATCCATTTGTCCATTTTTACTTGACTCCATTCTCTCATTCATTTTTCTATCCAAGTTTTAATTCACTTATCTTTTTCTTTCATAAACCATTTTCTTTTTCTAAACCATTCACAAATATTCCCATTTCCAATATCCAATTCCATTTTTAATCTATTTCAGTATCCATTTTTAATACTCATATCCATTTTTACCAATATCCTAAGCTAATTGTCCATTTTCACATCATTCTAAACTCAAAGCCCATCACCAAGAAAAATAAATCCAATGTTCATATTACAAAAAATAGAAAAGAGAAAAACTTCTAAAAAGATCCATGCGGCCCATGTAATATTACCCTCACGATCCACATAAACCAACTTTCAGCCAACATCAAGGAAAAGGCCATGTCATGCTGCAGGCACAAGTGATTCACATCATACATAAGCCAAAACCAATTTTTTCATAAAATGATGGCCAGCTGTAATTGAAAACGTTACCAAATTTTCAGCAGAAATTACAAAGTTAAGTTATAAACCATGACAGGAAACGCGTACAAACGCGTGAATTTCTACACAACAATTTTCATAACTGCTACAATTCGTGACCAATACCACACGAGAACCTCAACAAAATCCCTAATGGAAATTCACTTGAATACCGATCCTACCCTTCCCCAAATCACTGTATAAAAAATGCAGCTACAGCAGAATTGGAGGACCACTTATACGCTCTGCAAATCATCTTCATTCTACTGATTCCATTTCATAAAATTCACTAAACTCTGCACAAATTACCATCAATTCATAACCGGAGTTACACTAAGAGGAAGATTAAGCAGAAACAGAAGAAGAATGCACAACAACTTACATCATTCTTAGCGCATAGCCAAAAAAGAATCACAACGTTACTAACTCTTCAGCCTGCAGAATAAACAGCATCGAAGGTTCTACAACAACCATTCAGAAAGCACTCTCCATCATTTTCGATCACAAACGATTCCAAATCAAAGGAGAGAAGCTCAGTTTGCAACTACAACATTTCAGCGGTGAATCAGAGAAGAAGAAAGAAGGTTCAAAATTCGTACCTGAAGTATAATCTCTGGTTTTCTTCCGTTGTCGTCTTCGAAGCGCCATTGGAGTGACTCTGATAGGTACGTTAATCTCATACCAAATTTTAAGATGTGATGATGTGTTCGTATGTTTAATGTTTCCGATTCTGCAACTCGAAGCTTGTTTTCCATTGCAATTGTTGTCGATGTTTGAGCGTTGTTTTTGCCGTGAGGTTTGCGATTGATCGAGAGTGATGGGGAGGTAGAGACAGAAGCGAACGAGGGTGAGAAGAGCAATGAAGAAGATGGTGAGTGGAGATGCGTCGGCGTGATTCTGAGCGACTAGCGGCGAGGAGATTATGTGAGAAAGAAGCGAGGAGGAAGAAGGAACCTTCGGCGTTTTGTTGCGACGGAGAGTGCACGGAACTAGAGTAGTGGAGACGAACGAGGGAGCGAAGTTGAGAGATTGAAAAGGTTGAGCGATTGAGGAAGAGATTGGAAACAGAGGCGACGAGGTTAAGTTTAGAGTCGTGCTGAGGGTGGCGGAATGGAAGAAGGTTTAGTGTTGTTCTGTTTTGGGCAACGAGTGGAGAAACCGAGGTTTCCTGTAAGGTTATAGTGAAGGGTGTGACGGCGGTGAAATAAAAATGAGGAGAGTGGATTTGCCTGATGGTGTTTCGAAGGGCCATGGATGAAGAGAAAAAATGTTAAGATTGAGGAAGGAGACATTTTCGGCACGAAGGATTTGGTGAAAACCGTCAGAGAAAGAGGTTGAAGAAGACGGATGATGAAGGAGACGACTGTGTGAAGATTGTGTTAGTTGGTTTTTCAGTAGGAGTAGGTTTTACTAACTCCATCTTGGGTCGGGTTGCTTTAAGCCGTCATAACTTTTCCTCACTACACACCATAAACACTTTACACCCCCTCTGTTGGTGAGTTGAATCGGATTGGGCCTCAAAACCCATACGATTTATTTCCTGCACCGCCCTGACTGTTCGCACACCCCCTCTAGCTTCTTACAAACCTTTGGGCTTAGGCTGGCAGGCCCATGCGCCTGAGTGCTGTTTCACACCCCCAGATTCAATTCTGCCCCCTTTTGTTTTATTTGTTTTTTCTTTTATTTTGTTTTTTAATTGTTTTGCTAATTGTAATTTAGGATAATTAAAATAGTCAAATTTTGGAATTATATTTTAATTGGTGGCAATTAGATTTTGATTAGAATTTTGGATTAATTTTTATTTAGATTAATACTAATCTTTTTTTAACTAGAAGTAGATTTTATTTATTTTTAATTAGATTTTAATTTGAATTAATTTTTAGGTTTAGATATTAATTTTTAGATTAACTTTTCTTGTTAGAATTTAATCTTGATTTTTACTTAGCATTCTAATTTTATCTTAATTAATTTCTGATTAATTCCTGATTAAATACTTACTTGCCTCTTGTTTGATTTTCTCTTTGTGATTGAGCTGTCTGATGTTTACTTGTTGATTTACTCTGTATTCACATGCTCCCTTAAGGCTCCTAGTCCGACTTAATTTCTGATTAAGCTCTGAGTAGGATAGACATTAGGCTCTCAATCCAAGAATGATAACATTAGGTAGTCGACCCTCCTAAGCCTCACTAATCATAGGTCATCCATGCATGATAACATTAGGACTCTTAGTTTCCCTTTAGAGTTTCCTTTGTGTCTTCTCTCTTCTCATCTCAAAACTTCTTGAAAACACTTAATAAAATATAACGTATATCACGCTCGAGCCTTACGTGTAGGAAATGAAGAACGAGGGGTCTCCCCTCCTCTTCTAGAGTGTTTAGCATACGTCCCATTTGGGGGCGACCATGCGATTCACTCGTTCCCGCATGATAGACTTTGGTGCAATGTAAGTTACGAACTAACTTAAAACACTTCTGTCTTAAAAAACACCAAACAAATTTAAATCTTTTTATCCTTCGGGATTGTTGGGTTTCAAACTTCTTTTTTTTCAGAAAAGAGCTCGTCGCTCACGTAAAAAACACGTACCCATCCGTGGTCGTACCCACGAACTACATTAGCTCTGATTCCTATCTCTCGTCTGATTGAGGATATGTAGGCACAAGACAGCAATTGTCTTGGCGAGCAACCTTCCCGCACAGTTCCTGTCCGAACTACGTTGACTCTGACATTCCCATTGCACTGAGGGAGTACGTAGGCCTAGGACAACGATAACGTCCTATCGAGTTACTTCTTTTTTCTTTTCTTCTTCGTTTCTCCGTTCTTTCCGTTCTCGTTCCTTCTCCGGTCCCGTAGAAGTGGAGCTCGAGACGATGACACACCTTGATGCAGACAGCAAGCGTGGATCCCATCGAGTACGATGGGCGTGTTGAGTGCTAACACCTTCCCTTCGCATAACCGACTCCCGTACCCGTTTCTCTTGGTCGCGAGACCATGCTCTTTTCCTTCCTTCAGGTTTATGCAGTGTTTCCTTTCCCTCTCTCGGGATAAATACACATTGCTGGAGACTCTGTGTTTTTCTGCGCCACTCTCGCGTTTGTACCGTTGGATGCGAATCTTTCGGGAGCGACAGCTGGCGACTCTACTGGGGACTCTGGTTGACCTCTTACTGGTCCATCCCCTTTAGCGAGTCTATCCTAGCGCTTGTCTGTTTGTATTTCATTGGGTGTTTATTATGGTGCTTTATTTTGTTGTATATTACTGTATTACTGTATTGTTATTTTACTTGTTTTACTCTATTTACAGCTTTTATTGCATTGCATTTCATTTTATTACTGTCATACTGGATATTGCTGTGTTCTGCTGCTGGATTTTCTGTTTATAGGGTGGGTTGGATTCATGAGAGAAAAGCCCAATACCCAGGCTTGAGCATACACCTATGATTAGCGTGGAAAGTAGTGTGACTTGTTTGGCATTTGGCCAGACTTAGTATACATGAAAACTCCACATCCAGACGAGGTTTCCTTGGTAATGTTCTATCCTGCTCATTTGGGGCAGATGATGGAATATAACCTGGAAAACTGTCGACTCTGGCGACCATCTCCCGAGGACTCAACAACGCCTCTCCTCCCGAGATGTGACAGTGGCAGACCACGTTCTATGGCAAACTCATTGCACATTCTCGATCCGAGGACCCAATGCTGGGAACTTACTATAGGTTGACCTTATTTTTGAGGGGAATCAGTTGAGGCCTCCTCGATTGGTGATGATGCCAAACCAGAAATGGTGAACGTATCATCATTTCTCGACCTGAGAGCCCGGGATACTGAGGATCCTCGGTTTTCTAGAACCCACATGTGAGAGGGACGGGTGTTTGCAGGTTTGCAGGTGACCTTGGCCTTCAACCTACCTGGTATTCTGGTTTTCTTATCAGTGTGGACTTATCAGCTGGGTATTCTGGTATTCTGGTTATTCAGATATTCTGGTATTTCGGTATTTTCTTCAGAATAGACCCTTGCGCTTATTCAGTCAGCAGCACAGCAGTTATTCAGAATTTATGGAAGCTTTGATCCCATGTCTGCTACATTCATATTGCATTGCATTTACATCTTGCATCTTTTTTGCATATCCTTCTCCGGCCTGATCAGAGTGCTCATCCATCCTTTGTCTGAACCGCAGTTGATTTCTAGACTTTCTCATCGGACTTGAATCAGCTTTTGGGGAGATCATCATGAATTCAGGGGAACAAAATCAGTTTGTAACTAGGGCCGATGTTGAATTGATGAAGAGTCAGTTGGATCAACTTGTGGAAGCTATGACAGCCATGAATAGGGGAGAAGCCAATGTTCAGAGGACTTCAGTTACTGGGAATGTCATTCCACCTCCAGTGAACAATGTTGCTCAAGCTCAGCATGTACGAATCCCTGCTGAGAATCAAGCCATACAGGAGCGTACCATCGTCCGAGATGGACATTCTTCTTCTCTTAATGCCACAGACTATCAGAGCTTTGCCTTCTCTGTGCCAGATTTCCAAGGGGTAGCTCCAAAGATTAAACCTAAGGATCCAAGGGTCGTTGCGTTTGATGAAAGATGTCGTGTGTTCGAAGAGAAGCTTGATGCCCTAATGAAGCGTGATACTCTTGATTTGAATGCTGCGAGCATGTGTTTGGTGCCCGGCCTTGTGTTGCCTCCGAAATTTGAGATGCCGAATTTTGAGAAATACAAAGGGGATAGCTGTCCGAAGCTACATTTGGTGATGTTTAGCCGAAGAATGACCTCACATGTCTATAATGACAAGCTTATGATTCACTGTTTCCAGGACAGTCTGAGTGGGGCATCATTGAGTTGATATATGCAGTTGGAAAGTGGTAGCATCCGATCATGGTCAGATCTAGCCAATGCCTTTGTAAAGCAGTACAGTTATAATCTTGACATGGCTCCTAGCCGCCTGCAGTTGCAAGGTTTATCTAAAGCGGATAATGAATCATTCAGGGAGTATGCTCAGAGATGGAGAGAGTTAGCTGCTCGCGTTCAACCACCACTTTTGGAAAGAGAATTGGTTAATATGTTCAAGGATACTTTGCAAGGACCATACTTCGATAAGTTGATTACTGTATTAAAATTCTCTGACTTGGTAATACTTAGAGAACGCGTTGAGTTCGGTATCAAGTGTGGAAAAATCCAATGCGTCTCGAAGTTCCCAGCTAATGAAAGTGGATCAGTCGTCAGTGCTCAAGAAGAATGGGAGGAAGAAAGTAATTTCATCTGGGAACATCCACCATCTCATCCTCAATATTCAGATGCATCAATTATTCAGAGTCAGCAATCTTCTGGATCTTAGAATCAACGGTCGTACCGCCGTCAGCCGCGTCGGCACGCCCGACAAAGACCTAGGAAGCCAGAGAGGCATTTCACTTAGTTGCCAATGTCGTTGAGTCAGATGTTGCCAGATTTAATCAGAGGTGGACTTATAGTTCCAAAGGGGGTAACGCCGGTACCTTTTCCTTATCCATCAGATTTTGATGTCAACGCCCATTGCGACTATCATGCTGGGGCACAGGGGCATTCAACTAAAGATTGTAAGGTGCTCAAGAGTAAGATTCAGACACTGCTTGACTCCAACATGTTCTCATTCACGCCTCAGGGTATTCAGATCCGCGACTCTCCTTCATCCAGTCATGTGGGTTCATCAGTTCAGGTTATGGAAGAAGACACCGAGAGCAGTGGTGCAAGTTTTTATCAGACTGACTTCGATGAGCAATTATGAAGATGGCTAGTTCGGCAGCAAGTCAAGCTTGGAAAACCCAGTTCCCCGAAGCTGCCAATCTTTTAGATCATGTCATTTCTTTGCATTTGTAGTTTCTTTTTTCTTAAAGTGCAAACTCATTTGTAAAACTCGTCTGTTTTCAATTGATAATGATAATGAAATAAATATGCATGTTTTGATTAAATCCATCTGTGTTCACTCATATTTTCTTTATTGATATCTAACCCTTGTTTAAGTAGGATCTGAGGGAGGATGATGAAATTCAAAGACGCAGAACTTCTGATGGTATGCTTTTGGGACAAAACCTTCCTGATGATGTACAGGCATTGTTTCAAATCCCTAAACACCGGAGATATAAGGAAAATAATCCTTGTCAACCCCTTTGAGCCTAGAAGTAGGAGTTTCTTTCTGAAAACGAAAAAACCCTCAATCTTAACCTGGGGCAGGGTAGGTGTCAATTAATTTGACCGAGCGTTCAATTCGAGGATCAAATCTATGGTTATCCCTCACCAACCGAAGAGTGAGGTAGTCACATCCCTTTCAAACAAATCAGACAAGCCAGTATCACACGATTTGTTCAAAAAAAGAGAAAGAGAATCAAAGAAAAAAGACAGCCCGCTAAGTCGAAACTTGAAAACAAGTGACTTAGGCAAAAGTTAGGGCATCCCGCTGGACTTCGAAATTGAAAATTCAAAAGAGTTAGTCCAGGCAAAATCAGGGAAAAGCAAAAGAATAAAAAGTGAAAAAATGAAAAAAGAAAAATCCTCAAATAAAGAACAAGTCGTGTGTTTACAGACACCAAAGGCAAAAGGGGTGGCTGTCACTCCGAAAACCGTGTGGGTTCTTTCTATCCCCATACTATTCATTAACCTTGTTGAAAGGTGAGCGCTTATGTCGAGTTAGCTAAACGTAGGACTGGAGAACATCAAGGAGAATGGGTGGGTTAAAACAAAACTTTGAGCCTTATATCCTTTCTTTCTCAAACCGTGAACCAAACCACGTTACAACCTTTAAAAGACCTAATTGAAGCAAGGTTGTTTCGAAAGCATACTTCAGTAAAGATCGCGTCGAACCTGACTCCTAAAAGGATCTTCTTACCATTCATGTTGGTATCAGCGACACTTTGATTAGTGATTCATTCACTATATGTCACAACTTTTTTTCCAGTGAACAGACTTGGATTTCAAAACTGTCATATGCATTGCATTAAAATTGTCATTTTCAAAACGAATTGTTTTACTTGCGAGTAAGTGCTTGATCAGGGAAGTTTCTGCAATGAAAAGATTGATCAATATAAGTGCAAAGTGCCTGAGTACTCCATTGAGAAGGGGCAAGCCATCAAATAGTCATATCAAATGGGCAATTCATTCCAAGATTCAGCCAATCTGGGGCAATCAGGTTGAGATTCGACAAATCTCTCGAAGGTCAGTCAGTCAAAGGTACTCCTTCACAGATCAGCCAGTCAAGGGCAAAATCACTTCAAGGCTGGGGCAGGTCACCCCAAAAGCAAAAGGGTTTTTCTCAGGAGAACGGTTAATCAAGATCATGGGGCAGGATATATAAGATCTTCATGAGACCTCTCGAAGACAGGTTCCTTTATGGGCTATGCTGTATCAGGGCATCTTTTGGTCATATCACATCTGCAGGGTTCATGTTGATGGTCGACACGTGACGTCCCCTGTAGAGTTTCTCTCCCCAACAGAGTAAGGGTAGAAAGTAAGTCTCCAGCAGAGGAGTAAGCTCAATGTTGTCCCCTAGCAGAGTGGATATCATCAACCGTCATTCCCCGAGCAGAGTTGTTGGTGAAGGCTGGTATTCCCCAGCAGGTTAAGGGTGTTTCCCCGACTACAGGCTAAGTTCAATGATATTCTCCAGCAGGTTCGCTGTTATTGACTTCATTCCCCAAGCAGGTGATAGTCATCTCAATGGCTTGATCAACAGTGGTTGACGTCCCCACCAGATTCAAAGTCCAATGGTTATTGACACCTCTTCCGTAACAGATCTTTGGGGTCCATTTTCAAGGTTTATTCGTAATCCCCAACGGAGTGGGAGTTCTCTTTGGGTTTCATCTTCAGCAGTGGTTATATCAGGAAGGTCGGTCAGTGTGACTTCCTCGGCAGGGTTCGTAACCTCGGAGACAGTTCAGTTCGCCATCCCCAGCGGATTTGGCCTCTTCTCTTCAGTATTTATTTTGCTGGAGGGGTCTCTTTTGCATATCATAAGCATTTTGCATTTCATCCTCAAACGCGTAGCATTTCCATTTCGTATGGAGCATTATGCTAAAACGTTCAAACATATGCATGCGAAGCATAAGCCAGATTTGGTACCTTGTACAGAAGCCCGAATCAATTTTCAGTCAGAACAGTGACATATCCCAAAAGAGAATGCCAAGCCATTCCTCAGCAGACAGTTTCTTTCCGTCAACCCTTTGACGATGTGTTCTGAGCTCAGGTTTCGTACCTTCGGATGTTTTCAGTTTCTTTCCGTCAACCCTTTGACGATGTGTTCCGAGCTCAGGTTTCGTACCTTCGGATGTTTTCAGTTTCTTTCCGTCAACCCTTTGACGATGTGTTCCGAGCTCAGGTTTCGTACCTTCGGATGTTTTCAGTTTTCTTTCCGTCATCCCCATGACGATGTATTCCTACGGTGGAATTTTCTTTCTGTCATCCCCATGACGATATGTTCCTACGGTGGAATTTTCTTTCTGTCATCCCTATGACAATGTGTTATCTTTTCAGATTTTCTTTCCGTCATCCCCATGACGATGTATTCTTACGGTGGAATTTTCTTTCTGTCATCCCTATGACAATGTGTTATCTTCATCAATTCCTTGACGATGTCTGCCTGTCCGTGTTTCCTTCGACACCCGTCCGTGTTTGAACCTTTGATTTCAATACCCGTCCGTATTGACCTGTTGAGAACACCCGTCCATGTTCAGTTCATCATTTTAATCCCCAATAAGGCCAGTCCCCAGTAAATTGAACCTTTTTACACTCGTCCGTGTACCTTTTCGATACCCGTCCATATTGAACCTTTTCACACCTGTTCGTGTATCTTTTCAATACCCGTCCGTATTAAACCTTTTTACACCCGTCCATGTACCTTCTCGATACACGTCCGTATTGAACCCTCTTTACACCCTTCTGTGTTCCTTTTCGATACCCGTCCGTATTGAAACATTTTTACACCCGTCCGTGTACCTTTTCGATACCCGTCCGTATTGAATCTCCTTTATACCCGTCCATGTACCTTTTTGATACCCGTCCGTATTGAATCTCCTTTACACCCGTCCATGTACCTTATCGATACCCGTCCGTATTGAATCATTTTACACCCGTCTGTGTATCTTTTCGATGCCCGTCCGTATCTGATATCTTTGATTCCTTGACACCCGTCCGTGTTTATCCCCAGCATAGCTAACACTCATTTGTGTTAATTTCAAGACATTTCAATACATTGTTTGTATTGGTTTCCAACACTCGTACGTGTTGTGACAGTGCAGCATTTATTGCTTGTTCCCCAGTGGAGTCGTCCCTCCTTTGAGGTTTGCAAATTTCAGGTTTCTTTTGGTATTCAATCTCCGTGAATCCTTTGAATGCATGACAGCCGTTGCTATCATACCTTCAGGACCAAGTTGATTGAATAGGGGCAGCTGTAACACCCCAAAATTTGCCTTCTTGTTTTTGGCTAACTGGCTTATGTTTCTTTGCATTTCTTGCATTAGTATTTGTGCATAGCATTGGTTATTAGCATGGGATCAAAGGGTTTTCTTATTATCAGTATTTTCCTATTCAGGTTCATCAAGTTCTGAGGTTTTCTTATTCAGAGAGAGCATCAGACGCTCAGGGTTTCTTCGTTGATTCAATTGAGGGTGCTATTGAGCTAGGGTTTGATGTTTCAACTTCTCAGGTCATTTCTTCGTCATTGTGCACCCAAAGTAGGTGGTCCAGGATTTCTTATCTTTTACGTGGGTTTGCTGATATTCATCAATTGAAGATGGTGGTTATGGCTTCGTGGTGAAGGCATTTTGGGTCATGGTGCAAGAGATCCAGTGGTGGATTCATATTGTGGTCAAGGCACTGTTGTCCGCTCAGTTGCTTATCATTTGTTGTTGGGGATTCATTGAGAATACAAATTTGGTTTGAATTGGAAGTTTGATTGATTATGTGGATTTCTTGGAATTCATTCTTCATTATCCATCTTTTCTAATACTATATTTAGATGTCCATTTTTTATCCGTTTTTGGTAATTTCCCTAATATCCATTCATTAACCAACTTCCCATTACAAATATCCACATCCATTTTTATTCAAAATCCATTCTTTGTAACCCAAATCCATTTTGTATAACTCATTTATCCATATCCAAACTCGTTATTCTTAATCCATTTCAATTTCCAAATCCATAAACCATATCCAATCCATTTGTCCATTTTTACTTGACTCCATTCTCTCATTCATTTTTCTATTCAAGTTTTAATTCACTTATCTTTTTCCTTCATAAACCATTTTATTTTTTTAAACCATTCACAAATATTCCCATTTCCAATATCCAATTCCATTTTTAATCTATTTCAGTATCCATTTTTAATACTCATATCCATTTTTACCAATTTCCTAAGCTAATTGTCCATTTTCACATCATTCTAAACTCAAAGCCCATCACCAAGAAAAATAAATCCAATGTTCATATTACAAAAAATAGAAAAGAGAAAAACTTCTAAAAAGATCCATGCGGCCCATGTAATATTACCCTCACGATCCACATAAACCAACTTTCAGCCAACATCAAGGAAAAGGCCATGTCATGCTGCAGGCACAAGTGATTCACATCATACATAAGCCAAAACCAATTTTTTCATAAAATGATGGCCAGCTGTAATTGAAAACGTTACCAAATTTTCAGCAGAAATTACAAAGTTCATTTATAAACCATGACAGGAAACGCATACAAACGCGTGACTTTCTACACAACAATTTTCATAACAGCTACAATTCGTGACCAATACCACACGAGAACCTCAACAAAATCCCTAATGGAAATTCACTTGAATACCGATCCTACCCTTCCCCAACTCACTGTATAAAAAAGGCAGCTGCAGTAGAATTGGAGGACCACTGATACGCTCTGCAAATCATCTTCATTCTACTGATTCCATTTTAGAAAATTCACTAAACTCTGCACAAATTACCATCAATTCATAACCAGAGTTACACTAAGAGGAAGATTAAGCAGAAACAGAAGAAGAAAGCACAACAACTTACGTCATTCTTCAGCGCATAGCCAAAAAAGAATCACAACGTTACCAACTCTTCAGCCTGCAGAATCAACAGCATCGAAGGTTCTACAACAACGATTCAGAAAGCACTCTCCATCATTTTCGATCACAAACGATTCCAAATCAAAGGAGAGAAGCTCAGTTTGCAACTACAACATTTCAGCGGTGAATCAGAGAAGAAGAAAGAAGGTTCAGAATTCGTACCTGAAGTATAATCTCTGGTTTTCTTCCGTTGTCGACTTCGAAGCGCCATCGGAGCGACTGCGATAGGTACGTTAATCTCATACCAAATTTTAAGATGTGATGATGTGTTCGTATGTTTAATGTTTCCGATTCTGCAACTCGAAGCTTGTTTTCCATTGCAATTGTTGTCGATGTTTGAGCGTTGTTTTTGCCGTCAGGTTTGTGATTGATCGAGAGTGATGGGGAGGTAGAGACAGAAGCGAACGAGGGTGAGAAGAGCGATGAAGAAGACGGTGAGTGGAATGCGTCGGCGTGATTCTGAGCGACTAGCGGCGAGGAGATTATGTGAGAAAGAAGCGAGGCGGAAGAAGGAACCGCCGGCGTTTTGTTGCGACGGAGAGTGCACGGAACTAGAGTAGCGGAGACGAACGAGGGAGCGAAGTTGAGAGATTGAAAAGGTTGAGCGATTGAGGAAGAGAGTGGAAACAGAGGCGACGAGGTTAAGTTTAGAGTCGTGCTGAGGGTGGCGGAATGGAAGAAGGTTTAGTGTTGTTTTGTTTTTGGCGTTGAGTGGAGAAACCGAGGTTTCCGGTAAGGTTATAGTGAAGGGTGTGACGGCGGCGAAATAAAAATGAGGAGAGTGGATTTGCCTGATGGTGTTTCGAAGGGCCATGGATGAAGAGCAAAAATGTTAAGATTGAGGAAGGAGACATTTCCGGCACGAAGGATTTGGTGAAAACCGTCAGAGAAAGAGGTTGAAGAAGACGGATGATGAAGGAGACGGCTGTGTGAAGATTGTGTTAGTTGGTTTTTCAGTAGGATTAGGTTTTACTAACTCCATCTTGGGCCGAGTTGCTTTAAGCCCTCATAACTTTTCCTCACTACACACCATAAACACTTTACACCCCCTCTGTTGGTGAGTTGAATCGGATTGGGCCTCAAAACCCATACGATTTATTTTCTGCACCGCCCTGACTGTTCGCACACCCCCTCTAGCTTCTTACAAACCTTTGGGCTTAGGCTGGCAGGCCCATGTGCCTGAGTGCTGTTTCACACCCCCAGATTCAATTTTGCCCCCTTTTGTTTTATTTGTTTTTTTCTTTTATTTTGTTTTTTTAATTGTTTTGCTAATTGTAATTTAGAATAATTAAAATAGTCAAATTTTGGAATTATATTTTAATTGGTCGCAATTAGATTTTGATTAGAATTTTGGATTAATTTTTATTTACATTAATACTAATCTTTTTTTTACTAGAAGTAGATTTTATTTTTTTTAATTAGATTTTAATTTGAATCAATTTTTAGGTTTAGATATTAATTTTTAGATTAACTTTTCTTGTTAGAATTTAATCTTGATTTTTACTTAGCATTCTAATTTTATCTTAATTAATTTCTGATTAATTCCTGATTAAATACTTACTTGCCTCTCGTTTGATTTTCTCTTTGTGATTGAGTTGTCTGATGTTTACTTGTTGATTTACTCTGTATTCACATGCTCCCTTAAGGCTCCTAGTCCGACTTAATTTCTGATTAAGCTCGGAGTAGGATAGACATTAGGCTCTCAATCCAAGCATGATAACATTAGTTAGTCGTCCCTCCTAAGCCTCACTAACCATAGGTCATCCATGCATGATAACATTAGGACTCTTAGTTTCCCTTTAGAGTTTCCTTTGTGTCTTCTCTCTTCTCATCTCAAAACTTCTTGAAAACACTTAATAAAATATAACGTATATTGCACTCGAGCCTCAAGTGTAGGAAATGAAGAACGAGGGGTCTCCCCTCCTCTTCTAGAGTGTTTAGCATACGTCCCATTTGGGGGCGACCATGCGATTCACTCGTTCCCGCATCGTAGACTTTGGTGCAATGTAAGTTACGAACTAACTTAAAACACTTTTGTCTTAAAAAACACCAAACAAATTCAAATCTTTTTATCCTTCGGGATTGTTGGGTTTCAAACTTCTTTTTTTTCAGACAGCAAGCTCCAGACGACGACACCCCTTGATGCAGACAGCAAGCGTGGATCCCATCGAGTACGATGGACGTGTTGGGTGCTAACACCTTCCCTTCGTGTAACCGACTCCCGTACCCGTTTCTCTTGGTCGCGAGACCATGCTCTTTTCCTTCCTTCAGGTTTATGCAGTGTTTCCTTTCTCTCTCTCGGGATAAATACACATTGCTGGCGACTCTGTGTTTTTCCGCGCCACTCTCGCGTTTGTACCGTTGGATGCGAATCTTTCGGGAGCGACAGGATGTAAACAAATTTAAGTATAAATACAGTTGTGTAATCATTTGCTTGATTATTTCTTTTCTTTAAGTAGATCTTCTTATCTAGATGTTCTTTATACGATGTTTATATTATCTACTCATGTTGATTCTCAAATTTTTATTTTGAGTATTCTTCAATGTTGTTCACTATGGTGAATAAAACAATGAGAATTTGAGTCTTTATATATTTTTCTTTTTTTATCATTGATTGATCTTGATATTCGATAAAGAATTTATTGTAATATGTGTATTATATACAACATGATATTTCACGTCCTTGTAGTCAGGTCTTGACACGCATGACATTGTACTTTGGTACCTTGTGTAATTTGCTTAGTTCTCTCTCATATTTAAATGTTTAAGTTGAAAGGAAAATCATCAAATTAATTCTTTCTAGAGAATAAACTTAACTGATGATAACCAGTGGAACTAACTTTTTAGAGGGTGACAATTTGATCTTCTAAAAGAGGATAAAACTGTTGACTTAAAGCTTGGAGTAGACCAGAGAAAATTCATTATTACATGGGTATTCATATCTAGATGACATTGTTTACAACATGTACCAAAGAGACGTCTTAATTATGTGCATCTAGAAGATCCTTCAACAAATGTAGTACCAAGAGCTTAATGATCATTGTCTCAGATGATATCTTTTAGATTCATCATTAGACTAGAGGATCATTTCTTAGAACTACCCGACTCTTCTTAGAGGATGGATTATATTTAATATATTTAAAATCTTTCTAATCATATAATAAATGTTAGACAATAAAATATTTTGAGAACAACCTTTGAAATCCAAATTTGAGAAAAGAAAAAAAAGAAAAGAAAGTAGGAGAACTTTAAAGATAAACATTTAGAGAAAAAGCTCTGTTCAAGAAATAATGAAAACTACTCAAGTATCAAATTATTTTATTGTATACAAATTTTCTGTTGAAATAATAAACACTTATATTTGTGTTTAAATTTCTTTACAAACTCTATTGTGTATCCTTTGTAAACATGAACAATTATCTATAATTTGATTGTATTTTTCTGAAAGATATGCTGTAGTCAAATTCATTAAGAAAACAAAGAGAATAAGTTAGGTTAAGTTATTTATGGTAAAGAAGTCTTATATATAACCCAGTTTAACTAGAAGGTACCTTAATGAGAGAAATTGTGATTGGTGGCATTATTGTGAAAATCTCTGGAGTGTAAGAGGATTGAGCATAACTTTGATTTGCTGAGTGAACTAGGATATATTATAGGTTTAAATAGTGTTTTCGTCCCTATAAATTGGCGAGTTTTTTGTTTTCGTCCCTGAATCTTTTTTTTTTCGGTACCAGTCTTCATATGTCTATTTCTTTTTGGCTTTAGTCTCTGCTGTGAGTTAACCGTTAAAAAAACGCTGAAGTGGCAGACGGTAATGACTTGGCGCTGCTGATGTGGTACGTAACGCATACGAGGCAGACTTTTTTTTACTTTTTCCATTTATTTTAATCTTCAATAATTCCACATAAGCGTTTTGATTTTGGTCCTTTAGCCACTAGACCATTCGACTCACTTGTGTTTTTACTTGCAACAAATTTATATATTACATAAATCCAATATTTACTATTTAATATAAATATTTAATAAATTAATATTTATAAATACTGCACTTATTTAATATAAACACTGCACTTATTTAATACTTATAAATATTTAATATAAATATTATTAATAATTTACTGTAATTAATTAATACTCTAATTATTTAATAAATTAAATTAAATAAATTTACTGTAATTATTTAGTAAATTAAACTATTAAAAATACTAATTAAACTATTTAATATTTAAACTATTAGTTTAAACTAATAGTACTTATAATAATTATTTAATAAATTACTTAAAATTCAATTACCAAAATAGTATATTAAATAGTTTAATTATTTTATATCATTAAATATAATTAATATTTCAACTATTTAGCATTTCAATTATTTTTTTTACAAGAATTCTTTAATTTATAATTCAAGTAATTTATTTCAACTATTTAATGTATTTAATTTACAAGAATTTTTACAAGTAATTGATTTCAACTATTTAATATTTCAATTATTTCAAATTTTTTTACAAGAATCGTAATATTTTATAATAAGTTTATTTATAATAATTATTAGTTATTAAATATAATTACAGTATTAATTCAACATTACTTAAAATTTAGTATTTAATAAATGACTTAATATTTAATAGGCTAAAATACAGTTTTGGTCCCCCTGTTTTTTAAAATTCACAGTTTTGGTCCTCCTGTTTTTTTTTTTTAACAGTTTTGGTCCCCCACCCCAATTTTAGCCCAAAAAAAGTGATGAACAGTAACTTGTCAGTACATGTCCGTACATGAACAGTACACGTCCGTACATAAACAGTGAGGGGTGGGGGACCAAAACTGTTAAAAAAAAAAACAGGTGGACCAAAACTGTGAATTTTGAAAAACAGGGGGACCAAAATTGTATTTTAGCCTATTTAATAATGTTACTTAATAAGTTACTTAATAAATTACTTTATATAGTTTATAAAATAGTTTAATATATTGGAACATTAATTAAAATAAGTTTATAAAATATAATGCAATGCAGTATATGTATATATAAGTACAGTGCATTATATGTATATATAAGTGTAGTGCAGTATTTTATGAACTATTCTATAAAATAAGTGTAGTATTTATGTAATATATAAGTTTGTTGTAGTAAACTAAACAAATATGTTTGTTTAGTCTAGTGGTTAAGGACTATCATGTGAATGCCATGGTCATGAGTTCAATTTAGGAATTTCTTAACACACCACCCAGCCTTCTTAGGCACCTAGTGCGCTGACGAAAATACCCCTACGTTCTGGATGTGCAAATCCGGACGCACCGTTTTTTTAAAGTTTTTCAGTTTTTACCGGATGTGCACATCCGGTAAACGTTCGTATTTGCAAATCCAGAATAAAATCTGATGCAGAACACCAAAAATCCAACAATGTTTCTCACATTCATAAAATAAAATTGGGATTACATTGAGAAAATTGCCATGACATCGACAGAAATTTAAATATTACAAGATTAATAGCCCGGTGGACGCTTGCACATCTCTAAGATGTCATCGACCGTTCTTCGGATTTTGACGGTCGCCTCGAACTCGAGCGAGAATCGTTCTTCGTAGCCCAAAAAAGTTTTCCACATCGCTCTAACATCCTCTTGATTCTTGAGCTCAACAAGGTTGTAAGCGAAGTTCCCTTCGTTATCAACGAAAGATGAACGATACTGAAGCTTCGCAACCTTCCGTTTGTCTTCGTAAGGTAGGAGATGTTCGATGTCGTCAATGATCTCGCCGATGGAGGTGTCCCTCGTTAACTTATACTTGTGACCGCGTGTTTTACCTTCGGTGTAGGAGACAGTTGCGACATACCAATGGATCTTGATATCATACAATTGAGACATTTAGTGTTTGTGTGAATGATATCAAATGAAACCCCTAACTTATAGAAATGTTAGGGTAATGTTATATCTGCCTAAGTTCGTTCCGGATGTGCAGATCCGGACAAACCCTACAAATATTGGTTCCGGATGTGCAAATCTGGAAATTGTCCGGATCTGCAAATCAGAATGTTTTACTGATACAATTTTAAAACAGAATTGAACAACTTATGCAGCCACTTGGAATACTTTCGGTGCAATAAAATTCGTAAGTGTATTAAAAAGGCATATGGATAAAAATACAATATATTTCACTTCAATAATGTACATTGTGTCGTATGATTATACAAAAGAGTTAAAACAAAATTCTCCGTCTAAATCTATTGGAGCTAGAACTTTCGATTTTTCCGCATTTGATGCCTTTTCAATTGCGTGCAATCTTTCGAATTCAAGCCTCCTTTCGACAAAACTATTCGGTCAAGACTCGGCAATTGCGGTTGCATGCGTCGCCCATTACGGTGATTTAGGTGGTATCGGGCATCCGGGTTTCAAGATAACTTGTACGAAATATCTTGATTTTGCAAGCCATCCGATACACATGATACGATGATTTGGATTCGACGGAGGTGCGGTGTGGAGTGGAAAAAAGGTTTCTGAAAATCCGTATCTCATCAAGTCGATACACAACATATCGTAGGCGCATGTTATAAGATGATCCATCTCGGGGAAGCTCATCAATTTCGATACCGGTGACAGACCACTCAACCACGGAACAAGTGAATCGTGAACCTTGTTGTAATTTTCTTGATTTTCATAGAGACGCAAGTATGCTTCTTCATGAGTCTCCAACTCTAGGATAAGTTGATGACGTACAAGTGCATGACCTTCCTCTCCTTTACCGAGTAGTGCCGACATAGCTCGGTAACCGCAATTACTATCCCCTACAACATCGATTATAGCGTCGATATGCTTGTGCATAAAAACTGACATCTCGTCAATAAAGGAAATCATACGTGTAGTTGGAGTCGGAGTCGGAACTCGTGGAATCGGTGTCGGAGCCGGTTTGGAAATGCGAGCTCCTTTCATGACACCTTGTAGAGATTTAGGAGTTGGATAGTCTGGAAAGATTTGGTCAACGTGCTCATAATACGAAGGAGACCGAGTTATTGAGTTGTCATTTGGTGTAGGCTTCAACTTCTTCGGAGCACCCTTTGTCTTAACCAGTTGAGACGGCGGTATCATTGCAGTTGTTTCGGGTAAGGCAATCTTCCTCAACTCTTATTTGATGTGTAGCTTCAAATTGTCGTCGGCCTTCGAAAATCTCTTTTGAATCGCTTCCAATTCGGCCAAAATAGAGATATCTGGTTTATCTCATTCCTTACAACTATCATCATCAAAAGTAAGTCTCATTCAATGAGGGAAAACTTCGTCAATTTGTATTGGCTCACCTAGCTTCAACTTTTTAGCAATTGCACAAGCACAAGGAAGATCGTAGGTTTTCACAATAGTACAACCACACTTTGCACTATCGGAACCTACCGTTTCGGCTCGGTTGGCCTCGTGAAAAATATAGCCCAACCTCGCCCGAGACATGTCGTCGATCAATTGAGAGTAGAGGAAGTTACCTTTAAACCTATGTTCCAAAACCGTCATGCTCCGACCGAAAGTGGTTTGTATCTCATTGTGTTGGTTTTTAATCATTAGATGCACGGAGTCCCAATCCCGACATAAACCCCCTTGCTATTCTCTAACCAATTCTTCAAAGTGGCATGTGCCGACTCAACTCTATTGGTGATAGTGTTTCCAAGATGTTGTACGTTATCGGTCCACGCACAAACAATCTTTTCTTTCACTTGATCAAGAATGGTGGATTCAACATATTTCAACAAAGCAGGGTACCGTTCACACACTTTCCCGAATTTAATGACTGAATCGGCATATAATTCTGTTGTGGAAGAATTTAAAATATGAGTCCATGCATCCATAATTTTCTCTACAATGACACCCGACCTAACCACTTTGCCGTCTTCCGACTCCACTTGTTTCGCACCCACTGCGGTCTTGACCCGACTTCGCACATTCTTTGTTATGTGAAATCGACAAAGTAGTGCATTGGAGGAAGGAAAGACCTTTGCAACCGCATTCATCAAGGCGTTGTCGCGGTCCGTAACAATTGCTTTTGGCATTTGAACATGTTTCTTCAAAAGTGACCGACACGTCTCCAACGCCCACGTGAAATTGTCCTCTTTCTCACACTCCAAAAAGGCGAAGCCGACGGCATATGTCTTATCCGTAGACGTAATGCCAACCATCTCAAATAATGGAAGACGATACTTGTTTGTCTTGTAGGTGCTATCGAGAATGAGCACTGTCGAGAACGTGTTGAATAACATGATGGAATCTGGATGAGTCCAAAAAATATCTCGGACTGTAATTTCATCATCGCAATATCTGTACCGAGACACATAATCGTTGTCCTACAACACTTTCAACAATTGTTGCATCTCACTCCTATCTCCCCTAATTGCCTTGTTCGTTTGATACCGAATGTTATACACTTGCTTTATGTTTGCAACATTTTTGGGTTCTTTCCGTTTCAACGTCGCAAGTATATTCTTCGGTTGGACAAGGTTCACGATCATGTCGGCTATACGTGTCTTTTCTTCTGCCTTGAGCCGACATACACTTGGATGTCCATGAAGCTTTGAGCACATTTCGTGGTTATGTATACCACAACGAACGGTAAATCTCCATTTCTTGGAAACTAACATGTAACCACCAATCTTAAAAGGGAACTCACATCTTCTAGTACCGGTCTCGTCTTTCTTTAACTTCCGTAGAGGTGCTTGATATTTTCCGCTTCTTTCACAACCCAAAATTACAAAAGCTTTTCTTCTATCCGACCCATTATCCGATCTCACGATATTTACACCGAAGCCAAGCTCAATAGTCGTCCTACGAATGTATGCAATCATGCTTTCACAATCATCAAAGTCTTGCTTGTTGTTAAAGTCACCGCCGACATCAACCGACTTTACGAACATGCCTTCATCTTTCGGGGAAATCGGCGCAACTAATTCTTTTGCCATGTTATCGGGGTGCACCATATCTATTTATAAACAAGAATAGAACAATTAATATGTATAAATAAAATATATTCAAAAATGCTGAAAATTTAAATTAATTAGCTTTAGGCATTTTTCCGGATATGCACATCCGGAAATGTGCATGCTCTCGTTCCGGATGTGCAGATCCGGAAGCAGCGTAACTTGTTTTTTAAAAAATGTAGATTGATAATGTGAGTAATGTAGTGGATGAAGTTGAATGTTTACCTGAAATTCTGTCTTTCCTTGCTCCCTTTGATTTGTTGCACCAAAAACTTGAACTTTTTGAGTGAGAAATGAGATTGATAAAGTAGGGTTTTTTGAGTTGGTGAGAGTGAGTGTAGTAGGAGAAATGTTGAGAATGGGAAGGAGGAATGATCATGCAACTTCAAATATATCAGCTTTTTTTTCCGGATATCCAGATCCGGAGGTCTTCCGAATATGCACATCTGGAACAACTTCTTATTTTTTAAGGATACGGTGCGTCCGGATGTGCACATCCGGAATCAGTGGTGCCTAAGAAACTTAGGTGGTGCATTAAGAAACCACCTTCAATTTTTCTTGAGCCCATTTTTATGTTTTGTATTTTCGAATTTAACATCAAAACAAAAAAAGCCACGCGTGCACCGTTAGTCTAGTCAGCTTTTTTTTAACAGAATTTTAACGTCAGGGACTAAAGGCAACACAAAAGGGAAATATAGGGACTCAGATTTGCTGGGATATTAAGATTAGGGTGTGGAGGTGATTCAAAGCGGTAGATATTTGTAATTCCAACTCTGATTTTTTAGCTTTTTGTATGGATCCGTTAAGAGGCTAGTTGGTTTAGAGTTGGTTAGGAATATCTGGTCGGTTTTTTTATTATCGATGTTTGTACTCTCCTGGTCTAAACACTATTTGTGTCCAGACAGTTTTATTTAATCCATTGGCTTTAAGGAAAAAAAAAGGGACTCAGACCGAAAAAAAAAGATATAGGGACTAAATTCAAAAACTCGCTAATTTACCGGGACCAAAAGACTATTTAAGCTTATATTCTATGTGTCAAATAATCTTCCCTTTATCTGTTTACATTCATCATTTGTGTTTGAATATGTTTTTATATTTAAATAATTGCAAAATGTTTTATACTCCAACGCAAACCCCTATTTCTTAAGTTTTTTTTTCATTTGTAGTTAGCATCAAAGCTTCACTATCTTATTTCAACACTTAACAGTGTAAAAGTATGATGCCTTTGAGAATAACAATGGCGCACCATATAATTGTTAATGTTGAAGAAACTATTACTTAATACTCAATATTTGATAGATAAATATTTGACTACTTGAAGGTTAATGAGTTAGATACTAAAATGTTACAAAGCACTTACAAATGCTAAGGGAAAATAATGAGATATTCCAGATATGAATGTGGCATAGAAAAAGGCGTTCAAAATCAAAAGGATGGATCAAAATCAATTACCAAACATGCTCAGAGATGCTTCACAATATCATACAAGTCACACAAACGAAGTGCTCAAAGACAACATCCAAAAGTCAATGAAAAATGACCTAAAAAATCTTGGAAAAATGTATGAAATGCCTTAATATATCATAGAAGCACGTATCAATTATCATGTGAAAATTCAAACCAAAACTATGTCAAACAAATCAAGAATGAGGCATGTACCATGGATGAATGTTCATACAAAAGAAATTAAATGGAAATTCATGGGAAAATCGAAAAATATGCTAAAATCAGAAAATAAAACATGCAAATATTATTTAAATGCATTGTGATGCTTCATGATGTTTTTCAGGATTTTATCATGCTTAAAAGGGATTTTAAAAATTAAAAAGCAAACACATATGAAAAGGAAAATAAAAAAATAAAGAAATAGAGCAGGGAGGTGCAACACAAGCAAATATCCAGTTGAAAGCGCATTGGGCTCAGTGAACTGGGGGTGTGGATATCAAAAATGCAAGGCCCAATGCACTTGCCAGCCTGCAGCGCATAACATGTGGCTCAGTCAAAATGTTGACTCAAGGAGAGCCATAAGATCCAGTCCTGATCAGATGATCAAGTAACTATGCAAATCGTGTGGTTGATTATGATGCAAGCATATGCTAATAATGATGGAACGCGCACACGTGGTCAGATATTCAAAACCACATCAGAATGAAAGCACGTGATGGAGAGGCTCCCTCATTAATGCGTTGGCAGCCTCACGTGCGTTGGATCAATAGCAACCAACGGATACAATATGTTATGGACTGAAACCCTAGGTGATGAACATCTGATGAAGGTCACCGGCCGGAGAAGCCTTCAGTCGTCTTCTCCGGCCACACGCCGCCGTAGTCAAGCTAACAGGTACTCAAAAATTAACAAAACATATGCCATTCTACTCCTTATGCTACGCAGACTCCAAATCTAGCCTCAGAAATCACATACAATGCACACACAGAGAGAATCGAAGGAAAACTTCTTGCCCTAATTTCAAGATCTATGCTCTTATGGAGCCATCAACTAGCCAGAGTCACAATAGCTCCTATTGAGCTTCAAAAACAAATGGAATCAAGATTAAATCAAGTGAATATACAGAGTAAAGTTGAAGAAGAAACCTGTTGTTTTGAAGCCTTTTCAAGTGAAAGAATACCAGAGAGGAGAATCCTTGATCTTTAGAACTTGTTGCTGGCCAAATAAAGGCAAAATGAAGCTTCAAACTCTCTTGAAATTCAGCGAAGGAAAGTGAAATCAAACTTGATGTAGCAGCTTCCTTTGCTTACACACACTTTCTTGGTGATGATTGATGAAGAATCAAGATGAAAAGTGCAGAGAGATTTTGGTGAAAATGAAGTTTCGTGAGAGAGAAAACTTTGAGAGAGTGAGTGAATTTTTTGGTGAAAAGTGAAGAATGAAGAATCCCCTCCAAATTCAGTTAGAGCTTTGTTTTTATATGTGAGGTTAGCTTCTAACTTTCATGGTTAACAGTTAGAAGTGTGGTTAGGTTAGTTGTGAAGTGAGTGAAGTTAAAATGAAAACGAAAAATGGAGAATGAGAGTAGTGTGATGGTGAGCTCGTGTATGGATGGAGTGATCAGTGCATTTTGATGCATATTCTTCTATGCTTAGAATTAGGCATTTCTTTGGTTTGGTTTGTTTATTTTTCTATTTTACGATATTTTTATAATTTAATTTATTTTCAGCCTTATTTGATTTTCGTTTGTTATTTTCAGCATTAGCAGCTTTTAATAAAAAAATCATAACTGGAGCTACAGGAATCAGATTGAGGCGTTCTACTAGTCGTTGGAAAGCTAAGAGAAAGAGCTACAACTTTCATTTGGAAGCCAGAAGCTGATTCGGACTACAGATGCCTCAGAAAATTCGTTGAAGTTTCAGTCATGAGAAACAATTAGTTTTGGACCGTTTTTGGGCCGGTTTTTATCTTATTTTAGACCCAGTTGGGTTATGACCCGATTTCCCTTCTCTTGTATAAGGAGAGAAGTGTGTTACTTATAAAGTCCGCTTAGTGATTGAGAATTATTCGGATCAATGATAAGTAGGAGACCGATATGGTAGATCAGCTTATTTCATAATCACTTATTTTCTCATTATTTTTCTAAATCAAAACCAAAACCCCCCACTAAACCTTTTCTTTAGTTGGTTGAATCATACAAGAATCCTTGTGAGAACGATACTCGAGTCATTGTCGCTTTACTACATTTTTAAAATAACTCGTTTTTGATCCGTGCGCGACAGCGGATCATGGAGTATGTGATCTTATGGTGGATTTAAAAATGAAAGGTTATGATGTATCATGGTACAATGCATCTGCAACAGCTTGTGGTGCAAGTTTCTCTTTCTTTGTTTGAACAAATAAGGCAAAAGTGTGCATGAGTGTGCATGGTAAGACAAGAGAATGTTTGGTTTGAAATGGTAATGTAGGCATGGCTATAATGAGTACGCAACCTATACAAACAATACAACATGTTTCTTGGATTGGAAAGAGACAACACATACTAATGGTAAGGATTTTGACAAGAAATATCTCCCTAATCCATGGATTAAATGACAATATTTTTGTCTCTTTGGAAAGAGGAAATGAAGAAGAACAAGATTGGTGCAATGACAATTGTAATTGAATCCTTTAAGAAGTCTAAAAATGATCATGAAGATGCTTGGTCATGACTGAGTTGGCATGCCAACTTGCCTTGGTCAAGCCTGGCCTATATACGCATGGGATGAACCTTTGATGCACCTGACTTTAGCTTACCATATCTCTCAATATATTGATCACATGAGAAATTCCCCAACATCAAAGTTGTAGAGGAGATTGAGAGGAACAAAACTCATGTTGAACATTTTTTCATTTGAAGCCTCCATCATAAAGAAATTTGCCTCTGAACTTGGATATTTCATGCACATAAGGTGTTTGATCAAATTACTCCGAGCCAGCTCGTCCAAGACTTGCCTGCCTGACCCAAAATGCCTTGAAAACCTCCAACTTTGAACAATCATAACTCCTTCAATTTTATTCCAATGGAGGAGTTCTTGTTATGGTTTTGAAGCTTAGGATGTGAACTTTAATCAGGCCTCTTCAAATTTTCAATTCGGCACTTGCATCATAGAGAAAGAGAGCTCCAAAGACGGTCCTTCACCTTGCCAAAAGTTACTAAATTTAGAAACCCTAGTTTCTATTTTTAGCAATTTTCCATATCTTTTGATTTTTGATGAATCACTTGACATTTCTTGATCAAACCTCCACCCATGGGCATATTTGACATGAGGAACATAAATTTGACCTCAAAAAGTCAGGAGTTGACTTTTTCCTCTGCACAGTTGATTTTTCCCCATCTGATTGATTCTCAGCCAATTGATCAATTGAATATCCTCTGAAATGATCCAATGGGCAATACTTCATCCTTGGACAATTGAAACCCTATGGAAAACCTTGAAATCAAGCTTTGGCTCAAAAAACCACTTGCACTGACATTTCTCCAAAACCCTAATTTTGTACTAGTTAGGAGAATGTGATCCACTTGAGATTTCTCATATACCTTGATCCCTTGCTATGAACCAAATGATATGCAAAGAATGAAATAAAACATAAGCAAAAAAAATGGTAGAAAAAGGTAGGGCAAATTTTGGGGTGCTACAACTGCCCTTATTCAATCGACTTGGGCCTGAAAGGATGATAGCAATGGCTTTCAGACATTCAAGGTAGAAGGCGATTGAATACAAAAAAACCCAGAAATTTGCAAACTATGGGGATAATGAAAATAGAGTGTTTATGAGGACGGCCGAAGGCGAACTCAAAAAGAAAGGCCAAGCCGAAGGTGGACTTTCAAAATAAGGATACGAGGACGGCCGAAGGCGAACTCGAAAAGAAATTCCAAGCCGAAGGTGGACTTTCAAAATAAGGGTACAAGGACGGCCGAAGGCGAACTCGAAAAGAAAGACCAAGCCGAAGGTGGACTTTCAAACAACAAAATAATACGAGGACGGCCGAAGGCGAACTCGAAAAGGAAAGACCAAGTCGAAGGTGGACTTTCAAGGAAAGACTAAGTAGAATCAACAGATCTACAAAGATGACTCCACTGGGGAATACATTGGTAGACCATCAACTCTGAGGTTGAGGAAAAAATAGCATCAGCTCTGACCAAGAAAAGGATAACCATCAACTCTGAGGTTGAGGAAAATCTGGACTAAACACCAACTTTGAATGTTTGAGGAAAAGGTAGACATCAACTCTGAGGTTGAGTAAAAACCATATTTTCAACTCTGAGGTTAGAAGAAGGATATACGTCAACCCTGAGATTGGTAAAAAAGGGTATACATCGATTTTGAAACAGGAGATAAAAACATTGACTTCAACTCTGAGGTTGGAAGAAAGGAATCAGTCAACACTGATGTTGGAGAAAGGCATCAACACTGAGGTTGGAGACATGCCACAGTATATGATAACTCTGAGGTTAGTGGAAAAAAGAGGTACGACAACTCTGAGGTTGGAGAAAAGATATGCGACAACTCTGAGGTTGGGTAAATGGACGCCAACTCTGGGGTTGGGGGCAAAAGGCTTCAACTCTGAGGTTGTAGAAAAGAGATACGACAACTATGAGGTTGGTAAAAAAGGACTACGACAACTCTGAGGTTGGAGAAAAGATATGCGACAACTCTGAGGTTGGGAAAACGGACGTCAACTCTGAGGTTGGGGAGGAACATGTACGACAACTCTGAGGTTGGAGAAGAAAGGCGTCAACTCTGAGGCTGGAAAGGGAATATACGACAACTCTGAGGTTGGGGAAAATATGTACGACAACTCTGAGGTTGGAAAAGAAAGGCGTTAACTCGGAGGTTGGGGGAAAGGCGTCAACTCGAAGGTTGGGGACGAAAGACGTCAACTCGGAGGTTTGGGAGTAAAAAAAAGGCGTCAACTCGGAGGTTGGACATCCAGACATCAACTCTGAGGTTGGGGATGAAGGGCGTCAATTCTGAGATTGGGGAGAAGATATACGACAACTCTGAGGTTGGGGACGGAAAATGGCGTCAACTCGGAGGTTGGGGAAGAAAGGATTGTTCATCAACTCTGAGGTTGGAGAACAGGTTAGCGTCAACTCTGAGGTTGGGAAGAGAATATACGACAACTCTGAGGTTGGTGAAAAGATATGCGACAACTCTGAGGTTGGGGAAGAAAGGCGTCAACTCTGAGGTTCGACAAACGGACGTCAACTCTGAGGTTGGGGAGGAATATGTACGACAACTCTGAGGTTGGAGAAGAAGGGAGTCAACTCTGAGGTTGGGAAATAAGGCGTCAACTCTGAGATTGGGGCTCTCTTCGGAGGATTGGAATCACTATTTTGATTGAGGGTTGATCTGGGCTTTCGCACAAGGTACCAAATCTGGCTTATGCTTCGATGCATGTTTGAATTTTTTTCCTTAAGGTGTAATGCTCCATACGAAATAGAAATGCTACGCGTTTTGAGAATGCAATGCAATGATGATAACTATATGCAAGAATAAAAGGACACTCCACCGGGGAATGCGCAGAACAAAACAAGCAAACTTCGTTAAGGAAGGGATCACCAATGCCCGATCTTCTGTAGGGAGATAACCAACTATACTACCAATAACCACTGGTGTTGTAAACCCTGTCAGGGAACCGCAAGCTAAATTGCGAACTCTGTTGGGGAGATGCCAATAAATATTGGACTTTGAACTGCTGAGAATGTCAATAACCATTGTAATTTGACTTGCGAGGAAATACTGAATCTGACTTTTGAGGAAGAGAATACTCTGACTTCTCACTGTCTTCAAACTGCTTTAAAATATTCCATCGTCTTACCCTGCTGAGAATGAGGAATCCACCTACACTGTCGGGGATAAGAAATCTTCATAAAGAACCCCTTTTTGATTTGAGGGCGATTCTCTGCTTGGGGAAGAATAGCAATTCCAACACCTCGCTGGCAAAAAATACCTTCTGTTTCCTTGCTAGGGAAGAGACTTCAAAAGCCTCAACTTAGCGCTTCAAGTTTCTGTTGATCAACTGCATACTGATTATCAAGAGTGAACAAGGATTCCTTTAATTCTCGACTTGCCCCCGACCACCGGGTTCGATGGAAGAAATCATCTCAAGAGGATTTTATAGAAGACCGGGCATTCACACTGCCCCAGGGTCTTCAAACTCTTGGAGAGATTTATCGGATCTCGACGTAACTGCCCCAGACTGTATGATCTTTGAAGGAATTTGCCTCGAGAGGACTTATAAAGACTTGAAATACTCTGCCTCAGTATCTTGAAGAGGTGTTTTCGATTAGCCGTCTTCTGGAGAGGATAACTTCTCATGCTCCGGAGGTGGCCTGCCTCGATATGAGCTTTGAAGTAACTTTTCCCCTGATCTTCAAATGAATGCCCCAGAATAACTGAATTTCTGAGAGATTTCTCGACGTGACTGCCCCAGATTGGCTACATCTCATCACGACTTACTTGGGAGAGCCCACTCTACACTGAGTCTCTTGGCAGCATGCCCCTTGACACAATTGTCCTTCAGAATTTTCCAGCATCCCAACTCGGCAGGATCAAGCTTCTCGACTGACGCTCATTGTGTAAGCTTCCTTAATTCTTAGGCACGTGTATGCAATCAGAAAATGTTTATTGTGAGAATGATAATTCTAATGCGACAAACATGTTAACCTTGAAGTTTTTATTGAAAATAAGTCGCAAAACCCTGTGAACGAGTCACTAGTTATGACATTGATTTTTGAATGGAAAACAATATGCACATGCAATATCAACAAAAATCTTATTAGCGCAACTCATGGGAGTCAGGAACGCTATCTCGTTGAAGTACGCCTTCGGACTAACACTGCTTCAATTAGGACTTTTAAGGGTTGTAACGTGGCCTGGTTCGCGGTTTTAGATAAAAGGATTTATGGCTCAAAATTTGTTTGTACCCACCCATTCTCCTTGATGTTCTCTAGTCCTACGCTCAGTAATTTGGCACAAGCGCTCATCTCCCAAAAGGATTTTTGTGAGGATCGATGGTTAAGGAACCCATGATGTTTTCGAAATGATAGTCACCCCTTTTTTCTTTGGTGTTTTGCGGGCACACGACTTGTTCTTTATCGAGGATTTTCTCTCGATCATTTCTTTTTTCATTTTTCGATTTTTATTTCCCTGATTTTTCCTGGACTGATTCTTTTTGAATCTTCCGATCTTGAAGTCCAGCGGGATGCCCTAACTTTTGCCTAAGTCACTTTTTTTAAGTTTGGACTTAGCGGGCTTTTTTTCTTCTTTTTTTTTTCTTTCTTCTTTTTTTTTTGAACAAATCGTGTGACACTGGCTTGTCTGATTTGTTTGAAAAGGGTTGTGATAGCCTCATTCCTTAGTCAATGAGGGATAACCATTGTGGTTTCACGTCCCTCAATCTCCTACTATATGAGGGAAGAAAGGTAATGAATCCTCAGATGCACACTCCTTTTGAAATTTGGGTGCTCAGTCAAATTACTGACAACTACCCTGCCCTAGGTTAAATGTGAGGGTTTTTCTTATGAAAAGAAACTCCTACTTCGAGGCTCAAAGGGGTTGACGAGGGTCTATCTCCCTTATATCTCCAGTGTTTGGGGATTTGAAATAATGCCTATACATCATCAACAGGGTTTTATCCAAAAGCATACAACCAAAGATTTTGTATTTTTATTCATCATCCTCCCTCCAAGAGTTTAAGCAAGTAAATTGGTATTGCAATACGCAGAAACATTATATGAGTGAATAAGAATGAACTACTTCAAGAAAAAAACATATTCATTGCATTAAGATCATCATAAAAAACAAACAAGTCCTTACATGCATACAATGCTTTAACAAGAAATGAAAAACTACAAATGAAAATGCAGTAAAGAAGCTGAAGATTGCCATCGCTGAGGAAACTTGATTCTGTCTGGACTTATTGCTTTTCACGACATACTTGCAGTCTGAGTGCTCACTTAAGAAAGGAGGCTTCAATTGATGTACATATCATCTGCAGTGAATGCAATAACACCTGAGTCGACCAGATCTTGCACCTTGTGCTTGAACACGTTGCAATCTTCAATTGAATGACCTGGTGTGTCCGAGTGATACTCACATCTAGCATCCAAATCATAACCAGGAGGAATGGGGTCGGGAACAGGCTTGGCATCCCTTAGTTCAACCAGAAAACTCTCCAGTAGACGGGAAAGAACATGACTGTGAGGCATAGGGAGTGGATCAAACCTTCTCGCAGGCCTTCATGATCTTTGTTTTCCCTGTTGCTGATGAGCATAAGGTCGCTGATACCGAACAGGCTGTTGAACAACAGGAGGAATATACACAGCACTAGCTTCTCCTTCCTTTCTCCTGGAGAACCCAGCCTAAGGTTTCTTTGCATCTTCAGAGGAACCGGCAGCAATTTGAATTTTTCCCGTTTTGATGCCGTTTTCGACTCTTTCTCCTGCCAATACAAGGTTTGAAAACCCGGCTGACAAACATCCAACCAATTTCTCATAATAAGGCCCCTGAAGCGTATCCATGAACATATCAATGAGCTCTCATTCCATCATTGGAGGTTGGACTCGGGAAGCCAATTCACGCTACCTCTGGGCATACTCTTTGAAACTTTCATTATTCTTTTGAGACATACTCTGCAGTTGAGTCCTATTAGGAGCCATATCAGTGTTATATTGGTAGTGCTTGACAAAAGCCTCTACCAGTTCTCTCCAATTGTGGACATGACATCTCTCCAATTGCATATACCACTCCAAAGATGCCCCAGACAAGCTATCCTGGAAGAAATGCATCATTAATTTCTCGTCGCTAGAGTACGCAACCATTTTCCTTGCGTATGCCCGGACGTGAGTCTTTGGGAAAGTGGTACCATTGTATTTCTCAAAGGTAGGAACCTGGAACTTGTGCGGAATCCTGACACCGGGGACCAAACCTAGATCATCCAAATCCATACCCACAGAGTGCTGATTCACAACCCCTTTCGGCTGTTCTTCAATCAACCTAATCCTCTGATCATCAACAATCGGGGGAACACCAGCATCCCCGCCTGGTATAGAGAATATGTCATCCTGTTGGTCATCGAAGTGACGGCCTTGAACTACGCAGACGCTATTTCCTCCTCCTACCACAGAAGGAAACACATTGTCTCCTCCACCTGGAGAACCATTCTGAACACAGTTACCCACAACACCTCCGCCCGGAGGAACAACATTGTTATGACGACCGCCATGAAGAACGCCCTCCTCGTCAACTCTTGCCACCAAGGGTCGGACAAGGGTCCTCAGCTGTTCTTGCCCTTGTGCAACGCCCTGCACCAGTTCCATGAATTGGGCCATGCGAGATAGCATGGCATCCATTTCAGCCTGCATCTGTTCCATGGCTCTTTTTTTATTGCTCCGAATTACGTAGTGGTGAGAAGTCAGGTTTGTAGTTCTGAAGAAAATACCAAGTCAGAATAAGAATTCTCAGCTCTGAATACCTGTTATGCATATGAGTATGAAAATGCAAAATGTCATGTGATGCAAATGCAAAGACACGGGATCAAAGTATCCATAATGCTCTGTACTGCTGTGCTACTGAATGGATAAGTTTAAAGGTCTTCTCTGAAGAGAATATCAGAATACCAGGCTGATAAGTTCACACTGATAAGAACCAGAATACCAGGTAGGATGAAAGTTACGGTTACCTGCAAACATGTAAACACCCAGCCCCTCTCACATGTGGGTACTAGAAAACCGAGGATCCTCCGTATCCCGGGCTCTCAGGTCGAGAAATGATGATACGTTCACCATTTGTGGTTTGACATCATCATTCATCAAGGAGGCCTCAACTGATTCCCCTCAAAAAGGATATCCTATAGCAAGTTCCCAACATTGGGTCCTCGGATCGAGAAGTGTAATGGGTTTTCCATTTCTGGCCTACCATTATCACATCTCGGGAGGAGTGCCGCAACTGAGTCCTCGGGAATGGTCACCAGAGTCGACAGTTCCTCAAGAGAATAACTACTGGCCTGTATCAATATACAGTAGCAGATATCTCCCGATAAAACCTCGTCTGGTTGTAGGTCTCGTGAACACTCGCACGTGGCCAACACCACGGGAGCGTCACGCCTGCCCACGCTAATACCAATGGGTATGCTCAAGCCTGGGTAGTGGGCTTATCTCTCAGAAATCCCAACCTGCCAAACAGAAAATCCAGTACAACACAGCACAGTCTAGCATAATAATGAAAGGCAATGTCATAAATGCGGTAAATACAGTAAAATAGTAAAACAGTTATAGAGTAATACAGTAATATACAACAAAAAAAAGCACCACAATGAACACCCAATGAAAATAAACAACCAAGCGCTAGGATTGACTCGCATAGGGGATGGACCAGCAAGAGGTCAACCTGTCCCCAGCAGAGTCTCCAGCTGTCGCTCATGGGATTTTCATCCAGGTACAAACGCGAAAGTGGCGCAGAAACAGAGTCGCCAACAATGTGTATTTATCCCAAGAGAGGGAAAGGAAACACTGCGTAAACCTGAGGGAAGGAAAAGCATGGTCTCGCGACCAAGAGAAACGGGTAAGGGAGTCGGTTACGCGATGGGAAGGTATTAGCACCCCCACGCGTCCATCCTACTAGATGGGATCCACGCCTGTTGTCTCGATCAAAGGGTGTCATCATCTGGAGCTCCACTGCTACTAGAAAGGAGAAGAAACAGGAACGGAGAAGAACGAAGAAACGAGGAAGAAAATAAACAAAAGTGACTCGATAGGGCATCGCCGTCATATACCTACGTATTCCCTCGTGCAATGGGAAAGTCAGAGTCAACGTAGTTCGGACACGAACTAAGGGGGGAGGTTTCTCGCTAAGACATCGCCGTCTTGTGCCTACGTATCCTCAATCGGACAAGAGAGAGGAAATCAGAGCAGTCGTAGTTCGACCTACGGGTCGAAAAGAGACAAAGAGGTGATAAAGAAAGGTTGTGAAAGAAATGTGCTCGGAGAGATCTCGCATGATCTCCTGCCTACGTATCTCACTCGCACGCGAGAATCAGAGCGACGTAGTTCCCCTCACTAGGGAAGGCTTTTCTTTGTTTGTTTCTTTTATGAGCGATGTTAAGTTCGCGTCTGGCAGTTAGGGTCGATGCCTGTTTGCGACGAGACGAATGTAACGTGCCCTTTTCTGAAAAAGGTTTGAAACTTAACAATCCCGAAGGATGAAAAAGGTTTGAATTTGTTTTTGTGTTTTTTAGAAAGAAATGGATTGAAGTTAGTTTGTAACTTGCATTGCGCCCAAGTCTACAACATAGGAACGAATACGTCGCGTATTGTCCCCAACAGGACGTACACTAAGTACCCTAGAAGAATGAAGGGAGATCCCCATACATCACTTCCCATATATAAGGCTCATGCGCAATACACGTTAACCTTTATTAAGTGTTTTAGAAAGGTTATGAGATGAGAAGAGAAGACTCAAAGGAAAAAAATCACTAAGGGGAATTATATCCTAATGTTATCATGCAAAATATGGCCCTAAGGTCAAGGTTTAAGAACAACTTAAGTCTAAAGAAGAGAGAGGGATATCACTACCTAATGCTTATCCTACCTCACCTTAATAAAAAATTAAGGATGAGTCAGGATCCCAAAGGGATGTGAGAGAGTTCTACACAATCAAGCATTATATCATGTAATCCACACATAAAAGAAATAAAAGAGATAAGAGATGAAAGTAGGAATGAACATGGATAACTATCCACATGTTCAAATGACTTACCTCTGCCCCTACACAAAAGGTTAGGACAAAATAATCACAAGAAATGAATGTAAGTGCTAGAACATAAACCAAACAATGCTAGTTGCTTTAAGGAGACAACTTAAGAAGCAAACAAGTGTTAAACCAAAAGGGAAGGGTCCTAAGGGTTAAGGAACATCCAAGGTCAGTAGGTATAGTTCAAGGTATCCTACTAAGGTTAAGGTATCAAACAAAGTCAAACTAGGTTGAAACAAGCATCAAAAGATCATACAATTGCAAGTTATACACTAACTATGCAAGATGAAGGCATATGGTTTATGAACATGAATAAATGCACATGCAAACATCAAAGTCATAAGTGAATTATATTTATTAATGCATTTAGATGTCATTAAGATAGCATGTAAATCATAAATGCAAGCATTGATTAAGTAGGAAGAAGTGAGAACAAACATCATTTAAGTTCAACAATGAAGCATACTTGTAATGCAAGTAAGGAATGGAGATGCAAAATGACCATACATGTAAATGAATTCAAGTCAGTAGTACATGATATTTGAAATGACATTTAATATGCAAGAATGGACATGCAAAGTTCATACAAGTCTCATGTTAAAGCACATTGAAGATTAGAAGCAAACATGTGCAAATTAGGTCAAACAAGTTCTTATGTGTTCATGAAGTTAAGAGACATGTGAGATGATGTTAGAAGTCATGGCATATAATTGAAAATGATCACAAACAGAATTGGAATCATGTTTAAATGGATGTTTAAGTTCATGCAAGCATTGGTGAAAACAAGTCAACAAAATCATGCAAGAAAAGAAACACAAGTGTACAAAACATTTCAAGTTTAAACAAGTGCACATAAGTCAATTCAAGATGGACAAGCAATGACCTATAACATGAGAAAAATGACCTAAAATGTGCCTAGAAAATGATGTCAAAGCATCTCAACAATCATCCCAAGGAAACATGTTCAAAGCATACCAAAACCCTAGCATAATTCCTTTAACAAACACACATGCAAAGGTTCATTTATGAAATCCATAAAGTCATGTTAGAAGGATGAGAAAATTGGAATATGCAAGACACTTGAAGTGCAAACGGTTTGAAAACATGTATCAAAAGGATGGATCAAAATTAATTACCAAACATGCTCAAAGATGCTTCACAATCTCATACAAGCCACAAAAACAAAGTGCTTAAAGACAACATCCAAAAGTCAATGAAAAATGGCCTAAAAAATCTAGGAAAAATGTATGAAATGCCTTAATATATCATAGAAACATATATCAATTATCATGTGAAAATTCAAACCAAAACTATGTCAAACAAATCAAGAATGAGGCATGTACCATGGATGGATGTTCATACAAAAGAAATTAAATGGAAATTCATGGAAAAATAGAAAAATATGCTAAAATCAGAAAATAAAATATGTAAAAATTATTTAAATGCATTGTGATGCTTCATGAATTTTTTCAGGATTTTATCATGCTTAAAAAGGATTTTAAAAATAAAAAGTCAAAAACATATGAAAAGGAAACTAAAAAAAACAAAGAAATAGAGCAGGGAGGTGCAACACAAGCAAATATCCAGTTGAAAGCCCATTGGGCTCAGTGAAATGGGGGTGTGAATATAAAAAATGCAAGGCCCAATGCACTTGCCAGCCTGCAGCACATAACATGTGGCTCAGTCAAAATGTTGACTCAAGGAGAGCCATAAGATCCAATCCTGATGAGATGATCAAGTAAATATGCAAATCGTGTGGCTGATGATGATGCAAGCATATGCTAAGAATGATGGAACGCGCACACGTGATCAGATATTCAAAAGCACATCAGAATGAAAGCACGTGAGGGAGAGGCTCCCTTATTAATGCATTGGCAGCCTCACGTGCGTTTGATCAAAAGCAACCAACATATACGATATGTTCTGGACTGAAACCCTAGGTGATGAACATCTGATGAAGGTCTGTAATACCCCAAATTTTGACCACTTAGATTTCCCATCATTGTGAAAATCATCATCACAATATGGATGAACCATCATGCTTCATCAGTCTCCCCAAAGATGGGCGAGCATCCAATACAATCAAAATTAGGGTTTCAAGCCCTCTCTGAGTGCTTAGACAAAGGATCAATCAAGAAATGACATGATCTTCAACTTGTCTAATCTCTTAAACATTCTCAAAGGATCAAAAGGACTCCCACTTCAAGGATTAAGCACAAGGCTGCTCCCTTCTAGGTGGATCAAGTCTCAAGATCGATAGTGTCACCAAATTAGGGTTTTGGTCGACCAGGGCCTCCAGATGGAAATTTTCATCCGGGCACAAGGCAATGATCCAAAACATGACCTAATATACTTCATGGAACCTCATGAACCCATGCATCAAGTCAATTTTGCCTCAGGGGATGCATTCATTAAAAATCAGGAATTAGGGTTTCTTGACCTAATTCACCCCTAAGTTGACTTTTGGGACAAACCATGAGCCAAGACCTCAAGACATGATTTGAGGGTCTCTAATATACCATATTGATCCATTTGGAACAATGGATTGATCCAAGAAGTTTGAGCAACAAGTCTCAATTTCATCTGCACCACAATTAGGGTTTTAAGGGAAAAGTCAACTGTAACTTTAACTTTTGACCTGGACATGCTCCCAAACCCTAATACATGATTGAATATACCCTATGACACCCATGGAACATGTCCATCAAGTTTTATTTAGGTCAAGGACATGATTTCCTGAAGAATTGCACAGTTTGGAATTCATCTGATAAAAAGTCAACTGTGCACAAAAGTCAACTTTGACTTTTTGAGATTTTTCACCAAAATGGATTTTTAACCCTAAAATGATGTTAATGTATGATTTGAATCATCATTCATCAAGAAAAATCAAGAAAAGTGAGATAACTTGTAAAAGGGGTAACCATAAAACTTAGAAATTTTTCTAAGTTAAAAATAAAGTGGCAAAGGTACCAACTTTGAAGGACCATAACTCCTAAACCACAAGGCCATTTTTTCTCATCCAAAGATGGATTTGTAGCCCTCATTATCACCTACAAAAACTTCAACTACAAGTCATTCCAATTCATTAAGGATTTTGAGTTATGGAGTGATCAAAGTGGCTGAAAAGTGAAAATGTCACTTTTTCCAACACTTAGTGAAATTTTCACTAAGTCAGTTTCTGCCTCACTTTTTGCCAAATGTAGGGGGATTTTTCACTTGGAATCAAAAGAGATCAAAACCAAACTTGTTCAAACAGTTGTTGTATCATGTAAGAGCTTTCCAAAATGGCCAAGAACATTGCCAAATTCAACCTACACCATGAGATACAACATTGCCAAGTTGCCTTGCTGAAATCTGTCAAGGCAAGGCAGAATTTGCAACTTTGGTCGATTTGCCAAAATCAGCCAAATTCAATTGCTCCTATCCACTTGGACACCTCAGAGGATTGAATCTAAAGGGGACAATCACTGAGCCAAGCCTCCAAAGTCCATGGAACAAGAAATAGCATGTTGAACCTAGAATGGCCAAAATAGGGACAAGACTTCAAATTTGGAATGAGGCATTCAATGGAACCATCAAGGTGGCATGGACTGAGCCATTCTCATCTGAAATCAGTCAAGACTTATCCAAGACCAAGGGAACCAAAGCTCTGTGCCCTAACCTCTAGTCAATGGCTAGAGGAGACTTGGATTTTCATTTGCCAACATTGGCCAAACCTACTTACCAGCTGCCATGCACTATTCCTTGCAAAACAAACTTGCTCTACTATAAATATAGCTCAATTGTGGTCAGTTTGAGTACACCAAAGCCATCTAACAGATGCTTTCCTCAAAATCTCTTCTTTCACTTCAATTTTGCCTTCTAAGGCAAGTCACTATCGGGTTTTGAGTTTGAGAGCAATTCCAATCAAACCAATCACTCACACACCTCACATACATCACATATGAGCTGATCAAACACTTAGATTACTTCTGAAACATCAATTTCACAAAATCACCAGCTGGTTGCTCAAGGTTTTAACCAAAGTGCAGCTGAGGTACCACAAAATGATCCAGCCAATTTCAATCAAGTCCAACCATCCAAACACAATCCATAGGGTGTAGGGAAGCTGTTCAGATCATCACCACTCATCTGTAACACCTCCAAATCAAAAATCACTTTGAACTTGCTGTCACGACTTGGAGGTAAGCACATACTTTGTCATCTCTCAATCTATGCATATTTCCTCGCACAATAATTTGGTCATATGTTCATAATCATGCATGGAATGTTTTCCCTCAATTAATTGAATTGTTTGAATCGTGTATCAAAAATCCTAGCCTTCATGCAGAAATTAGGGTTCTTGAGGTCTCTTCGTGATTTCTTGTTGTATGTTTAATTTAAATGAAATTAAAGTACATAGACATGATCGTGAGGTTGAGGCGAGCATAATGATATGTGGATTGCATGATATGATTAGGTATTCATGGAGATTGGATAGAAAATGCAAATTTGAGAAACCAAGAACACGCGCGTGTTCTTCAGTTGTTCTTGGCGCCATTTTTAGAAATTCAAATATTTGAATTTTGTGATTTTGTTTAATTGATTCAAAAATTAATTTCTCTCTGAGTTTTAATGATTTTGAGTTGATTCTTTTTTTAATAATTCACAAAAATGTTAAAATATTTTATTTTCACAAAAAATCCCAAAAATATTATTTATTTCATATAATTGATATTTTTGCAAAGAATTAATATTTTGATTGTTTTTGGCATTTTAAATATTTTTTCTACATTGATTTTGCAACTTTTAATGCTTTCTAATTATTTTGTAGGTCAATACTTAATTTTTGAAGCATTAATCCAAGATCACAATTTGTTTTCCATGTGTTAAACAATTTTTGATCATTTTAATTGAATTTTTATTCAATTAAATACATTTTGAAAACAAATTAGGGTTTTGGATTAATTCAACCCTCATAAATCATTTTCAAAACACTTTGGGCCTCTTGAGAGAGTGTAAGACCCATCCCCCCTTGTACAAAAACCTTTTGGGCCTCACTCATTGTATAAGTCCCTCTGTACAAGTAAACGGCGCGATCGTCGCCCGTTTAAAAATAAATAAATCATGTGGGCCTCTCCTTGAGCTATAAGACCCATTCAAAACACTTTGGGCCTCTATTAGAGTGTAAGACCCAATCCCCCTTTTAACCAAAATATTTTGGGCCTCACTTATTGTATAAGTCCCTCTGCGTTAAAAGAAAACCTCGGCGCGATCGCCATTTTTAAACGAAAAATCATTTGGGCCTACCATCGTGTTATAAGCCCCACTCTTTTCTTTAAACCTTTTTGGGCCTCTTGAGAGAGTGTAAGACCCATCTCTTTGTACAGAAAACCATTTTTGGGCCCCAGTCACTTGTATAAGTCCCGCTGTACAAAGTCAAACAGTGTGCTCACTGATAAAACCCTGGGCCTCTCCTTGAGCTGTAAGCCCCAAATATTTCTTTTTCAAAGGACTTTCTCCTTTGATTTTGAATATACTGTTGTTTTCAATCTTTCTTTGTTGAACAACTAACCAAACAGCATGGAAGCACTACAACCGAGTAAATGGTTATCGCTTTCATTTACTGCTTTCATATTATAAACTGTATTGTGGGGCTGCTCACTGTAAGTCTCCTTTCATAAACTCATATCTACTGTGTAATAATAGTATAGATATTTCGAGTTTCCCCGGCAACTACGTCTAGAACTAGGTGACGCCGTTTCATTTATTCGTAGAAATAGACGCCTAGATCCCCAATAGGAGCACCAGATGCAGTCTTCTCTTCGGCTGTCCTCCTTAGGAATCGTCAAGAAGCTCTACTCCCCAAGATGAATGTATTCTCCGTGAATGGCATCTTTGAGTTTCTTCCAAATTCTCGAACTTTCCTGACTTGATATATTCCTTGTGGATAGCTTGCCTTGAATGTCTCGGGGTTTGGGTACCCACTACGGTCATAAACTTGGACCTTAACTAAGGAACCCTCTTTAAAAGCTAAAAGTCACTGGATAGTAAAGCTCGCACATTTACCAGTGGTTTTTATCTTTAAAAGAGTTATCTCTCCTAATGGAAAGGAGATGATAGACCCACGGGCTTCTTAAAACCATCGGCCTCCTCTTGGGCATTATTCAAGGACACTACGGCTTCTTAGAAGTATTCACAGCCTCCTCTTAGGCTTCGTATAATGATCTCTTCCTTCGAGAATGATAGCCTCCTCTTGGGCTTCGTACAAGGACCCGTCGGCTTCTTAAAAGTTTCCAGCCTCCTCTTGGGCTTCGTACAAATTGTCCCGACGACCTCCTAGAGGTATAGGAACAGAACCTAGTCATCCTCATAGAACAGTCCTTTCATAGAGTCTACTACTGTTTCTCAAAGCATAGTACAAAAGATGAAACTCTAGACTTGGACGGTCTAATCTCCTTGAGTCTCAAAGACATTCTCAAGTGACCCCTTCGTTAAATAGGAAGGAAACCCGTAGACTCGGACAGTCTCAATACCCTTTGGATTTCCCGTTTCCTCAAAGAGA
The DNA here is from genome assembly GCA_022829125.1 of Lathyrus tuberosus. Lineage (NCBI taxonomy): Eukaryota > Viridiplantae > Streptophyta > Magnoliopsida > Fabales > Fabaceae > Lathyrus > Lathyrus tuberosus. The sequence continues at coordinate 2,595,175 of JALAZF010000478.1, read as the reverse complement.
AGGAAATATCCCTGATCCTCAAATCAAATCCCTGAGTACAGTGTTGCTCATATATAAGAACTGATTTTCTCTTTTAAAATCAGTATATTGGATCTGTCACTCAACTGAAACAAACCTTTAGCCTCCATCTCGGGCTTCGTACGAGATACAAAAACACTCTCTTGTTGAGTATCAAAGACTCTCTTGTTGAGTCAAACTTTTAGCCTCTCTCTCGGGCTTTGTACGAGACACATAAGAGACTCCCTCGTTGAGTCAATCCCCCTTTCGCCTCCATCTCGGGCTTTGTACGAGATACAAAAAGGTTCTTATTGAGCCAAACAAACAATCGCCTCCATCTCGGGCTTCATACGAGATACAAAAAACTCCCTTGTTGAGTCAAATAGCCTCCATCTCGGGCTTTATACGAGATACCAAAAGACTCCATCGTCGGGTCAAAATCTTTTAGCCTCTCTCTCGGGCTTCGTACGGGACACAAAATTAGCCTTCTCTTAGGCTTTGTATAATGATTTTCCTAGCAGAAATTAGCCTCCTCTTAGGCTTTATATAAGAAAACCACTGGTTGATCCAATCAACCTTTTAGCATCAAAGCTGTGCCTCGTTCACAGTACACAAACATCAACAATTCCTCTCCTTCATCTAATCGCTGTAAGCGGCAAGCCTCTGGATCATCTATATCCATGCCACTGTCCCTCTTTTAGCATGAGAAATTCTTAAGGAAAGATGGCATTGCTCTACACTGAGTTAAAGTCTTCTCCTTCAGGTTAAAACCCTTTCTTCGGAAATTATGGCATTGCTCGGATCCGCGTATCCCAGTTAAAGTAATTCTCCTTCTCCCCTCTTTAGAGATGACAAATTCTCTCTAAAACCGAGGTCTTTCAGCTTCACGTCTTGGGCTTTGAACAAGACACAAATAGACCTTTCAGCTTCACATCTTGGGCTTTGAACAAGATACAAACCACCTTTCGCTTCACGTCTTGGGCTTTAAACAAGACACCAAAACACCAAAAACACCCATTTCCTCCCATAGAATAGGAGGAACTACGAACGCTCTGATTTCCCTGTTTTGGTAAACGGGAATACGTAGGCATAAGATCGAAAGAAAAGATCTTAGCGAGCGCAATCAACAAAAAACCCAAATCCCATATCTCCATCAATTAAAAGAAGTAATTCAAAAGCATCAGTCCTAACATCCTAATCCTTGTTCCCCTCCAGAAACCTTCTTCCTAGATAAAAAGAAAGAAAACAGTATTGGCGAAAATACAAATAACCAGTACAAAGGCCCCCCACATTGATAGCATCCGTAACCTAACAGACCGCTGTTTAAACTCAGTATGCAAGCAGGGTTAATTGGAGACATCTATTTCCCTTCCATATTCAGCTCACAATAGGATAAAAAATGAATCGACCTGTAGTCAAAGCTCAAACCGCAGAGAGCGACCAGCGCTTAAGAACCGCGTCCAAAATCGCTCGCTACAAGGTCACCGGCCGGAGAAGCCTCCGGTCGTCTTATCTGGCCACATTCCGTCGTGGTCAAGCTAACAGATACTCAAAAATTAACAAAACCTATGCCATTCTACTCCTTATGCTACGCAGATTCCAAATCTAGCCTCTGAAATCACATACAAGGCACACACAGAGAGAATCCAAGGAAAAATTATTGCCCTAATTTCAAGATATATGCTCTTATGGAGCCTATCAACTAGCCAGAGTCACAATAGCTCCTATTGAGCTTCAAAAACAAATGGAATCAAGCTTAAATTAAGTGAATATGCAGAGTAAAGTTGAAGAAGAAACCTGTTGTTTTAAAACTTTTTCAAGTGAAAGAATACCAGAGAGGAGAATCCTTGATCTTTAGAACTTGTTGCTGGCCAAATAAAGGCAAAATGAAGCTTCAAACTCTCTTGAAATTCAGCGAAGAAAAGTGAAATCAAGCTTGATGTAGCAGCTTCCTTTGCTTACACACACTTTCTTGGTGATGATTGACGAAGAATCAAGATGAAAAGTGCAGAGAGATTTTGGTGAAAATGAAGTTTCGTGAGAGAGAAAACTTTGAGAGAGAGAGAGAGAGTGAATTTTTTGGTGAAAAGTGAAGAATGAAGAATCCCCTCCAAATTCAGTTAGAGCTTTGTTTTTATATGTGAGGTTAGCTTCTAACTGTCATGGTTAATAGTTAGAAGTGTGGTTAGGTTAGTTGTGAAGTGTGTGAAGTTAAAATGAAAATGAAAAATGGAGAATGAGAGTAGTGTGATGGTGAGCTCGTGTATGGATGGAGTATGTGATCTTATGGTGGATTTAAAAACGAAAGGTGGTGATGTATCATGGTACAATGCAGCTGCAATAGCTTGTGGTGCAAGTTTCTCTTTCTTTGTTTGAACAAATAAGGCAAAAGTGTGCATGAGTGTGCATGGTAAGACAAGAGAATGTTTGGCTTGAAATGGTAATGTAGGCATGGCTGTAATGAGTAAGAAACCTATACAAACAATACAACATGTTTCTTAGATTGGAAAGAGACAACACATACTCATGGTAAGGATTTTGACAAGAAATATCTCCCAAATCCATGGATGAAATGACAAGATTTTTGTCTCTTTGGAAAGAGGAAATGAAGAAGAACAAGATTGGTGTCAATGACAATTGCAATTGAATCCTTTAAGAAGTCTAAAAATAATCATGAAGATGCTTGGTCATGACTGAGTTGGCATGCCAACTTGCCTTGGTCATGCCTGGCCTATATGCGCATGGGATGAACCTTTGATGCACCTGACTTTAGCTCACCATACCTCTCAATATATTGATCACATGAGAAATTCCCCAACATCAAAGTTGTAGAGGAGATTGAGAGGAACAAAACTCATGTTGAACATTTTTTCATTTGAAGCCTCCATCATAAAGAAATGTGCCTCAGAACTTGGACATTTCATGCACATAAGGTGTTTGATCAAATTACTCCGAGCCAGCTCGTCCATGACTTGCCTGCCTGACCCAAAATGCCTTGAAAACCTCCAACTTTGAACAATCATAACTCCTTTAATTTTAATCGAATGGAGGAGTTCTTGTTATGGTTTTGAATCTTTGGATGTGAACTTTAATTAGGCCTCTTGAAATTTTCAATTTGGCACTTACATCATAGAGAAAGAGAGCTCCAAAGATGGTCATTCACCTTGCCAAAACTTACTAAATTTAGAAACCCTAGTTTCTATTTTTAGCAATTTTCCATATCTTTTGATTTTTGATGAATCACTTGACATTTCTTGATCAAACCTCCACCCATGGGCATATTTGACATGAGGAACATAAATTTGACCTCAAAAAGTCAGGAGTTGACTTTTTCCTCTGCACAGTTGACTTTTCCTCAATCTGATGGATTCTCAGCCAGTTGATCAATTGAATATCCTCTAAAATGAACCAATGGGCAATACTTCATCCTTGGACAATTGAAACCCTAAGGAAAACCTTGAAATCAAGCTTTGGCTCAAAAAACCACTTGCACTTACATTTCTCCTAATTTTGCACTAGTTAGGAGAATGTGATCCACTTGAGATTTCTCATATACCTTGATCCCTTGCTATGAACCAAATGATATGCAAAGATGATAATGCAAAGAATGAAATGAAACATAAGCAAAAAAAAAGGTAGAAAAAGGTAGGGCAAATTTTGGGGTGCTACAACATGTAAAAGATGAAAGGTAAATAACAATATCAATAATAGTAATACTTGTATTAGATAAATTAATTGTTTATGTTTTTTTAACTGAAATTATGGTATCAGATATGTGATGTTGAAGGAGATGTTACGACACAAATTATATGAGGACTGATCCACATAAAACAATGTAACAAAAGCAGTAAATGAAAAGAGAGAAAACACAAGCAATTGTTAACCCAGTTCGGTGCAAACACACCTACGTCTGGGGGCTACCAAGCCAGGAAGGAAATTCACTAAATAGAATTAGTTTGAAGATTCTCAGCACACAACCTCTGGTTTGCAACCTTCTCACCTAATCTCTACCCGTTCAATTTCTACCTAAGACACTCTTAGATATGAGACCTTTCTCACTCCCCCTCAATCATACACACAATGACAAATACAAAAATCACAAGAGATAGAAGACACACTTCAAAGACACATAATCATCCTTTCTTAAAAGCTTATAGATGATTAACAAATTACAACTCAACTAACAGTCCAACTCTAGTATTAGAACAATACAAGAGTGGCTCACAAATCACAAAAGACAGAAACCCTAATCCTTAAAACACAGCGCACAATCCACACTATTCTCTCTAATTAGCAAATAGGGTTAGCGGGTCCTTATAAAGAAACACGCAGCATGGGCTTGGGCCAAATCAAACCAATTTAATGCTTTAAATATCCCATGTTTTTCTCCATAAAAGTAGAACCGAAGATCTCCAACAAATCGCAACAGAACTATTTATGGACTTAAAAAATCTCCTCCTTATTTTGCGCCATCAAGGAATCAAACATATATTCCAAACTAAGTAACAAACAACGCACAATATTTCTAAAACACAAACATGTTTAGTTCTGAAATCACATGTTAAGACATCTGCTTTGATATCCATAAAACCTGCAAGTATGTTTTACAGAACATAAATGTTTTATTCATAATTTAAAGCATCATTCATAACATTTAACAGAGCAGTATGTTTTTCCAAAATTGCTGCCAACACAGAACTTACAAACTCCCCCTTTGGAAAATTTTGGCTAAAACATTCTTTGATCATTGAGACATATAAGCAACACCATATCAGAAAGAAAACGTCAGAAAAAAACACCACCTCAATCCAAAACTCCCCTTGAGACTCCCCCTCAAGCCAAAGCTCCCTCTGAACACCAGGTTATAAGCACATAAAATCTCTCCCCCTTTTAGCCATAATATGTCAAGACATTGTAAGAAACATGCAATATGTCATCAAGATCAGGACCAGAGCAGTGCAGTACAAAACATGCACACTATGGTGCCAAAAAGAAAGCCAGAATTGAACAAAAAAAAACAACATAAACAAGCAAAAAGTCTTCAAGAACAGGACACTCAGTTGTCTTCAGAACCAGCAACATCTTCATCAGAGTCATCAGCCTCAGAACTCCCTTCTTCACCCTCAACATCCTCATCAGAGTCATGAGTCTCAGAATTTCCTTCGACACCCTCAGCATCTCCATCAGAGTCCTGCTCCTCAGCACTTTCCTTCTCATTGTCATCAGCAACACTATTACCTTCAGCCATTTTCAGAGTCTTGATCAATTTTTCAAACTTGAGCTTCCTCTCAGTGCTAGCACGAATCACCTCATCAAGTTCTTTGCAAGCATCCATTAATTCAGAGATCACACTTGCCTTGATTGTGGGCTTGTTTTCAGCAGAAGCAGATGTCAAGACAATGTCTGGGACATGTTTTCCTACAAACAATTTATAATGGAGAGACAGAGCATATTCCCTTTTACACACAACATCAGCACTAGATAAGATCCCAGGATACTGATTTAAGATAATACCACAGACCAAGGAGGGAAAGGCAATAGGCATTTTCACTGCACAAGTTCCAGCATGTTTCAAAGTTTGATTAAAAATATAGGTGCCATAGTCAAATAGCTTTTTGGTTCCAACAGCATAAATGAATTTTCCCAAACAAACAGAAATGGTTGAGGTATGATTGGTAGGGACCCAATTTGCAGCTCCAATTCTATGCAGGATGGTATATTTTACACTAAGCCTCCCAGCAGATAATTTATCTTTCATAGGCCATGCAACCACCTGGTTTGCAGTAATTTCTTTGCAAACCTAGTTATCAGTAACCTCCAGCTCACTCTGATCTTCTTCACTTCTTCCCAGGTACCTATTGATGATGGTAGGGGAGAATTCAACACATTTGCCTCTAACAAATACCTTCATAAAATCCTTACTTTTTCTGTCAGCACAATCCACAGGAATATTGACAATAAATATTTTCACAAGAACATCATAGCACTTAGCAAACCTAGACACGGATTTCATTAAACCAGCAAATGAAATAAGATCCATCACCTCTTTGTACTCCAATGCATCTTTTCCCAATTCTCTTTCAAGAGCAATCCTCCTTTGGTACACATACTTCCATCTCTTAACACTCTCAATATGATGAAATGAAATGTTATCCAGAGAAGCATCAGGCACTACATCAGAGATCTTCTTGATCACAGATTTCTTCATAGGGGTGATGTCCTGGACATCATCCTCAACATCATATTCTGACTCAGAATCAGACCTACCCTTCCTCTTTTTGGAGGAAGTAATCACTTTGCTCCAGGACCTTGGGGGACCAACAGCAACCTTGTTCTTAGTAGGAATGTTGTCAACAACAACCTTCCCTTTTCTTGTCTTGAGTCTCTTAGCAATACCAGGGGTCAGATTCGTGATCAAATCATTGTCAGATAAGTCATCAACATCCACAACATCTTCAGCATTAGCATTCTTCTTTTCCTTTGGGTCAGGAACATCATTCTTGGTAAGTGGATCTTCCCTTGCAAATGATGTCTCAACATCTGGCTCAACACCAGTTCCAGCTTCTTCCAACACAGAGGTAGCAAGCTTGTGAAGATTTTCTTCAGAATCATCTTTCTCAGTCACAGTTGGGTCAGCAGATGTTTCAGTATTTTTTTTAGCCTCAGAGAAAAGAGAGGCGGAAATTTGAGAAAAGGGTTTTGAAATCCCATGAACCACAATGCCTTCATTCAAAACCCTAGAAACTAGCCATCTAATACTTCTATCAACAGAAAAAGCGTATTCCTCTGCCCTATTTTTGAAAGAAGAGTCAGGAGAGGGCTTAGAAGAATTACCTACAGAAGCGTCCTTTGATCCTCTTGCATGTGGTGTTCTGGACTTCTTCAGCTCCGTTTCAATACAAGGAACCATAGCCAACAGAGCAACATTAATGACATCATTAAACGAGATATTCACAGGGTGAGCCCTAGATTTGGACGCAGAAGCAGTTGCCTTACCCGACGAGTGTTTTGAAGGAGACGATGCATGTTGTTGAGACATCTTGGAATTTTTGTGAATGAAAAGGTTATGAGCAAAAGAATTCCTTTTTCTAAGATAGAAGATGAAAGAGCTATTAAAGTATAGCACAATGCATATGTAGCGTGTAAGAAGGACAATAAGAAAAACTTGAAATGATTGCCTATGATAGAGGCACTTTATTTGTTGGAAACATAAGGAAATTAATTTGCACTTTAATGTTTGAACACATAAGGAAAATTTCCCACACGCCATTAATTGCTACAAATCCTCATATAAGCAAATCCCTAGTTTGCCCCTCAAAATTTCAAATTGATTAGTATCCAAGGCCTTAGTGAAAATGTCATCTAGTTGCATCTCAGTAGCAACATGTTCTAAGGCAACAATCTTGTCCTCAACGAGTTCTCTTATGAAATGATGACGAATATCAATGTGTTTGGTCCTACTGTGTTGAATAGGATTTTTGGAGATGTTTATAGCACTTAGGTTGTCACAATATAATGTCATGACATCTTATGTGACATTATATTCAGACAACATTTGTTTCATCCAAACCAGCTGAGAACAGCTGCTTCCAGCTGCTATGGACTCAGTCTCAGCAGTAGACAGAGAGACACAATTTTGCTTCTTACTGAACCAGGATATAAGATTATTCCCCAAAAAGAAACATCCTCCTGATGTGCTTTTCCTATCATCAGCACTTCCTGCCCAATCTGCATCACAATATCTAATTAACATAGAGTCAGATCCATGAGAGTATAACATACCATAGTCACATGTCCCTTTCACATACCTCAATATCCTCTTCACTTGATTGATATAACTCACTTTGGGTTCAGCTTGATATCTAGCACACACCCCCACAACAAAGGCAATGTCAGGTCTGCATGCTATAAGATACAACAGGCTACCTATCATACTTCTGTAGAGACTTTGATCCACACTCACACCCTTTTCATCTTTAGACAACTTTAGATGAGTGGGAGCAGGTGTCCTCTTGTGACTGGAATTCTCCATCCCAAACTTGTTTACTATATTCTTGGCATATTTACTCTGAGACAAGAATATAGAATCTTCCATTTGCTTGACTTGTAGACCAAGAAAATAGGTTAACTCACCAACAAGACTCATCTCAAATCCTGACTGCATCTATTTGACAAAATGTTGAATCATTTCATCAGACATCCCACCAAACACAATATCATCAACATAAATTTGGGTAATCATGAGTTTCCCTCCTTCTTCTTTGGCAAATAGAGTCTTTTCTATACCACCTTTCCTGTATCCATTCTCAACAAGAAATTCTGTCAGTCTCTCATACCAAGCTCTTGGAGCTTACTTCAACCCATAAAGAGCTTTCCTCAACTTGTACACATGGTTAGGGCAGGTTGGATCAATAAATCCCTTACGTTGTTCCACACACACCTCCTCATTTAAGTATCCATTTAAGAAGGCACTTTTTACATCCATCTGAAACAGCTTAAATTCCCTCAACTTAAGTATACCCTTGAGCAACCAATCTTGCTTTATTTCTAGTGACCACACCTTTTTCATCTGACTTATTCTTGTACACCCATTTTGTTCCAACTACATTTGTTCCCTCAGGTCTTGGAACCTAATCCCAGACTTCATTTCTCTTGAATTGCCCTAACTCTTCTTGCATAGCATTGATACAGAACTCATCAGTTAAAGCTTCTTTAATATTTTTAGGCTCAATTTTTGACACAAAACAGGAATTTGATATGACTTCTCTTGATCTAGTAGTGACTCCTTCATTCAGATCTCCTATGATAAGTTCTTTAGGATGATCTTTCTGAATTCTGATAGAGGGCCCTTTGTTGACTTGACTAGATTCAGATTCAGCATTAGTAGAATTAAGATCAGTACTTCTTTCTGCATTTTCTACTGGGATATCATTCAGAAATGTTCCAACATCTTCTAGGACATCAGCCTCCTCATTCAACCCTTTATCCTCAACAACAACATTTATAGACTCCATCATGGCTTTGGTTTTGCAGTTGAAAACTCTATAAGCTCTGCTGTTTATGGAGTAGCCCAGAAATATTCCCCCATCACTTTTTGGATCCATCTTTCTTCTTTGTTCATGATCTACCAAGATGTAGCACTTGCTTCCAAAAACATGAAAATATTTGACTGTAGGCTTTCTTCCCTTCCATATTTCATATAAATTAGCTGAGGTACCTTTTCTCAAAGTCACTCTATTATGAATATAACAGGCAGTATTCATAGCTTCGGCCCAAAAGTGGTAAGGTAATTTCTTTGCATGAATCATGGCTCTGGCAGATTCCTGGAGAGTTCTGTTTTTGCGTTCCACAACTCCATTTTACTGAGGAGTAATGGGAGAGGAAAATTCATGACCAATTCCTTCAGATGAACAAAATTTAGGAAATTTGTTGTTCTCAAATTCCTTCCCATGGTCACTTCTAATCCTAATAACATAACTTTCCTTTTCTCTTTAAAGTCTTTGATAGAGATCCTTTAAAACATCAAACACTTCTGATTTATCTCTGATGAAATTCACCCAAGTGAATCTAGAATAATCATCCACAACCACATAGGCATACTTCTTTCCACCAAGACTTTCCACCTGCATAGGTCCCATCAAGTCCATGTGAAGGAGTTCCAACACTTTTGAGGTGGTGAGATGTTGAATCTTCTGATGTGACATCTTAGTCTGCTTTCCAACTTGACATTCACCACATACCCTTCCTTTTTCAATCTTGAGCTTTGGGATCCCTCTTACAGCTTCCATAGAGATGATCCTTTTCATCCCTTTTAGATGCAAGTGTCCAAGTTTTTGGTGCCACAGTTTGACTTCATCTTCTTTGGCTAGGGCACATGTGATGGAATAGCTTGAATCTTGAGGAACCCATAAGTAGCAGTTGTCCTTAGATCTAACTCCTTTCATAATTACTTCACTCTTCTCATTGGTAACAAGGCATTCAGATTTTGTGAAGTTGACTTTGAGACCTTGATCACAAAGTTGACTGATACTAATTAGGTTGGCTGTCAACCCTTTCACAAGCAGTACATCATCAAGGTTTGGAACTCCTGAGCAATCCAGCTTTCCAACCCCCTTGATTTCACCTTTGGCTCCATCACCAAAAGTCACATAACTAGTGGAGTGAGATTTGATATCCACCAACAGATTCTTGATACCTGTCATATGTTTTGAACAACCACTGTCAAAGTACCAGTCTTCTTTAACTGAGGCTCTGAGAGAGATGTGAGCTATAAGACATGTAACATCAGCCTTGGGAACCCATTGTTTCTTCTCTTTGACATTTGGAATGACCTGATTAGGTTTGGACTGAGGTGCAGGCTTAAGGTACCCATACAGCTTGAAGCAAAATGGTTTTATGTGACCAAACCTCCCACAGTAATGACATCTCCAGCATTGAAATTTCCCTCTTGTGTGATTGAATTCCCTTCTGTCATGATGTTGAGACATTTGATTCAACATCTTTATTTTAGGTTTGGGATGAATGAAGTTTGAAAGAGGTCCCTTTCCTTTATTAAATCCTAGTCCACTCATATCTCCTGCCAATTTTCCAACCTGAAGAATTTCATCTAATGTGTCAGACCCACTGTTCAGCATTCTGACAGACTTGGACATTCTGTCAAGTTTAGAGTTCAACAACCTCACTTCATCTTCCAGCTTAGAGATAGTTTCTAGATGCTCTTCCTTTTCTGCCTTCAGTTGGATTATAAGTTTCTTCTGTTTCTCCCCTTGTTGACAAACTTCTTCACTTCTGAGACACAGTTCTCTGTAGGAGGCAACTAACTCATCATAGGTCACCTCATCATCACTAGAGTCTTCATCAGAGACACATCTGCCAGTAAGTGCAGTAACATGCTTGGCAGATTCTTCTTCAAGCTCACTTTCAAAATACTCATCAGCTTCTTTTGTTTCTTGAGGTATGTAGGACATTCAGCTCTAATGTGCCCAAAACCTTCACATCCATGACACTGTATCCCTTTGCCTTGAGTGGATTTTTCTTCAGCCCTTGTTCTTCTTCCAAAGTCATTTGACTTGCTGATGTCAGATGAGTTGTTCTTGATATTTTGTCTAGAATGCCTGTCCATCTTTCTCAGCACCTTGTTAAACTGCCTTCCAAGTGGTACTATATCATTGGATATTCCTTCAGTAGTATCCATATCACCTTCCTTCTCTCCATCTTCAGCATTGGACACAAAAGTTATGCTTTTGTTTTTCTTTTCGGGTCTGTCACTGATGCCTAACTCAAATGTTTGGAGAAATCCAACAAGCTCATCCACTCTCATCTTGCTAATGTCTTGAGCTTCTTCTATGGAAGTAACTTTCATGTCAAATATCTTGGGAAGAGACCTGAGAATCTTCCTTACCAGCTTTTCTTTTGACATTCTTTCTCCTAAGGCACTGGATGCATTGGCTATCTCAAGAATATTCATATGAAAGTCATGAATGTTTTCATCATCTTTCATCCTCAGGTTTTCAAATTTGGTAGTGAGCAACTGGAGTCTTGACATCTTCACCTTAGATGTGCCTTCATGAGTAGTTTTAAGTATATCCTAAGCATCTTTAGCCACCTCACAAGTGTTTACCAACCTGAAAATGTTTCTATCAATCCCATTGAATAGTGCATTCAAGGCTTTAGATATTCCAAGAGCTAATTCATCCTCTTCTTTAGTCCATTCTTCTTCATGCTTCAGTTCAGAGGTAGGTTTTCCATCTTTCCCCATAGCAACAGGGTGTCCCAACCCTTTTAAGACAGCTTTCCAAGCCTTGCTTTCCAAGCCTTGCTATCCAAAGATTTCAAGAAGGCCACCATGCGTGGTTTCCAATAGTCATAGTTGGTTCCATCTAGAATGGGTGGTCTGTTCACAAATCCTCCCTCCTTGTCCATAGTACCAAAAAGTATCTTCCCTAGATCTCACCCAGAAACAGAGCAGGATGCCCGCTCTGATGCCAATCGAAATTCTGGTATCAGATATGTGATGTCGAAGGAGATGTTACAACATAAATATCTGAGGACTGATCCACATAAAACAATGTAACAAAAGCAGTAAATGAAAAGAGAGAAAACACAAGCAATTGTTAACCCAGTTCAGTGCAAACACACCTACGTCTGGGGGCTACCAAGCCAGGAAGGAAATTCACTAAATATAATTAGTTTGAAGATTCTCAGTACACAACCTCTGGTTTGCAACCTTCTCACCTAATCTCTACCCGTGCAATTTCTACCTAAGACACTCTTAGATATGAGACCCTTCTCACTCCCCCTCAATCACACACACAGTGACAAATACAAAAATCACAAGAGATAGAAGACACACTTCAAATACACATAATCATCCTTGCTTAAAAGCTTATAGATGATTAACAAATTACAACTCAACTAACAGTCTAACTCTAGTATTAGAACAATACAAGAGTGGCTCACAAATCACAAAAGACAGAAACCCTAATCCTTAAAACACAGCGCACAATCCACCCTATTTTCTCTAATCAGCAAATAGGGTTAGCAGGTCCTTATAAAGAAACACGCAGCATGAGCTTGGGCCAAATCAAATCAATTTAATGCTTTAAATATCCCATGATTTTCTCCATAAAAGTAGAATAGAAGATCTCCAACAAATCGTAACAGAACTATTTATGGACTTAGAAAATCTCCTCCTTATTTTGAGACATCAAGGAATCAAACAGATATTCCAAACTAAGTAACAAACAATGCACAATATTTCTAAAACACAAACATGTTCAGTTCTGGAATCACATGTTAAGACATCTGCTTTGACATCCATAAAACCTGCAAGTATGTTTTACAGAACAAAGATGTTCTATTCACATGTTAAAGCATCATTCATAACATTTAACAGAGCTGTATGTTTTACCAAAATTGCTGTCAACACAGAACTTACATTAACAAATAAGACAATTATGTTATAAGAGAGAATACAATGGTCGATAAATTTTTATTATTCAATATTTGGATCAGTAGTAAAGTTGACCTCGTTTATAACAATAGTATTTGTTTTCGTATATAAAAATATTTTAATCAACAATATATTTTTTCTCGTATATAAATATTATTTTTGTTTTGACATTATTTATAAATATATTTGAATCAATAGTAAAGTTGTTTCCGTTTATAAAAATATTTAAATGAAAATATTATTTTTGTTTTGACAATATTTATAAAAATATTTGAATCAATAGTAAAGTTATTCTCGTATATAAAAATATTTAATATTATTTTTGTTTTCTCAATATTTATAAAAATATTTGAACTAATAGTAAAGTTATTTCCATTTATAACAATAATTGAATTAACCTACAAATATACAAATATTATATATCGTCAACAACAACAAATCATTATTTTAAATGAAATTGATTTAAACATTAAATATAAATTGATTTCTTAAATCTTACTTATACATTAAAATTTTAATATATAAATAAATGAATTATAGAAAGTCAACAAAAATTTTCTTGAAAGAAAATTGAAAAGTTGTGAATATGGGGATTCTAATGTTAGTAAAAAAATATTAGTTACTGCAGAAGCTGTGTTGATAATGTTATAAAGTATATTACTAGGTTAGACATCAGTACAGAAGAGGATAACATGTTGAGATAATAATAAGAGATGGGTGAATGGAATTATTGATTAATAAAAGGTAGAAGATGATAGATGGAATAGGAACCAAGAATGCTATCATGGCATTCTTCATATTGCTACACCCCGTGATCTTTGATGGATCGTATGATTTCAATATGCATGCCTTGTGACTTCTGCTTTATATATAGCTTGCTAGCTAGTTCAGTTACTTCTTAACTGTGCATAGCCACACCCCCACCGCAAGTTCAATGATTTGGAAGATATTTATTTTATATATCTTTAAGTCAAAAGGAAACAAAACTCTCTTTTGGAGTTGAAAACAGCTGCAATTTCATCCTCAAATATGATCCCAGTACTGTTTTTAATGAATCGCATGACAACTTAATAATCATACAAATTTAATCTTAAAAAGGGTCGTCCCCACATCCCTTTCTTCTTTGCTTGCTTCAATCATCCCGCAGTCTACGCAGAGAAAAAGAGAGTACAATTTATCACACTTGGTTATCTTAACTGAAGGCACCATCATTGTCGTCATCATCACTGATGTCTGCTGCTGTAGCTGTATAGTTTTTCTTATTAAAGAATAATGCTTTGTTCCACTCACAATAGACAACATTCCTTATTCCTCACCATGAGTAGTTCATGCAATATTCATATTAATTTCTACATATAGCATGGAATGTTGTTCTTTTCTTTCAATCTTATTTTTGAAAAATCCATGGCATATTTTTATGTTTTATTCTATAACTTTTCATTAATTGTGTTTTGAGATTTTGGCATCCACTGCAGCTGTGGCTCATGTGGATACCCTCTGAACTTGACATCTTCAAATCGAATCACATCTAATATTGCATCTGAATATAAAAAGTCTGTAAAGAATGGAACTTAGCAATATGTCATGACGTTAGGATATCTGGATGGCAAGCAGTTGGGTTATATTGCCAGAAGTTGAAGAGACTGCATGTTAATCGATGTCGTAATCTCAATGATAATGTCTTGCAGGCGTTACAAGATGTTTGCAAAAGTCTCTTGGTTTTGTACTTGAATGGTGGCATTCAAGTGACTCCTTTTGCAGTAGAGTTACTCAAGTCCTAAAGAGAAAATGTTTGTATAAAGTAAGAAGAGGCAATGTGCATCAATCGTTACTCCCTATTCAGATGACACTGATTGGTACAGAATTGTCACCTCTCTTGAGAAAGGTCTGCATTCAGCTGAGTATTTACCTTTTGTTTCAAAAGGCCTTTATTTGTATAAAATATAATTTAAAACTCTTCTAGTTATACATTACTTAGATGCTACCTGGTATAGATTTTCACATAGAGCAAAGCAGTAGGCACACGTGCAATTAATTGCATTGGGACAATGACCTGTCTTTGTAGAAGGAGTTCTGCCATTGCTGCAGTCTAATAATCCATATGGTAATTGTTAGGGTAGCTGGATCTCTAGCTTCTTCCTCATTAGGTTTATCTTTGTGTAAAGTATTTTCTTTTATGAACACTTTTATCACCATCACACATTTTAAATTATTGCCAAGTTGCACGTCAATTCCATAGGACAGATCCATGGCAAGGGGTACTCTTAAGCATAATTGGGAGAATAATATATCACACATCTGTTAACAAACAACAAATATTTGAACAAAACAGGTAGAATATGTTAAATGATAGTAGACAAACAGAAACCCATAAATATTCAAACAGACTATTTTCAAAATGTTCCTCCAAGGAGTCACGTTATCATCAACAAAACTGGGTTTAAATTTCATTATTTAGAAAATAAATATAATAAATGGCAATGTATTCAGATACTTATGTGTTTTTTGTGGACATTAATTTAAGTTATCAAGAAACTCTTCTTGATCTAACAAAAACACCGCCAGTTCCTATGAAAATAGGTCCCCAATCACATCTAAATGACTCAGAATAAGTTTAATGGTTTTTCTCTTTCCTTGACAGTACAAAGATAATGCATATTTGCTTTCAATAGTTTTTCAAAATTCTACTATTCACCATGTTTTATAAGAAAATTAGCCCAGTGCTACAACAACAGCGCACCACCATCTAATATTTATTAGAATTTGTCCATAATATAATAATTTACCTATAGTTCCACCCAATTCGATGACACAAACATCAACAGGGCCTTGTTTTCCATCAACCGGTATCTATGCTACGCGTTATATCCACTCTTGGATGGCATCAGTAATGTGTGGAAAAATAGCTTGAATGGGAGCAGTCTTACTCAGCAGTTCAAAAGATCCAACTGCATATTTCTTTAAAAGAATCAATGCCACAACTATCATGAATACAATCATCTAACATATGTATCTTTAAAAGCAGAGTGTAAGTTCTCTTATTCAGATTATAAGATAAAAAATAAAATAAAAAACTAATGTTTTGGTTGTGATTCATAATACTTACAACCTATTGTGATTCATTATACTTAAAATTTGAGTCTTTGAATACTAATGATGAAGCTGCGAATGCAGCTACTGTCTCGGCCGCAATATCAGAACCTGAGTTTTGAGGTGATACCTTATACACATTCCGCGGAGTGTCTATATCCTCTAGCATTTCCCAAAACCTATGATCTAAATTAGGTTCTCCAACTTGCATTAAACATATTATTCCATGTGAGACTTAACAGATCGCACACTCTAAATATGCTCAGAGTCCAGAGTCGCCACTAACTCACCTAGACATATAATGTGTCTGGAGTTGTGGTGGTGGTCTTAAGAAGGTAATTCACACTCCACCGAATAGCTTCTCTAGCATTCTAAATATGATCATGCATTAAGTTTCCAAATTCAATGGCACTCCATGCTAGTAATGTTGTTGTAAATGCCATTGGAAGCCCAAACTTCACATTGTCACCAACATTATTATAACCACCAACTTAGTCCACCTGAAACAATACCTAATACAATTAACATGCATGTTTCTAACTAATTACATGTTAATTAATGAGTTAAATTTGAGAAGGTAATGTATATATACTACATGATAATAAGATGGTTGAATGGTAATCTTCCAGAATGTTGTCCTTCAAAGAACAAAATAGATTTTTCAAGCCGCCATACCTTATCTTATATGGAGAAGAAGTCCATGTTTACATAAGCCCACTTCCATATGCATATTTTTCCATATTGTGACAATTAATATAGTTAGATAAAAGAAATAGCAAAAAACCAAATGAGTATAGATGCATACTTCATGATGAGTTGTAGGTAGTCCGCCTCTTTTCCACAGCACGAGTCATTGTCGTAACAGTAATAGACATGCCAATATTAATTATTCCTTCCGATTTCTGCAACAACATATTAACAAACCAGTATGACTATGGGCCACGAAACAGTAACACAAAGGTGATATTTTGTATTCAAGAAGGTGGAGACATGAGATAACAAAAACAGACACTATTAGTCCATAATAATAATGAGTATTATTAGTAACAGTGATTCTTATAACTAACAAATGCCATGTTTTAACTGGTAATAAGGATGCAATGAACATAAATGCTACAAAATAGAATAATAAATAAGAAACTTCAATTACTAATTCTTGATTTTAGCACGAACCTTCTTTTGGACTTCAATCGATTTGCATGAACTCTGAACAAACTCCTCTTGTGAAACCCGTGTATATAAATGATCATTTTTATCACACAACCTAAACAAACATTGTGTATCCAATAAGCTTGACCTCAATTAATCAATTAAAATCAATGGTAGATGCAAATGTTTAGATCAAATAGCTAAAATATATTTTAGTTTACATCAGATAGTAAAGTTAATGTTTGCATTGGAAATACATAAGCACATTACTGAGGCAAAAAAATGCATACTGCCATTGGAAAAAGTATAAGCACATACATGTGCAACATGGATAAAACTTACATCGTACTGGGCTTCTCCGATTTTTAATTTGACTGCTCCACTGTTATACACCTGCATTTTTCCAATACATTACCATTGATGAAAGCCAGACAACTATCAAACAAAACAGAAGTTAACAACTTACGAGAGTAACAATTAGTAAAAAAACTCAACAAATTAGCCATATACTCATAGATTAGAGCCATGTTAAAAAAATATAGTAATAGGATCATTGTTGTACCTTGAAAAAGAAATCTTGTTAAAAAATGTAGTAATAGGATCATTGTTGTACCTTGAAAAAGTGGATGATGCTCAGAAATCCTGTGGAGTGACTTTCTTAACATTATCCATTATCTCCCTCAGAGCAGCATACTCGTTACAAAACTGCAAAACGAAACAGGAACTTCCGCAGCTTCAGCAACCCTAAACAATAAATGTTGAGTACATAAGAAAATCATGGCAGAAAAGTAACTGGTAAAAAATGCTTGGTACAGATTCGTCCTTCGAATGCGCAGAATCAACTCTCTAGCTTCCTTCAGTTCTTCCAATGGAGCAGTCTCGATGGTTTTGACTATTGAATCATCCAGCTGCATTTTTTAAAGTAATATATATTTATGATTCAATAGGAAATGTAAAAATGTTTTTGATGCATCTGCATATGAAAGAAGCCCTCATAACCTTCCAGTATTCGACAGGATCTTGAATAGTATATGAAATCTGCAAATAATCATTTGTTTGCACAAGTTCATCAACCACCATAAGCTCCATTGCCTGAAAACATCAAGATGAGATTGGAAACAATTGAAACCATGAAGTTTATAGATGCATCAACAAACGAAATTTACTTCTTAATAAGTTAACTAAAAAATTTGCGACATAACAATATTAGACATAAAAATACCAACAGTCCTTCGCACGATAACAAATCTCATCATCCAAAACCCGCATGATCTCCATTAACTTGTAAGGATAATACAATTTAAGAGACATATAACCTATGTATATTACATAAACTTTAAATGTATTGCTAAGAAAAATTATCCAAACACTACTAAAAGAAGTTGTTTTGAAGAAATTCATGTAACCTCTAAAACTCAAAGTTGCATCCAAGACCACAGGCTCGACAATCACGGGCAATATAATCAAATCTGCATACAAATCAATAGTTTCCACAGAGAATTACAATTTAGCATAACTCAGATGAACATACATATGAAGAATACATAAAAGAGATAATAGAAAAAAATTGTAAACCAGATTCAACAGTTAAATTCTTTATGCTAACTTACTTGTCAACATCGATTCCATTTCGTCCATTTGCAACAATATCATACATGAAACTTTTCTCACTTGAGCTCTTAATAACCAACAAAAAGAAAACAAATATATCAAAAGGAGAGAAAAAATACCAACAATAAGAATAAACCAAACTCATAATATATGTCTAGAGAATAGAAAAATTAAATTTAAAAATAAAAAACTTACCCTAGGAAGAGAAAATTTGGAGCTTGCTAATATCTCTTAAATTTTCATTTGCAACTCTTAAAATTTCATCAATATCTCTATTTTTAGCTAGAGCATGTTGCAGTAATAACATATACTATAAGGTCTGGGGAAGAACAAACATTACCTACACGGATCTGAAGCATGAGCCAAAAATCGGTAAGATTTATAGGAACTGGATCTGAAGCGTGACCCAAAAATCGGAGGAAGATCTTCTCATAGAGGAATTTTTGTGTGAACGGTGAGAGCGAAATCAAAAGGATATGAAAATGAAATCAAACTTTGAAATTAAAATCCAAGGTAGGAAACCCATATCAAACTTTGAAATTGAAATCGAAGGCAGGAAACCGAAATCAAAACCAACTTGGAAACAAAATTGAGGCTGAACTCAAAAGAAGCAGATGAAGATGGGAGACATAGAGTTGTATTTGAGTTTGAAAAGTGGGTGTGAGATGAAGAAGTGTGTAAGCGCAACTTCCTACGTTCTGCTGCATTGGGTACACAATTTTCTTCTCACCATGCCATTTCACAGCCTAAGCAACCAAGGGTGATGTTCCCAAGAGACCAGTTTGGTTAAAAGAAAAAGTTGAAAATTTGAACTACCCAACATTGTTCACGCACGTTTGTGCAAAAGTAAAGGCTTTGTTGTTCAAATAAGCTAGTTAGTCTTCAATTAGAACATGATTTGGTTGCAAATAGTTGGTTTTGGACTCAATTTACTCCTAATTTAGTGATGTGGCAGCTTAAGACCAAAGGTTATTATTGTGTTAACCACAACAGTTAAATTTCCTATATTATAGATTAATGTTTGAAACAAGTTTATAAAAAATAGTATTTCTCATTTTAAAATTAACTTTTTGTAAGAATGATTTAGATCAATTAATGTTAGTCAGAAGAGAATGTATTAAAAAAACTCAAGTTTGTTTAAAAAAATAGAAAGAGATAAGACTAATAATGGGCTTATGAATAGTGTTGTATATAAGCAATTGAAATTAAAAAATGTTATTATGGTATAATAGTTATAAATAACTAATATAAATAAATATTATCTAATAACTTCATGCTTCCACAACATTATATTTTACAGTGAGAGAAACATTTGTTGAATAAATTTTGCAATTAATAATTTTTTCTTTGTATAAATAACTTATTTGTTTCAATATCATAATCACTTGATATCATACATAATATATATATATATATATATATATATATATATATATATATATATATATATATATATATATATATATATATATATATATATATATATATATATATATATATATATATATTTATGTTTAAATAGGTGTATGTATAGTTTATGGTAATCGATCAGCCAAATAAATATACATATGTCCCATAGCTCCCGTAAGAAAACCACTTTTATATCTTACTTCTACCGTTACAATTTCTCCATCTTTTATCTTGACTGAACCTGGTTTTGGATAACTTCCCGACATTCCCACAACATAACCTTTCTCATTACCTGGTTCTTTTCCATCTCCATATGTTGCTTTCGAAGTATACAAAGTCCTTCCATCCTAAATTAATAAAAATGCTATAATATTTAGAGGCGCTTTAGGATGATTTAAAGTATATAACTTAAAATAATAAAAAAAATAAAATGTATCACTTAAGGAACATGTCTACTAATCATAGTTTATTAAAAATACATACAAACTTAAACATAAAGATTATATTGAAATAAGAAAACGATGATATTTTATATGGAGAATATTACCTGTCCATATAATGTTGCATTAATGACACCTGTATGCATATGAGAAGTGCCATATATAAGATAACCACCTTTTTCCATTGGAATATTTGCTTTCTGAATATGAGGAGGGGAGTGTTTTTTACCATTATTTGATGGAATTGTAAATTCTGCCTGTAATCCAATTGAATAAAAATAGTTAATACTAATATATAATTATTTTTTTAATTTAATAGAAATTAAAAAAATATATTTACAAAGTGTTTTTTTTATGTAGGAGTATTTTTTTTCTTTTTTCTTTTTATCTTAAAAAATATTAAATCTATAATGAAATATTTCAAATGAAGATTTGACAAAACTATGAAAGAAATAAAACAAACAATTATTTACCTGGCAATCGTGAATTATTTGGGAACCGTTTATTCTAACTCGATCGGTTGAATCAAGTATATAAAATCTAAGGGGAATTTGTTGTTGGTTCCAATCAACCCATGTTATTTTATATCTTAAGGCAAGCTTTTTTGTAGGTGCTTCAAAACCCTTTTTCAATTTGCATTGTAAATCATCTTGGCAACAAAAAATTCCTCCTTTATAATTTGAGCTCAACAGTTCTCCATTAATGCCACGTGTGACATTAAAAAAATTCTTTGGCAAATTAAAACGGTTACACCTACATTCTGTGCAATGTTTTCTATGTTTTGTGCCACGTGTGTCAATAAGCATGAGATTGAGGAGCCACTTTTCTTCAACATATCCAATTGGAACATTCGAAGGGTTTCCTTGTTCTACAGCATAAGGATCTGGTATATTTGATTTTGTTCCTCGTGATTCACCTCCCAAACCCCAATAAGCAGGAAGAATGTAGTCACTACATGTTCCTTGATTTCTAATGTACTTAGCACCTTCTAATGGGTCTTTAGGAATTATTTTTAACATATTCCAATCTTTTACATGATATTTAATTGCAAACCAATGATGTAGGTATGCTTCATATAATGGGACAAAATTTCCTTCTTCATCAACTAATTCAGCATCAAAGCTCTTTATTCCAACATGGCCCTTTGGAAATTCAACATCCATAAAATTTTTAGCCGCAACTTTTCCAGGACCTATTTCAAACATTTTAGAAATAAAAGTAGCTGATTTTATATGTTTATTTTCAAATTCATCCCCAGTATTAATTGCACATGACAGGGTTGATAGAAACACCAACACTAATGATAAAGATATCACCCTTTGACATATAAACCTCATGGTAGAGATACTTTATTTGCTACGGTGATGAATTTGTGTGCATATGAATCTTGTTTTTGTTGCTTTTATGATATAGAAATTATGAATAATACAGTTAATCTAATATAACTTGGCGCCAACTAATCAATATTAAAATTGAATGCTAACATGTATTGAGTTTGAGCTATTTTTAGTTTGTATTATGTGGATTTTGGACAGTTATATAACTATTTATAAATAGTATAATGTAATATTTTCTATCTTGCAAGGTTGTTAACTGTTCAGAAAATGTATACAAATATATGACATTATACATACCTATTTTTGTATTAATAACATTATCACATCTATATTTATATAAAAAAAAATATTATCAAACCTTTAAAAAACATTATCACATTTTTTCAAAAGAATTTACAAACACATAACTATGTTTGTTTGCTAAAAAAAAATATAATCTAATCATGTAAGTACATTTCATATATTAAAATATGTAAAAACACTTATATATCGTGTTTGAACCATCAACCATCCAGTTTTCAATATTTTGTATGTTAATTTTTTTATGGATTTTTTAGAAAAATAAAATACATATCATATGTTTAAAAAAGACTTAAAACAATGTTTTGTTTTTATAATTTAGACAATGCTTTTGAGTGTCGTTTATTTTGGCACTGCTATAAGTTTGAACAACATTTTTTTATCATGTAAAAGTGTTGTCATATGTCATCTTTAGACGATGTTTTTATGTCCTCTTTAGACAACACTTTTAAGCATTGCTTATTTTGGCATGCTGGAAACACAAACATCAATTTTTAATCATGTAAAAATGTTGCCTTATATCTTCTTTAGACGATATTTTGTAGGGTTAAATATGTTTGTGATCCTCTTGAATATTTTAAATTTCAATTTTAGTCCCTTAAAATATTTTCTTTAAAGAATGGCCTTTCTAAAAATTTTTATCCACACTTTTGGTCCATAATACTAAAACCGTCGCTAAAATTGTCGCTAATTCAGTCACTAAGTTAAAAATCGTCGTTGAAATTGTCATTAATTATGTCGCTAAGTTGTAAAAATCATCGCTAAATTGCAGAAGGGATTATAAATGTGGATTAATACTTTTAGAAAGACCATTCTTTAAAAGAAATATTTTGAGAGATTAATAACAAAATTAAAATATTTATGAGGACTATAATCATATTTAATCCTATTTTTTATGCTAAAGAGCATTCTTATATCTAACTTTAGAAAACATTTTTATGGAAAGATCTTTCTCATGTCAACTTTAGACAACATTTCTATGTAATAACCCTTTCTTATATCAACTTTAGACATTGTTTTTATGTGAAAACACTTTCTTATGTCATCTTTAAACAACTCTTTATGGTAGAAGTCATGTTTAATTATATATATATATATATATATATATATATATATATATATATATATATATATATATATTATTATGAGTTTAATTGTTATGCACTGACAGTGTAAAAATATTTTACAGTGTCATCCAATAGAAATATATTATTCTGCCATGTCATATAGTAAGTTTAAAATTTTCAATATGACTTGGCGGGATGTATAATCGTCATTGGTTGACAGTGTAATTAAAAAATTTTACACGGTCAGTGCATCACCCTCTCTCTCTCTCTCTCTATATATATATATATAACACTTTAATATTAAAAGAGATGTCTTATACATATTATCTAAGAGCACATTTTCTTTCTGCTAATTCCTATCTTATGTCACCATTAGCTAGTTCATATGTATTATAAGCACTATTAAATGACACATATATTATAATTTTTCATAATTAACAAAATATAAGAATAAAATATAGGTGACTAACAAAATAAAATGACATATCTAGGAATATATATTAAAAATATTTTCTTATAAGTTGGACATGCCAATATCAAAAGGATGTTCGAAACTGATAAATAATATGCAAAATATTTTTCAAAATAATTAAAACCAACACCAACATTGGTAAAAAGCACGAGGCCCAATCTGCTATCAAAACCTGACTGTCAAGTGTTAGAGTTTCGTGTGATTCTTTCACTTAGTGAAGATGAAAGTTGCAGATGGTAAAACAAGCTTCACTCTGTGAAGCCGATGAAAACAAAGAAGAAGATAAAATGTGGAAGTGAAACTTTATTACTGTATTGGAAGATACCACAAGTATACAAGAGTATTTTTATAAACATGGTGACTCGGCACCTACAAGCTGAGTTGGTAGTTACAACCCACCAATAAAGTTACAACAAAACTAACTAACTAAAGATGAGCTGGCACTCATTTTATCTCTAACACCCCCCTCAAACTGAAGAGTGGGAGAAACTGCATATCACTTTAAGTTTGCTGCGAATATCTTCAAAAGCTGTAGTGCCAAGAGGTTTAGTTAGTGTATCTGCAAGTTGACACCCTGCTGAAACATGTTGGATTTTCAGTTTTCCAGCCACCATTCTTTCACGGACCAAATGAATATCCAATTCAATATACTTTGTGCGAGCATGAAGAACAGGATTGTGTGACAAAAGAACTGCACTTAAGTTGTCACATAGTAGAGTTGGTGGATGAATAGGAATTCTGAGTTCAGATAAAAGAGATTCCAACCAAAGGAGCTCAGAGGTGGTATGTGCTAATGCGCGATATTCTGCTTCTATACTAGACCGTGCAATTAATGTCTGCTTCTTAGAACTCCAAGACACCAAGTTTGGTCCAAAAAATATACAAGAGATCTTCTATCATCTGGATCACTTGCCTAGTCAGAATCACTATAGGCACGGAGGGAAAACTTTGATGATGATATAGAAGGAGCTAGCATTAAACCATAGTGAATAGTACCACTTAAGTACCTTAGTAGCCTTCTAACAACAATCCAATGAGTGTCTAATGGGCAGGACATGAACTGACAGGCTTTGTTAACACTAAAACCTATGTCTGGTCTAGTCAATATAACATATTGAAGTGCTCTGACCATGGATCTGTATAGCTGAGGATCTGAGAAGTGATTTATGCCATGTTTACTCAATTTGTAGCTGCTTAGCATGGGAGTAGGAACCCCATTGGTATTGGCCATCTTAGCTCTTGTGAGAAGGTTTTTGACATATTTGGACTGATTCAGGAACATAGAGCCATTTGAACATAATTTTACTTCAATGCCAAGGAAATAACTAGGGCGACCCAGTTTCTTAAGAGCAAAGTCATGATGCAGCTTGGTGATGAGTTTGTGTATAAGATCTGTACTTGAGCCAATGATGAGTATATCATCCACATAGACCAAGGCATATAAGGTAACACCAAGCTTGGAGTAAGCAAAAAGAGAATTGTCACATTTAGAAGTAATAAAACCAAAATGTAGAAGAGCCTTAGTAAGTTTCTCATACCAAGCCCTTGGGGCTTGTTTTAAGCCATAGATGGCTTTATGAAGTTTGCATACAAGGCTTTTGTCAGAACTCACAAAACCAGTTGGTTGGGTCATGTACACTTCATCATGCAGAACACCATTTAGAAAAGCATTGTTAACATATATTTGTTGGATATCCCCCTGATATGTGGTGGCAAGAGTTAGAATGACCCTAATAGTGTTAGGTTTTACCACTGGAGATAATGTTTCAGTGTAATCAAAGCCTTGTTCTTGGTGGAAGCCTTTAGCCACAGCATTATCTTTAATCTTAAACACCCACCTGCATCCTACTACTTTTCTGTCAGGAGGTAGGTTAGTAAGTGTCCATGTGTTGTTAGCTTGAAGAGAATTGAACTCTTCAGCCATGGCCTTAACCCACTTAGGCTTGGTTAGAGCTTGTTTAACACTAGTAAGTTCAGACTCAGAATGAACAAGAAAGACTTCGGGTTTTGATTTTCCTGTTTTGGCTCTTGTTAACATAGGGTGAGTATTTTCAGGTGGTGGAACAGCATGTGTACTAGTGCCAATGGAAGGAGACTGGGATGACTCGTGTATGGGAATGCATGAGGATAATGTGAGTTCATTTTAACAGAACGAGTTATCAGGCAGGAACTCTAAGGAAGGAACTCTCTGAGGACTTGGATGAGACAAGAGAGAAGGAGCTTTAGTAACAACTAGAAGGGTATTAGTAGAAGACATATCTGGGGAATTACCCTAAGGATAATTGAATGCCTCACAATGAGGTTGTAGTGGTTCATTGGATATAATATGTTGTTGAGTAATTTTATCGACATTACTTATTGAAGGATGGCCTACTTGAGGACTCACAGGACTTGACAAGTGACTAGTGACAGGAATGGCTAGATTGGGAGTTGTAGCCTACTGTATTAGCTTTTGAGTTTTGTCAGACTGCTGTGTAGCAGAGGTGGCTAACCTGTGACTTTGGACAGGCTGGACTGACCTGTTCTTAGAGTTATTGGACTGGTGCATAATTTCAATATTTTGTCCTTGGTCATAAGACTCAGGAGCAGGTCCTATGTTATTTGATTGAGATTGGTCTAAAGAACCAGAGCATGGTTTCTCAACATATGTTGCTACTAGACTAGGGCTAGGACCAGTGACATGACCAATGGTGTTACCTAGACCAAGAGAACCAGATGTGGAGCAAGGCATAGATGTAGGACATGGAATAGTGCCAAGATGTAGAGTGTCTATAGCAGAACTCTTGGAGCCAGTGGGAAATAGGTGAGGGAAAGGAAAACTATTTTCATTGAAAGTGACATCCTTAGAGATGTACACTCTGCCATCTTTGTTCAAGCACCTAAAGCCTTTGTGCTGGGGAGAAGGACCAAGATAGACACATTCTTGACTCCTCATTTGCAATTTATGTTTATTGCAAGGTCTAATGAGAGGGAAACATGAACAGCCGAACACTTTCATGATAGAATAATCTAGGTCCCTACCATACAGGGCATGAAAGGGAGAATGAAAGGTTTGTAAAGTAGATGTGGGAATTCTATTGATGATGTACACAGATTTGGAGAAACTATAATCCCAGTAATCAATAGGTAGTGAAGCATGAGTTAGTAATGTGAGACCCATTTCAACAATTTGCCTATGTTTCCTCTCTACTGTCCCATTTTGATGAGAGGTGTGAGGGCAAGTTAGTCTATGGACGATCCCTAATTCAATCAAGTACTTAGTAAAGGTCCTGAACTCTCCTCCAAAGTCAGACTGAACAGATTTGATTGTGACATTAAATTGTGTTTGAACAAATGTTGAAAAAAGTTTAAAGGCATGCAGAGCCTCAGACTTCTGCTTGAGCATATACAACCAAGTGTACCTAGTGTGGCCATCTACAAAGGCTATATAATACCTATAACCAAAACTGGATGGAATTGGGGAAGGTCCCCAGAAATCAGTATATATCATGTCAAAGGGCTTGGGATATATTGTTGTAGTTAAAGGAGCATACAATCTACGTGTCTTGCCAAGATTACAAGAGGTACAAAATGACTGCTTATTTTTATTAACAGAGGGAATATTACACATTTTTAGAATGGAATCTATAGAGTCACAATTGGCATGGCCAAGCCTGTAATGCCATAATGTGCTAGTGTCACAAGTATCTATACTATGAGAATGAGAATTAGAAACAACATAGCTTTGAGCACCAGTGAAAAGAGTAGATTTGTTGATGTGGTTGAGAGACCTTTTGAGTTTGACAGGCAACTGAGGGAAGCAATATAAGCCACTAGTATCTAGAACTCCCTCAACAATGATTTGTCTAGAAGCCTATGATTTAATATAGCATTTATCAGGTAGGAAGTCAAAAATAACATTATTATCACTAGAAAACTTAGAAACAGATAGTAGATTTCTAGTAATGGAAGGAACAAAAAGGACATTAGCTAGGGTTAGTGCACAAGATGAAGTGATAGGGGAGTAAAGTTGCGAGGACCCTATAGCTTGTATGTCTAGTGTCTGACCATTTCCTACATACACTTTATTGGTTCCTACATAAGGCTTCATATTTTTCAAAAGGAAGTCATAAGGTGTTAAGTGATGGGATGCATCTGAGTCAGCAAACCAAGCCTGAGATTCAAGTTCATATGGTAAATGGTATTTCTGAGTATATGCTGAAGGCTTGTTTATAGTAGCCATCATTGCCACAGTTTGAGAGTTCTGAGTAGCTTCAGTGCTATCTTTCTGCTTGTGAGAGTTCGTGTTGTTGTTGTTTGAGCTATTTGAAGCATTACTTGAGTTGGCATGTAAGTTGTAACTTCATGTCTATACTCACCACAGAGTTAGCATGTTGGATGGTTGCTTGATGTATGCCTACCTCGTCCTCTGCTTTGACCCCGATTAAATCTGCCACGACCACGACTTGCAAAATAAGCTCCTCTGGAGTTGTTGAGGTCTTGATTTATATGCGCCACATTTGCTGCAACTATGGTAGCTGCTAGTTCTTCACGAAACTTGTCTAATTGTGCTTCTTGAATATAGAGTTAGGCTTCAACATCACAAAGAGTAAGAGGTGTAGGACACTCATACATTTGTATAACAAATGAGCTGTACTCTTCAGGCAATCCTTGTAAAATAGAATCCACTTGATCCTGCTCAGATATTGAGTCACCAACAGCCAAGAGTGAGTTTGCTATAGCCTTGATTCTCAAGACATACTCAGTAATTGACTTGGTACACTTCTTGGTAGATTTGAGTTCAACTCTTAGCTGTCTAACCCTAGATTTCATTTGTGCATTAAAGAATTGATGAATCTTATCCCACACCTCATAGGAGTGTTTGCACGCAAGAACCCTTGGTAACACGAATTCAGAAATCATGGACAATAACCAGATAAACAGTGCTTGATCTTGCACAATCCAAGATTCATAATCTTCAGAAATCAAATCTGTAATCCGATCTTGATCTGACTTGAACTTCTGCGGGATCTGCGGATTCACCACGAACTTGTGCATTTTCTGAGAGAGAATCACACCTTCAACCTGTTGATTCCAAAGGAGATAGTTGTTCTCCTGCAGTTTGATCGAGAGCTTTGGTCCAAAGAAATTCGCAGACTTAGACGCAGCAAAACCACTGAACATTTCTTGAGATTGGGCATGATTTTTGACTACTGATGCTTGATTGTCTTCAGACGCCATGGATGCAGATGAAGCAAGATCTTGACCGATAGAAAGCTGGAGCAGTGAATAAAGTGAAAATCTTGAGCAACGTAGATTGAGCGAAATAACGCGGAGGATCGTCACGCGAATGATACCATGTTAGAGTTTCGTGTGATTCATCTTTCACTTGGTGAAGATGAGAGTTGCATATGGTAAAACAAACTTCACTCTGTGAAGCTGATGAAAACGAAGAAGATAAAACGTGGAAGTGAAACTTTATTACTGTATTGGAAGATACCACAAGTATACAAGAGTATTTATATAGACATGGTGACTCAGCACCTACAAGCTGAGTTGGTAGTTACAACCCACAAATACAGTTACAATAAAACTAACTAACTAAAGATGAGCTGGCACTCATTTTATCTCTAACACCAAGAAAAGTTAAAAAATTTATAAATAAAATGCTAATAAAAAACTTTATAATAATCACATATCATATAATTTAAATTACTAAGATTTTTTTTGGATTTGATTACCCTCACTGTTGCTTCACAACTTTTAGCTCAATTTATTTCTAGAAATAGGAATTATTCGAACCACATTGACCAACTTAGAAACTGACCCAATTATTTCCCCACTTTTTTTCTAGCAAACCAAACTTGCAAGTAAAAATTTCATTAAGATATGAGGCATATCAAAGATAATAAATACAATTAATTTTTGCTAATGTTCTTCCACAATGATTTATACTTTTGCGACTATAGAGCAATTATAGTTTTTTTTTTATTTATATGATAAATTAGGATTACGTTTTTACAAGCAGTGTATATAATACTATGACTTAATTTAAACTTAATAGAGTTTAAATTCTAAATTCGATTTTTTATAATGAAATTAAACTATTCCTTAGTTTTTTTTATTACAAACAAAAACTTCTTACAAATGTCAAGAATATTTGTATATCTTCCTTCAAATAGGAATACTACTGTTATCATTTTTTGATAAAAAAAAAACTCTTTATCAGATTTGAACCAATGACTTACGCCTTACCATGATAGTAGACAAACAGAAACCCATAAATATTCAAACAGACTATTTTCAAAATGTTCCTCCAAGGAGTCACGTTATCATCAACAAAACTGGGTTTAAATTTCATTATTTAGAAAATAAATATAATAAATGGCAATGTATTCAGATACTTATGTGTTTTTTGTGGACATTAATTTAAGTTATCAAGAAACTCTTCTTGATCTAACAAAAACACCGCCAGTTCCTATGAAAATAGGTCCCCAATCACATCTAAATGGCACATAATAAGTTTAATGGTTTTTCTCTTTCCTTGACAGTACAAAGATAATGCATATTTGCTTTCAATAGTTTTTCAAAATTCTACTATTCACCATGTTTTTATAAGAAAATTAGCCCAGTGCTACAACAACAACGCACCACCATCTAATATTTATTAGAATTTGTCAATAATATAATAGTTTACCTATAGTTCCACCCAATTCGATGACACAAACATCAACAGGGCCTTGTTTTCCATCAACCGGTATCTATGCTACGCGTTATATCCACTATTGGATGGCATCAGTAATGTGTGGAAAAATAGCTTGAATGGGAGCAGTCTTACTCAGCAGTTCAAAAGATCCAACTGCATACTTCTTTAAAAGAATCAATGCCACAACTATCATGAATACAATCATCTAACATATGTATCTTTAAAAGCAGAGTGTAAGTTCTCTTATTCAGATTATAAGATAAAAAATAAAATAAAAAACTAATGTTTTGGTTGTGATTCATAATACTTATAACCTATTGTGATTCATTATACTTAAAATCTGAGTCTTTGAATACTAATGATGAAGCTGCCAATGCAGCTACTGTCTCGGCCGCAATATCAGAACCTGAGTTTTGAGGTGATACCTTATACACATTCCGCGGAGTGTCTATATCCTCCAGCATTTCCTAAAACCTATGATCTAAATTAGGTTCTCCAACTTGCATTAAACATATTATTCCATGTGAGACTTAACAGATCGCACACTCTAAATATGCTCAGAGTCCAGAGTCGCCACTAACTCACCTAGACATATAATGTGTCTGGAGTTGTGGTGGTGGTTTTAAGAAGGTAATTCACACTCCACCGAATAGCTTCTCTAGCATTCTAAATCTGATCATGCATTAAGTTTCCAAATTCAATGGCACTCCATGCTAGTAATGTTGTTGTAAATGCCATTGGAAGCCCAAACTTCACATTGTCACCAGCATTATAATAACCACCAACTTAGTCCACCTGAAACAATACCTAATACAATTAACATGCATGTTTCTAACTAATTACATGTTAATTAATGAGTTAAATTTGAGAAGGTAATGTATATATACTACATGATAATAAGATGGTTGAATGGTAATCTTCCAGAATGTTGTCCTTCAAAGAACAAAATAGATTTTTAAGGCCGCCATACCTTATCTTATATGGAGAAGAAGTCCATGTTTACATGAGCCCACTTCCATATGCATATTTTTCCATATTGTGACAATTAATATAGTTAGATAAAAGAAATAGCAAAAAACCAAATGAGTATAGATGCATACTTCATGATGAGTTGTAGGTAGTCCGCCTCTTTTCCACAGCACGAGTCATTGTCGTAACAGTAATAGACATGCCAATATTAATTATTCCTTCCGATTTCTGCAACAACATATTAACAAACCAGTATGACTATGGGCCACGAAACAGTAACACAAAGGTGATATTTTGTATTCAAGAAGGTGGAGACATGAGATAACAAAAACAGACACTATTAATCCATAATAATAATGAGTATTATTAGTAACAGTGATTCTTATAACTAACAAATGCCATGTTTTAACTTGTAATAAGGATGCAATGAACATAAATGCTATAAAATAGAATAATAAATAAGAAACTTCAATTACTAATTCTTGATTTTAGCATGAACCTTCTTTTGGACTTCAATCGATTTGCATGAACTCTGAACAAACTCCTCTTGTGAAACCCGTGTATATAAATGATCATTTTTATCACACAACCTAAACAAACATTGTGTATCCAATAAGCTTGACCTCAATCAATCAATTATAATCAATGGTAGATGCAAATGTTTAGATCAAATAGCTAAAATATATTTTAGTTTACATCAGATAGTAAA
Source organism: Lathyrus tuberosus (assembly GCA_022829125.1). Taxonomy (NCBI): domain Eukaryota; kingdom Viridiplantae; phylum Streptophyta; class Magnoliopsida; order Fabales; family Fabaceae; genus Lathyrus; species Lathyrus tuberosus. The sequence continues at coordinate 2,562,987 of JALAZF010000478.1, read as the reverse complement.
GTTAATGTTTGCATTGGAAATACATAAGCGCATTACAGAGGCAAAAAAATGCATACTGCCATTGGAAAAAGTATAAGCACATACATGTGCAACATGGATAAAACTTACATCGTACTGGGCTTCTCCGATTTTTAATTTGACTGCTCCACTGTTATACACCTGCATTTTGCCAATACATTACCATTGATGAAAGCCAGACAACTATCAAACAAAACAGAAGTTAACAACTTACGAGAGTAACAATTAGTAAAAAAACTCAACAAATTAGCCATATACTCATAGATTAGAGCCATGCTAAAAAAATATAGTAATAGGATCATTGTTGTACCTTGAAAAAGAAATCTTGTTAAAAAATGTAGTAATATGATCATTGTTGTACCTTGAAAAAGTGGATGCTGCTCAGAAATCCTGTGGAGTGACTTTCTTAACATTATCCATTATCTCCCTCAGAGCAACATACTCGTTACAAAACCGCAAAACGAAACAGGAACTTCCGCAGCTTCAGCAACCCTAAACAATAAATGTTGAGTACATAAGAAAATCATGGCAGAAAAGTAACTGGTAAAAAATGCCTGGTACAGATTCGTCCTTCGAATGCGCAGAATCAACTCTCTAGCTTCCTTCAGTTCTTCCAATGGAGCAGTCTCGATGGTTTTGACTATTGAATCATCCAGCTGCATTTTTTAAAGTAATATATATTTATGATTCAATAGGCAATGTAAAAATGTTTTTTATGCATATGCATATGAAAGAAGCCCTCATAACCTTCCAGTATTCGACAGGATCTTGAATAGTATCTGAAATCTGCAAATAATCATTTGCTTGCACAAGTGCATCAACCACCATAAGCTCCATTGCCTGAAAACATCAAGATGAGATTGGAAACAATTGAAACCATGAAGTTTATAGATGCATCAACAAACGAAATTTACTTCTTAATAAGTTAACTAAAAAATTTGCGACATAACAATATTAGACATAAAAATACTAACAGTCCTTCGCACGATAACAAATCTCATCATCCAAAACCCGCATGATCTCCATTAACTTGTAAGGATAATATAATTTAAGAGACATATAACCTATGTATATTACATAAACTTTAAATGTATTGCTAAGAAAAATTATCCAAACACTACTAAAAGAAGTTGTTTTGAAGAAATTCATGTAACCTCTAAAACTCAAAGTTGCATCCAAGACCACAGGCTCGACAATCACGGGCAATATAATCAAATCTGCATACAAATCAATAGTTTCCACAGAGAATTACAATTTAGCATAACTCAGATGAACATACATATGAAGAATACATAAAAGAGATAATAGAAAAAAATTGTAAACCAGATTCAACAGTTAAATTCTTTCTGCTAACTTACTTGTCAACATCGATTCCATTTCGTCCATTTGCAACAATATCATACATGAAACTTTTCTCACTTGAGCTCTTAATAACCAACAAAAAGAAAACAAATATATCAAAAGGAGAGAAAAAATACCAACAATAAGAATAAACCAAACTCATAATATATGTCTAGAGAATAGACAAATTAAATTTAAAAATAAAAAACTTACCCTAGGAAGAGAAAATTCGGAGCTTGCCAATATCTCTTAAATTTTCATCTGCAACTCTTAAAATTTCATCAATATCTCTATTTTTAGCTAGAGCATGTTGCAGTCATAACATATACTATAAGGTCTGGGGAAGAACAAACATTACCTACACGGATCTGAAGCATGAGCCAAAAATCGGTAAGATTTATAGGAACTAGATCTGAAGCGTGACCCAAAAATCGGAGGAAGATCTTCTCATAGAGGAATTTTTGTGTGAACGGTGAGAGCGAAATCAAAAGGATATGAAAATGAAATCAAACTTTGAAATTAAAATCCAAGGTAGGAAACCCATATCAAACTTTGAAATTGAAATCGAAGGTAGGAAACCGAAATCAAAACCAACTTGGAAACAAAATTGAGGCTGAACTCAAAAGAAGCAGATGAAGATGGGAGACATAGAGTTGTATTTGTGTTTTAAAAGTGGGTGTGAGATGAAGAAGTGTGTAAGCGCAACTTCCTACGTACACAATTTTCTTCTCACCATGCCATTTCACAGCTAAAGCTACCAAGGGTGATGTTCCCAAGAGACCAGTTTGGTTAAAAGAAAAAGTTGAAAATTTGAACTACCCAACATTGTTCACGCACGTTTGTGCAAAAGTAAAGGCTTTGTTGTTCAAATAAGCTAGTTAGTCTTCAATTAGAACATGATTTGGTTGCAAATAGTTGGTTTTGGACTCAATTTACTCCTAATTTAGTGATGTGGCAGCTTAAGACCAAAGGTTATTATTGTGTTAACCACAACAGTTAAATTTCCTATATTATAGATTAATGTTTGAAACAAGTTTATAAAAAATAGTATTTCTCATTTTAAAATTAACTTTTTGTAAGAATGATTTAGATCAATTAATGTTAGTCAGAAGAGAATGTATTAAAAAAACTCAAGTTTGTTTAAAAAAAAATAGAAAGAGATAAGACTAATAATGGGCTTATGAATAGTGTTGTATATAAGCAATTGAAATTAAAAAATGTTATTATGGTATAATAGTTATAAATAACTAATATAAATAAATATTATTTAATAACTTCATGCTTCCACAACATTATATTTTACAGTGAGAGAAACATTTGTTGAATAAATTTTGCAATTAATAATTTTTTCTTTGTATAAATAACTTATTTGTTTCAATATCATAATCACTTGATATCATACATAATATATATATATATATATATATATATATATATATATATATATATATATATATATATATATATATATATATATATATATATATATATATTATATGTTTAAATAGGTGTATGTATAGTTTATGGTAATCGATCAGCCAAATAAATATACATATGTCCCATAGCTCCCGTAAGAAAACCACTTTTATATCTTACTTCTACTGTTACAATTTCTCCATCTTTTATCTTGACTGAACCTGGTTTTGGATAACTTCCCGACATTCCCACAACATAACCTTTCTCATTACCTGGTTCTTTTCCATCTCCATATGTGGGTTTCGAAGTATACAAAGTCCTTCCATCCTAAATTAATAAAAATGCTATAATATTTAGAGGCGCTTTAGGATGATTTAAAGTATATAACTTAAAATAATAAAAAATATAAAATGTATCACTTAAGGAACATGTCAACTAATCATAGTTTATTAAAAATACATACAAACTTAAACATAAAGATTATATTGAAATAAAAAAACGATGATATTTTATATGGAGAATATTACCTGTCCATATAATGTTGCATTAATGACACCTGTATGCATATGAGAAGTGCCATATATAAGATAACCACCTTTTTCCATTGGAATATTTGCTTTCTGAATATGAGGAGGGGAGTGTTTTTTACCATTATTTGATGGAATTGTAAATTCTTCCTGTAATCCAATTGAATAAAAATAGTTAATACTAATATATAATTATTTTTTTAATTTAATAGAAATTAAAAAAAATATATTTACAAAGTGTTTTTTTTATGTAGGAGTCTTTTTTTTTCTTTTTTCTTTTTATCTTAAAAAATATTATATCTATAATGAAATATTTCAAATGAAGATTTGACAAAAATATGAAAGAAATAAAACAAACAATTATTTACCTGGCAATCGTGAATTATTTGGGAACCGTTTATTCTAACTCGATCGGTTGAATCAAATATATAAAATCTAAGGGGAATTTGTTGTTGGTTCCAATCAACCCATGTTATTTTATATCTTAAGGCAAGCTTTTTTGTAGGTGCTTCAAAACCCTTTTTCAATTTGCATTGTAAATCATCTTGGCAACAAAAAATTCCTCCTTTATAATTTGAGCTCAACAGTTCTCCATTAATGCCACGTGTGACATTAAAAAAATTCTTTGGCAAATTAAAACGGTTACACCTACATTCTGTGCAATGTTTTCTATGTTTTGTGCCACGTGTGTCAATAAGCATGAGATTGAGGAGCCACTTTTCTTCAACATATCCAATTGGAACATTCGAAGGGTTTCCTTGTTCTACAGCATAAGGATCTGGTATATTTGATTTTGTTCCTCGTGATTCACCTCCCAAACCCCAATAAGCAGGAAGAATGTAGTCACTACATGTTCCTTGATTTCTAATGTACTTAGCACCTTCTAATGGGTCTTTAGGAATTATTTTTAACATATTCCAATCTTTTACATGATATTTAATTGCAAACCAATGATGTAGGTATGCTTCATATAATGGGACAGAATTTCCTTCTTCATCAACTAATTCAGCATCAAAGCTCTTTATTCCAACATGGCCCTTTGGAAATTCAACATCCATAAAATTTTTAGCCGCAACTTTTCCAGGACCTATTTCAAACATTTTAGAAATAAAAGTAGCTGATTTTATATGTTTATTTTCAAATTCATCCCCAGTATTAATTGCACATGACAGGGTTGATAGAAACACCAACACTAATGATAAAGATATCACCCTTTGACATATAAACCTCATGGTAGAGATACTTTATTTGCTACGGTGATGCATTTGTGTGCATATGAATCTTGTTTTTGTTGCTTTTATGATATAGAAATTATGAATAATACAGTTAATATAATATGACTTGGCGCCAACTAATCAATATTAAAATTGAATGCTAATATGTATTGAGTTTGAGCTGTTTTTAGTTTGTATTATGTGGATTTTGGACAGTTATATAACTATTTATAAATACTATAATGTAATATTTTCTATCTTGCAAGGTTGTTAACTGTTCAGAAAATGTATACAAATATATGACATTGTACATACCTATTTTTGTATTAATAACATTATCACATCTATTTTTATATAAAAAAAAAATATTATCAAACCTTTAAAAAACATTATCACATTTTTTCAAAAGAATTTACAAACACATAACTATGTTTGTTTGCAAAAAAAAATATAATCTAATCATGTAAGTACATTTCATATATTAAAATATGTAAAAACACTTATATATCGTGTTTGAACCATCAACCATCCACTTTTCAATACTTTGAGTGTTAATTTTTTTATGGATTTTTTAGAAAAATAAAATACATATCATATGTTTAAAAAAGACTTAAAACAATGTTTTGTTTTTATAATTTAGACAATGCTTTTGAGTGTCGTTTATTTTGGCACTGCTATAAGTTTGAACAACATTTTTTTATCATGTAAAAGTGTTGTCATATGTCATCTTTAGACGATGTTTTTATGTCCTCTTTAGACAACACTTTTAAGCATTGCTTACTTTGGCATGCTGGAAACACAAACATCAATTTTTAATCATGTAAAAATGTTGCCTTATATCTTCTTTAGACGATATTTTTTAGGGTTAAATATGTTTGTGATCCTCTTGAATATTTTAAATTTCAATATTAGTCCCTTAAAATATTTTCTTTAAAGAATTGCCTTTCTAAAATTTTTCATCCACACTTTTGGTCCATAATACTAAAACTGTCGCTAATTCAGTCACTAAGTTAAAAACCGTCGTTGAAATTGTCATTAATTATGTCGCTAAGTTGTAAAAATCATCGCTAAATTGCAGAAGGGACTATAAATGTGGATTAAAATTTTTAGAAAGACCATTCTTTAAAAGAAATATTTTGAGAGATTAATAACAAAATTAAAATATTTATGAGGACTATAATCATATTTAATCCTATTTTTTATGCTAAAGAGCATTCTTATATCTAACTTTAGAAAACATTTTTATGGAAAGATCTTTCTCATGTCAACTTTAGACAACATTTCTATGTAATAACCCTTTCTTATATCAACTTTAGACATTGTTTTTATGTGAAAACACTTTCTTATGTCATCTTTAAACAACTCTTTATGGTAGAAGTCATGTCTAATGTTATATATATATATATATATATATATATATATATATATATATGAGTTTAATTGTTATGCACTGACAGTGTAAAAAGATTTTATAGTGTCATCCAATAGAAATATATTATTCTGCCATGTCATATAGTAAGTTTAAAATTTTCAATATGACTTGGCGGGATGCATAATCGTCATTGGTTGACAGTGTAATTAAAAATTTTTACACGGTCAGTGCATCACCCTCTCTCTCTCTCTCTCTCTCTCTCTCTCTCTATATATATATATATATATATATATATATATATATATATATATACACTTTAATATTAAAAGATATGTCCTATACATATTATCTAAGAGCACATTTTCTTTCTGCTAATTCCTATCTTATTTTTGTATTAATAACATTGTCACATCTATTTTTATATAAAAAAAAATATTATCAAACCTTTAAAAAACATTATCACATTTTTTCAAAAGAATTTACAAACACATAACTATGTTTGTTTGCAAAAAAAAATATAATCTAATCATGTAAGTACATTTCATATATTAAAATATGTAAAAACACTTATATATCGTGTTTGAACCATCAACCATCCACTTTTCAATACTTTGAGTGTTAATTTTTTTATGGATTTTTTAGAAAAATAAAATACATATCATATGTTTAAAAAAGACTTAAAACAATGTTTTGTTTTTATAATTTAGACAATGCTTTTGAGTGTCGTTTATTTTGGCACTGCTATAAGTTTGAACAACATTTTTTTATCATGTAAAAGTGTTGTCATATGTCATCTTTAGACGATGTTTTTATGTCCTCTTTAGACAACACTTTTAAGCATTGCTTACTTTGGCATGCTGGAAACACAAACATCAATTTTTAATCATGTAAAAATGTTGCCTTATATCTTCTTTAGACGATATTTTTTAGGGTTAAATATGTTTGTGATCCTCTTGAATATTTTAAATTTCAATATTAGTCCCTTAAAATATTTTCTTTGAAGAATTGCCTTTCTAAAATTTTTCATCCACACTTTTGGTCCATAATACTAAAACTGTCGCTAATTCAGTCACTAAGTTAAAAACCGTCGTTGAAATTGTCATTAATTATGTCGCTAAGTTGTAAAAATCATCGCTAAATTGCAGAAGGGACTATAAATGTGGATTAAAATTTTTAGAAAGACCATTCTTTAAAAGAAATATTTTGAGAGATTAATAACAAAATTAAAATATTTATGAGGACTATAATCATATTTAATCCTATTTTCTATGCTAAAGAGCATTCTTATATCTAACTTTAGAAAACATTTTTATGGAAAGATCTTTCTCATGTCAACTTTAGACAACATTTCTATGTAATAACCCTTTCTTATATCAACTTTAGACATTGTTTTTATGTGAAAACACTTTCTTATGTCATCTTTAAACAACTCTTTATGGTAGAAGTCATGTCTAATGTTATATATATATATATATATATATATATATATATATATATATATATATATATATATATATATATATATATATATATATATATATATATATATATATATATATGAGTTTAATTGTTATGCACTGACAGTGTAAAAAGATTTTATAGTGTCATCCAATAGAAATATATTATTCTGCCATGTCATATAGTAAGTTTAAAATTTTCAATATGACTTGGCGGGATGCATAATCGTCATTGGTTGACAGTGTAATTAAAAATTTTTACACGGTCAGTGCATCACCCTCTCTCTCTCTCTCTCTCTCTCTCTATATATATATATATATATATATATATAACACTTTAATATTAAAAGATATGTCCTATACATATTATCTAAGAGCACATTTTCTTTCTGCTAATTCCTATCTTATTTTTGTATTAATAATATTGTCACATCTATTTTTATATAAAAAAAAATATTATCAAACCTTTAAAAAACATTATCACATTTTTTCAAAAGAATTTACAAACACATAACTATGTTTGTTTGCTAAAAAAAAAAATAATCTAATCATGTAAGTACATTTCATATATTAAAATATGTAAAAACACTTATATATCGTGTTTGAACCATCAACCATCCACTTTTCAATACTTTGTGTGTTAATTTTTTTATGGATTTTTTAGAAAAATAAAATACATATCATATGTTTAAAAAAGACTTAAAACAATGTTTTGTTTTTATAATTTAGACAATGCTTTTGAGTGTCGTTTATTTTGGCACTGCTATAAGTTTGAACAACATTTTTTTATCATGTAAAAGTGTTGTCATATGTCATCTTTAGACGATGTTTTTATGTCCTCTTTAGACAACACTTTTAAGCATTGCTTATTTTGGCATGCTGGAAACACAAACATCAATTTTTAATCATGTAAAAATGTTGCCTTATATCTTCTTTAGACGATATTTTGTAGGGTTAAATATGTTTGTGATCCTCTTGAATATTTTAAATTTCAATTTTAGTCCCTTAAAATATTTTCTTTAAAGAATGGCCTTTCTAAAATTTTTCATCCACACTTTTGGTCCATAATACTAAAACTGTCGCTAAAACTGTCGCTAATTCAGTCACTAAGTTAAAAACCGTCGTTGAAATTGTCATTAATTATGTCGCTAAGTTGTAAAAATCATCGCTAAATTGCAGAAGGGACTATAAATGTGGATTAAAATTTTTAGAAAGACCATTCTTTAAAAGAAATATTTTGAGAGATTAATAACAAAATTAAAATATTTATGAGGACTATAATCATATTTAATCCTATTTTTTATGCTAAAGAGCATTCTTATATCTAACTTTAGAAAACATTTTTATGGAAAGATCTTTCTCATGTCAACTTTAGACAACATTTCTATGTAATAACCCTTTCTTATATCAACTTTAGACATTGTTTTTATGTGAAAACACTTTCTTATGTCATCTTTAAACAACTCTTTATGGTAGAAGTCATGTCTAATGTTATATATATATATATATATATTTATATATGAGTTTAATTGTTATGCACTGACAGTGTAAAAATATTTTGCAGTGTCATCCAATAGAAATATATTATTCTGCCATGTCATATAGTAAGTTTAAAATTTTCAATATGACTTGGCGGGATGTATAACCGTCATTGGTTGACAGTGTAATTAAAAAATTTTACACGGTCAGTGCATCACCCTCTCTCTCTCTCTCTCTCTCTCTCTCTCTCTCTCTCTCTCTCTCTCTCTCTCTCTCTCTCTCTCTCTCTCTCTCTCTCTCTCTCTCTCTCTCTCTCTCTCTACATATATATATATATATAACACTTTAATATTAAAAGAGATGTCCTATACATATTATCTAAGAGCACATTTTCTTTCTGCTAATTCCTATCTTATGTCACCATTAGCTAGTTCATATGTATTATAAGCACTATTAAATGACACATATATTATAATTTTTCATAATTAACAAAATATAAGAATAAAATATAGGTGACTAACAAAATAAAATGACATATCTAGGAATATATATTAAAAATATTTTCTTATAAGTTGGACATGCCAATATCAAAAGGATGTTCGAAACTGATAAATAATATGCAAAATCTTTTTCAAAATAATTAAAACCAACACCAACATTGGTAAAAAGCACGAGGCCCAATCTGCTATCAAAACCTGACTGCCAAGTGTTAGAGTTTCGTGTGATTCATCTTTCACTTAGTGAAGATGAAAGTTGCAGATGGTAAAACAAGCTTCACTCTGTGAAGCCGATGAAAACAAAGAAGAAGATAAAATGTGGAAGTGAAACTTTATTACTGTATTGGAAGATACCACAAGTATACAAGAGTATTTTTATAAACATGGTGACTCGGCACCTACAAGCTGAGTTGGTAGTTACAACCCACCAATAAAGTTACAACAAAACTAACTAACTAAAGATGAGCTGACACTCATTTTATCTCTAACACCCCCCTCAAACTGAAGAGTGGGAGAAACTGCATACCACTTTAAGTATGCTGTGAATATCTTCAAAAGCTGTAGTGCCAAGAGGTTTAGTTAGTGTATCTGCAAGTTGACACCCTGCTGAAACATGTTGGATTTTCAGTTTTCCAGCCACCATTCTTTCACGGACCAAATGAATATCCAATTCAATATACTTTGTGCGAGCATGAAGAACAGGATTGTGTGACAAAAGAACTGCACTTAAGTTGTCACATAGTAGAGTTGGTGGATGAATAGGAATTCTGAGTTCAGATAAAAGAGATTCCAACCAAAGGAGCTCAGAGGTGGTATGTGCTAATGCGCGATATTCTGCTTCTATACTAGACCGTGCAACTAATGTCTGCTTCTTAGAACTCCAAGACACCAAGTTTGATCCAAAAAATATACAAGAGCCAAATGTAGATCTTCTATCATCTGGATCACTTGCCTAGTCAGAATCACTATAGGCATGGAGGGAAAACTTTGATGATGATATAGAAGGAGCTAGCATTAAACCATAGTGAATAGTACCACTTAAGTACCTTAGTAGCCTTCTAACAGCAATCTAATGAGTGTCTAATGGGCAGGACATGAACTGACAGGCTTTGTTGACACTAAAACCTATGCCAGGTCTAGTCAATATAACATATTGAAGTGCTCTGACCATGGATCTGTATAGCTGAGGATCTGAGAAGTAGGGGTGTTCAAAAAATTCGGTTTTACTTAACTGATCCAAAACCAAACTATACCATTTATAAAAGTCCAAACCATATATGAAAAAAACCAAATTGGATCCATTTAAGCTCAAAACCAATAAACCGGTTACTATTTTATAAATTGGTTTACAAACCGGTTATATCTCCTTAACTGAAGTAACAATGCAAGTTCCCTTTATCTTCATTTCGTGAATGAATTTACAAACCATTTTCTGTCTTATTCAGTCAACTTTTTCAATTGTTTTTGAATGAGTGCAAACACCACAATTCTCTCCAAATCTCTGTAATTGACTTTGTTTTTCAATGGTTTAATGTGAATCGATTTCAATGTGTTTTTCAATCAATTTTGTGAATTGTTTGCGTGAATAGTTTGTTCAGTGTGTCCATGTAATTACTCGAGTTATGTAAGTATTCATAGAACTGAGGACGGCATGATTCAATGATGGGTCTCAAAGAAAATGTCGTTTAGTGGCGGTGTTCTTCAAACCGACAATATTCAACAATAGCATTCAATGTGGTGCTGTTCTACTTCTCATAACTGACGATATTCAATAACGGCATTCAATGTGGTGGTGTTCTCAGAACAGACGATATTCAAAGAAGCATGTCTTTCATAGGTGTTGTTCTCGGAACTGGCGACAATTGACGATGCTCACAAAAACTACGGTGTTCACAGAACATGAATTTGTTTCTGTTTTTATTGTTGTTTGACTGAAATTTTACTTTTAATTAAAACCGGTTGTGAACCAAATCCAGACTGATTTAAATCCATTTCAAAAAATATGAACCGGTTTTCTAAAAGAATAATTTGGTTCTAATCCATAACCAAAAATACGGTTTGGTTTTTATGGTTCAGTTACCATGCACAACCCTGCTGAGAAGTGATTTATGCCATGTTTACTCAATTTGCAGTTGCTTAGCATGGGAGTACGAACCCCATTGGTATTGGCCATCTTAGCTCTTGTAAGAAGGTCTTTGACATATTTGGACTGATTCAGGAACATAGAGCCATTTGAACAAAATTTTACTTCAATGCCAAGGAAATAACTAGGGCGACCCAGTTTCTTAAGAGCAAAGTCATGATGCAGCTTGGTGATGAGTGTGTATAAGATCTGTACTTGAGCCAATGATGAGTATATCATCCACATAGACCAAGGCATATAAGGTAACACCAAGCTTGGAGTAAACAAAAAGAAAATTGTCACATTTAGAAGTAATAAAACCAAAATGTAGAAGAGCCTTAGTAAGTTTCTCATACCAAGCCCTTGGGGCTTGTTTTAAGCCATAGATGGCTTTATGAAGTTTGCATACAAGGCTTTTGTCAGAACTCACAAAACCAGTTGGTTGGGTCATGTACACTTCATCATGCAGAACACCATTTAGAAAAGCATTGTTAACATATATTTGTTGGATATCCCCCTGATATGTGGTGGCAATAGTTAGAATGACCCTAATAGTGGTAGGTTTTACCACTGGAGATAATGTTTTAGTGTAATCAAAGCCTTGTTCTTGGTGGAAGCCTTTAGACACAGCATTATCTTTAATCTTAAACACCCACCTGCATCCTACTGCTTTTCTGTCAGGAGGTAGGTTAGTAAGTGTCCATGTGTTGTTAGCTTGAAGAGAATTGAACTCTTCAGCCATGGCCTTAACCCACTTAGGCTTGGTTAGAGCTTGTTTAACACTAGTAAGTTCAGACTCAGAATGAACAAGAAAGACTTCGGGTTTTGATTTTCCTGTTTTGGCTCTTGTTAACATAGGATGAGTATTTTCAGGTGTTGGAACAGCAGGTATACTAGTGCCAATGGAAGGAGACTGAGATGACTCATGTATGGGAATGCATGAGGATAATGTGAGTTCATTTGAACAGAACGAGTTATCAGGCAGGAACTCTAAGGAAGGAACTCTCTGAGGACTTGGATGAGACAAGAGAGAAGGAGCTTTAGTAACAACTAAAAGGGTATTAGTAGAAGACATATCTGGGGAATTACCCTCAGGATAATTGAATGCCTCACAATGAGGTTGTAGTGGTTCATTGGATATAAGATGTTGTTGAGTAAGAGAACCAGATGTGGAGCAAGGCATAGATGTAGGACATGGAATAGTGCCAAGATGTAGAGTGTCTGTAGCAGAACTCTTGGAGCCAGTGGGAAATAGGTGAGGCAAAGGAAAACTATTTTCATTGAAAGTGACATCCTTAGAGATGTACACTCTGCCATCTTTGTTCAAGCACCTAAAGCCTTTGTGCTGGGGAGAATGACCAAGATAGACACATTCTTGACTCCTCATTTGCAATTTATGTTTATTGTAAGGTCTAATGAGAGGGAAACAGGAACAGCCGAACACTTTCATGATAGAATAATCTGGGTCCCTACCATACAGGGCATGAAAGGGAGAATGAAAGGTTTGTAAAGTATATGTGGGAATTCTATTGATGATGTACACAGATTTGGAGAAACTATAATTCCAGTAATCAATAGGTAGTGAAGCATGAGTTAGTAATGTGAGACCCATTTCAATAATTTTCCTATGTTTCCTCTCTATTGTCCCATTTTGATGAGAGGTGTGAGGGCAAGTTAGTCTATGGACGATCCTTAATTCAATCAAGTACTTAGTAAAGGTCCTGAACTCTCCTCCAAAGTCAGACTGAACAAATTTGATTGTGACATTAAATTGTGTTTGAACAAATGTTGAAAAAAGGTTAAAGGCATGCAGAGCCTCAGACTTCTGCTTGAGCATATACAACCAAGTGTACCTAGTGTGGCCATCAACAAAGGCTATATAATACCTATAACCAAAACTGGATGGAATTGGGGAAGGTCCCCAGAAATCAGTATATATCATGTCAAAGGGCTTGGGATATATTGTTGTAGTTAAAGGAGCATACAATCTATGTGTCTTGCCAAGATTACAAGAGGTACAAAATGACTGCTTATTTTTATTAACAGAGGGAATATTACACATTTTTAGAATGGAATCTATAGAGTCACAATTGGCATGGCCAAGCCTGTAATGCCATAATGTGCTAGTGTCACAAGTATCTATACTATGAGAATGAGAATTAGAAACAACATAGCTTTGAGCACCAGTGAAAAGAGTAGATTTGTTGATGTGGTTGAGAGACCTTTTGAGTTTGACGGGCAGCTGAGGTAAGCAATATAAGCCACTAGTATCTAGAACTCCCTCAACAATGATTTGTCTAGAAGCCTGTGATTTAATATAGCATTTATCAGGTAGGAACTCAAAAATAACATTATTATCACTAGAAAACTAAGAAACAGATAGTAGATTTCTAGTAATGGAAGGAACAAAAAGGACATTAGCTAGGGTTAGTGCACAAGATGAAGTGATAGGGGAGTAAAGTTGTGAGGACCCTATAGCTTGTATGTCTAGTGTCTGACCATTTCCTACATAGACTTTATTGGTTCCTACATAAGGCTTCATATTTTTCAAAAGGAAGTCATAAGGTGTTAAGTGATGGGATGCACCTGAGTCAGCAAACCAAGCCTGAGATTCAAGTTCATATGGTAAATGGTATTTCTGAGTATATGCTGAAGGCCTGTTTATAGTAGCCATCATTGCCACAGTTTGAGAGTTCTGAGTAGCTTCAGTGCTAGCTTTCTGCTTGTGAGAATTGGTGTTGTTGTTGTTTGAGCTATTTGAAGCATTACTTGAGTTGGAATGTAAGTTGTAACTTCATGTCTATACTTACCACAGAGTTGGCATGTTGGATGGTTGCTTGATGTATGCCTACCTCGTCCTCTGCTTTGACCCCGATTAAATCTGCCACGACCATGACCTGCAAAATAAGCTCCTCTGGAGTTGTTGAGGTCTTGATTTATATGCGCCACATTTGCTGCAACTGTGGTAGCTGCTAGTTCTTCACGAAACTTGTCTAATTGTGCTTCATGAACATAGAGTTAGGCTTCAACATCACAAAGAGTAAGAGGTGAAGGACACCCATACATTTGTATAACAAATGAGCTGTACTCTTCAGGCAATCCTTGCAAAATAGAATCCACTTGATCCTGCTCAGATATTGAGTCACCAACAGCCAAGAGTGAGTTTGCTATAGCCTTGATTCTCAAGACATACTCAGTAATTGACTTGGTACCCTTCTTAGTAGATTTGAGTTCAACTCTTAGCTGTCTAACCCTAGATTTCATTTGTGCATTAAAGAATTGATGAATCTTGTCCCACACCTCATAGGAGTGTTTGCACGCAAGAACCCTTGGTAACACAAATTCAGAAATCGTGGACAATAACCAGATAAACAGTGCTTGATCTTGCACAATCCAAGATTCATAATCTTCAGAAATCAAATCTGTAATCCGATCTTGATCTGACTTGAACTTCTGCGGGATCTGCGGATTCACCACGAACTTGTGCATTTTCTAAGAGAGAATCACACCTTCAACCTGTTGATTCCAAAGGAGATAGTTGTTCTCCTGCAGTTTGATCGAGAGCTTTGGTCCAAAGAAATTCGCAGACTTGGACGCAGCAAAACCACTGAACATTTCTTGAGATTGGGCATGATTTTTGACTACTGATGCTTGATTGTCTTCAGACGCCATGGATGCAGATGAAGCAAGATCTTGACCGATAGAAAGCTGGAGCAGAGAAAAAAGTGAAAATCTTGAGCAACGTAGATTGAGCGAAATAGCGCGGAGGATCGTCACGCGAATGATACCATGTTAAAGTTTCGTGTGATTCATCTTTCACTTGGTGAAGATGAGAGTTGCATATGGTAAAACAAACTTCACTCTGTGAAGCTGATGAAAACGAAGAAGATAAAATGTGGAAGTGAAACTTTATTACTGTATTGGAAGATACCACAAGTATACAAGAGTATTTATATAGACATGGTGACTCAGCACCTACAAGCTGAGTTGGTAGTTACAACCCACCAATACAGTTACAATAAA
The DNA here is from genome assembly GCA_022829125.1 of Lathyrus tuberosus. NCBI lineage: Eukaryota > Viridiplantae > Streptophyta > Magnoliopsida > Fabales > Fabaceae > Lathyrus > Lathyrus tuberosus. The sequence goes on along the minus strand of JALAZF010000478.1, from coordinate 2,547,521 downwards.
ACTAACTAACTAACTAAAGATGAGCTGACACTCATTTTATCTCTAACACTAAGAAAAGTTAAAAAATTTATAAATAAAATGCTAATAAAAAACTTTATAATAATCACATATCATATAATTTAAATTACTAAGATTTTTTTTGGATTTGATTACCCTCACTGTTGCTTCACAACTTTTAGCTCAATTTATTTCTAGAAATAGGAATTATTCGAACCACATTGACCAACTTAGAAACTGACCCAATTATTTCCCCACTTTTTTTCTAGCAAACCAAACTTGCAAGTAAAAATTTCATTAAGATATGAGGCATATCAAAGATAATAAATACAATTAATTTTTGCTAATGTTCTTCCACAATGATTTATACTTTTGCGACTATAGAGCAATTATAGTTTTTTTTTATTTATATGATAAATTAGGATTACGTTTTTACAAGCAGTGTATATAATACTATGACTTAATTTAAACTTAATAGAGTTTAAATTCTAAATTCGATTTTTTATAATGAAATTAAACTATTCCTTAGTTTTTTTTATTACAAACAAAAACTTCTTACAAATGTCAAGAATATTTGTATATCTTCCTTCAAATAGGAATACTACTGTTATCATTTTTTGATAAAAAAAAAAACTCTTTATCAGATTTGAACCGATGACTTACGCCTTACCATGGCATTACTCTATCACTGAGTTAAAAGGGCGGCGTTTAAGTCAATTCCCGAATACAGAATCAGCCAATATGAATATGAATATGAGTTTAGTACATCTATTTCAAATATTTCTGAATCTTTGATAACTGGATTCTATCATGTTCCTCAACACAATTCTTATTGATCTTCATCCTTTTTTACTCCATTTCCGGATTCATTCTCGTTTTTTATTTCCTGGATTAGTGTGAAATAGAAATATACCTAATTCAATAATGAACTTTACCAGGGGGCAGAAAACTTGGGCCTATTACATGGTTGAAGTTTCTGCATATCATATTTATTTTTGTCTTAATATCAACCATACTAAAAAATCTTCAACTTGGCAAATATCAAACCCCTGTGAATACTAAGAACCGTGTTACAAGTCCAATTAAGGCGTGAACTTGTCACATATGACTTGCTTGATCAACATATTAATTGCATTCTCTAAAGTATGAACCCTTTCATGTATTATCTATCCAGATGCAAGTAACTCTATGATCTTGTGAAACCTCACAATAATATGCTTGGTCATGACTTGATACACATGATTGTTATTTAAATAAATGACATTATGAATCACAAAGCAACTGAAATCCACCATGCTCAACACCCAATTCTTTCACCAATCATGTAATCCATAAGCCTTCTTTGGCATATTCACTTACCACCATGTACCCTGATTCAGTTGTTGATATGTCGACTATGGATTGAATCAATAATTCACAACAAATAGGTCCTCATACTAAAGTAAAGACACACCATATTATTGACCTTCTATTATCCATATCAGTTACATAGTGTGACTCAACATATCCTACAACAGAAGCGTCACCTTGTTCACTGTTAAACATGGTACCATGACCCAGTGTTCCTTTAAAATTTCCTAAAAACCCACTTTACTGCTCCCCTAAGAAGTTTTCTAGGTTTGGATCCTTCACTTTATCAATAATTTTGTTGTTAAAGATATTGACATGTTTTTATAAATCAGACCATTCCTCCAACTTCAGACAATATATTCAGTTCTTCGAGAAAAAAATTTTCATCCGTGTCTTTGGACATAAATTTACAAACTTGACTCACAACTTGTGCTTAATATGGTCTAGTGCAGATAATATCATGCATTAAACAACCAACGACATTGACATAAAGATCCTTTGACATATACTCCCGACTTTTACATCTGTCTTTGGATATTGATTCAAGGAGAGCTTAAAAGTGATTCTCCAATGAAGTATTCACAACTTTTGAATACGCCTGTCAAAATTGTCTAGAACTTATTCAAACATAGCTTTTTTGAGAGAGCCATAATTTTCAAACACACATATCCTTGTGAATTTCCATACCAAGAATCTTCTTAGTAGCAGCTAAGTCTTTCATATAAAACTCCTTTCCCAACATGATTGTCATTTCATTTACATTATGTAAATGATTAGAAGCAATCAACTTATGATCAACATACAATACAGGAAAACAAAAGAGGTGTCATCAAGGCTTCAAACATAAACAAAAAAGTCATACTCACACCTTTTGTAGCCAATCTGAAGCATGTATGAATCAAAACGCTTGAGCCATTTCATCGGACACTTCTTTAAATCATACAAAGAACTCTTCAACTTACAAAATAGTCTTCCATGTCTACTTTCATTGAACCCTTATGGCTGCTCCACGTAAATTTTCTCATCTAGATTACCATGAAGAAATGATGTTTATCTATCCTCTTATCTAAATGCATGTCTCAGGTGGCTACTACGGCTAACACTTCCTTGATATAAATATGTAGGATGACCGAAGAGAAAATATCATCATAGTTAACCCCCTTCTATTGTGAGTACCCCTTTGCTACAAGACGAGCATTGAACTTTTCCTCTTTTTTTTCTATATTGTTGGTTTTATTTTGAACATCCACTTTCTATCAATGACCTTTTTCCCATAAGGAAGCTGAACAAGCTCCCATGTCCTATTTTTCTTGAAGGACTTTGTCTTCTCCCCCTTTGCATACATTATATTTCTCAACTATTGCCTCTCAAAAAGTGGAAGGGTCTCCATAACCGTTGTTCCTTTTGGATTGGATGAATTAGGTAAAGCAATATATGAACAAGATATTTATAGGTAACATGTGGAACAAGATGTGCCAGCATGTGTTTCAACATCTAAATTAGTTGCCAAGATGAGTTATTCAGCTAAAGTGCTTGATAGAACTAGTTAAGCAAGAGAGGTTTAGCTAAAGTGCTTGATAGAACTAATAAAGAAATATGCTTAAGGTTTGGGTTCTAATAATCTTCTAATGTCCTTAAGAAGTGTTGAGGTGTTGACTTCTTCAAGATGCAGACTCTTGCATTTGGGAAGAAGTTTGTGTTGATAATCCAAAATTATCTTTAAAAGATTTGGATTTGTTTCACTCAAAGAAGATCTGACTTGATGTACCTTCATGGAAGATTTGGTCCAAGAACTACTCAACAAAGAAGACTTATATGAAAAAGAGTCATTTTGGATGCTCTGGTGTAACATGTGGAACACGGTGTTCCAACATGTGTGTTATAACATCTGGTATGTTGGAACAAAATTTGTTTGTCCCATGTCCCTTAAGTTTTGATGATAACAAAGTATTTAAAGAACAATTGAGTATACTAATGTTTGTTCAGGTCTTGACACGCATGACATTGTACTTTAGTACCAATTTGCTTAGTTCTCTCTCATATTTAAATGTTTAAGTTGAAAGGAAAATCATCAAATTAATTCTTTCTAGAGAATAAACTTAACTGATGATAACCAGTGGAACTAACTTTTTAGAGGGTGATAATTTGATCTTCTAAAAGAGGATAAAACTGTTGACTTAAAGCTTGGAGTTGACCAGAGAAAATTCATTACCACATGGGTATTCATATCTAGATGACATTGTTTACAACATGTACCAAAGAGACGTCTTAATTATGTGCATCTAGAAGATCCTTCAACAAATGTAGTACCAAGAGCTTAATGATCATTGTCTCAGATGATATCTTTTAGATTCATCATTAGACTAGAGGATCATTTCTTAGAACTATCCGACTCTTCTTAGAGGATGGATTATATTTAATATATTTAAAATCTTTCTAATCATGTAATAAATGTTAGACAATAAAATATTTTGAGAACAACCTTTGAAATCCAAATTTGAGAAAAGAAAAAAAAAAAGAAAAGAAAGTAGGAGAACTTTAAAGATAAACATTTAGAGAAAAAGCTCTGCTCAAGAAATAATATGAAACTACTCAAGTATCAAGTTATTTTATTGTATACAAATTTTCTGTTGAAATAATAAACACTTATATTTGTGTTTAAATTTCTTTACAAACTCTATTGTGTATCATTTGTAAACATGAACAATTATCTATAATTTGATTGTATTTTTCTTAAAGGGATAAGTTGTAGTCAAATTCTTTAAGAAGACAAAGAGAATAAGTTGGATTAGGTTATTTGTGGTAAACAAGTCTTATATATAACTCAGTTTAACTAGAAGGTACCTTAGTGAGATTGTGATTGGTGGCATTATTGTGAAAATCTCAGGAGCGTAAGAGGATTAAGCATAATTTTGAGTTGTTGAGTGAACTAGGATATATTCTATGTGTCAAATACTCTTCCCTTTATCTGTTTACATAAATCATTTGTGTTTGAATATGTTTTTATATTTAAATAATTGCAAAAAGTTTTATACTCCAACGCAAACCCCTATTTCTTAAAAATTTTTTCACTTGTAGTGAGCATCAAAGCTTCACTATCTTATTTCAACACTTAACAGTGTAAAAGTATGATGCCTTTGAGAATAACAATGGCTCACCATACAATTGTTAATGTTGGAAGAAACTATTACTTAATACTCAATATTTGATAGATAAATATTTGACTACTTGAAGGTTAATGAGTTAGATACTAAAATGTTACAAAGCACTTACAAATGCTAAGGGAAAATAATGAGATATTCCAGATATGAATGCGGCGTAGAAAAAGGCGTTCAAAATGCATCACAAGGCCATGATTACTTTCACGGAATATAGAAAAAGTCCTAATAACAAATTAAAAGAGTTTGATTATGATTGTTTATTTTTCAACTATGAAGTTAACTACCAATTCAAAGAGTTCAAGGAAATTTCTTTGATAAGACAATACTAGATATTCAAAATGGAAGATGATAAAGATCTCTCTCTCTCTCTCTCTCTCTCTCGTTGATATACCCATAAGAATTATTTATTTATTAAATAAATTTAAATTATTTATTAAATACATTTAATAAATTTTTGTTTATAATGCGTTATGAAATAAATTAACTCATCTAGGAGTTACCTTATGAGTTTGTGTATTATCACCTAATTATTAAACTTATGGATTAAATTTTTTTTATAATTTATTTAAGAATTTAATTGGCATACACTGACAGTGTAAAATAATTTAATTTTACTCTGTCAACCAATTACCCTCATATATTCTGCCACATCATACTGTAAAATTTAAGTTAATGATATGACATGGCAGATTGATACATTTCTATTAGATGACAATGTAAAATTATGTTACACCGTCATTCATACCAATTAAACTCTTTGTTGGCTCTTGGATTGGCTAGAATTTTGGTAAAACAAAGTTGTTCAATGTTGATGTCACATGGGTGATGTCTTAACATTGGTTAATGTTATATTTTTAAGTTGTTGAAGGTTTGAAGTCTGATGTCACATGCGATGTCATGACATCAGATATGCAGATCATTAAAACATCAGGTTTGAGATGTTTTTAGAGTTAAGCGTATTAGCTGGATTTTGGGAGAGCTGTTAGAGTTATTGGATGCGAATATCTTGGAGGAGATATTTTCTGTTGCAAACAGATTTGATGCAGATTTGTAGGAGTGTTTAAAGGCTGAAGATTTAAAAAGATTTTGAGAGAAAATCTGTTTTGAAGATTCAGTTTTAAATAACAAATCAGATCAGATATTGTAGGAGGTCCAAGACCAATTCAAATAGCTATATAAAGCACATCAATCTTGAAGAAAAATAACGAAGAAAGAGAGCTAAAGACTGCGAGTCGTTTGTGTCTTCGTGTATGTGTTGTAAACCATTCTAGTGTGAATTGGTGTTGTTTTGAGTTGTTCTTGGTCAAAGCTGTGAAGCAAAATCAAGTTGTGTTCTTCAAAGTGTGTGATCTTTGAATTATATCACTGAAGTGATTTAGGGATTGAGTAGTGTTCTCATACCTAAGTGGTCTCTTAGGTAGAAGGTTCATTAAGTAGTGATTAAGTTTAGGAGATGTCAACTGGGTTGTTGAGTCTGTAAATTAATTCTACTGATAGTGAAATTCATCCCTGGCTTGGTAGCCCCCAGAGTAAGTTGTTTAACTGAACTGGGTGAACAATTCTTTGTGCTTTTTCTGTTGTGTTATATTGTCCATTGCAGAGTGTGTTGTTGTGACATCACACGTAACATCACATATCTGGTACCAGAATTTCAATTGGTATCAGAGCAGGCATCCTGCTCTGCATTTGGGTGAGATCTAGGGTTGATACTTTATGGTAAGATGGACAAGGAAGTTGGTGGATTTGTGAATAGACCCCCTATTCTGGATGGCTTTAATTTTGATTATTGGAAGCCAAGGATGATTACCTTTTTGAAATCCTTGGACAGCATGGCTTGGAAGGCTATCATAAAAGAATGGAAAGCACCTGTTGTTGTTGATAAAGATGATGCTGGGAAAGAAAAAGAAGGCAGCTCAAAACTGAAACCTGAAGAAGAATGGACCAAGGAAGAAGATAAGCTTGCTCTTGGTAATTCTAAAGCCCTAAATGCTATTTTCAATGGAGTTGATAAGAACATCTTTAGGTTGATCAACACTTGTGAAGTTGCTAAGGAAGCATGGGATATATTAAAGACAACACATGAAGGAACATCTAAAGTCAAGATGTCTAGACTTCAACTTCTGACATCAAAGTTTGAAAGTCTAAAAATGAAGGAAGATGAAACTATTCATGATTTTCATATGAGTATTCTTGAGCTGTTTAATGCCTCTAGTGCTCTTGGAGAAAAGATGACTGAAGAAAAGCTGGTGAGGAAAATCCTTATATCCCTTCCCAAGAGATATAAGATGAAGGTGACTGCAATTGAAGAAGCTCAAGACATCAGCAAAATGAGAGTTGATGAGCTAATTGGATCTCTTCAAACTTTTGAGTTAGGGTTGAATGAAAAGGAACCTGAAAAGAAGACCAAGAGTATAGCCTTGGTATCTAATGCTCAAGAAGATAAGAAAGGGAATGGTGCTGAATCTCAGGAGGAGCTATCTCAGGCTATGGCTTTGCTGGGAAAACAGTTCTACAAAGTTATGAAAAGGATAAATAGGAGTTATAATCCCAATGTCAAGAACATTACTTCTGACATCAACAGATCAGGAGAACAAGGGAAGAAGTATAAAGATGAAGAAAATTCCAGTAATGACAAAGGGATACAATGCTATGAGTGTGAAGGGTATGGACATGTCAAGAAGGAATGTCCTACTTTTCTAAAGAAGCAGAAAGGGTTATCAGCTTCTTGGTCTGACAGTGAGAGTGAATCCGAAGAAAATTCAGCTAAACTTGTTAGAGCTATGGTTGGGGTTTATGAGCCAGATGAAGATGATGAGGTTACTTATGATGAACTTGTTGTCACTTATAAAGAACTGTTCATAAGAAGTGAACAAGTGTGTCTTGAAGGAGAAAAGCTGAAGAATACCATACTACAGTTAAAAGCTGAAAAGACTGAACTTGAATCTGAAGTCAATATGCTTAACTATAAACTGGACTCTATGACCAAAACTATCAGAATGTTGAACAATGGTACTGATGCTCTAGACAACATTCTTAGTATTGGGAAGATGGCTGCAGACAAATGTGGTTTGGGATTCACCAATGATGCAGGTTCTAATGATGTTATCACCTCCAAACCAGTGATGTTAAAATAGATGTTAAAACATCATGACAGAACTACATCTAAGAATAAATACAGGCACTGGAGATGTCACCATTGCGGATGTTTTGGACACATTAAGGCTTACTGTTATAAGCTACATGGATATCCACAGAAGGCTCATCAGGTTGTTCCCAGACAAAACTGTCACAGAGGAAGGCAGGTTATCAAGCCTGAGAAGCAATGGGTCCCTAAAGTCAAGGTTACCAGCTTGATAGCTCGCACTTCTTTAAGGGTTTCTACCAAAGAAGATTGGTACTTTGATAGTGGGTGTTCAAGGTACATGACTGGAGTTAAGAATCTGTTGGTAGATGTGAAGCTTCATTCTTCAGGCCATGTTACATTTGGTGATGGGGTCAAAGGAGAGATCAAGGGGATTGGTAAACTGAATTGTGCTGGTGCTCCCAAACTAGATGATGTTCTTCTTGTTAAAGGACTGACAACAAATTTGATTAGCATTAGTCAACTTTGTGATCAAGGATTCAAAGTCGACTTTACAAAGTCTGAATGCATTGTCAAAGATGATAAAGGAGAAGTCATTATGAAGGGAGTCAGGTCTAAGGACAATTGTTATCTTTGGGTGCCACAAGACTCAAATTCTTCCACTTGTGTTTTTGCTAAAGAAGATGATGTCAAAATCTGGCATCAGAAGTTGGGACATCTTCACCTAAAGGGAATGAAGAGAATCATCTCCTAAAAGCGGTCAGAGGAATTCCCAAACTTAATATTGAGGAAGGAAAGGTCTGTGGAGACTGTCAAAAAGGGAAGCAGACAAAGATGTCTCATCCGAAGCTTCAACATGACACCACCTCCAAGGTCTTGGAACTACTTCATGTGGACTTGATGGGACCCATGCAGGTTGAAAGTCTGGGTGGAAAGAAATACGCGTATGTAGTTGTGGATGACTATTCAAGGTACACCTGGGTGAGCTTCATCAAAGACAAATCAGAGGTGTTTGATGTTTTTAAAGATCTTTGTCAAAGACTCCAAAGAGAAAAGGAGAGTAATGTTATCAGGATAAGGAGTGACCATGGAAGAGAGTTTGAGAATAGCAAGTTTGAAGAATTTTGCTCTGCTGAAGGTATAAGTCATGAGTTTTCATCTCCTATTACTCCTGAGCAAAATGGAGTAGTTGAGAGGAAGAACAGAACTATCCAAGAGTCTGCTAGAGCTATGATCCATGCCAAGAAACTTCCCTATCATTTCTGGGCTGAAGCCATGAATACTGCCTGCTACATTCACAATAGGGTTACCCTGAGAAGAGGCACTTTATCCACTCTGTATGAACAATGGAAGGGAAGAAAACCTAATGTTAAATACTTTCATGTTTTTGGAAGTAGATGTTATATTCTGGCTGATAGAGAACAGAGAAGAAAATTGGATTCCAAAAGTGAGGAAGGAATATTTTTGGGATACTCTACCAACAGCAGAGCATATAGGGTTTTCAACTCTAGAACCAAGGTGATGATGGATTCCATCAATGTGGTGATTGATGACAATGATAAGCAGGAAGATGATGATGTCCTAGATGATGTTGGAACATCAGTTGGTGAAGTCGCACCAGAAGCTGAAGACAGAAGTCCAACCCCTAGTGTTGCCTCTACTGAGCCTGAATCTGAGCAACCTCATAAAGAACCTACTATCAGAGTGCAGAAGGACCACCCAAATGAGCTTATTATAGGTGATCCAAATTCTAGAGTGAGGACTAGGTCAAGAGAAGTTGTAGCAAGTTCATGTTTTGTCTCCAAAATTGAGCCAAAGAATGTCAAGGAAGCATTGACTGATGAGTTTTGGATTAATGCCATGCATGAAGAGCTGGAACAATTCAAAAGGAATGAAGTGTGGGATCCTGTACCAAAGCCAGATGGAGTTAATGTGATAGGCCCCAAGTGGATTTACAAGAATAAATCTGATGAACAAGGAGTGGTCACCAGAAACAAGGCCAGATTAGTTGCTCAGGGATACACTCGGGTTGAAGGAATTGATTATGATGAAACCTTTGCTCCTGTGGCAAGACTGGAATCTATCAGATTTCTCTTAGGGGTGGCTTGTAATTTCAAATTCAAGCTTTTTCAGATGGATGTTAAGAGTGCCTTCTTGAATGGTTACTTAAATGAAGAGGTGTATGTTGATCAACCAAAAGGATTTATTGATCCAACATTTCCTGACCATGTGTACAAACTAAGGAAAGCTCTATATGGGTTGAAGCAAGCACCAAGAGCTTGGTATGAAAGGCTTACTGAATTCTTGGTTGTGAATGGCTACAGAAAAGGAGGGATTGACAAGAGTTTGTTTGTTAAAGAGGAAGGAGGAAAACTGATGATAGCTCAGATCTATGTTGATGACATAGTATTTGGTGGGATGTCAAATGCAATGGTGAAACATTTTGTGGAACAGATGCAGTCTGAGTTTGAAATGAGTCTTGTTGGTGAGCTAAACTATTTTCTTGGTCTATAAGTTAGACAAATGGAGGACTCCATATTCATTTCTCAGAGCAAGTATGCAAAGAACATAGTGAAGAAGTTTGGTCTAGAGAATGCTAATCATAAGAGGACTCCTGCTCCTACTCATTTAAAATTATCCAAGGATGAACATGGAGTTAGTGTGGATCAAAGTTTATATAGAAGCATGATTGGGAGTCTATTGTATCTCACAGCTAGCAGACCTGACATTTCTTTTGCTGTAGGAGTTTGTGCCAGATATCAATCTGAGCCTAAGGTTAGTCACTTGAATCAAGTGAAGAGGTTCCTGAAATATGTTAATGGCACTAGTGACTATGGGATGCTGTATAGTCATGGATCTGGGACTGAGTTAAGGGGATATTGTGATGCTGACTGGGCTGGGAGTGTTGATGATAGGAAAAACACTTCAGGAGGCTGCTTCTTCTTAGGGAATAATCTGATTTCTTGGTTTAGTAAGAAGCAGAACTGTGTGTCTCTTTCTACTGCTGAAGCTGAGTACATAGCAGCAGGGAGTAGTTGTTCTCAACTTGTTTGGATGAAGCAGATGTTAACAGAATACAATGTCAAGCAAGATGTCATGACATTGTACTGTGATAATTTGAGTGCTATCAATATCTCTAAGAATCCTATTCAACATAGCAGAACTAAGCATATTGATATAAGGCATCATTTTATAAGAGATTTGGTTGAAGACAAAGTAGTTGCTTTGGAACATGTTGCTGCAGATAAACAATTAGCTGACATTTTTACTAAAGCCTTAGATACAAACCAATTTGAAAGTTTGAGAAGTAAATTGGGAATTTGCATTTATGAAGATTAAATGTGCTAGAGAGTGTATTAAGCAGTTGTATTCTTGATTAGATATTGATTCTATTCAACTGCTGAAGACATACATGTTTGAAGTACATCAATAGTTACAAATTATCCCAACCCCCTACATCTAGAAAAGCTTTCTAGTCTTCATCCCAATCATCATCTGAAGCATGTTGTTGCACAAGATGTTTCTTGCTGGGTTTCATGGTTGTCTCTGAGGTTCTGCCTGTCTTTGTGGTTCCTGAAGTAGTTTCAGCTGCAGACATTGTTTTGCTCCTCTTCTTAGGTGGATCTGAAGTCTTGTCCTTCTGCTTGAGGTTCTTTGCTGCATCTTTGGTGTTTGACTGGCTCATTCTTGGTTGCTGTGTGGTGCTGCTAGAAGGAAGAAAGGCTTGTTTTATAATGCAAACAAGGAGCATTGTTTGTATCGTCTGACCAGTCAAGGTGTTGGAACTTGTTTTCTTGGGGAAAGCCTGGTGTTTGACTGTGTCATTTATTATGTCAAGACATTGTGTTTGGTGATTGTCCAATTGTGGCTAAAAAGGGGGAGAGTTAGCCTAGTGTGTAGAGTGTGACCTATCTCAGTTCTGGTGTGGTGCAGATGTTGAGGGGGAGTGTGTATGTTGGAGTGTGCATGTTGAACAGCTGTTTATGCTGGTTCTGGTTGTGAGAGGGAGTTTGCCCTTTGTTGCTAGGTGGTGTGCAGCATTTTGAAGTGGGAACTGGTTGTTTTAAAATTTTATCCGCTGCTGAAGTCTCTGATGTTGCAGAGATTATTTTAGCCAAAATTAGCCAAAGGGGGAGATTGTTGGCTCTTGGATTGGCTAGAATTTTGGTAAAACAAAGTTGTTCGATGTTGATGTCACATGGGTGATGTCTTAACATTGAGTCTTAACATTGGTTAATGTTATATTTTTAAGTTGTTGAAGGTTTGAAGTCTGATGTCACATGCGATGTCATGACATCAGATATGCAGATCATTAAAACATCAGGTTTGAGATGTTTTCAGGGTTAAGCGTATTAGCTAGATTTTGGGAGAGCTGTTAGAGTTATTGGATGCGAATATCTTGGAGGAGATATTTTCTGTTGCAAACAGATTTGATGCAGATTTGTAGGAGTGTTTAAAGGCTGGAGATTTAAAAAGATTTTGAGAGAAAATCTATTTTGAAGATTTAGTTTTAAATAACAAATCAGATCAGATATTGTAGAAGGTCCAAGACCAATTCAAATAGCTATATAAAGCACATCAATCTTGAAGAAAAATAACAAAGAAAGAGAGCTAAAGACTGAGAGTCATTTGTGTCTTCGTGTATGTGTTGTAAACCATTCTAGTGTGAATTGGTGTTGTTTTGAGTTGTTCTTGATCAAAGCTGTGAAGCAGAATCAAGTTATGTTCTTCAAAGTGTGTGATCTTTGAATTATATCACTGAAGTGATTTAGGGATTGAGTAGTGTTCTCATACCTAAGTTGTCTCTTAGGTAGAAGGTTCATTAAGTAGTGATTAAGTTTAGGAGATGTCATCTGGGTTGTTGAGTCTATAAATTAATTCTACTGATAGTGAAATTCATCCCTGGCTTGGTATCCCCCAGAGTAAGTTGTTTAACTGAACTGGGTGAACAATTCTTTGTGCTTTTTCTGTTGTGTTATATTGTCCATTGCAGAGTGTGTTGTTGTGACATCACACGTAACATCACATATCTGGTACCAGAATTTCACTCTTTATTTAATTCAAACAATTAGTTTATGATTAACCAATAATTTTCTCTTATAAATATATTGGTAAATTGAAAATTATTTAGTCTAATCGGCATACAAACTCTTGCTTAAATTTATAAGGTCAGCCTTTTACCACTGTAACGAAATCAAGGCGTAGGTCCCTCAAATCATTATGTTCCAAGTTGAATAGAGGTTACAACGAGAGTGATGGGGCAAGAAGATAATGAAGGTTGGAGCAAGGTGAGACATAAACAGAAGAAGACAGGAACTGGGACGACTCAGGGAGAGGTAAAGGCAAGTATTTAAAGGAATCAACAACTTTTTTCATCACTGAGTTCCCAGAGCACATGAGAGCTAAAGATTTGTATGAGGTTTTTGCTAAATATGGAGAGGTCGGCGAAGTTTTCATCCCTTCGAAGCGCGATAAAAGAGGAAGAAAATATGGTTTCGTTAGGTTCTATGGAGTCCAAGACATCAGGAGAATGAGTGTGAAGCTTGATAACATTTTCATTGGTGGAAGAAAATTATTCGCGAATGTGCCTAGATTCGAAAAAGCTCAGTTTTACAATAAGAATCAAAACGACCAGAACAAGAACTATAGTTACTCAAGGAAGGAGGAAGTCGCTAAGGAAGAATGCAAGGTCGGAGAACAAGGGAAACAGACCAAGTCATTCAAGGATCTTCAGTCTTTTGTAGAGGTTGTTACGGGAGAAGGTAGTGGGAAGAAAAAGTGGGATTTGAAATTCGAGGTCGAAGGAGAAGAGTTGAGTAGGTTTCAAAGTGCTTATATAGGGAGGGTGCTTTCTCCAGGAATGACTTACAATATTCAAAGGAGCTTTGATTCAGAAGGATATTTTGGGATCAAGGTGACTCCCTTGGGGGCTAACTTATGCCTTCTAGAGGAGAATGACGTAGGAGAAATAGAAGAGCTCTTAATCAGTGCTAAAGATTGGCTGGATCAATGGTTTGTAGAGGTTAGAAGATGGGAACCAGGAGACATAGATCCAGAGATATTAACGTGGGTTAGGATTTTTGGTATCACATGTCATGCGTGGTCTGTTTCGTTTTTTGAATTCTTGTCGTCTAAGGTGGGAAAGTATGTGTGCTGTGACGAAGACTCAAAGAGTTTTACCAAGATGGACGTTGCGAGTGTGATGATCAGGACGTCGTGTGGAATGACCATCAATGAGGTCCTTAATGTTTCCATAAATGATATTGTTTATAGGATAAGATTGATAGAAGAAACAAAGGGCGCACTCTGCAAAACAGTGATGAAGACTCAAAGCGTAGAGTCAAATTCAGAATTGGAAGGTTCATGCTTGAAGCTTAGTGATAGGTGGTGGAACTCCGGTGAAGAGGGGGAAGAAGATGGAGAAGATGGAGAGGATGAGAATAACATCTGTCATGAGACCCCTACGTGCAGACCTATGTCTGGTGTAGGTTACCTTAAAGGATCATTTGTCCCATCTGAAACAAGATTCAAGGTGTCAGATAGTGATAATCGTGTGAAAGAGGTGGGGCATGAGATTGTAATACCCCGTATTATCTAAATGCTCAATTGGATATCAGATGAGATCAGATGAGTATATATGTGCTCTATTTTTGGTAAATTGGACTAATGGAATATTCTAAGTATTTTAAGTATTATTAATTGGGATCAATAGAGCAACGAGTGAACTCTGAAGAGATCAATTATTTTATTAAAGAGACGGATTAATATTTATTAATCCGGGAAAGTAATTTTATGGTAATTATAATAATTGATCAATTGGGTTGACACGACAAAATATCAATTGGAGATATTTTACCCTGTTGGAGTTATATTATATATTAATGATTATGTGTATATATATATATATATATATATATATATATATATATATATATATATATATATATATATATATATAAGAAAAGAAAGAAAAATAGAAAGGAAGAAGGAAAAAAGAGAAAGAAGAAGAACTTGGGAAGAAGAAGTTCATGGGCCATCAATTCATCATCTTCTTCAAACTCCTCTTCGATTTTCAGGTGGGTTCTAGATAGAGACTTTAGTTGTAGAGTTTCATGAGTTTTAGAGTTAGGTGGATATTGTGAGAAAACGATTTAATCTTGCTAAAATCATGAATCTAACTGATGAATTCGATATACACTGCGTAGCATACTTGTTAATTATGTTGGAACATATTTGGATTGATATATTGTGATTTGGAAGTGTTTAGATGAGAATTTGAGAGGTTTTGGTGTGAAATTCGTAACAGGAACAATGCAGGAAAAATTCTGGGTTTCGCTGCCCATACGTGTATCAGGCAAGGCAATACGCGTATTGGGTTGGGCAATACGCGTATGGCAAGGAAGGATTATAGGCGTTACACGTATGGGAGTGGGCAATACGCGTATGGAGTAGGCAATACGCGTATTGGTTTGTTAGTGGGATTTTAGGGAGTTTTGGTCTCTGCTCATACGCGTAGCACTTTGGGCAATACGCGTATGGATGGGCGAGTGAGCAAGGCAATACGCGTATAGCAAGAGTGATTGCAGAATTTTATCATTTCGCGATCTATTTCCCGATTTCGCGTCCGATGCCGTAACTTTTGATCCGTAACTCGGATTTAGACATTCTTGGTATCGTTGGGAAGCTTTTTCAATGCTCTTTATGATAGTGGAATAGAACCATATGTTTATGCTTTGGACTGATAATAAAAATATGGAAAAGTAATGATATGTGATATGTATAGGAATTGATATCTTTTGGATCGTAAACCCGATCGAGGCATATTTATAGACGATGTAAAGCTATGGAAATATCCTACGGGATAACGGTGAGAAATATTGATTCGATACCCGATTAAATGAATCGGAGGAAACCTACGTATTGTGTTAACTATGTAAATGTGAAGAGTGATGTTTTATGCGATGTGTGACTATGTGTGTTAATTGTAATATTTGTGATTATACCATGTCTATCTAATTGTAAATTGTTAATGAAAGGTATATGCATGCTTAAAATGAATTAGGAAGAGTGAGGAAACTTTACCCCAAAACAAAGTGGTATAATTCTAGGTTGTGACTAGAATTGTGATAGGATCTCTGAATGACAACGCTCGTGCATGAGAGGCCGAGGCATGTGTCCATTATTTGAAGGGTATAGAAATGAGTGAAACACTAGTATGGAACATGTGTAATTGTTGTGATTATGAGAAAAGGCGAATGTGGCCTTAGGGCTAATATGGCCTTGTGATTGTCGAATACAATCACGTTGTGTGTATGATCACGTAATCATAACCAGTTTGTCTTACGGTGTAGTTTCATGAGACTCGAGCTCCTTCTCTGAAACGCATGCACAATTACTTGGCAGGTTTGATTCCCTACGTGTAGTATGATTGGAGCCTATGCTATGGGTAGAGACTTGTGATGATTAACAGGCCATGAGAAGTGACGGTTCATGGTTAACAGGCCGATGATCCCGAATCCAATTTGTATGCCAAGTAACTACAAGGATCCATGACTCGGGTCGACTTCTAGACGTAGAAGCGGACTGGAAAAGGGGATGTCTTGGTATGGTTATCGATTCGTAAGGAATCTTGAGTTAACAGGCTCAGGGCGTAATTCCTTCCGTGTGATATTTATGAGTTAACAGACTCATGACATGTTTCCATATAGTGTGAGATTGTGAGATTGTGAATTTGTGCACTCAAATTCATTTCCCTTCCCCTTGACTTGAGTTAGGATTGATAGAACCTTGTAAAGCCGAGAGGACCTATAAGATAGGGAACTCACTGAGATTTGATGTATCTCACCCCCACTATAGTTGCTATATTTTAGGTACTTGTAGGTTTGTTTTACAAGTGGAGCTATGCTTGGATGTTTCAAGAGAAGCTTAGTTAAGTTTATTCCGCTGTGTATTATCTATTGTATACAATAGAGGATATTGTATATTCTTAGATTTTATTTTCTTTGGCTAGTTTCCATGACTTGTGCCATGGGTTGTATTTATGTTTTAGAAATGGACAAGTATGTGAACTATGCCATTAGGTGCTTTTGATGTGTCAGTACCAAATAAAATGCTTGTATTGTATTATTCTAGATATATATTATACAGGGCATTACAGTTGGTATCAGAGCAGGTCGTATCCTCGACCTAGCCTTGAAACATCATAAGTAAATCTATTCCTGCCTCTTGAGTGTGTCTTGCCAGCATGAAACTTAATATCATACTATGTAGTGTGGGGTCTGATCAACCTAATACTATGTATGTGATAGGTAGAATCATGGTTGAGCGACCACGAGGATTCCGAAATGTTGTCGGAACTTGTGTTGTGAGGGAAGGCTCAAGCCAAGAATTAGTAGTGAGGAGTTTTGGTCAGCTCAGTTGAGATCTTGGTAGAAGTTGTGCTTGAGTAGCATGGAATGAGAGAGTGGTGTGTTGGTAAGTAATCCTTTGGAATGGATGGAGTCTGGAAATTGAGGACCTCTATCGGACGATAGTTTAAGGTATTAGGGAATATGTAAAATCGCTAGTAGAGCTGGATTGACCACTGATATGGATAAGGATTTCAAGTAATCTCATTCAGTGAAAAAGAAAGGTTGTTTTATGGAACGTGTGGTGTAAGGTCCGGAAGTGAGATAAGTTTTGGTACTTTAGTTTCTAAGGTTGTTATAGTATCTTAAATGGACGAGAGTACGTTAAGAAGGGTGTTCGGAACAATATCTTCTGACTGGTTAAAAGTAGAAAGTTAAAGAAGTTCGGCTTTTATAGAAACCTAAAGTAGCAAGGAAGGGTGAGAAGGAACATAAGGATGTGTTTACATGCGTCAAGTGAAACAAGTATGCGCCGGGAGTAGGGTATGAGATACATTGTGTATCTTTAGTTATGAAGAGAGATTAAGTTCGGGATAATACCTCAGGATTTTTTTGTTTTTTAGTAAGAGACCAGTTTGGAATTTGTTAAGCTACCCAAAGAACCGTATAAGGTATTATGTTGGAGAAAGAACGAACTCCATTTAGTAACGGAAGGAGTGTGTGTTAAGGAATAGAGTAAGTATCTTCGGATTTAAGGGAATCATAGTAAGAGGGTTTTATATTTGGACCTAATAGGATTGTAAAGGAAAGCAAAGTAAACGCGGTGGGGAGAGCGGTATCGATGGCATGTTAAGAGGAAGCAACAACTGAATGTATTTTGGACGAGTGTGCGATGGGATTTTAAGGTGTTGATGAACCTATAGTTAAAGGAAGTGTATTTACAGGTGGTTCACCGGAGAGGAACTCAAATAGTATGAAGAGGAATGAGAAGAGTTACACCTTGGTATTAAGAACAAGCGTAGTAGTAGCGCCATAGTCACAAATGTACGTGAAGGATTCTTATTCTTGAGACGAGTGTGAAGGGACGTACTTTGTGGAACAGTGAGTACTGTATTTTCAGAGGCAAGATTGTGGTAAATCAA
This sequence comes from Lathyrus tuberosus, assembly GCA_022829125.1. Taxonomy (NCBI): domain Eukaryota; kingdom Viridiplantae; phylum Streptophyta; class Magnoliopsida; order Fabales; family Fabaceae; genus Lathyrus; species Lathyrus tuberosus. The sequence goes on along the minus strand of JALAZF010000478.1, from coordinate 2,529,442 downwards.
CGAAAAGCAAACAAGGACTTATTACAGAATTAGTGTAAATCATGGAATGGTTTATACCAGAAGAGTTTTGTAAATCATTGATGAGAATGGTGGGTTGCGAGTCTTTTATTAAGTAATTTGGTGTACAATAAATGGTAGTGAAGGGTAAGAAATCTCGGTTAATGTGTGAGAAGAGATGAAAAGGTTCTTCAAGAGGATGCATTACCCCGATCTATTTTCAAGTATAGAGAATGTTTGTAATTGTGAATAATTGGATTATTATGAATCTACCCTTTTGTTGGACTAAGGACGTTGTTGTTTTAATTCCCACCAAGGAGTTAAGTGAGAGAATAGGGTTGTATGCTTGATATGGGATGCCCATCGTTTCGAGGTACCGTGTAATAGTTGCGTGTTTGGTTTTGCTTGTGGACAAATTAAGTATGAGTGTGGCTAAAACCCTAGGGTGTCGTCATTATCGGCTTTCCGATAGTGTAGTTGTTTAAGCAGAAAGAATGAACTATCCCGCTGAAGTCTGGTGGTGTGACCGCTTCAGGGTTTGGAATTTTGCCTGTCACTTGGTTGGAGTGTGTCTTCAGAATGTTTTGACTTTGTCGGTTTTACCTTGAGTGGATCGTGGTTAGTGAATGTCACACGAGTTAAGGAGCCACAAGTTGAGAATGGTATTGTGGGTTAGAACAAACCGGATGGATGATTTTGGGTAGGGATGGCTTTGAATTAAAGGGAATTATTTATTTTCAGCTTCTACAACAGTGTTAATCGATTAACATGTGTGTAAATTGTGAAACCCCTTAAGAACCATCATCTGCGTTTTGTTACCTGATGTTGCTCTGAGTGAAGAGTATTGTGCGAATGGAAAACGGGATTGCAAGTAAATGAAAGACATAATTGTGTTTTGGAATCGGAACTTGTGGAAGGGTGTTGCGTAGTTGACCATTTGTCAGACGACAAGGGAAGTTGCCTTTGAGGAAGTAACCTTGTGAATTGGTGAGTGGTGTGGAAACTCACAAGTGTACCCTGGATGGGTTGAGTTTTTATAAGTAGTGATTTGTATATGTTTGAAGTTTCATGAGGGTGTTGCATGTGATTGTTTGAGCCCTTGAATTAACAAAAAAAAACCTTGAGCAAGTCGAAAACCTGTAAGAAGAATTAATAGGGAATGTGGTAACTAGAAACGTAAGTTGTTAATCTACTTTGGATGAATTATTCCAAGTTTGGAATGGATTGGGAGTTGTGCACGTTATGGTTGTAGCAGTGTAACTTCGGTGTCTTTATCGTCTGGAGGGTGTTGTGCAGATGTTATAATATTGTGTCTTGGCAAAGAAATTGTTCTACCATAGGACGCCAGTAAGTTCTTGTACCTTTGGTTAGTAAGGACCTCATTGGATAAGTGTGTTCTCCATGGACTGTTAGCTACGTGGTAGTGATTAAGGATTCGTGGTATTCCACTGTTAGTTTTGTTTGGATTTGCGCAGTGGAAGGTGACAGACGAAAGAGTTCAGTCAGAATTGGAGATTTGAAAGTTTGTAGCTTATAAGTGTGAGAATAAGAAGATCTCGTTCTAAGTGTGTTACCTTTTGGTATGCCACAAAAGGAATGGAATATTGGATTTAATGAGTACCTGGTACAGCATCAGACCAGATGGAACTGGTAAAGAAGTCGTTGACTAATTATGAAGTGGTTTTGGATGTTGAAAGATTTATGAAAGGATAAGTCATCAAAAATTGCATGGGGATAAGGAATCACTGAATTACCTCACGAGGATGTGATAAGTGTTTGTCATCCTAAACCAAGATAAGGTGTTACAGTTTTGTTTTGTGACTCGGTAGAGGGATGTAGAAGGGTACATTCTTTCTGAAGTAAGATGCGACTAAGTGTTTTGGTAAGGAACAACAGATGAACTATGGGAAAAAGCTAAGTTTGAAGTTAACCTAATATTGGAATAAGAGTATGACTAAGGAACCGAAGTTCGATAATTCGTGAAAATAAGGATTTTGGTCTGTGAAGTTAAGTTGGAATTGGAATACGCCAGGATGTTGAACGGAAGTAAAGTTAAGTGTGAATCTAAGACCAGGATAGAAGTTGTGGTTATTGTCGAGTAGAGGAAATTCGGGGGCGAATTTCAATTTAAGGGGGGGAGTGTAATACCCCGTATTATCTAAATGCTCAATTGGATATCAGATGAGATCAGATGAGTATCTACGTGCTCTATTTTTGGTAAATTGGATTAATGGAATATTCTAAGTATTTTAAGTATTATCAATTGGGATCAATAGAGCAACGAGTGAACTCTGAAGAGATCAATTATTTTATTAAAGAGACGGATTAATATTTATTAATCCGGGAAAGTAATTTTATGGTAATTCTAATCATTGATCAATTGGGTTGAGACGACAAAATATCAATTGGAGATATTTTACTCTGTTGGAGTTATATTATATATTAATGATTATGTATATATATATAAGAAAAGAAAGAAAAATAGAAAGGAAGAAGGAAAAAAGAGAAAGAAGAAGAACTTGGGAAGAAGAAGTTCATGGGCCATCAATTCATCATCTTCTTCAAACTCCTCTTCGATTATCAGGTGGGTTCTAGATAGAGACTTTAGTTGTAGAGTTTCATGAGTTTTAGAGTTAGGTGGATATTGTGAGAAAACGATTTAATCTTGCTAAAATCATGAATCTAACTGATGAATTCGATATACACTGCATAGCATACTTGTTAATTATGTTGGAACAAATTTGGATTGATATATTGTGATTTGGAAGTGTTTAGATGAGAATTCGAGAGGTTTTTGGGGTGAAATTCGAAACAGGAACAATGTAGGAAAAATTCTGGGTTTTGCTGCCCATACGCGTATCAGGCAAGGCAATACGCGTATTGGGTTGGGCAATACGCGTATGGCAAGGAAAGATTATAGGCGTTACGAGTATGGGAGTGGGCAATACGCGTATGGAGTAGGCAATACGCGTATTGGTTTGTTAGTGGGATTTTATGGAGTTTTGGTCTCTGCCCATACGCGTATCACTTTGGGCAATACGCGTATGGATGGGCGAGTGAGCAAGGCAATACGCGTATGGCTCAGGGCAATACGCGTATGGCCAGAGTGATTGCAGAATTTTATCATTTCGTGATCTCTTTCCTGATTTCGCGTCCGATGCCGTAACTTTTGATCCGTAACTCTGATTGAGACATTCTTGGTATCGTTGGAAAGCTTTTTCAATGCTCTTTATGCTAGTGGAATAGAACCATATGTTTATGCCTTGGACTGATAATAAAAATATGGAAAAGTAATGATATGTGATATGTATAGGAATTGATATCTTTTGGATCGTAAACCCGATCGAGGCATATTTATAGCCGATGTAAAGCTATGGAAATATCCTACGGGATAAGGGTGAGAAATATTGATTCGATACCCGATTAAATGAATCGGAGGAAACCTATATATTGTGTTAACTATGTAAATGTGAAAAGTGATGTTTTATGCGATGTGTGATTATGTGTGTTACTTGTAATATTTGTGATTATACCATGCCTATCTAATTGTAAATTGTTAATGAAAGGTATATGCATGCTTAAAATGAATTAGGAAGAGTGAGGAAACTTTACCCCAAAACAAAGTGGTATAATTCTAGGTTGTGACTAGAATTGTGATAGGAACTCTGAATGACAACGCTCGTGCATGAGAGGCCGAGGCGTGTGTCCATTATTTGAAGGGTATAGAAATGAGTGAAACACTAGTATGGAACATGTGTAATTGTTGTGATTATGAGAAAAGGCGAATGTGGCCTTAGGGCTAATATGGCCTTGTGATTGTCGAATACAATCACGTTGTGTGTATGATCACGTAATCATAACCAGTTTATCTTAAGGTGTAGTTTCATGAGACTCGAGCTCCTCCTCTGAAACGTATGCATAATTACTTGGTAGGCTTGATTCCCTACGTGTAGTACGATTGGATCCTATACTATGGGTAGAGACTTGTGATGGTTAACAGGCCATGAGAAGTGACGGTTCATGGTTAACAGGCCGATGATCCCGAATCCAATTCGTATGCCAAGTAACTACAAGGATCCATGACTCGGGTCGACTTCTAGACGTAGAAGCGGACGGGAAAAGGGGATGCCTTAGTACGGTTATCGATTCGTAAGGAATCTTGAGTTAACAGGCTCAGGGCGTAATTTCTTCCGTGTGATATTTATGAGTTAACAGACTCATGACATGTTTCCATATAGTGTGAGATTGTGAGATTGTGAATTTGTGCACTCAAAGTCATTTCCCTTCCCCTTGACTTGAGTTAGGATTGATAGAACCTTGTAAAGCCGAGAGGACCTATAAGATAGGGAACTCACTGAGATTTGATGTATCTCACCCCACTATAGTTGCTATATTTTAGGTACTTGCAGGTTTGTTTTACAAGTGGAGCTATGCTTGGATGTTTCAAGAGAAGCTTAGTTAAGTTTATTCTGCTGTGTATTATCTGTTGTATACAATAGAGGATATTGTATATTCTTATATTTTATTTTCTTTGGCTAGTTTCCATGACTTGTGCCATGGGTTGTATTTATGTTTTAGAAATGGACAAGTATGTGAACTATGCCATTAGGCGCTTTTGATGTGTCAGTACCAAATAAAATGCTTGTATTGTATTATTCTAGATATATATTATACAGGACATTACAGAGATTATGGGTAACACTGATAATAATGAGACAGTTGGCATTAGGCAGGGGAAGGGAGATAAGGCTGATAGCAGTAAATAAGGTACAGTTAAAAAGTCAAAGGAGCGCAGCTACCAGGCTATTAATCCTCAAACCTGAAGTGAGAAGGTTTGCTTTGATGAATTAGTCAAGGCCCATGTGGTGGATAAGGCCCATGGGGTAAAGATAGGATCCTTAGGGTCTTTTGGAGGTAAAGTGGAATCAGTGAAAACTAAGTTTTGTAATAGAGTGTCAAACTTTACACATTCAGAGTCAGAAGAGAGAGAAAGAGGATTGGGGAAACCAAGAGAGAGGGTTATCTTTACTCATTCCTACTGTAATAAAAAAAGAAGAAATTAACCCAACCAAATCGAAAGATTGATGAAGAATCGGAGGATTTAATAGAAGATGATAATGAAGGAGATTCACTTGGGAAGGGAGCTGGAAAGGAAAGTCGGATTGAAGAACAGGTACGTCGTTGTCACTCTGTCACTGATTCTAAAGTCATGATAGGCAATAGAAGGTTTTGGGATGATTTTGAGAGTAAGGTTTCGAGTAAAGTCAGAGATATTGTTGTATCGTTAGGTGTGAGAGGAGGAGGAGATGGAAAAAGTATGGAGAAGGAGATTAAATTGATGGAGAAAAGAGATGAAGATGGGAAGAGATCAAGGGAAGCTTTAAAGGGGTTGTTATGAATATTTTGTCCCTAAATATGAGAGGGTGTTGCAACTTAGTGAAAAGAAAGAGAGTTGCTAAATTGATTCAAGCAGAGGGAGTGGATGTTTGTTTTCTTCAAGAAACGAAAAAGTCTTTACTAGATAGTAATCTAGTATATTCTTTGTGGGGGAATTCAGAAGTCGAGTGGTCGGCTCATGATGCAGTAGGTAGTGCTGGTGGGATGCTAATTAGGTGGAAGAAAGACTCTTTGGTTCTTAATTATAGTTTTAGAAGGGATGGATTCATAGGGGTCAATGGTGTTTGGAAAGGAAAAGAGGTGTTCTTGGTGAATGTGTATTCTTCTTTCTTGTTGAACAAAAAGAGGGAATTATGAAAGGATCTTGTATACATAAAAAAGAGTTTTGACAGGGGAGAATGGGTTATTGGTGGTGATTTTAATGCTATAGCCTATAAAGAGGAGAGGAAGGATGCAGTGGGGAGTGTTAGACTTAAGGAGATGGAGGAGTTTAGGAATTTCATAAGTGATTTAGAATGTGTGGATGTGCCTTGTGAGGGTGGGTTATATTTGGTTTAACAGGGCAGTGAACTCTATGAGTAGAATAGATAGGTTCTTGCTATCAGAGAGTTTAATTTAAGAGTGGAAGATCAAAGGACAACATATAGGGAAAAGAGAGATATCTGATCACTGTGCTATATGGTTGAAAAGTAATTCTGTCAACTGGGGGCCAAAACCGTTTAGATTTGTTAATAGCTGGCTGAAGCATCCAGAAGGGGAGAAACAGGTGTGGAAGGACATTGTAGACAAAGTGAGAAATAGGTTGGCAGACTAGAAGGGGAGAAATTTGTCAGTTGGAGGAAGACTGGTACTTATAAAATCAGTCATTAATGCTCTCCCCTTATATGCATTCTCTTTTTACAAAGTTCCAGCAGGAGTTTTGAAGATTCTTCAAGGCATCCAGAGTAAGTTTCTTTGGGGCGGGAATGACAACAAAAAGAAAATTCATTGGGTTGATTGGCAAACCACTTGTAGGCCAATTGATAAAGGAGGGTTAGGAATAAAAGATTTGGGTAGCTTCAACAAGGCCTTGTTGATGAAGTGGAAGTGGAGAATGATAAACTCTGATGACAGTGTTTGGAAGAGCCTATTGAAGGTAAAATATGGTAACCTTGCTTTGCATATCAACAGTTATAAAGGTGAGGCTGCTAGAAAGTCATAATCAATCTGGTGGAGGGATTTGAGGAGTATAGGATTTGATAAAGACTCTTGTAGAGACTTGTTTGTTGTTAATGTTAGCAGTCAGTTGGGGAAAGGAGAGAATATATCGTTTTGGCATAATAAATGGGCCATTGATATTCCTTTTAAAGAAGTTTTTCCAAACCTTTATCAGTTTGCAGTTGTTCCTAAAAGTTCGATTGCAGGGTCAGGATCTTGGATAGGAGACGACTGGTTTTGGAACTTGCATTTTCATGCTTTTCCTACAGGGTCAGTCATGGCTAAGGAGAAGGAGTAAATGGTTGACATCTTGGAGACAATAATACCATCGTGTAACAAGGATGTCTTCAGATGGGATCATGAAAAAATTAATAGCTCTGCTTCTTGTGCAATTTTCTCAATCAAGACCTATTATGAGTTACTTTGAAAGGCTAGTGAGGCTACATCCATAGAAGAAGAGGCATTGATGCCTTTGAACAAGATTTGGAAGAAGAAGTTTCCTTTAAAGGTGAAAGTGTTCATGTGGCGTGTAGCTAAGAATAGATTAGCTACTAAGGACCAACTGGCAAGGAGAAACATACATTTGGCAGATGGTAATTTATCTTGCGCAAAGTGTGGGAGTGAAGAGGAAACCCTATCCCATGTGCTGATTCAATGTTCTAAAGCAATTGAGGTTTGGAAGGGCATTGAGAGATGGTTGGGATTCGTCAGCAGTGCTCGTGGTAATTGGTTTTCGTTTATGCTTAGTTTTCATGTTGCATTGAAAAAAGATACAGGACGTTCAGCAGGGATTTTAATTTGGTGCACTGCTTTTTGGTTTCTCTGGTATAGCAGAAACTTTAGAATATTTGAGTCCAAAATTTTGTCTGTGGTAGATTTATTAAACTCGATTAAATATTTCAGTTGGAAATGGATTGTTGCCGATAGGTCCTCCAAATTTGTTTCTTTTTACGAATGGTACACGATCCTTATTGAATGTTGTAAAGGGATTTAGTGTCTGTTATGTTTGTTGGGTTTCTGCACCCCTTGTGTAGTTGTTTGTTCAATACATCATTGCTTTCAGAAAAAAAAACTTGGTATTGGTAAACCGAAGTCTCACATATAATAAAATTAAAGTTTGAAACAAGTTTATAAAAAATAGTATTTCTCATTTTAAAATTTACTTTTTGTAAGAATGATTTAGATCGATTAATATTAGTCATAAGGGAATGTATTAAAAAAACTCAAGTTTTTTTAAAAAAATAGAGAGAGATAAGACTAATAATGAATTTATGAATAGTATTGTATATAGGCAGTTGAAATTAAAAAATGTTATCACTTGAATAAATGGTATAATAGTTATAAATAACTAATATAATCAAATATTATCTAATAACTTCATGCTTCCACAACATTATATTTTATTAGTGAGAGGAACATTTGTTGAATAACTTTAGCAATTAATAATTTTTTCTTTGTATAAATAACTTATTTGTTTCAATATCATAATCACTTGATATCATACATAATATATATTTTTTATGTTTGTATTGGTGTATATACAGTTTATGGTAATCGATCAGCCAAATAAATATACATATGTCCCATAGCTCCAGTGAGAAAGTCACTTTTATATCTTACTTCTACTGTTACAATTTCTCCATCTTTTATCTTGATTGAACCCGGTTTTGGATAACTTCCTGACATTCCTACAACATAACCTTTCTCATTACCTGGTTCTTTTCCATTTCCATATGTTGGTTTCGATGTATACAAAGTCCTTCCATCCTAAATTATAAAAATGCCATAATATTTAGAGGCGCTTTAGGATGATTTAAAGTATATAACTTAAAATAATTAAAAAAAAATGTATCACTTAAGGAACATGTCAACTAATCATAGTTCATTAAAAATACATACAAACTTAATCATAAAAATTACATTGAAATAAGAAAACGATGATATTATGTATGGAGAATATTACCTGTCCATATAATGTTGCATTAATGACGCCTGTATGCATATGGGAAGTGCCATATATAAGATAACCACCTTTTTCTATGGGAATGTTTGCTTTCTGAATATGAGGAGGAGAGTGTTTTTTACCATTATTTGATGGAATTGTAAACTCTGCCTGTAATCCAATTGAATAAAAATAGTTAATACTAATATATAATTATTTTTTTAATTTAATAGAAATTAAAAATGTATATTTACAAAGTGTTTTTTATTGATGTAGGAGTATTTTTTTTCTTTTTTCTTTTTATCTTAAAAAATATTAAATCTATAATGAAATATTTCAAATGAAGATTTGACGAAAATATGAAAGAAATAAAACAAACAATTATTTACCTGGCAATGGTGAATTATTTGGGAACCGTTTGTTCTAACTCGATCGGTTGAATCAAGTATATAAAATCTAAGGGGAATTTGTTGTTGGTTCCAATCAACCCATGTTATTTTATATCTTAAGGCAAGCTTTCTTGTAGGTGCTTCAAAACTCTTTTTCAATTTGCATTGTAAATCATCTTGGCAACAAAAAATTCCTCCTTTATAATTTGAGCTCAACAATTTTCCATCAATGCCACGTGTGACATTAAAAAAATTCTTTGGCAAATTAAAACGGTTACACCTACACTCTGTGCAATGTTTTCTATGTTTTGTGCCACGTGTGTCAATAAGCATGAGATTAAGGAGCCATTTTTCTTCAACATATCCAATTGGTACATTCGAAGGGTTTCCTTGTTCTACAGCATAAGGATCTGGTATATTTGATTTTGTTCCTCGTGATTCACCTCCCAAACCCCAATAAGCAGGAAGAATGTAGTCACTACATGTTCCTTGATTTCTAATGTACTTAGCACCTTCTAATGGGTCCTTAGGAATTATTTTTAACATATTCCAATCTTTTACATGATATTTAATTGCAAACCAATGATGTAGGTATGTTTCATATAATGGGACAGAATTCCCTTCTTCATCAACTAATTCAGCATCAAAGCTCTTTATTCCAACATGGCCCTTTGGAAATTCAACATCCATAAAATTTTTAGCCGCAACTTTTCCAGGACCTATTTCAAACATTTTAGAAATAAAAGTAGCTGATTTTATATTTTTATTTTCAAATTCATCCCCAGTATTAATTGCACATGACAGGGTTGATAGAAACACCAATACTAATGATAAAGATATCACCCTTTGACATATAACCCTCATGGTAGAGATATTTTATTTGCTACGGTGATGAAGTTTTGTGCATATGAATCTTGTTTTTGCTGCATTTATAATATAGAAATTATGAATAATACAGTTAATCTAATATGACTTGGCGCTAGCTAATCAATATTAAAATTGAATGCTAATATGTATTGAGTTTGAGCTGTTTTTAGTTTGTATTATGTGGATTTAGGACAGTTATATAACTATTTATAGATAGTATAATGTAATATTTTCTATCTTGCAAGGTTGTTAACTGTTCAAGAAAATGTATACAAATATATGACATTGTACATACCTATTTTTGTATTAATAACATTATCACACCTATTTTTATATAAAAAAATATTATTACACCTTTAAAAAACATTATCAGATTTTCAAAAGAATTTACAAACACATAACTATGTTTGTTTGCTAAAAAAAATATAATCTAATCATGTAAGTACATTTCATATGTTAAAATATGTAAAAACACTTATATATCACATCACAAAGTGTTTGAACCATCAACCATCCACTTTTCAATACTTTGTGTGTAAATTTTTTTGATGGATTTTTTAGAAAAATAAAATACATATCATACGTTTAAAAAGGACTTAAAACAATGTTTTGTTTTTATAATTTAGACAATAATTTTGAGTGTCGTTTATTTTGGCACTGCTGTAAGTTTGAACAACACTTTTTTATCATGTAAATGTGTTGTCATATGTCATCTTTAGAGTTTAGACTATGTTTTTATGTCCTCTTTAGACAACATTTTTAAGCATTGCTTATTTTGACATGCTATAAATATAAACAGCAATAATCATGTAAAAATGTTGCCTTATATCATTTTTAGACATTTTTTTATGCTAAAGAGCGTTCTTATATCAAGTTTAGAAAATATTTTTATGGGAAAGATCTTTCTCATGTCAACTTTAGACAACATTTCTATGTGATAGCCCTTTCTTATGTCAACTTTAGACATTGTTTTTATGTGAAAACACTTTCTTATGTCATCTTTAGACAACTCTTTAAAGACGAAAAATATTAATATAAATATTTTAAAGAGTTAAGTAATTAATATGAACATTTTTTTAAGTTAAGAGGTCAAATCTAAGAATATATATATATATATATATATATATATATATATATATATATATATATATATATATATATATATATATATATATATAACACTTTATATAATACTATGACTCAGTTTAGAATAATACCAATGAACTTTATCAAGGGGGCAGAATACTTGGGCCTATTACATGTTTGAAGTTTCCACATATCGTATTTATTTTTGTCTTAATATCAACCATACTAAAAAATTTTCAACTTGGCAAATATCAAATCCCTATGAATACTTCCTGCATGAGTATCACATCTTGACAACTAGGGAGGCACATCTCATGCTTAACACTAAGAACCATGTTACAAGTTCAATTAATGCTTGAACTTGTCACTGATGACTTGTTTGATCAACATATCAACTGCATTCTCTAAAGTATAAACCTTTTCATGTATTATCTGTCTAGATGCAAGTGACTCTATGATCTTATGAAACCTCACAATAATATGCTTGATCATGACATAATACACACGATTGTTTGTTAAATAAATGACATTATGACTCACAATGCAACTGAAATCCACTATGCTTAACACTCAATTCTTTCACCAATTATGTAATCCATAAGCCTTCTTTGGCAGATTTGTTTACCACCACCCTGATTTAGTTGTTGATATGTCCACTATGGATTGAATTGAAAATTCACAAGAAATAGGTCTTCATATTAAAGTAAAGACACACCCTATTGTTGACCTTCTATCATCCATATCACTAACATAGCGTGACTCAACATATCATACAACATAAGGGTCACCTTGTTCACTATTAAACATGGTACCATGACCCATTGTTCCCTTAAAATTTCCTAAAAATCCACTTTACTGCTCCCTTAAGAAGTTTTCTAGGTTTGGATCCTTCATTTGATCAATAATTTCGTTGTTAAAGATATTGACATGTTTTTAGAAATCAGACAATTCCTCCAACTTCAGACAATATATTTGGTTCTTCAAGAAATATTTGTTCATCGATGTCTTTAGACATAAATTTACAAACTTGACTCACATCTTGTGTTTAATATGGTTTAGTGCAAATAATATCATGCATTAAACAACCAACGACATTTACATAAGGAGCCTTTGACATATACTCCCGACCTCTACATCTGTCTTTGGATATTGATCCAAGCAAAGCTTAAAAATAATTCTCCAACAAAGTATTCATAACTTTTGAATACTCCTGTCAAAATTGTCTAGAACCTATTCAAAAATAGCTTTTTTGAGAGAGCCATAATTTTCAAACACACCTATCCTTGTGAATTTCCATATCAAGAATATTCTTAGTAGCACCAAAGTTTTTCATGTAAAAGTCCTTTCCTGACATGATTGTCATTTCATTTACATTATATAAATGATTAGAAGCAATCAACTTATGATCAACATACAATACAGGAAAAAAAAAAGAGGCGTCATCAAGGCTTCAAACATAAACAAAAAAGTCATACTCACACCTTTTATAGCAAATCTGAAGCATGTATGAATCAAAACGCTTGAGCCATTTCATTGGACACGTCTTTAAATCATACAAAAAACTTTTCAACTTACAAAATAGTCTTCCATGTCCACTTTCATTGAACCCCTATGGATGATTTCGTTGTTCCTTTTAGATTGGATGCATTAGCTAAAATAACATATGAACAAGATGTTTATAATATGGAACAAGATGTGACAGCATGTGTTTCAACATCTAAATTAGTTGCCAAGAAGAGTTATTCAGCTAAAGTGCTTGATAGAACTAGTTAAGAAAGAGATTTTTGGCGAAAGTTCTTGACAAAACTAGTAATGCAATAAGCTTAAGGTTTGGGTTCTAATAATATTCTTATGTCCTTAAGAAGTGTTGAGGTGTTGACTTCTTCAAGATGGAGAGTCTTGCTTTTGGGAAGAAGTTTGTGTTGATAATCCAAAATCATCTTTAAAATATTTGGTTATGTTTCACTCAAACACTACTACAAAACGAGTAAACAACAATGCCATGGCCATCACTCTTATTCCCTACACCGTTGTGACATCTCTAAACTAAGGCGCTATCATAATATTATTGTTTTTTGATTAAAACTTATTTGTATATAACAACGGTTAAGGAGCCAACCGTTGTGATAACTTCAAGCTTTCATGGGTTCGAACCCAGAGCCCTCATATATGTTATTCCTTTAATGTTAAGTGGCGCCTTTTCTTTTTTAATTATTTTTAAATAAAAAAAACTTAAAAGTTTATGACGACGGTTCAAGAGTTCCACCGTTGTTAAGTTGCGCCTTTTCATTTTTATTTATTTTTAAATAAAAAACTTAAAAGTTTAAGACGACGGTTGAAGAGCCAACCGCTGTTAAGTCGCGCATATTCATTTTTAATTATTTTTAAATAAAAAACTTCAAAGTTTATGACTACGGTTGATATTTACAATCATTGTGATATATTTTGTTTTTATTTAAAAATTTTAACTGTAAATACTCTGGCATTTTTTTATGAAATTTCACCATGAAAGTAAAATATTACTACGGTTGCATGTATTGGCCGTTATGGTAGCGTAATAATATTATACACTCTTAGTTAGCTTGTCTCTTCAGTATCCTTTTTTCCATTGCAAATAGAAACTAGACGAAACAATACATGATTTCAACTCAAACCCTAACGTTCAATACTGTCAAACATTACACGATTTCATCCAAAACACCATTGTTCCTACTCTACTGTGTATTTGCCATTGTCGTCATCATCGTCAACCAAGTTGACAAGACCATCACGATCAACTAAGTTGTTACCGTCTAGAAGGAAAACAACAACAACACTGTCGTCACCACAAGGAAGAAAGACAACACCATCACCAACACCAACATCATTTACTTAGTCATCACGTTTAGGGTACGTAAATATTTTTTCCCATGCATCTACAGTAAACTTTATTTGCCATTGTTGTGGTTGTTGTTGTTGTTTTATTTTGTGGTTGATGTTTATGTTCTAGTTGTTCATGTTGTTGTTGTTGTTGTTGTTTAACTTAGATGTCGACCTTATTGAGTTCTTCATCAGAAACCGACAGAGAAACTCAAACAAATGAGATGTTAGACAATGATACTCAAACAACTGAAAGTCAAACGAAAAGATCACAAAGAGGTGTCACAATGATGCCCTAATTCACATCTGTCCGGAACTCATCAGGTGAAAAAATTCCTATCCAGTTTGATTCGTTGTACAGAGTAGTGGATTGTCAACACTACTCTACTTTTAGGAGTTATGTTTCGTTCCTTGCACGTAGCAAGGTCAATATATTGATTGATGATTGGAAACAAGTTGATAATAAGGTCAAAGAAAGCATATGGACTGATGTTAAGGTATTACATACTATAATGTTCATATATCGCCGATATCAATATCTATAATTTCTAATACATACTTATATATTGATTTAAATGTAGTTGAATTTTGAGTTTACCAATGACTCAAATTTGAAAAAAAAATGGATATCAAATGCTGGTACTCGTTGGAGGGGATTTAAGGCACAACTCACGGCTGACTACATTAGATGTAGTTTTATATCGAAGAAGCAATGGAAAAGGTTTACAAAGATACGCCGTTATGAGGAATTCAAGGTTAGTACTATTCTCATGTAACCGATAATGTTATGCTAATGAGTTATAGATACTAATCATATATTTTTTTCACTATGTTCATAACAGGTTAAAAGCAAAGTCGAAATACTCAATAAGGCCAAGAACATGTACCCCCATAGATTGTCACGTGGGGGTTATAGGAATCTTTAGAAAAATATCATTCTTGAAAGACAATCAAAAACAGGAGATGATCGCATCCCATCTCCACCTTCAAGACATGAGAAATGGAAGAGGGCTCAATTAAGACCAGATGGAGAGTACACCTCTGAGGCATCAACAATAGTTGCCGAAAAAATTGTAAGTATGATTTGTGGTGCTTATGTTATTTTTTATTTAAATGTGTTGGTAACAATATATGTAAGTTTCTCATGTTGTGTAGGATAAGTTGGTTGAGGCAGCCCGTTAAGGCACATTTGTTCTGCAAGCACGACATGACAAATTAGTAGAAGCTATCGGAACAGATGAGCATGGTGGGCGTGTCCGTGCTGTTGGAGAAGGTGTCGGTTTGAGGTCGTTCTTTGGGTCTCAAAGAAAAAGTACCGAAAGCCCGTAAATTATTGTACAAAGACAAAAGATTGAAAATTTTGAGAAGCAATTAGAAGAACAACGGAGAATGTTAGAAAGGGAGAAGGAAAAAAGGGAGAAAGATATGGAAAGGTTTCAAGAGTTATATTCAGTATGTACTTTACTTGAGATGTTAGTGTTTTATCAGAAATGTATGATATATATTGTGCTTGTTTTTGTTTTATGTTTTAATTGAATATTATGATGTAGAGATTAAGTGAAAACTTGGAACAACGGACAAATGAAGATCACCGTAATGTTGATGGTGATGATGATGATCGAACTGCTAGTAGAAGTGTTGTACATCATGCTTCTACAAAAGGAAGTAATTGTTCAGCCCACTCCCCCTGCGGGTAACCGCAATGATATAATGGGCCCTAATCCAAATGAAATCACAATGTTATACTTGAAAGATACGGTGATAAATGAAACGCAACCTCTCCCATTAGAACATGGTCCATGTTTGGATTTATTCTATTATAGTCCTGAAGATGTAAGGGATTTTCTTGGTGGGTATAAGTGGTTGGACATCGGGATATTGCAAGTTTGGTGCATGTAAGTATATATAGTTGAATATACATGTCATTATATAACATTATCATTTATAGAACATCACCCCTAATTTATTCATTTTCTTTAACCATTTAGGTACATTCACCGTCTTTGTATAGAGTTGAATAAATCGAGTACTTACAGAATCTTGGGTCCACTTTTTATTCGTTAGGCTTTTAATGAACCAAAAGATATCCGAGAGTACTTGAGAACACAGTTAAATGAAGGAGGAAAAGAATGTTACTTAGCACCATTCCTCTATTCGTAAATATTTTTGGAGTTGATGTTTATGTATTCTATATTTAGTTTTGTTTTAGCAAATACCATTAACCTATATATACTCTTGTTTATTCATTGGTCATTGGCAATTGATCATCATATCATTTAGGACGAATACGATAACTTTTCTGTGTTCCTTGCATGATCCACTGGAAAACAAAATGAAAGATATGATTAATTCGTAAGTGTATGCTTAATTCATTTTCTTTTACATTATAATTTATTTATCATGTAATATGTTTAATTCAAATTTAATGTACAGTGTTGTGGAGCAAGTGAATATGATGAACAATGTTAGAAGAAAGCCCAGATGGATCTATCCTAAAGTAAGTGGCACGATTATGTTTCTTTCATTTACATTCATGTGTGGTTGTATTCATGTGATTTTTTCTTAAATTTCTAGACAAGGAAACAACCCGGGAATTACGAGTGGTGGTAATTATGTCATGAAACACATGTTAAACATTGTCCTTGCCGGCATTATTGATTCATGGGATAAGGTATACATGTCATAAAATGTTTACATATATTAATATATAAGTTGACTATTGAATTATTATCATACATGTTATTGCCTCTTTCTTATGTAGATGTTTAACGACGAAACCTCATTCTCCGTTGAGGACTTCGTAGATCTTCGTAAATGTTGGGCATATATCCATAATGTTCTTAAGGGTCCTGCTGATTGATGATGTCAATAACACTTTTTTGTAGAGATGATGTGAATAACACTTTTCTGTATTGATGACATGAATATAGTGTTTGGTGTAAATATGATCATAATAGTTACAATACTTACAAAATGTATACCTTATCTGTTAGCTGTATTTTATGGTTATAATAGTTACAATACTTACAAATGAACAATGTTAGCTTATTTGTTATGGTTAAAATGGTTACAGGTTAAAAAATGGGATGAATTTGAATTGCTGAGAAATGCAAATTTAAAACATAGGAAGTATTTTATGCTCTTTATATGCATGTATACCTTATCTGTTATGGTTAAAATGGTTACAGGTTCAATAATGGGATGAATTTGAATTGCTGAGAAATGCATATTTAAAATATAGGAAGTTTTGACTGCGATTATAAAACCTAGTCGTGGTTGTATATTTGTGTCTGCAGAATATATAACGACGAGTATAAAATATAACCGTCATAATATCTCGCGCGCTACATAGAAAAAAATAAATATCAAAACGGTGCAGCTGGGAATCGAACCTAGGAGTATTATATTTATCACAACGGTTCGTTTTAATAACCGTTGTGATAGGGCGCGTTGTTTCCAGGTTATTACAACGGTTAATGGCCCGTGATTATAAGTATCAATTTACAACGACACTCTACATAACAACGCCTACGCCAGCATCATTATAAACCTTTCCCAACCGTTGTTAATTGGTATTTACGTAGTAGTGAAAGAAGATCTGACTGGATGTACCTTCAAGAAAGATTTGGTCCAAGAACTACTCAACAAAGAAGAATTATATGAAAAAGAGTCATTTTGGATGCTCTGGTGTAACATGTGGAACACGGTGTTCCAACATGTGTGTTATAACATCTGGTATGTTGGAACAAAATTGGTTTGTCCCATGTCCCTTAAGTTTTGATGATAACAAAGTATTTAAAAAACAATCGGGTATACTAATGTTTGTTCAAGTATGTTGGACCATCAACTAAAATTTCATCTAGAATCCAAGTATTGGTTCTGACTATGAAAAATTATCGAGAAGATTAAAGACCAGAATCTAAAGAGATTAAAGTCTAAAGGTCATAGTTGGAAGAAATCATCCTCTGAAGACCAGACTTTGAAGATGCTTTCTTCTGATGCTTAATATCTGAACCAGTCAAAGCACAAGGACCAAGGTGAATCTAATAGGTCACTATTAACCTCTAAGTCTAATTTTCCACGTGAAGACCTAACCTATATTTTCTTCATAGAGTGTGCTAGGATACAACTGCTAATTCCTTTTGTAGAAAAGTATTTTCAAACTAGTGTTCACCTAACATAACAATTTGGTGAAACATACCAACGTATCTTTTGAAGCTTCTCAATGGAATCTACTATGTTACATCTTCAATGACTCTTTTCTTCTCTATTTAAGGTGCTAGTAGTCCTGAAGAAAAACACACCAATTGACACCAAAAGAGATGTTACTCTGTCAACATGAAACACATGTATAACTTAGGATTTCTTATCCTTATATATCTTATAAATATTTAAGTCTTAAAAGAGTCTATTTGAGTTGTATTCTTTATACACCTCTGATTCTATATCAAGTGTATTTTCCCAACAATCATTTATCTGCTAGGTAGATTCTTAGATGTCTCTCATTTAGTGTTTGAGAAAAAAAAGTCTTTTGCTTGTATGCTTAAGCGTAGAAGTCTCTTACTTTAGTGTTTGAGCATAGTAAGTCTCTTGCTAGTGTGCTTGAGCATAGAAGTCTCTTACTTGTGTGATTGAGCAAAGGAAGTTTCTTGCTTGTGTTCTTAAGCAAATTGTAATCTTGTATGATTATAGTGAAAATCTATTATAAGTGCAAGGGTACTGGATTATTCTCAAGATGTGAGAGGAACTGGGATATCTCTGTGTGTTATTCTTCTTTCTTGCATTTAATATTCGCTGCCTACCTCTTGTTGTATCAGATTCTACAACCGTGTGTTTTTAATCTGACCAAGATTATTAAAACAAAAGAAAAAGTTAACACAATTCAACCCTCTTCTTGTGTTTTTCTTACATTCAGTTGGAATTAGAGCACAGTCTGTTCTTAACACTTAACAATGGTACATAAAAGATCCTGAGAAAATCATATTATATCATGTCAAGTGTTTCTGAATCTTGGAGTGGTACTCCTAATTCACATGTTTTTATAAATCATGATTATAATAACTTAGAAAATAACAATTATACGGCTAGACCTCCAACCTTCAGTAGAGACTCTACTGAGTTTGAATGGTGGAAGAGCAAGATGTATACTCATATCATAGACCTTGATGATGAGTTATGGGATATTATATAAGATGGCATTGATATTCCAGTCAATGGAGTTGGAATGGTGTCTGATAGAAAAACTCTACTGCTAAAACCATTGATAAATCTACTACTAAAACCATTGATAAAGGCATCTTAGTTGATTCTCTACCTCCTAAGAGAACATCAAAATAATTGATAAATCTATTGTTAAAACCATTTTCAAATCCCTATGTGCTAATTATGAAGGGAATCAACAATTCCAAGAAGCTAAAGCTAACCATCTGGTTCAAAAATCTGAGTTATTCATAATGAAGGAGGATGAAGACATTGAAACCATGTTTTCTATATTTCAAGTTCTTGTATCTGGACTCCGAGTTCTAAACAAGAGCTACACTATATCTGATCATGTCAAGAAGATTCTTAGGAATCTTCCTGTCGGATACAAACGTAAAGTGATAATTATACAATAGGCTAAATACTTAAACACATTAAGTCTTAAAAGTTTTATCAGTAATATTCAGATCCATGAAATTAAGCTCAATGGAGATGAACCTGTCAGAAAGTCAAAGCCACTTGCTTTGAAGTCTGTTGATAAAACTTCCAAGACTCCTCAAGTATAGGAGTCTGAAGAAACTTCTCATGCAGAAGGTTCTGAAGATAACTTAGACGATGAGGAAATGGCCTTTATCATTAAAAGGATTCAGTATCTGGCCAAGAAAAATAGGATATTCTCTAGCAAAAGCAGTGGCTTTAGAGGATCTAGTTCCAGAGAAAAGAAGGATGATCAGAAATGATGCTTCAACTACAAGAAGTCTGGTCACTTCATTGCTGAATGTCCTGATCTACAAAAGGACAAGCCAAAGAAGGGAACAAATTTAATAAAAGTCTCATGGAAATATGGGATGAACTTGACAATAAAGAAGACTCTGAAAAAGATGAAGAGCAAAACTAACCTTACCTTGATTGCTCATACATCTTCTGAAGCAGAATCTGACTCAGATTCTGGTTCAGAGTTCGAGGAAGAGAATACGACATTTTCTAAACTACCTCATTCTAATTTAATTTCTTTTATTTAAGATATCATGGGAAGATGTCAAGAGAAAGCCAAACACATGGAAATATTGAAAAGGTAATATGATCTTTTGAAATGAGAATTAAATTATGTTCAAAATAAAAATGAAGCCCTAGAGAAATATCATATTGCTCTAGTAAACGAAGTGTCTGATAAACCTCTTAATGAGCATTAAATGGCTCTTCAAGAATTTATCATAATTGGCTTCAATAGAACTAAACTTGCTTCCATGATTTATGGAGTAAGTAGAAGCAAAGGGGGAAGGTCTTGGTAACTCACGAAAATCTTTAATCCAAAGTTTGAAACCTTAAGTAAACCAAAATAACCTTCTTCTTCAAGCTCCGCTCAGAAAGGACTTGACTCTTATTTTGTACCTACTGATGAAAATGCAAAGGTTTTCGAATCAATCAGAACCTAAAGTTATTGAGTCAAGGGTTCTAAAGAGACCAAAACCTAAGACTCTAAAGTCAAAGGTTCTTAAGGAGCCAGAACCTAAGATAACAGAAGATAAGGTTCTAAAAGATTCAGAAACTAATACGGCCAAGGTTCACTCAATAAAACAAACTTTTAAATCAAAAGTCTTGAATGATCCTAAACTTTATCATATGAAAGCAAAGGTACAAAACAAGAAGAAAAATGTCAGAACTAACCCTAAAGGACCCATATGATTATGGATACCTAAATCTCAAATTGTCTTTGCTACAGATATTCTTCAAGAGAGAAGCAAAGTAGCAATCACGGTACCTAGATAGTGGTTACTCACGATATATGATAGGAGAAAGGCTTATGTTCCAAATCCTAACTCTGAAAGAGGGAGGAACTGTTGGATTTGGGGGAAACCAAAAAGGAAAGATCACTAGTATGGATACTATTGGTAATTCCTCTATTTCAATAAATAATATTTAGCTTGTAGATTGACTTAAACGTAACATACTAAGCATTAGTTAATTTTGTGACAATGGTTATGAAGTCATGTTTAATAAGAACAACTGCATAGTCATGAACGAATTTGACAAGTCCATAGTGTTCAAAGATAAAAGAAAGAGTAATGTTTATAAAATTAATTTTTATGAATTGGTTGATCAAAGGGTTCTTTTCCTTCTATCACTGAGTGATGATAAGTAGATCTAGCATAGATAGTTAGGTCATGCTAGTAACACCCTATTTTCATTATACAATAAAATTAGAGTATTCACATAATCAAATAGGATGTCACAGATTCTCTTTTCAAAACATACATGCGCTGTAACTCTTTATCAAATAAATAAAAATAATCAACACCTTCATTTAGGGTGTCATCGCATGCTCACCTTCACTTAGGGTATCATCGCAACATAATTTCTCATAATAAAGCATGCACTAAATAAATCATTTAAACTTCAAACGGTGTGGTTCCGATACTCAAATAGAAACTGTTGTTGTAGATAAATTCAATCAACGTTAAAATCCATCCCAAGCATCTCCTTTATTGAGCACGCAAGCTCTCAACAAGTCTTATAAGGATTAAATAGTCTTCTTCGTCTGACCATCCGTCTGTGGGTGATAAGCGAAACTCAGCCACAACTTTGTACCTAACAATTTTTGCATGCTCTCCCAGAACCTTGAAGTAAACCTCGGATCTCTATTAAATACGATACTGGAAGGAATACCATGCAAACTGACAATCTTCTCAATATATATATCTCTGCTAGTTTCTCCAATGGATAATTAAGTCTCATAGAAGGAAATGAGCCGATTTAGTCAACCTATCGATAATGACCCAAATCGTATCACGACCTTTCGCTGACTTCGGCAAACCCAACACGAAATCCATTGAAATGCTGTCTCATTTCCACTCTAGAATAAACAAAGATTACATCAAACCCAACGACTTTTGATGCTCCACCATTAACTTCTGGAAAGTCAAACACGCATACATAAAACTAATAATTTCTTTCTTCATTCTTGGCCACCAAAAGATCCTTTTCATGTCCTGATGCATCTCAGTAGCACCGAGATGAATACTCATGCCACTTCTGTGACATTCATCAAGAGTACCCTGCTTAAGCTCTGGCACATCCGGAACATACACAATGTCTCAGAATCTTATCACTCCATTATCGTTAATTTTGAAATCACCACTTTGACCTTGATTGATTAAAGTCAAATGATCAATCAATTTCAAATACCTAACTTCACACTCTATGATGCGACTTCACTAACTGAACTCAAATCTCTGAACTCTTCGAACAGATCCAACTCTCTAGCCATCAATGTTGACATATACAAATTCTTGGGACTTAATGCATCAGCTACGATGTTGGCTTTACCCGGATGGTAACTCAAACCAAAGTCATAATCCTTTAAAAACTCAAGCCATCTTCTCTATCTCATATTCAACTTTTTCAGGTCGAAAAGTTACTTCAGACTCTTGTGATCACTGTAAACCTCGAATCTTGAACCGAATAAATAATGTCTCTAAATCTTTAACATGGACACAACTACAACCAACTCTAAGTCATGTGTTTGATAATTGGTCTCATGCACTTTGAGTTGCCTTGAAGCATAAGCTACCACTTGATGATTCTGCATCAATACACCTCCAAGAAACATCAAAGAAGCAACATATTACACAACAAAAGACTAAGTCGGACTCGGCAAAATCAGAATAAGAGCCGACGTCAACTTCTTCTTGAGCTCTTGAAAAATTTCTTCACACAAAGCATCCCAGACAAAATGTTGACCTTTCCTCATTAGCTGAGTTAATGGCAAATCTAACTTAGAAAAGCTTTTAATAAACCTACGATAATAACCATCCAACCCAAGAAAATTTGAATCTTAGTAACAGACTTCAGAGTCTCCCACTATAACACAGCCTCAACCTTTGAAGGATCAACAACAACCCCTCCGCTGAAAATTACATGACCAAGGAAACTCAGTTCTTTCAACCAAAACTCACACTTAGACAATTTAGCATATAGCTTCTTCTCTTCCAAAATCTCTAATACCAGCCTCAGATGATTTGCATGCTCTTCATCTATCTTTGAATAAATTAGGATGCCATTGATGAACACAACCACAAACTTGTCTAAATATTGATGAAATATCATGTTCATATACTCCATGAACACACTAGGAGCATTAGACACACCAAACGGCATCACCGAATACTCGTAATGACCATACATCATTTTGAAAGCAGCCTTCAGAATATCTTCAGGCTTCACACAAATCTATCTTGCTAAACACACAAGTACCTACCAACTGATCCATTAAATCATCAATCCTCAGAAAAGGATTCTTGTTCTTGATAGTCACCTTGTTCAGCTATCGCGATAGTCAACGCCTAACCTCATACTACCATTTTTCTTCATGACTAGCATCACTGGTGCATCACACGGGGAAACACTTGTACGAACAAATTTCTTCTCAAGTAGATTTTCCAATTGCTTCTTCAATTCACTCAATTCTGAAGAAGACATTCTGTAAGGAGCCATTGACACCGAAATCGTTCCTGGTACTAGGTCGATGGCTAATTCTAACTCACGCTCTAGCAAAAAATTACTAATATCATCACGAAACACCTCTGGAAAATCACTCACCACTAGTAACTTTCCCAACACAACTTTACTTCCCGCCTTCATAGAAACTAAAATCATAAACACTCCAACATCATCCTTTACGAACTCATTCACTTGCTTAGAAGATACGAACAACTCATCACTAGCATCGAACTCTAGAAAAGACATTGACTTATCAAAACAGTTGATATGAACTTTGAATCTTCATCTTCAACAAACTCTAGAAACAACACTGACTTATCCAACAACCTCCACTCTTGCAAATAGCGGCACGACGAACCAACTCTCCACACCTGAAACTTCTCAGAGAAGAAGAAGCTTCTCCCCCTCTTGTTTCAATCCCTCTCCTGCCAATAAGCTGTTAGAAAAACAAACGAGTACCGATAGTGTTTCACACACATGTCGCATACTAGGGAACAAACAACATTGCCAAAACTTTGTCGGATGGACCGACATGCTCTGATACCAACTATGTAACATCCTATTTTCCCCGCGCATAATTATATAGTAAAATTAGAGTATTCACACAATCAAATACGATGTCACACATTCTCTTTTCAACACATACATGCCTTATAACATTCTATCAAATAAAAACAACAATCACCACCTTCACTTAGGGTATCATCGCAAGAGAATCTCTCATAATAAATCATACATTAACTAAATCATTTAAACTTCAAATGCACTTTATGGCACAATCAAACTCATAAATGAAATCTCCTCAAAACATAGAAATATCAAACATGAGAGTATACAACAACTCTCTAACAAAAGATTAGAAAAAACTTGCAAATGTTTCCAAGTATTACATATCAAAGCACGTAAACTAAAATGGAGAAAGAAAAAGGAAGAAACAACCTCGCGTCATCCTCTCACTTTAAGCAGCTACTCAGTTACCTGCTTATCTTCACTCTGGAGAAGAGCACAGACAACAAAAATAACAATGGGGTGAGAAATCACAAACAATAATAATAGGCATATACTATAAGGTAGGATAACACATCATTCTCTACGCAATTTCATTCACAATATATCTCATCACAATCTCACACCCAAACTCATCAATCAAAATCACAACTCAACAATTATGCATATAATTCATTATGCAATGCAACTCGACTATGTAACTCTATGCATATGCATGTGGTACCAACTAAACATTTGGTTCTTTATATGAACTAGGTTCCAATCTATACGAACCCCGAGCCCCCTCTCTGAGCTCCAAGCCTCTTTTCTGAACTTGGGACAAGCCACTAGTCCCCTCTCTGAACTAGCAAACTTGCCTCTTGACACAACTATTATGATGCATGATCATATCATCAAAGTAATGTATTAAGACCCCTTTTCGGTCCTAACATAAATGCATTGACAACTTAAATAATCCCCTCTGAGGATTACATCACACCAAAATCATAAAATGCACACTATCAATCAATAGTGCAAGACAAGCATGCTAATAATTCATCTCAACATAATTCTATTTCAAACATGCAACAATACAACAAACATAACTCAAAATAATCCATATTAACAATATTCCCATATTTCATGCTTATTCTCAATGCTTAACATATCGTCATAGTAACATATTCAAAGATTTTCACAACTCATAAAACATATTCCTCAAACTCGCACAACTCAACATTTACTCGATTTAAAATTTTTTAATGACCATTCTCATCAATTAATCATGTTATAACAACACAGTCAGCCTCTAAAATTATTCCAAATTGATAGTAATTCACGTTAGCTTTTCAGCAATTTGAACTGCGTCTCGTTCCGAGTTACGAAACTCAAGTTATGATAAAAATAAAAACAGAAGAATTTTGTCCCTGGAGCGTCTCGCTATGCGAGGACCTCCCTCGCTAAGCGGCGGATACAGATCTCTAAAAACTAGAATGCGATTTTCATCATTGGAGGATCTCTGAAACTCCGATTTCGATTCCGTAAAAAGTCAAACACTCAAAATTAGACATACGACAATTATCCCAGGATTAAAACCCAATTTAACACATAAACTCCATTATTTTCATGAAAATCATTGATTTGCAAAACCTTCTACAATGCAACAATGGTGGAAAAACATCAAGTATCAAAACAGAAAAATGAGTCATGAATAATGCACGAATTCATCAATTATTATAGACAATTTTCATCATAAAATTAGAATTCATCCACAACATATACCCTATTAGAGGTTAAGGACGCCTCTACCCTACCCCTCATGCATAATCCCTATTGAAAGCTATTCTACCCTCTTACCGGATACTCCTAGCAGCAAAATTCTTATTTCCGGTAGAAATTCTTCTTCTCCACTACAAGTCGCTTCCTCTTTTTAGCCCTTTGGTCTCTTTCTCTTTTCTCTGGTTTCTATGTACTGACAAAATATGCTCTTCCTAGGTTTCTCTCATTATAATATATAGTTAGGGCAAAATAACTCTTAATTATATTTTTCTCCCTATTAACAAAATAGTTGCTCCTTCCTCTCATTAATTTTTCCTCAATTCTCACTTTCACCCCAAAAGCTCTATTTTCCTTTAATTTAATTAAATCTAGTAAATTAATATTACTAAAATAATTTTTAGTAATTCTGCCCCACTTCTACTCATCACCTACAACTATATATATACCCTTAACTCAAGGGTACACACTCCCACTCCCATATATAATTAATCACTCACAATTAAATAAATACGCAAAACATAATAATTCAAATATTTCTATAATAAAATAATTGGGGTGTTACAATGCTAACCGGAGATTAATCTCTAAACTTAGTAAGTTAAAACTTGTTAAAGGATTATCAGATCTTAATTATTCTTAGATTCTCTTTGTGGAGCATGCCAAATAGGGAACATTAGTAAAACTTCTTTCAAATTTAAAAACATTGTCTCTACCTCAAGACCCTTAGAGCTACTTCAAATTGATTTGTTTGTTCTTGTTAGTATTGCATCAATTAATGTGAAGAAATATGGACTTGTCATTGTTGATGACTATAGCATATCGACATGGGTTAAATTCCTTAGAATGAAGGATGAATCATACGATGTGTTCAACATCTTCTGCATATAAGTACAAACTGAAAAGGAATCTAAAATTTTAAAGGTAAGAATTGATCGTGGTGGTGATTTAAAAATGAGCCATTTGAACTTTTTTGTGAAAAACATGGAATTCTCCATGAGTTCTCTTCTCCTAGAACTCCACATCAAAATGGAGTTGTAGAGAGAAAGAACATATGTTTACAAGAAATAGCCATAACCATGATCCATGAAAAGAACTTACATAAGTACTTGTGGGCACAAGCAGTGAACACGTCATGTTATTTTCATAATAGAACCTATATGTAACATCCATATTCTCTAAGCATGAGAATAAAAGCTAATGAGACCATTTAGAAATTAAGAGTTGTTAAAAGAAACTAAATGGATTAGTTGGAATCAAAAGGTTTTGGTTAGGAAGTAACTAAATGGAAAACTTGTAGTTTACACCTAGTTGAAGGGTAAAATGGCCATTTCCACTTGAATGAGTAAGTTAAAGGCTTGTTTGGGTAGAGACAACCTCATTGTCTCATTCCAAATCAGATTTTGTGAATGAGAAAGAAGGAAGGAGGATCTTAGAAGCAAGAGAGAAAGGTGGAACTCATGTTCATCATTTCCAATCTTCATTTTCGCACTTATGGATCAGGCTTCACTAAACAGGTATTAACTTTTCACCCTTAACTCCGATTGAAGCGATTCAGGACTTTTTGGAAAGCTTACAAACTTCCCTACACTTTAAATATAAACTTTGTCTTCTGCATTGTCATACCCCAAATTTTGACCACTAAGATTTCCCATCATTATGAAAATCATCATCACAATATGGAGGAACCTTCATGCCTCATCAGTCTCCCCAAAGATGGGTGAGCATTCACTACTATAAAAAATTAGGGTTTCAAGCCCTCTCTGAGCTTTAGACAAAGGATCAATCAAGAATTGACATGATCTTCAACTTTTCTAACCTCTCAAACATCCACAAGGGATCAAGAGGACTCCCACATCAAGGATTAAGCACAAGGCTGCAACCTTCTAAGTGGATCAAGCCTCAAAATCAACAGTGTCACCAAATTAGGGTTTTGGTCGACCAGGGCCTCCAGATGGAAATTTTCCTCTGGACATGAGCCAATGCTTCAAAGCATAACCTAATATACTCCATGGAACATCATGAACCCAATCATCAAGTCAATTTTGCTTCAGGGGATGCATTCATCAAAATTCAAGAATTAGGGTTTCTTGACCTAATTCACCCCTAAGTTGACTTTTGGGACAAATCATGAGCCAAGACCTCAAGAGAGGATTTTAGGGTCTCTAATAAACCACATTGATCCATTTGCAACAATGGATTGATACAAGAAGCTTGAGCAACAAGTCTCAATTTCATCAGAACCATAATTAGGGTTTCGCGGGAAAAGTCAACTATACCTTTGACTTTTGACCAAGACATGCTCCCAAACCCTAGGACATGATTCAATACACCCTATTACACCTATGAAATCAATCCATCAAGTTTGATTTAGGTCAAAGACTTGATTTCATAGAGGATTGCACAGTTTGGAATTCATCTGACAAAAAGTCAACTGTGCACAAAAGTCAACTTTGACTTTTTGAGATTTTTCACAAATATGGTTCTTTGACCCTAAAATGATGTTAATGTGTGATTTGGATCATCATTCATCAAGAAAAATCAAGAAAAGTGGGATAACTTGTAAAAGGGGTAACCATAAAAACTTAGAAAATTTTCTAAGTTATGGAACAAAGTGGCTAGGGTACCAACTTTGGAGGATCATAACTCCTAAACCACAAAGCCATTTTTCCCCATTCAAAGCTGGATATGTAGCTCTCATGGCACTCTACAAAAGCTTCAAACACAACTCATTCCAATTCTCCATGGATTTTAAGTTATGGAATGATCAAAATCACAAAAAGTGAAAATGTCACTTTTTTCCAACACTTAGTGAAATTTTCACTAAGTCAGAATCTGCCTTCACTTTTTCCCAAATGTAGGGGAATTTTTCACTTGGATCCAAAAGGTATCAAAACCAACTATGATCAAACAGTTGTTGTATCATATAAGTGATTTGCAAAATGGCCAAGAACTCCATCAAATTCCGCTTGAGCCATGAGATATGACAATGCCAATATGCCTTGCTGCAAACTGTCATGGCAAGGCAGATTTTGGAGTTTTGCTCTATTTGCCCAAATTTTTCAAAGGGCAAGCAACTCTATCCATCTGAACACCTCAAGGGGGGATCAAGGAGGAACCAACTCTGATCCCAAGCCTCCCAAGTCTTTGGAACCAAAAGTAGCATGCCAAACCTAGAAATACCTAAAAGAGGGACAAGACTCCAATTTTGGATTGGAGCATTTAATGGATGCACCAAGCTGGCATGGACTGAGCCATTTCCAACTGAATTCAGTCAAGACTTATCCAACCCCAAGGGGACCAGCAGCCTGTGCCCTAACCTCTAGATTGACTAGAGGAGACTTGAATTCTCATTGCTCAACATTGGCCAAACTTCTGCTGCAGTTGCCATTCACTATTGCAGCCAAAACAAACTTGCTTTACTATAAATAAAGCTCAATTGTGTTCAGTTTGAGTACACCAAAGCACTACAACACTTGCTTTCCTCAAAATCTCTTTCTCTAGGCAAAAATACCTTCTTTAGCAAGGTAACTCTGAGTTTTTGAGTTAGAGAGCAATTCCACCACAGCTCATGATCCAAACACATCCAATATATCATATCTAAGCTGTCCAAACTCTCACAAGTGACCTGTAACACCAAAATCACAAAGTCACCTCTCAAAACCTCAAAATGGGACTTTTGTGCATTTTTCAAGCCATGTCTTGATTCAGTCACTTTCCAAACCAGATAAATCCTCAAACACACTCCAAATATCATCCTTGAACTATCCCAAATGGTTCTACACATCTGGAACACCAATTGAGAGAGTTGCTATTTTGGTCACTTTTGCCCCTCAAACTTACTCCTGATGTTTCCAGTTGATTCCAACCATCCTAAAAGCTTCTAAGAGATCATTTGAGGGTGTCCAAAGCATCAAATCATTTCTGGAACAAGTGGCTTGCCAGATTGCACAAAAGCTCCAAAAAGAGGTAAGCATCACAACTTAGATTCTTTGAATAATGCTTTCTTTTGATGTCCACTGATCATGCATCTCTTATACATGTTATATGTGTTGTGTTTTCACCAATTTATCATGTAATTCATGCTTTTGCCAAGAGATGGCATAGAAAATGCAAATCATGGCCTATTTCAAAACCACTGTCGGGTTTTTCAATAGGAGCATGATCTGAAAAAAAAACACCACCACCATTGGATTCCTTGTGAAATTCTAGGCAAGATAGACCTAAATTTTGTCCCATCCATGTAGAAATGAGAAAGTTATGGCCTTCACGTTTTCAACCAAAATCTTGCCTTGCCTTGGGCCAGGCCAAAAACAAGGCAAGCCTTGTATATTTGTGGTTGTGTTTCAATCAACGGATGTATCACCACCCCAGTGGTAAGGCGCGCGCCCTATACACAAGAGGTCTAGGGTTCGAATCCCCCTCGCCCCAGATCCTCTTTTTGCTATTTTTTCCACTTTTTTATTGTTTTTCTTATTATTTTTAATGATTTAAAAAATTAATAGCTCCCTCAATTATAATTATTTTTTATTGGTTCTTTTTTCAAAAAATCACAAAAATGTTGAAATATTTTATTCCACAAAAAAATTAAGTTTATATTATTTATTTAATATAATTAGTATTTTTGTGAATAATTTCCTTTTTAATTGTTTTTTAAACATTTAAAAGTGAATATCTACTTTGAAAATCAAAACCAAATGAGTTTTAATTCATCTTGTGATTAAAACCTCATTTTTCAAACCTTAAACAAAAATCAAAAGTGGTTTATTCAAACTTATTTGGTATTTTTATCATTTTTATTTGATTTTCTTTAAATATTTACTTTTAAAAGAAAACAAATTTAGGGTTTCCTTTATTTTCACTCAAACAAAACTTTTAAACATTCATGGGCCTCTAATAGAGTGTAAGACCCAACCCCCTTCGAAAACCAAACCTTTTTGGGCCTCAGTCATTGTATAAGACCCACTGCGTTTTCAAACCTCAGCGCGATCGCCATTTTTCAAACAAAAAAACCTTGGGCCTCTCCTTGAGCTGTAAGCCCTATAACTTGTACAAAAATAAATCTTTGGGCCTCTAATAGAGTGTAAGACCCAATCCCCTTTTAACCAAAACAATTTTGGGCCTCAGATATTGTATAAATCCCTCTACGTTAAAAGAAAAATTTCGGCGCGATCTCCATTTTTCAAACAAATAATTATCTGGGCCTACCCTCGTGTTATAAGCCCCATTCCTTTCTTTAAAACTTTTTTGGGCCTCTTGGTAGAGTGTAAGACCCAACCTTTTGTAGAAACCAAAATAATTTGGGCCTCTGTGTATTATATAAGTCCCGATACCGTCAAAAAGTTCGGCGCGATCGTCGCCTTTTTAACAATCACCCTGGGCCTCTCCTTGAGATGTAAGCCCCACCACTTGTATAAGAATAAACCTTTGGGCCTCTTGAGAGATTGTAAGATCCATCACTTTGTACAGAAAACCTTTTTGGGCCTCAGTCACCTGTATAAGTCCCTGTACAAAACAACAGTGCAATCACTAATAAAACCTTGGGCCTCTCCTTGAGTTGTAAGCCCCAACAATCTTTTTAAAGCACTTTCTCCTTTGATTTTATAATATTGTTATCAAAGCTTTCTTTGTTGAACAACTAACAAAACAGCATGGAAGCTCTACAACCGAGTAAGTGTTTACCCGCTTTCTTTATCCGCTTTCATATATATAACTGTATTGTGGGGCTGCTCACTGTAAGTCTTCTTTCACAAACTTTTATATACTTGTCAAATATCAAATGTGTAATACTAGTATAGTTATTTAGAGTTTTCCCCGGCAACTACGTCTAGCACTAGGTAAAGCCCCGTTGGTCACTCTTAAATACAAACAAAACTAGATCCCCATAGGATTATCAGACAAAGTCTTCCCTCCTCTTGGGGTTAAACAATATGGAGACGTGAAAGGCAGCATTCTCGGTGAACCCTTTCTCAGGTTGTCACTCTTAGAAATCGTCAAAGAAACTCTACTCCCTAGAGATAATCTTTTCTCCGTGAATGGCATCTCTTGAGTTTCTTCCAAATTCTCGAACTTTCCTGGCTTGATCTATTCTCTGTGAATAGCATGTCTTGAACTTCTCGGGGGTTTGGGGACCCAAAGGCTTCCTAAAAGCATCTCGCCACCTCTTGGGCTTAGTACAAGGACCCAGAGACCTCTACAAGTATAGGAACAGAACCTAGTCATCGATTTGCTAGAGCTGTCTTTCTGAGTCAAATGTCAGACCAGTTAATGGGTTGACCTTCATCCCTTAACATACCAGCCTTCTCTTAGGCATCGTACAAAGATCATTCACTTATCCGAGAATCGACTTCTCAAAACACCCGTAGACTTGGACAGTCTCAATACCCTTTGGATTTCCCATTTCCTTAAAGAACAGGAAATAACCCTGATCCTCTGATCAATCCCTAAGCACAACATTACCCATATAAGAACTGATTTTCTCTTTATCCAACATACTGGACCTTTCAATAAACTGAAACAGTTACAATGGCCTCCTCTTGGGCTTTATACAATGATTCTCCCCAGCGGAGCTAACCTTTTCAGACTCTCTTGTTAAGTCACCCACTTTCAGCCTCCATCTCGGGCTTCGTACGAGATACCAAAAACACTCTCTTGTTGAGTATTAAAGACTCTCTTGTTGAGTCAATCCCTTTTAGCCTCCGTCTTGGGCTTCGTACAAGACACATAGAAGCACTCTCTTGTTGAGTCAACTCCTTTAGCCTCTATCTCGGGCTTCGTACGAGATAGAAATCACTCTCTTGTCGAGTATAAAAGACTCTCTTGTTGAGTCAATCACCCTTTTAGCCTCCATCTCGGGCTTCGTACGAGATACAAAAAACATTCTCTTGTTGAGTCAACCCCTTTAGCCTCCGTCTTAGGCTTCGTACAAGACACATACAAAAACACTCTCTTTTTGAGTATAAAAGATTCTCTTGTTGAGTCAAACCTTTAGCCTCCGTCTTGGGCTTCGTACAAGACACATAAAACCACCCTCTTGTTGGGTCACTAGCCTCCTCTTAGGCTTTGTATAAGGAAAACCCCGGTTGAGTCAATCAACCTTTTAGCATCAAAGTTGTGCCTTGTTCATAGCATACAAACATCAACAACTCCCCTTTAGAGATGAAAAATTCTCCCTAAAGTCAAAACCCTTTAGTTTCACATCTTGGGCTTCGAACAAGATACAAATAAACCCTTCAGATTCACATCTTGGGCTTTGAACAAGATACAAACCACCTTTAGCTTCACATCATGGACTTTGAACAAGACACCTAAACAACCTTTTTCCTCCCATAGAATAGGAGGAACTATGATCGCTCTGATTTCCCTGTTTTGTTAAACGGGAATACGTAGGCATAAGATTGAAAGAACTTAGCGAGCACACGAATTAAAAACATCAAATCCAGTACCTATCCAAAATCCCCATGAATAGTCTAGTCATTTCATTCTTAACAAAATAAGCAGAGAGAGGCCCATAATCTAAACCGCATCTGTAAACTAAAAGTCATCTGTTTAAACTCAGTATGCAAGCAGGGTTAATTGGAGACATCTATTTCCCTTCCTTAGTCAGCTTAATAGGATAAAAAATGAATCGACCTGTAGTACCCCAGAGCGACAGTGCTTAAGAACCACGTCCAAAATCGCTCGCTACAGAAAAAATGGCGCCCACCGTGGGGCCCTGCAGGGCATCTTGTCCCTCTTATCTCTCTGGTTGAAACCTTAAGCCTGAAAACTGCCAGAAGAATGACGAATCTGCTGTGGAGAACATCAGACGGAGTATCTTGTTCTCTTCCCATCTCTTAGGTAGAAAACCCTGAGTTCACAAAAGTGTCACAGAAATGACAGCTCGGCCGGGGAGTCATTGCCTGTATAGGATCATAAGACTAGAGGTCTAAGATGATTAAGAAAAATATATATACTACTTTTCCTAATTGATATATGTGTTTATTTTTCTGCTAAATGGAAATGCGTGTGATGCTGCATGTGGAAAGATTGAGTATACACCTAAGATAGGTGATGGCAATGCGGGTAATCTTACTGGGAGTGAATTCCAGTTAAGAGCCCCCGATCGACCATCAAACTCAGTGGAGACTCCCTTTGCAGATACATTGCATATACGACTTCGGTTGTTGAAAGTAGTGTGGTCGACTGGGTTATCTGAGAAGCTGAGGTTTTTAGTAGACTTAAGCCATTTTGTAGTGCGGAAGCTATCGGAAATAGTTGTCACGTGATACTACCCTCATTTGAGATCACTCTTGGATACATCAGCTCGCTGGCGATCCGCTTGCTATTGTTATCCCAGAGGGGTCAATGATTTTGCGGACAGGTACAAAAAATCACCAGTATAAACCTTTGGGGGGGTAGATCCTTGACTTCATGACACCGACCCTTTGACCCCATGTTTTTTCTATGTTTTTGTGTGCTGCATTCATACATTCATTTAAAAAACATTAAAACAAAGAATATCTTCTCTTCTAGTTTCTCTCTTTTTCAAATTAAACTGAGACAATGATTGCAAATATCAGAGAAAGGAGATTGCGCTAATGGATTTCGGTAGAAGGAAAACTCATAAGTACACCTTCAAGGTTCCAAAGTTAGAGGATTTGAGAGGTTTGACGAGAATGATCACCAACCACGGGGCTTTCAGAGCCAAGTATGGAGGACTACTATCTCTATTAAGGGTCCATGTAATCGAAGGAATCCTGTCCATACTAATCCAGTTCTACGATCTGGTCTATCACTGTTTCACATTCCCGGATTATCAGCTTGCACCAACGTTGGAGGAGTATTCTCACTAGACTGATCTACATATCACTAATCAGGCTCCTTTTTCTGGACTGGAAGAAATTCCAAAGGATCAAACCATTGCAAGAACAATTTATTTGGACGAGTCAGAAGTCAAGACTCACATGATCCCTAAGGGTGGCATCCAAGGTTTGCCAGCCCAGTTCTTGACAAAGAGAGCCATGTACTTTGCCAGTATAGGGAACGTGGCCGCTTTCGAGAGTATCTTTGTTTTACTCACCTACAGGTTATTTTTGTTTCCCAACATTGATAACTTCGTGGATATCAACGCCATTAAGATTTTCCTGATTGGAAACCATGTACCGACCTTACTCGCAGATGCGTATCATTCGGTACACTTAAGGAATTTATACTGTGGAGGAATGATCACATGATGTGTACCCTTGCTTTACAAATGGTTCACTTCCCACTTGCCCAAGTCTGCTGTATTTTGGGATCAAAAGAATACTTTACGCTGGTCGCAGAGAGTCATGTCTCTTACCAACTCTGACATCGATTGGTACAATCGAATCTATGACGGGATCAGGATCATTGACCGTTGTGGAAATTTCCCAAATGTGCCCCTTATAGGAACTAAGGGAGGAATCAACTATCATCCGATGTTAGTTCGTCGTCAATTTGGATACCCGATGAGGCATGTCCCGCGCAGTGCTCATTTGGAAGGTCTTTTCTTCAAATAAGGAGAAAATGACAGGGCACTAAAAACAGAAATAGTGCACGCTTGGAAACACGTTCATAGGAAAGGACGAGAGTCTCTAGGAAAACCTGACTGTGTCTCGATGGAGCCTTATCCCCATTGGGTACAAACTAGAGCTCTCAAGCTGAGGATGCCTTACCCTCGTCAGGAAGTTCTTCCATTAAGGGACTCTGCCCTTTATTTCATGTCTGAGACGGAAAAACTTCAAGTTACTCTCAGCAAAGTTCAACAGGAGAAGAGGTCTTGGAGGAACAAGTATCGTATTCTCAATGTAGAATGTAAGAAAATACAGCAGTTATTAAAAGAAAAAATGCTCTGATTGAGATTTTAGAGCAACATGCTGTGGAGAATCAGGATGACCAAAGGAGTTTGCTCACGCCTTTCACTTGGCAAAGGAATGACAACCCGACAACGGCCCAAGAGCCCCGGTCAAAGAAAAGGAAAGCACCCGGACCAGCACCTGAGCTCTCTTCAGAGAGGACTCAGGATCCATTAGTTTAGATTTCCTTTTTTTCAACACTTTATAATCTACTGTATTTCCATTTCCGCAATCCTTGGAATTCAATAAAACGGGGTTTCCCCACTGTTTGATATTTGCAATATAATTGTCGAAGTTTACTTTGAATGAACAAAAATAATTAATAATCATTGCATTCATCATTCTCATAAACGCATTCTTCTTACCTACGAATCTCACGTTTGTGTCTCGGTTCTAGAGTCAAACTGTCTCATTCGTACAATACTCGGGCCAATCGTCAGAAAAGGATGGATGATCTCGAGGAAGAGAACAGAGAGTTGAGAGAATAGATCGACACTCTGAAAGAGGATCTGAGAAAGCTTCATAACGACATGCAATCTCTAGTAGAAGCTCAGATGCAACAACAAAGGACTGTGATCTCAGAGATCACATCGACGCCCATAGTGGAGAAGTCTGATCCTAGGTACAAAATGCCGAAAGATCATCCCAGGGGCATGCCTATCAATTATATCCCAGAAGGATATATTTCGTCGATCAATGAGGATCAGGGAACCGCATCAGGAGATGCTGACCCTGAAGGTTACAAACTTCGGGAAAGCGAAGACGCCAGGGGCATGACAACAACTCCTGAAGGTTACAAACTTCGAGAGGCACCGAGAGTCTCGGAAATAATGACTACACCACCACCCTTGGTACACACTGTCCTGGAAGGACAGATTCCACAGATACCATCTGGTGGAAATGACATCATGTTCGACAGAATGAATGAATTTCAGGAACAATTCTTGGAAATGCAGAAAGTGTTAGACGATGGCTATGGATCTTGAAGGGGGTTGAATAGATCCCTTGAGTTTTACACGCAAATGGTTTACAAAATTTGTTTTTAAATATTTTTTTAACGGAAGCTACGACTTGATAGAACGTCTACAACGAACCTTCTACCAAAAGGATCAGATATGCACGAATAAATCACGGATGAGTACAGAAGAGAAAATTTCAGTTTTGAATATTACACTTAATACACGCAATCAACAAAATATCACTTGGTTGATGTATATTCCAATTCAATGAGGTAAAGTGATAAGCAATTTAAAGGCAACAAGTTCGAATTTTGCTTTGAAACAAATTATCAAACACCTAGTGTGCGAAAACACACTAAGTGCAGAATTTCAGTTGAGGGTAATGTAAAGCTGCTCCAAGATACAATTCAAGGAATTGTATCAGTTTACCAAAACAATTTATCAGCTTACAATTACTCTACGACAGAAATTTCGATGACTTGCGACTTCACAAATTCGAACGAACTGAATTGTAAAAGAGTTAAGGAAAGAGAGAACAAACGCGATTTGATTAGGCAGTTCCCCAATCGTCCTCGCTTTGGGTACGTCTGCCCCCAAATCCACAAATGGAATTGAGATATATATATATATAGTTTTTGCAAATTGTTAATTACAAGAGAAAACAATGAACATCCAAACCCTCGAACGTCTTCGATCGTTGATGCAGAATTTTCTCTTCCCTTGATTTAAGATGAATCAAGTGCTCCGAATATGGTTGATCCAATTACCGTCCCACGCTACTAAACCAAAAGAAACCACTGTTCTTCAGTTACCTTCACTTGGTCAATTGCGATCTACCAAGAATTCGAACCCAAACCTCCTTTCTACGATCCTCTTATTACAGCTACTAAACCGAACAATTGCGCCAATTTCCGGTTACCTTCGCCCAGCCGAATCCCTGTAGAAAGAACTGTTTGTGCAAAAACCCCCCAAAATCTATCTGATTCTTGGAGGACAAAACCAACTGGTTTTATTCAAGAAACACCTGCCAAACTCTCAACCCAGAAGATGAAGATTACACTTCCTAAATTCTGAACGTTATCACTTCAATCAATGGGCGACACAAACAAAGATGATTATGTGTGATTGTTTGTTTACACAATGAAGAAGATGAAGATGAAGAGAGAAATGAAATATATCTTTCACGTTTCTTGTTCAAAAATAAAAAGGATGACCAAAACTATTTATATAAAAAAAAATGGCCAACAAAATAATAACAGAAAAATAACAGAAAAGAAATTAAGTGAAAAATGCAGAATTTTGGAGTCATGCGTCGACCTCCAGCCTTCATGCGTCGACTCATAAAAGAAGATTTTAGTGTCCACTGATTTGTGCGCTTTCCCGTAAGTTTTGGAGGTTAGCGCATGAATCTGGAGGTTAGCGCATAAACTGGAGGGTCAGCGCATGAAGTGCATTTTTTTTAGGAAATTCAATTTTCTGAGCATTTTCACCAGACCAAGATCAGAAACACATACTAGACACAACTAAAATGATAGTGGACATTTATTTTTGGAGAGGGCAAGATCCTATGCATCTAGACATATGAATGATAATGGTTAGACGCTATATGCCCGACACGTGAAGTGATACCGCTCAAATTACAATCTAATATGTTTGTTGACATCATTAAAACAAGGTAGCTAGAAGAATATCCCTCATATACTCCCCCTTTTTTATGATGGCAACACTTTCTTAGCTGTCACGAGATATGTAATTTGAGAGTGAACAAAGCTTCCCCTGTCTTTGACATCTGGTTAATAAAATTTCTGCTTGTTATTCTTCTCCCCCTTTGACAACATCAAAAAGAAGAAAAGACGGTGGTCAAAATAACGCAGTATAATACGTAGTGGATCATCATATATTTTCAACAACCAAACATTAACATTCATCCACATATGATACCGCTAATGTAAACTTAGGAATGATTAAATAAGGAACAAAAACATACAAGCAAAACATTCACTCCGGAAGAGTTTAAACAAACGGAAGCACACGTCAAAGTTAAGCAATAGAGAAAAAGAAAAACAACTAAACCACAAAACATAAATGCAAACACAAATGAAACATAATGCCCTAAGCTCTATGGTCTTCTCCCCCTGAATGGATGGCCTCTTCCCCTATAGTATTGGCTTGGTGGTGGAAGGTCCTCTAGATGTAGGTTGAGTTCAATCAACGCACTGTTTAGGTTTCCAAGACTATTTGCCAGGTTCTAGTTTTGTTGAGTCAAGTTGGCATCCATCTGATTGAAACGATTCATAGCGGCGTTGGCAAAATTATTGAAGTTGGTAATGTGAGATGAAACTTGTTCAGACAAATTGGTGAACTGTTCTTGCTAAGCAGAGTAACGAGTATCTTGCAGAGCTTAAAATTCTTGATGCTGAAGAGTCAAGTCGTTCAACCTAGCCAGAATTTCTTCAGAACCCTGTTGATCATGCTGAGACGGTGGAGTTGGAGGAGCATAATTTTCAGGTTGACGCCATTCATAATCCTCACCATAGGTTGGAGGCACATAGGCGCTTCCACGCACAGTCCACCAATTTTGTTGCCACTAACCTCAGCCCTGATTTTCAGAAGTTTCTTCAGGTTGATATCCCATCCATGCCTCATTGTCCTCTTCTTGCATAACCACATTCTCTTGCATAACCACATCTTCTTGCATGCCCACATCTTCATCATTAACAGCTTGATTTGCATTTTCTGGAATGCCCTTATCATCATTTCCTTCAAGGTGAACCGGGTCATCATGTTCAGGATGGGTGGATCTTGGTCGATAAAAGAACTTGTTCTCATGTGAATGCCAAAAGTAACCCATCATGGAAAGGGTTTTGGCAAGAAATTGTTGTTCAGCGGTTATATGAATGTGACAAATCTATGGAATAGGAACAT
Organism: Lathyrus tuberosus; assembly: GCA_022829125.1. Lineage (NCBI taxonomy): Eukaryota > Viridiplantae > Streptophyta > Magnoliopsida > Fabales > Fabaceae > Lathyrus > Lathyrus tuberosus. The sequence continues at coordinate 2,490,006 of JALAZF010000478.1, read as the reverse complement.
CAAAGTGATTCAAAATGTTTGCAACAATAGATGCATAACCAAGTGCCAGAAATTTGTGGGAGCTGCGAGTAACGAACATCCTATAAGAAAAATAATAAGGCCAGTTAATTTTGATCTTATTATTGAGAATATAGATGAGGTGAACCTCTGCCTGCTTAACGCTTGAGTATCCTCCTTTCTTAGGCCTCAATATGTGAGCAACAATCCACTGAATAATACGGTCTTTGAATTTTAGATGACCGGTAGTGACACTTTTAGGAAATAATTCACTTGCCACAAAATCATCTGAATACGGTTCCCGCAGCATCGAATTCAGAGCAGTTTTGAACTCATAGTTCAGAACAAAGGTTTTATCAGTAACCTTTGGGAGAGTGTCATCAGTATCCAATACAAAAAGTGTAGACCATACATCATTGGTCACTTCAAATTCTGTATTATTCATAGAGAATTTAAATTCAGCCCCATGAAATTTGCCCTTGATCCCACAATAGAACAACCGAGCCAAATCTTCACTATACTTATCATCACATTCTACAAATTCACTAAGATTTTGAAAATTTATAAGTTCAGAAATCTCAGGAATGTGAAAATCTGGACCCATCAGATGATAAAACCCATGTTGTCTTATAACAGCCCGATTAGAAAATAGTTCCTCAAAAGGAGTAGTTAGCCTTTCAGAAATTAAAGACTTAAAGGTTACCCGTTGTGAAGATGATGATGTTCTGGTTGGTGCTGATTGTGAAGATGATCCTCTTGTTCCCCTTCTACTAGGGTTTCTTCTTGAAGCCATGGTTGAAGAAAAATTGAAAGAGGATGATAACACTTGTTTTTCGCTGAGAGTGAAGAGGAGATATGTACAGCCCTTAGAAAACCTTGTAGCAGTAATATAGAAGATTTTCTCTTGGTGGGTTTTTTGATTTCTAGGGTTTTGATGAGGATTTAGTGGAGAGTAATTGTTATTGATGAGGTTTAATGGAGGAGGATAGGGAGAGATTGACCACAAAGTCTAATGAGATGACTTGCAATAACCATAGATTAATGTGCAATGAGAATATGTAGGGAAAAAGAAAACACTAGGTCGGGGCACACGTCCTAGTAAAGAAGGGAGTCTGAACGGTCAAGTTATGCGTCGACCTATGAATCTGTGCGTCAGAGCATGATTCATGAAATTTCTAAAAAAAGTTGAACATGTGGTTATGTGCTATCCCGAAAATTTACTAGGTCAGTGCATGAATCTATGCATCGACGCATGAACATATAAAAGTGAAATTTTGCAATTTTTAAGTTCCAACCAGATAAATAGACATATACATATACAGAACAAAACATCCACATGAACGATAAGTGCTCAAAATGCAATAAACATCAAGATTAGAGTAATTAATATGGCACAAAATATTGATAAACATCTATAAATCGAAACGATATTACCTTGATCATCATGACGATAAGATCCCTCACATATGGCTAAATATCTCTTTACATTGTTAGTTAAAAGAATAAACAAGCATGTATATATGTGAAGATCACTACTCTAAAGGGTTATTAAGCACGATCCGAGATATCGAGAATGCTAAGTTCCCTACGGATGTGAAAGAAAGGCTCTGTAGCTAATGGTTTTGTGAAAATATCAGCAAGTTGATTTTTAGTGTCAACATGCTCAAAAATAACATCACCTTTCTCTACATGATCCCTAAGAAAATGATGGCGTATTTCGATATGCTTGGTGCGTGAATGTAGTACAGGGTTCTTGGTTAGATTAATCGCACTAGTGTTATCGCACAAAATTGGAATGCGTTCAAGTTTTAAGTTGAAATCAAGTAATTATTGTTTAAGCCATAAGACTTGAGCACAACAACTACCGGCGGCAACGTATTCTGCCTCCGCTGTTGACAAAGCAATGGAAACCTGTTTCTTGCTGTGCCAACTCACCAAGGAATTTGCAAAAAAGTGACACGTGCCAGTAGTACTTTTCCTATCCAACTTGCACCTGGCAAAGTCGGAATTGGAGTAGCCAACTAAGGAACAAACACTACCTTTGGAATACCACAACCCATACTTTGGAGTACCAGAGAGGTATCAAAGTATGCGCTTAACTGCCTTTAGGTGGGATTCCTTGGGATGTGCCTGATACCTCGCACACATGCATACACTAAACATTATATCGGGATGTGATGCGGTAAGATAAAGAAGAGACCCTATCATACCTCGATACTTCTTTACCTCAACATCCTTACCCTTTTCGTCACGATCAAGATTAGCACTTGTAGGCATAGGAGTATCTATTGCTTTGCAGTTCAGCATATCAAAACGTTTTAGTAACTCAAGACAATATTTCATTTGACTCACGAATGTGCCCTCTTCAAGTTGTTTGATTTGCAATCCGAGGAAATAGTTGAGCTCCCCCATCATGCTCATTTCAAACTCCCCCTACATCAAACTAGAAAACTCCTTGACCAAGGTCATGTTAGTAGACCCAAATATGATATCGTCAACATAAATTTGTACCAAAATTAAGTGTTTTCCTTGATGTTTAATAAAGAGGGTTGTGTCAACCTTTCCTCTTGAATACCCTTGATCTAGTAGAAATTTGCTTAGACGTTCATACTAAGCCCTAGGGGCTTGTTTAAGTCCGTACAGAGCTCGTTTAAGTTTATAGACATGATCAGGATATTCGTGGGATTCAAAACCCGGAGGTTGGACTACATAAACCTCTTCATTTATGCATTCGTTATGGAACGCACTTTTAACATCCATTTGGAATAATTTAAAGTTCTTTGTGCAAGCATAGGCAAGTAGAAGGCGTATGGCCTCGAGTCGGGCAACCGGCGCATAAGTTTCCTCATAGTCAATTCCTTCCTCTTAGTTATAGCCTTGCGCTACAAGCCTAGCTTTGTTACGCGTTATTACTCCATTTTCATCAAGTTTATTCCTAATCACCCATCGGGTGCCGATTACTCGATGATCTCGCGGAGGGGGGACAAGGTCCCAAACCTCATTTCTCCAGAATTGATTTAGTTCATCTTGCATTGATAGAAACCAATGCTCATCGAGTAATGCCTCCTTAGCGTTTTTAGGTTCAACTTGGGAGACAAAAGCAGAGTAATAACAAAAGTTACTAAGTTTAGAGCGAGTAGTTACTCCCTTAGAGATATCACCAAGAATGTTGTCAATTGGATGGTCTTTTGAAGACTTCCAAGCTGGAGGAAGTTCATCTTTATCATCATGATGATCATCCTCACTTTTCACTGGTTGGTGATCCTTTTCCTCCTCAATACGCACTGCTTCAGGCTGATCAATTCCCTTATCAGTGTCCTTGAGTATGTCTTCAGTAGGTACACCTGCACCATGAAAATAACTACCTTCTCCAACATTTCTCGGATAAGACTCATCAAAAGTAACATGAACTGACTCTTCAACTATGTGTAACCTCTTATTATAAATTCTATATGCTTTACTTGACTGAGAGTATCCAAGAAAAATACCCTCATCGGCCTTGGCATCAAATTTACCAAGAGTCTCTTTCCCATTGTTTAACACAAAGCATTTGCAACCAAATACATGAAGGTGAGAGATGTTTGGCTTACGCCCTTTTAAAAGCTCATATGGTGTCTTGTTTAGAATAGGCCGGATGAGCACCCTATTCAAAACATAACAAGCCGTACTTATGGCGTCGGCCCAAAAGTATTTTGGTAATCCACCATCATTGATCATAGTCCTTCCAAGTTCTTCCAAAACTCTATTTTTATGTTTCACTACCCCATTTTGTTGAGGGGTACGTGGTGCGGAAAAATTATGATCAATTCCGTTGGAATCACAAAATGCTTCAAATAAATGATTTTCAAACTCACCCCCATGGTCACTTCTAATTGACCCAATGTTTGTGTTTAACTTGTTCTGAGATAACTTAGCAAATCGTTCAAAGGCCGAAAAAGTATCACTCTTATTTGCTAAGAAAATTGTCCAGCAAAACCTAGAAAAATCATCGACTATAACAAGCCCATAATAGTTACCACCTAGACTTTTAACCCTAGATGGTCTAAATAGGTCGATATGGAGGAATTCAAGGGGCCTCATAGTTGAAACGATGTTTATAGATTTGAATGAGATCCTTGTTTGCTTCCCCATTTGGCACGCATCATAAAGGTGATCCTTTGTGAATTTAATTTTGGGCTAACCGATGACTAGGTCTTTAGAGACAATTTTGTTAAGCAAATCAAAATTGATGTGAGCCAACCGTCTATGCCACAACTATGAATCTTCATTCATAGCGACTAGACACTTGTCTCCATTCAACGATACCTCATTTAAGTCTAGCATGTAGACTTTGTTCACCCTCAAGCCCTTAAACACGTTCTTTTTGTCGCAATCTTCAACTATCCAATAATCCTTTGAAAAAGATACTTTATAATTCTTGTCACATAGTTGACTAATGCTTAAAAGGTTGTGTCTAAGGCCTTCCACAAGTAGCATATCAGAGATAGTAGTAGATGAGGGGTTACCTACACTACCTTTGCCGAGAATCTGTCCCTTGTTGTTATCTCCGTATGTGACAAACCCCTTTTTCTTCGCCACAAAGTCGATAAAAAGAGATATATCTCCGATCATGTGTCTTGAGCAGCCACTGTCCAGAACCCATCTTCTTTCGGTGGTCTCAAGACTTTGTACCTACAAAAACAATTAAGGGAGAGTAGGTACCCAATTCTCATTGGGTCCTTTAAGGTGAGTGAAACCAAAACCGCACTTGCGTAACCATTGGTAGATGCCTTTCGAAACAAGAAACCTTCTGAAGCGGCATTTCGCAATAGTATGACCAGGCTTACAACAGTAAAGACAATTACGGTTCATTTGGAATTTACTTTTGCTATCACTATCTCAAATCACATAGGTATACTTTTGGTATGAATTATTCATGCTCTCACGAAAATGTGATCGATCAATAGCAAACGTAACTTTTGGCTTAAGAGCCTTGTCCAATTTGGCCTTGAGGGTTCTCACCTCTCATTGCCAAATATGACAAGTGTCACAGCCCCAATTGAACCAAGAGGTAGGATCCTTTTCAACCTTGGCTTTTGATGTGTCCACTATAGAGTTTTTGAGAGCTTCCAATTCCTTTTCGGAATTGGAAACCTTCTTTTCCAAATACGTGAAAATCCTTTTATTTGAGGCTAAACGTTGAAATGCTTCCTTAGCCTCATAGTGTAACATGTCAAAAGCCTTTCGTAACTCTAAATGCGACATAGTATTAACATGATCATATTTAGAATGCTTTACCTCTTTTGCTTTGTTGTGGCGTGCCATAAGACAAAAGTTAACGGATTCACTTTCGTCACTTAAAGAATCATCTTTCTCCAACTCACTATCGCTTTCCCAAGCGATGTATGCTCGTCGAGACTTGTTGGACTTTTTGTTTGAGCGACTCTTATCATTATCCTTATCTTTGTCTTTCTTTAGAGATGAACAATTCGGCTTGTAGTGCCCGAATTTTCCACAGTTGTAGCACGTACCGTTTACCTTGCCATTTTTATTTCCTTCGCTTCTAGATTGCTTCCTAAACTTGACTAGATTTCTATCTGAGTGTTGAATATCGTTCTTACGAACATATCTATTGTATCTCTTCACAAATAAGCCCATATCATCACCGGATTCTTCATCTTTGTCATTATTGGTTTCATCATCACTTAGCTCTTGATGTGTGGACTTTGAACAAGAAGCCTTAAGAGCTATCGACTTCTTCTCCGTATCTTTTGCCTTCTCTTTCTTGATACTCTTTTCATGTTTATCCAAGCTAATGAGCACTTGCTCATCCTCATCGAGTTTACCAAAGAGTGTTGTGAGGTCTAGTGTAGCAAGATCATTAGCCTCCTTGATAGCGGTGACCTTCGGTTGCCATTCCCTGTTAAGAAACCTCAGAATTTTGTTAGTGGAAACCTCATTTGGAATTGGTTTACCAAGAACATGCAGTTTGTTGATAATGTGAGTGAATCGTTTTTGCATATCCGCAATGGTTTCCCCTTGCTTCATGTAAAACAAATCAACTCTTGCGTTAGTGTATTAATACGAGCCAACTTAACATCATTAGTGCCTTCGTGGGCTACTTGTAAAGCATCCCACATGGCTTTGGCCGTTTCACAATGGGAGACTCGATAATACTCGTCAACTCCCAAGGAGGAGATGATCATATTACGAGCCTTCCAATCATAGCTGTACTTTTTCTCGTCCTCCTCAGTCCATTAAGCTTCGGGTTTAGGAATGACAACGCCTTCCACGTTAGTCATAGTAATTTGCATGGGACCATTTAAAATAACGTTCCAAACCATCCGATCGTTGGAATTAATATGAACGCGCATACAATCCTTCCAGTAGTTGTAATTTTCGCCTGTAAAAACTGGAGCTCTATTATAAGCCCCCTTAGGTTCGTTCGCCATGATCCAAGAAGTTTTACCGAAGCACCAGAATTAACCGGAGCTCGTGATACCACTTGTTAGACGATGGCTATGAATCTAGAAGGGGGGTTGAATAGATCCCTTGAGTTTTACACGCAAATGGTTTACAAAATTTGTTTTTAAAAATTGTTTAAACGGAAGCTACCACTGGATAGAACGTCTACAACGAACCTTCTACCAAAAGGATCAGATATGCACGAATAAATCACGGATGAGTACAGAAGAGAAAAATTCAGTTTTGAATATTACACTTAATACACCCAATCAACAAAATATCACTTGGTTGATGTATATTCCAATCCAATGAGGTAAAGTGATAAGCAATTTAAAGGCAACAAGTTCGAATTTTGCTTTGAAACAAATTATCAAACACCTAGTGTGCGAAAACACACTAAGTGCAGAATTTCAGTGGAGGGTAATGTAAAGCTGCTCCAAGATACAATTCAAGGAATTGTATCAGTTTAACAAAACAATTTATCAGTTTATAATTACTCTACGACAGAAATTTCGATGACTTGCGACTTCACAAATTCGAACGAACTGAATTGTAAAAGAGTTAAGGAAAGAGAGAACAAACGCGATTTGATTAGGCAGTTCCCCAATCGTCATCGCTTTGGTTACGTCTGCCCCAACTCCACAAATGGAATTGAGATATATATATATATATATATATATATATATATATATATATATATATATATATATATATATATATATAGTTGTTGCAAATTGTTTATTACAAGAGAAAACAATGAACATCTAAACCCTCGAACGTCTTCGATCGTTGATGCAAAATTTTCTCTTCCCTTGATTCAAGATGAATCAAGTGCTCCGAATATGGTTAATCTAATTACCGTCCCACGCTACTAAACTGAAAGAAACCACCGTTCTTCAGTTACCTTCACTCGGTCAATTGTGATCTACCAAGAATTCGAACCCAAACCTCCTTTCTACGATCCTCTGATTACAGCTACTAAACCGAACAATTGCGCCAATTTCCGGTTACCTTCGCCCAGCCGAATCCCTGTAGAAAGAACAGTTTGTGCAAAAACCTCCAAAATTTATCTGATTCTTGGAGGACAGAACCAACTGGTTTTATTCAAGAAACACCTGCCAAACTCTCAACCCAGAAGATGAAGATTACACTTCCTAAATTCTGAACGTTATCACTTCGATCAATGGGCGACACAAACAAAGATGATTATGTGTGATTGTTTGTTTACACAATGAAGAAGATGAAGATGAAGAGAGAAATGACATATATCTTTCACGTTTCTTGTTCAAAAATAAAAAGGATGACCAAAACTATTTATATAAAAAAATGACCAACAAAATAATAACAGAAAAGTAACAGAAAAGAGATTAAGTGAAAAAAATGCAGAATTTTGAAGTCATGCGTCGACCTCCAGCCTTCATGCGTCGACGCATAAAAGAAGATTTTAGTGTCCACTGATTTGTGCGCTTTCCCGCAAGTTTTGGAGGTTAGCGCATAAACTGGAGGGTCAGCGCATGAAGTGAATTTTTTTTAGGAAATTCAATTTTCTGAGCATTTTCACCAGACCAAGATCAGAAACACATACTAGACACAACTAAAACGATAGTGGACATTTATTTTTGGAGTGGACAAGATCCTATGCATCTAGACATATGAACGATAATGGTTAGACGCTATATGCCTGACACGTGAAGTGATACCGCTCAAATTACAATCTAATATGTTTGTTGACATCATTAAAACAAGGTAGCTAGAAGAATATCCCTCACAGAAAGAACTGTAAGCCCTTCGCGGTCAAGATCTATTTGGAAAGGACGCCGCGGACCTCTTCTTGGTCCCTAATGTAAAAGTTCCACCCAAGTTCCAAGTGCCCGACTTTGAAAAATACAAGGGTAACTCTTGCCTTCAAAGCCATCTGCTGATGTACGCTCGGCGAATGTCAGCTCAGACAAAGAACCAGGAGCTACTAATTCACTACTTTCAGGATAGTTTAACCGGTGCCGCCTTAAAATGGTACATCGGGTTAAACCGTGCCACGATCAGCAAATTCAGAGATCTTGGTGCTGCCTTTGTTCCGCAGTACAAATATAATCTAGACATGGCACCAGACAGAGATCAACTCAGATCGATGTCACAATAGGACAAGGAAACCTTTAAGGAGTACACTCAGAGATGGCGTGAAATCGCCGCCCAGATTTGTCCACCTCTTGAGGAAAAAGAGATGACAAAGATCTTCTTAAAGACCTTGAGCTCATTTTACTATGACAGAATGGTCGCCAGTGCGCCCAGTGACTTCACCGAGATGGTGGGCATGGGAGTTCTTCTTGAGGAAGCAGTCCGGGAAGGACGTTTAGTAAAAGACGCTGGATCATCAAGTAGTACAAAACGATACGGTAGTTCTCTCCCTAGGAAAAAAGAGCAGGATATTGGGAATATCTCTCTCAGAAAGCAAAGGCGACGTTATCAACCAGTAGCAGTTGTAACTCCTGCTATCAACCCCGTGCTTATTCCTACATATCAACCTCAGGTTGCGCAGAGCCAACCTAATCAACAACAACTTCAACAAAGGACACAATAGCCTCTTCAGCAGGCTCGTCCTCCATATAACAACAACCGTACAACGCGACCTCCAGGGTTTGATCCTATACCCATGTTGTATGCAGAGCTATTTTCGTTACTACTGGTCAAGGGGCATGTCCAAACCCGGGCTCCTCTTACAGTACCGGAAAATCCTCCTTTCTGGTTCAAAGCGGATCAAACTTGTCCTTACCATCAAGGAGGACCAGGGCATAACATAGAAAACTATCTCAATTTCAAATCCAACGTACAAAAGCTTATTAGGAGCGGGGTTTAATCTTTCAAAGATATGAATCCGAATGTTCTCATGAGCCCGCTGCTTCAACACGAGAAAGTTGCAGTCAATTTGATAGAGGGAGAGTCTAACAACATCTATCAAATTCATGATGTACTCTTGTTAAGGGCCAACTTGGTCAAGATGCATTGTAGACAGAGCGGATATGGCCATGTGCCACCTCATAATTATCACCAGTGTGATATCTGCTCTAAAAATAATCAAGGATGTTCTGTGGTGCAAACAGCTCTACAGGAACAATTGGATCTCGGATGGATCCAAGAGCATCGAGTTCATGGGGTCAACATGACCTATACGAATTCCAACATCATTCAGAACCACGACATCCGTGCAATGAATGTCAACTTAGTGGCGATGCACTCAAGGCAAAGCCAGTATCATAATCTGTCACAGCACGATTACAATTCCTGTCTGATTTGCTCGGTAAACAATCAGGGATGCTCTTTTGTACAAGAGGCCCTCCAACATCAGATGGATCTTGGGTGGATCCAGGACTACCATGATAAAAATCTTTATCAGATCAACATGATTCAAATCTTTGATATTCGTCTGATGAATACCAGCTTGGTGGAGTTATATGCCAGGCAAGTCCAACTTGGTTTTCTCATTTCGCATAATTATCAGAACTGCAAAGGATGTTGTGAGAGTAACCAAGGGTGCGCTCTCATTCAGAGAACTTTACAACACTTGTTAAACCACTGGTGGCTTCCAATCTATCTGGACAAAGACACGCAACAAATCAGTGTGCTTAACGGAAACCCTACTCGGCGTCAAAGTCAAGATGTCCGATCTCTGGAAAAAAACCTGGTAAGGTTGCACTGCATTCAAAGCGGGTGTGGCCAAGTGCCACCACACAACTATGAACGTTGTAGAGTCTTCTCGGAGAATAACCAAGGATGCTACCTCGTGCGAGCAGCTCTCCAAGGTCAGTTGGATCGCAAGGAGATTCACCCAAACCTAGCTGCAGGGTTTGTTGACTGGACGCCGGACTACTTCGCTGATCAGATCAGAGACGTGGTTGTAATCTCTGACCCTGAGAGGAACAAGGATGTTTGTACCATCATCCCTCTTCTGGACGAATCAAAAGTTCTTAGCCAGGAACTGATTGAAGTTACTTACGACAGTCAGAAAAATTAGAAGGCTCTTGTAGTTATCTATCTACCGAGACCATTACCGTATGAATCAGCTAAGGCGATCCCTTACAAATACGGTGCAACGATAATTGAAAATGGAAAAGAAACTCCATTACCCTCCATCGTGAATATTGCAGACATCAGTCGAGTAACCCGGAGCGGTCGAATCTTCAACCGAGGAGTTGGAGAACCTAACAAGGAAAAGGAACTTCCGACAGAAGCTCCCAATCCACCAGTCAGTCAATCTAGTAATCCTAACCTTTCGAAAAACAATGATGAGATGTTGAAGCTCATCCAAAGGAGTGAATACAACATTGTTGATCAGCTGCTACAAACTCCTTCAAAGATCTCAGTGCTATCACTTTTACTCAGTTTCGAAGCCCACAGAGAGGCTCTACAGAAAGTCTTAGAGCAGGCCTTTGTGGAACAGGTGTGTCAATAAAAAGTTCGATAGCATCATCTCTAACATCACTTCCTGCAACAACTTAGGATTCAGTGATGAGGACTTGCCAGAGGGGGGCAAAAGTCACAACATGGCGCTCAATATCACAGTTAACTGCCAGGATGATGCTTTAGCCAGCGTACTGGTAGACACGGGATCGGCCATCAACATTATGCCAAAGTCCACTTTAATGCGACTATCATTCAAAGGATCCCCGATGAGGGGCGGTGAGGTCATCGTCAAAGCCTTTGATGGATCTCGGAAAGCAGTTATTGGCGAAGTCGACCTTCCCATAACTATTGGTCCTCACACTTTCTTAATCACTTTCCAGGTCATGGACGTTCGGGAAGCATACAACTGTTTATTAGGAAGACCTTGGATACACCAGGCTGGGCCATTGACGCTGCACCAGAAACTGAAGTTCGTCAAGAACGATCAACTCATCACGGTCTGTGGAGAGCAGGCATTGCTTGTGAGCAACTTGTTATCATCTACTTGTGTAGAACCTGAGGAGGTTGTTGGAACTCAGTTCCAAGCACTGTCGGTGAGCAATGAGAATCAATCAGAGAAAGAAACATCGATTTCCTCGTACAAAGATGCTCTTGAAGTGATCAGAAACAACAATACAAAAGGATGGGGACAACTTGTCATTCCTACCGATAACAAAACAAAGAAGGGTCTTGGTTTTTCTCCAACCTACACCCAGACAGCTGCTAACGATGAAAGTCTTCATCCCATTCAGGACTTCTTCCACAGTGGAGGTTTCCTTCACCCAGTGCCTCAAATAGTCCATATTATCAACGAGGAGGATTCCTCCGATATGGATGAGGAATGGAAGTCCTATCTTAACGAGGATGGTTATATGTCTCAGGAAGAAGTGCCTACGCCATTTTGCTATCCCGCACAGAGTCCGAGATTTATACCAAGGTCAGACGTCGAAATGATATATGGAGATTGTGATCTGGAAGGATGTCGTGCTCCGCCAAATTCATTAGAGGAAGACACTCTGATGAAGGACAACGTTGACCACGACTATTATGGCCCAATGGATGGCCTGCCTATCTGGCAGTCGTACCCAGGAAACTTGGGGCAAGAAAATTAGCCGAGCAACGGAAATCAATTGAGCATCATTGAACAGAATACCTGTGTCCCCACCATGTCATGGGATCAACACTCAGGTCTTTCAGAACTTATCCAGTACGACGATGAATTGGCAAAGCTTACCGGACTAGAGTTCACCAACTACGCTTTTCCCGAGGTCAATGTCATTGAAAGAGATGACTCCTCCAGTTCCAAAGAAGTGTGGGACACCTTGGGACAACCGAGTGGAAAATTCGACTTCATGGTCAAATACACCGCTCCTGAAAGCTCTCGCATCAGTTTTGAAGATATCCAGCCTACTGGATTGGGAGATTTACTTGAGAGCACAAATGTTATGCAAAATACAACAAAGGAATCCTCCTACGACAACTCTGCCTGGGAGACAGATTCCAATGATCCCGCTCCACCAGAAATCAGCGTTATTTCTAAAGACAAATCAAGGAAGGTACCAGACTTTGTGATTCACCGAGGAGTTAGCCGCCAATGGGTTGCTTCGATGTTCTGAAGATTGTTCATAAGTCAAAGTAATTTCCGTCTTTAACCTTTCACCCTGCCCAGGTGAAACAGATGTTTTGATAGGGCTCGCTTTCTGTAAATTTCCCTTTTCGCATCGCCCAAAGCGATGGAGTTTTGTTTTATAGGGCTGTAGTTTCAAGAATCGACTTGTTCATTAATAAAATAACGTCGTTCTGTAATTTCCGCATTAATTGTTGTTTTCTCTTTGCGCTTTTTCAGAAAATAGTAATCCTAAAAAACAACTCAATAATAAAAACAAGCAGTTTTTCAAAAAAAAAATACACTGCACACACTTGTATTTTCTCTATCTCTTCTAAAAACAATCATCACGTCATGCAGATTGCTTATTTTAAACCCCGTTGAAACATACAATCCGATGCTTTCTCCCGACTTTGAGTTCCCGGTATTTGGGGCTGAAGAAGAAGTTGACAACAAAATTCCATAAGAGATCTCTTGACTACTCAGGCAAGAGGAAAGGTCCATCGAACCTCATAAAGAGCTGTTGGAAACGGTCAAATTGGGTTCGGAAAAAGAGAGAAAAGAAATCAGGATTGGGGCATTGCTCAGTCCAACTGCCAAAGAGAGTTTGACAAAGCTTCTCAGAGAATTTCCCGATGTGTTTGCTTGGTCCTATCAGGACATGCCAGGGTTGGATACCAGCATCGTGGAACATCATTTACCATTGAGATCGGAATGTCCGCCAGTAAAACAAAGGTTGAGACGGACTCACCCGGACATGGCCATCAAAATCAAAGAGGAGGTACAGAAACAGATTGACGCGGACTTCCTCGCCACGTCTGAATATCCTCAATGGTTAGCCAACATCGTACTCGTTCCAAAAAAGGACGGAAAAGTCAGAATGTGTGTGGACTACAAAGATCTGAACAAGGCAAGTCCAAAGGATGACTTTCCTTTACCACACATTGACATGCTGGTAGACAGTACAACAAAGTTCAAGGTTTTCTCCTTCATGGATGGATTCTCGGGCTATAATCAGATCAAAATGGCGCTGAAAGACATGGAGAAAACTTCGTTCATTACCCCATGGGGTACCTTTTGTTACAAGGTAATGCCATTCGGTTTGAAGAACGCCAGGGCAACCTATCAAAGGGCCATGACTACTCTGTTTCATGACATGATACACAAGGAAATCGTGGTATATGTGGATGACATGATTGCCAAATCTAAAACAGAGGAGGAGCATGTGACCCACCTGTCAAGATTATTCGAGCGGCTAAGAAAGTATAAACTCTGCTTGAATCTTAACAAGTGCACCTTCAGTGTCCGTTCAGGGAAACTTTTAGGGTTCATCGTCAGCCAGAAAGGAATTGAGGTTGATCATGACAAGGTCAAGGCCATTCAAGAAATTCCTTCTCCGAAAACTGAAAAACAAGTCAGAGGATTCTTGGGACGTTTGAACTACATCTCCAGATTCATATTCCTTATGACCGCAACCTGTGCGCCGATTGTCAAATTACTCAAAAAGAACCAGGACTGCGTTTAGACAGAGGACTGTCAAACCGCCTTCAACAGTATCAAGGAATACATGTTGAATCCGCCGATTCTATCACCTCCAGTAGAAGGAAGACCACTTATCATCTACCTAACAGTCTTGGAAGACTCGATGGGTTGTGTACTTGGCCAACAAGACGAAACCAAACGGAAAGAGTCTGTCATCTACTATTTGAGCAAGAAATTCACCGACTGCGAGACTCGGTACACGATGCTTGAGAAAACTTGTTGTGCTTTGGCTTGGGCAGCCAAACGTCTGCGCCAGTACATGATTCGTCACACTACTTGGTTGGTCTCCGAAATGGATCCAATCAAGTATGTATTTGAAAAACCTGCTCTCACGGGAAGGATTGCCCGTTGGTAGATGTTGTTATCAGAATATGACATAGAGTACCATGCTCAAAAAGTCGTTAAGGGGAGTATTTTAGCCAATTATTTGGCTCATCAACCAATTTACGATCAATAATCAATCGGGTTTGACTTCCCAGACGAAGATGTCATGTATTTGAAAATAAAAATTGCGATGAACCGCTACCCAGTGAAGGGCCAGAACCAGGTTCCCAATGGGGACTAATCTTTGACGGAGCTATCAATCATTATGGAAACGGAATTGGGGCAATCATTATTACCCCTCAGGGTACCCACATTCCTTTCACCGCCAGACTTACGTTCAAGTGTACGAACAACGAGGCCGAATACGAAGCTTGTATTATGGGTCTCGAGGAAGCGATTGATTTGAGTATAAAAAACTTGGACGTATATGGCGACTCATCCCTGGTTATCAATCAAATCAAAGGAGATTGGAACACATACCAATCAGGACTGATTCCTTACAAAAATTACGCAAGAAGGTTGCTACCCTTCTTCGACAGAATCGAGTTTCATCATATCCCTCGTGATGAGAATCACATGGCTGATGCATTAGCCACTCTCTCTTCCATGATTAGTGTAGGTCAATGGAACGACCTACCTAAGATCGACGTAATGCGCCTTGAAAGGCCCACTTACATCTTCACCATCGAAGCAATTATAAACGACAAACCTTGGTATCACGATATCAAATGCTTCCTTCAGAAATAGGAGTACCCACTTGGGGCATCCAGAAAAGATAGAAAGACCCTCAGAAGGCTGGCAGGCAGCTTCTTCTTGAGCGGTGACACACTATATAAGAGAAATTTTGACATATCTTGCTCCGATGCATAGACAGACTAGAAGTATACATGCTGATAAAAGAAATTCACGAAGGATCCTTTGGCACTCATGCCAATGGACATACAATGGCGAGAAATATTCTGAGAGCAGTGTACTATTGGTTGACTATGGAATCTGACTGCTATAAGTACATGAAGGGGTGTCACAAGTGTCAGATATACTCCGACAAAATCCATGTACCGCCAATGAATCTCAAAGTTCTCTCTTCCCCTTGGCCTTTTTCCATATGGGGAATCGACATGATCGGCGTGATCGAAGCCAAGGCTTCAAACGGACATCGGTTCATCCTGGTAGCCATTGATTACTTCACCAAGTGGGTCGAAGCAACGTCATACGCTAATGTAACCCGACAAGTGGTGGTCCAATTTATCAAAAACAATATCATCTGCTGTTATGGTGTTCTGAGCCAGATCATTATAGATAATGGGTCTAACTTAAACAATAAGATGATGAAAGAGTTGTGCGCAGAGTTCAAGATCGAACACCATAACTCATCTCCCTA
The DNA here is from genome assembly GCA_022829125.1 of Lathyrus tuberosus. Classification (NCBI taxonomy): domain Eukaryota; kingdom Viridiplantae; phylum Streptophyta; class Magnoliopsida; order Fabales; family Fabaceae; genus Lathyrus; species Lathyrus tuberosus. Next base: position 2,474,275 of record JALAZF010000478.1, on the reverse strand, counting down.
CCGACCCAAGATGAACGGAGCGGTAGAAGCGGCTAACAAGAACATCAAGAGGACCGTTCAAAAGATGGTTTTAACCTACAAAGACTGGCACGAGATGCTACCCTTTGCCCTTCACAGTTATCAAACATCTGTCCGCACTTCAACAGGGGCAACCCATTTCTCTCTAGTGTATGGCATGGAAGCAGTGCTCCCCATAGAAGTAGAGATCCCATCAATCCGGGTATTGATGGAAGCTAAGCTAACAGAAGCTGAATGGTGTCAAAGTTGACACGACGAGCTGAATCTGATCGAAGAAAAATGAATCACGGCACTATGCCACGGTCAGTTGTATCAACAAAGGATGAAGAAGGCGTTTGACAAAAAGGTCCGACCTCGCATCTTCAGGAAAGGAGACCTTATGCTCAAAAAGATACAATCATTTCTCACTGACTCTCGGGGCAAATGGACTCCGAACTATGACGGCCCCTATGTGGTCAAGAAAGCTTTCTCAGAAGGTGCCTTGAGACTTGCAAGCATGGATGGAGAGGAATTTGCCTACCCTATGAATGTTGACGTAGTCAAGAAATACTTCGCCTAAACTAAAAAAAAAAACGTCTCGGTGGATTGAAAACCCGAAAGGGCGATCCAGGAAAAATTAGAGACATAATAAAAAATCATCCCGGTGGATTAGAAATCTCAAAGTACAATCCAGGCAAAAGTTAGGGATTAATGGCAAGTAACTACGTCTGATCAGTTCAACTCCTCAGCAGTAATGCCATCCATCAGAGAAAAACTCTAGTCAAGGTCATCTTCGACAGAAGTTTCGGATGTCACGAATTCAAAGTTGGTAGAAGGATAGTGGTCGTTATGTTTTGATGTAGCCCTGTTCCCTTAAATTACCATTCTCTAAACTTTGTAAATACTCTATGGAATCACGCGTTTGGTTGATCTCCATCCTATCAGTAAAATTTGAGCCCTTGTGCTTTTGTTTATAATTCTCATTTGTTTTAGCTTTATAGAACGACATTTTAACATGATCAGTGATTCTTGAAATAAAACAAAAAATGAATTCACTTGTCAAACTTTTTCTGCTTATATATTAAAGATGGCAATTCTTTTGACTGTTGAACATCGAAAGAACATCTCTCGCTTCTCCAGAAATAAGCGAGCTTCAAAGTACAGAATCAAAGTACTCCTTCTAAGTCCGACCAACATAGCTCCCCACGGGGACTATCCCTCCTAAGCAAGGTAGAATTGCTACTTTTAGACCAGCGATATCTCTTCGTCCCCCGCAGTGGCCGAGTATTCCGTCGTGTTCATCCACCAAGTTGTATGTCGCATCAGTTTTGTCAGCATATACATACATACATCATGCATTATTGATTTAAATTCACATTCATATTTCATCACTATCGCTCTAGTCGGTCTTGTCCCCTAGTGATAGAAGTCCTCTCAATCAAGTTGTCAGTCATTTCCTCGTCAGGAAATGTCGCGTCTGAACAATCTCTCTCCTCCAGTTTATTTCTGGATTGGAGTGGACCCTCGACCACTTTGATAACTTGAACCTCTGAAAGACCAGAAAATGTTCGACAAACATCACTCTTCGCCATTGAAGATGATATCCTCGCTTTCCCGGATTAAGGAAAATTCCCAGAGAAAGCCTCGCAACTACAGACTCTCAGCAACACATTGATTTTTCTCTCCGAAAAGTGAATGTTAAGAAAGGTCATCGACACCTCAAAATTGGATCACATCATATGGCATTTCTCCGAGAAGATCCCGAGAAAAGTATGATGCAATATCCCTAAGCGAAAGCAGTCTCTCAAGAGACTCGTTTTCCTCAGATAGAGTCGACAAATGGCGTCTCCAAACAGAGAAGTTTGTACACCTCTACAACTCAGACGACTGGGTTCCCCAGCAACTCTGACAGCAAAACTTTTCCATCAAATGGCATCTCCCCAGGAAAATTCGGCGAGAAGTTTGAGGAAAATCACTATGCATAGGATCACTTGTCAAAAAAGTTTATTGACAAAAGAAACTAAGACCAGTTCCTTGGTAGGAAACCAGGATCGAGGGGAAGTTTACAAAAGAAACTAAGACCAGTTCCTTGGTAGGAAACCAGGATCGAGGGGAAGTTTATTTCAGAAACTGAGACCAATTCCTTGGCTGAAAATCAGGACCGAGGGGCAGTTTATTTCAGAAACTAATACCAGTTCCTTGGTAGGAAACTTGGATCGTGGGGAAGCTTTTACCTTTTCTAAGCATCGTTGCTTAGCAAAAGAAGAGGGATGGGCAAACTGCCATTCATAACCACCGTCAAAATTTTGAGTATTCCGATATTTAATCCTCTTGCACCCCGAATGCCCGAATACCTTCACCATTCACACCTTCGGGTCCAAGAAGATTAAATAGGGGCATCTGTCATACCCTAAATTTTGACCACTAAGATTTTCCATCATTGTGCAAATCATCATCACAATATGGAGGAACCTTCATGCCTCATCAGTCTCCCCAAAGATGGGTGAGCATTCACTACTATCAAAAATTAAGGTTTCAAGCCCTCTCTGAGCTTTAGACAAAGGATCAATCAAGAATTGACATGATCTTCAACTTGTCTAACCTCTCAAACATCCACAAGGGATCAAGAGGACTCCCACATCAAGGATTAAGCACAAGGCTGCAACCTTCTAAGTGGATCAAGCCTCAAAATCAATAGTGTCACCAAATTAGGGTTTTGGTCGACCAGGGGCTCCAGAAGGAAATTTTCCTCTGAGCATGAGCCAATGCTTCAAAGAATAACCTAATATACTCCATGGAACATCATGAACCCAATCATCAAGTCAATTTTGCTTCAGGGGATGCATTCATCAAAATTCAGGAATTAGGGTTTCTTGACCTAATTCACCCCTAAGTTGACTTTTGGGACAAATCATGAGCCAAGACCTCAAGAGAGGATTTGAGGGTCTCTAATAAACCATATTGATCCATTTGCAACAATGGATTGATATAAGAAGCTTGAGCAAGAAGTCTCAATTTCATCAGAACCATAATTAGGGTTTCGCGGTAAAAGTCAACTGTACCTTTGACTTTTGACCAAGACATGCTCCCAAACCCTAGGACATGATTCAATACACCCTATGACACCTATGAAATCAATCCATCAAGTTTGATTTAGGTCAAGGACTTGATTTCATAGAGGATCGCACAGTTTGGAATTCATCTGACAAAAAGTCAACTGTGCACAAAAGTCAACTTTGACTTTTTGAGATTTTTCACAAATATGGTTCTTTGACCCTAAAATGATGTTAATGTGTGATTTGGATCACCATTCATCAATAGAAATCAAGAAAAGTGGGATAACTTGTAAAAGGGAGAACCATAAAAACTTAGAAAATTTTCTAAGTTATGGAACAAAGTGGCTAGGGTACCAACTTTGTTGGATCATAACTCCTAAACCACAAGGCCAATTTTCCCCATTCAAAGTTGGATTTGTAGCTCTCATGGCACTCTACAAAAGCTTCAAACACAACTCATTCCAATTCTCCATGGATTTTAAGTTAAGGAATTATCAAAATCACAAAAAGTGAAAATGTCACTTTTTTCCAACACTTGGTGAAATTTTTACTAAGTTAGAATCTGCCTTCACTTTTTCCCAAATGTAGGGGGATTTTTCACTTGGATCCAAAAGGTATCAAAACCAACTATGATCAAACAGTTGTTGTATCATATAAGGGCTTTCCAAAATGGCCAAGAACTCCATCAAATTCCACTTGAGCCATGAGATATGACAATGCCAATATGCCTTGCTGCAAACTGTCATGGCAAGGCAGATTTTGGAGTTTTGCTCGATTTTCCCAAATTTCGCAATGGGAAAGCAACTCTATCCATCTGAACACCTCAAGGGGGGACCAAGGAGGAACCAACTCTGATCCCAAGCCTCCCAAGTCTTTGGAACCAAAAGTAGCATGCCAAACCTAGAAATACTTAAAGGAGGGACAAGACTCCAATTTTGGATTGGAGCATTTAATGGATGCACCAAGGTGGCATGGACTGAGCGATTTCCAATTGAATTCAGTCAAGACTTATCCAAGACCAAGGGGACCAGCAGCCTGTGCCCTAACCTCTAGTCAATGGCTAGAGGAGACTTGGATTCTCATTGCTCAACATTGGCTAAACCTCTACTGCAGTTGGAATTCACTATTGCAGCCAAAACAAACTTGCTTTACTATAAATAGAGCTCAATTGTGTTCAGTTTGAGTACACCAAAGCACTACAACACTTGTTTTCCTCAAAATCTCTTTCTCTAGGCAAAAATACCTTCTTTAGCAAGGTAACTCTGAGTTTTTGAGTTAGAGAGCAATTCCGCCACAGCCCATGATCCAAACACATCCAATATATCATATCTAAGCTGTCCAAACTCTCACAAGTGACCTGTAACACCAAAATCACAAAGTCACCTCTCAAAACCTCAAAATGGGACTTTTGTGCATTTTTCAAGCCATGTCTTGATTCAGTCACTTTCCAAACCAGATAAAACCTCAAACACACTCCAAATATCAACCTTGAACTGTCCCAAATGGTTCCACACATCTGTAACGCCATTTGAGAGAGTTTCTATTTTGGTCATTTTTGCCCTTTTTGCAAGAAAGAGCTCAAACTTGATCCTGAGGTTTCCAGCTAATTCCAACCACCCTAAAAGCTTCTAAGAGATCATTTAAGGGTGTCCAAAGCATCAAATCATTTCTGGAACAAGTGGCTTGGCAGATTGCACAAAAGCTCCAAAAAGAGGTAAGCATCACAACTTGGATTATTTGGATCATACTTTCTTTTGATGTCCACTGATCATGCATCTCTTATACATGTTATATGTGTTGCGTTTGCACCAATTTATCATGTAATTCATGCTTGTACCAAGAGATGGCATAGAAAATGCAAATCATGGCCTATTTCAAAACCACTATCGGGTTTTTCAATAGGAGCATGATCTGAAAAAAAACACCACCACCATTGGATTCCTTGTGAAATTCTAGGCAGGATAGACCTAAATTTTGTCCCAATCCATGGAGAAATGAGAAAGTTATGACCTTCATATTTTCAACCAAAATCTTGCCTTGCCTTGCCTTGGGCCAAGCCAAAAACAAGGTAAGCCTTGTATATTTGTGGTTGTGTTTCAATTAACGGATGTATCACCACCCCGGTGGTAAGGCGCGCGCCCTATACACAAGAGGTCTGGGGTTCGAATCCCCCTCGCCCCAGATCCTCTTTTTGCTATTTTTCCACTTTTTTATTGTTTTTCATATTATTTTTAATGATTTGAAAAATTAATAACTCCCTCAATTTTAATTATTTTTTATTGGTTCTTTTTGCAAAAAATCACAAAAATTTTGAAATATTTTATTCCACAAAAAAATTAAGTTTATATTATTTATTTAATATAATTAGTATTTTTGTGAATAATTTTCGTTTTAATTGTTTTTTAAACATTTAAAAGTGAATATCTACTTTGAAAATCAAAACCAAATGAGTTTTAATTCATCTTGTGATTAAAACCTCATTTTTCAAACCTTAAACAAAAATCACAAGTGCTTTATTCAAACTTATTTGCTATTTTTATCATTTTTATTTGATTTTCTTTAAATATTTACTTTTAAAAGAAAACAAATTTAGGGTTTCCTTGATTTTCACTCAAACAAAACTTTTAAACACTCATGGGCCTCTAATAGAGTGTAAGACCCAACCCCCTTCGAACACCAAACCTTTTTGGGCCTCAGTCATTGTATAAGACCCACTGCGTTTTCAAACCTCGGCGCGATCGCCATTTTTCAAACAAAAAAAACCTTGGGCCTCCCCTTGAGCTGTAAGCCCCATCACTTGTACAAAAATAAATCGTTGGGCCTCTAATAGTGTGTAAGACCCAATCCCCTTTTAACCAAAACAATTTTGGGCCTCAGATATTGTATAAGTCCCTCTACGTTAAAAGAAAAATCTCAGCGCGATCGCCATTTTTCAAACAAAAAATTATCTGGGTCGACCCTCGTGTTATAAGCCCCATTCCTTTCTTTAAAACTTTTTTGGGCCTCTTGGTAGAGTGTAAGACCCAACCCTTTGTAGAAACCAAAATAATTTGGGCCTCAGTGTATTGTATAAGTCCTGATACCGTCAAAAAGTTCGGCGCGATCGTCGCCTTTTTAACAATCACCCTGGGCCTCTCCTTGAGCTGTAAGCCCCATCACTTGTATAAGAATAAACCTTTGGGCCTCTTGAGAGAGTGTAAGACCCATCACTTTGTACAGAAAACCTTTTTGGGCCTCAGTCACTTGTATAAGTCCCTGTATAAAACAACAGTGCAATCACTGATAAAACCTTGGGCCTCTCCTTGAGTTGTAAGCCCCAACAATCTTTTCAAAGCAATTTCTCCTTTGATTTTATAATATTGTTATCAAAGCTTTCTTTGTTGAACAACTAACAAAACAACATGGAAGCTCTACAACCGAGTAAGTGTTTACCCGCTTTCTTTATCCGCTTTCATATATATATATATATATATATATATATATAACTGTATTGTGGGGTTGCTCACTATAAGTCTTCTTTCACAAACTTTTATATACTTGTCAAATATCAACTGTGTAATACTAGTATAGTTATTTAGAGTTGTCCCCGGCAACTATGTCTAGCACTAGGTAAAGCCCCGTTGGTCACTCTTAAATACAAACAAAACTAGATCCCCATAGGATTACCAGACACAGTCTTCCCTCCTCTTGGGGTAAAATAATATGGAGACGTGAAAGGCAGCATTCTCGGTGAACCCTTTCTCAGACTGTCACTCTTAGAAATCGTCAAAGAAACTCTACTCCCCAGAGATGATCTTTTCTCCGTGAATGGCATCTCTTGAGTTTCTTCCAAATTATCGAACTTTCCTGGCTTGATCTATTCTATGTGAATAACATGTCTTGAATTTCTTGGGGTTTGGGGACCCACAAGCTTCCTAAAAGCATCTCCGCCTCCTCTTGGGCGTTGTACAAGGACCCTTCGGCTTCTTAAAAGCTCTCATGCCTTCTCTTAGGCTTAGCACAAGGACCCAGAGACCTCTACAGGTATAGGAACAGAACCTAGTCATCGATTTGATAGAGCTGTCTTTCTAAGTCAAATGTCAGACCAGTTAATGGGTTGACCTTCATCCCTTAACATACCAACCTTCTCTTAGGCATCGTACAAAGATCATTCACTTATCCGAGAATCGACTTCTCAAAACACCCGTAGACTTGGACAGTCTCAATACCCTTTGGATTTCCCATTTCCTTAAAGAACAGGAAATAACCCTGATCCTCTGATCAATCCCTAAGCACAACATTACCCATATAAGAACTGATTTTCTCTTTATCCAACATACTGGACCTGTCACTAAACTGAAACAATTACAATGGCCTCCTATTGGGCTTTGTACAATGATTCTCCCCAGCGGAGCTAACCTTTTCAGACTCTCTTGTTGAGTCACCCAATTCCAGCCTCCATCTCGGGCTTTGTACGAGATACCAAAAACACTCTCTTGTTGAGTATAAAAGACTCTCTTGTTGAGTCAATCCCTTTTAGCCTCCGTCTTGGGCTTCGTACAAGACACATAGAAGCACTCTCTTGTTGAGTCAACTCCTTTAGCCTCCATCTCGGGCTTCGTACGAGATAGAAAATCACTCTCTTGTTGAGTATAAAAGACTCTCTTGTTGAGTCAAACACCCTTTTAGCCTCCATCTCGGGCTTCGTACGAGATACAAAAAGCACTCTCTTGTTGAGTCAACCCTTTTAGCCTCCGTCTTGGGCTTCGTACAAGACACATAAAACCACCCTCTTGTTGGGTCACTAGCCTCCTCTTAGGCTTTGTATAAGGAAAACCCTGGTTGAGTCAATCAACCTTTTAGCATTAAAGTTGTACCTTGTTCATAGCATACAAACATCAACAACTCCCCTTTAGAGATGACAAATTCTCCCTAAAGTCAAAACCCTTTAGCTTCACATCTTGGGCTTCGAACAAGATACAAATAGACCCTTCAGCTTCACATCTTGGGCTTTGAACAAGATACAAACCACATTTAGCTTCACGTCTTGGGCTTTGAACAAGACACCAAAACAACCTTTTTCCTCCCATAGAATAGGAGGAACTACGATCGCTCTGATTTCCCTGTTTTGTTAAACAGGAATACATAGGCATAAGATTGAAAGATCTTAGCGAGCACATTAATTAAAAACATCAAACCCAGTACCTATCCAAAATCCCCATAAATAGTCTAGTCATTTCATTCTTAACAAAATAAGCAGAGAGAGGCCCACAATCTAAACCGCATCTGTAAACCAACAGTTATCTGTTTAAACTCAGTATGCAAGCAGGGTTAATCAGAGACATCTATTTCCCTTCCTTAGTCAGCTTAATAGGATAAAAAATGAATCGACCTGTAGTACCCCAGAGCGACAGTGCTTAAGAACCACGTCCAAAATCGCTCGCTACATGTATGTTTGTGACGAGAGAGAAAAACACATTTAAAGATTTGGGTCTGATGCTGATTTTTGTGAAGGCATGTATACATGATTTCTTAACCATCCTCCATTAAACAGGTGATAAATTTTTACTTGTAACTCGGATTTAAGCGATTCTTAAATTTCTGGATCTACACGAAATTCCCTTCATTTTGATATATAATTTCGTGTCAGGAAGGTCTGTATTGAAGGAGATAAACGTGTTTGAAGTTGAGCAGTTATTGTTGGAAATGGGTAAGATGGGACTACGGGTTTGATGGTGTTGGAGGTGAAGTTTTGACCAAGGTGGGAGTCCAATTGCAGCAGGGCTATCATCCTAACCTCCATTGATGCAAGGTGAGTTCCATTAGGTAGAACCTTGGGTAGAAGCTGGGGATTTTATGCCATGAATGAGGGGTTAGGGTTTATGAGTGATTTGGTGTTTTTGCATGATCAATTAGAATGACATGTTTGCACTATAATCTGAAATTGCATGTTGATTGTGATTCATGAGTTCTATAGTTATAACCATGAGAATTTTCATGCTTGGGATGATTTGGTATTTTAAGGGTTTGAAAGAAAAATCCCTGGAAATCATGTTTAGATGATGCAAATTGATAATCTATGCCAAGTATGTGATCTAAATATGTTTGTTAGTTGTTAGAAGATGCATGCAATGGAGTATTGGTGAGAAACCGCTAAGAGATGAAATGCTTTCAGTGTTCGCGAACGGTGGACCTCCGTAGTTAAGTACTGATGAGACATAGCTAGTTCTGTACATGGGACATGACACATATGCTTGTTTTTCGTATGCAAACATGTTATGATATAATAAGTTTAAGTGAGCTAGTTATGTTAAGAAGTGAATTCATGTATTATGTTAAGCATGTATGAAGTAAACGAATGGCTAGCTGAATATGATTATGTGTGCTCATGTTTTATCATGTTTGATATGTTTTAAGGCAACCTTGTCAGTGAATAATCTGGTGTATACACGATGATGGTTCGACATTGTATGTTTAGTATTACGCGCGTACGCAATGGGAATGATCTGGTGTATTACTGGTACTATTATGAAGTGAGGCATTATGTTTTATAATGCATACATAAAATGCTTGCCTAATAGAAATTACCTGGTGAGTGGGACCCTAGGATCAGTGTTATCCGAAATAGGGAATTGCTTAGAATTGAAAAGGAGAAAATTTGGTATTATACGGTACACCCCAATTCTGGGGTAAAGGAATCAAGGGGGGTGAAAGTTGGTATTGTCCGACTAATGTTAATGCGTAGTTCAAAACGTATGAGAGTAAGTCCCATTAGATGGAAGGTAGGAGAACTATGGATACCGCCTTATTAGACTAATCCTGAGAGAAGGCGGCGGATAATTTTCGGAAACCACCTTAAAGGACTTAGTTATATTAGAAGGGGGTAGAAACTTTTGTAACACCTTACCATGATGGGTGGCGGGTTGTCGATAGTTAACGACGTTCGAAACACTAGCTGGGCTAGAGGTTCGTCAAAGACTTTGATGTGATAGATCTGTAACTCTTATTGTTCTATGTGGCTCGGAAACTTCCGTAACACCTTACTATGATGGGCGGCAGGTTGTCGATAGTCAATGACGTTTGAAATACTAGCTGGGCTAGAGGTTAGTCAAAGGCTTCGATGTGATAGATCTGTAGCTTCATTTGTTCTATATTGTTCGTGTGTTTAAGTTATTAGCTTATACGTTATTGTGAAGCGTGTTATGCTTCGTTCCTTAAATCCTATGAAATAGTATAAAGGTGATTACTAATAGGATGAGATAAGGATAATGTACCCTGTAGAACCGAGTGGACCCATAAGATAAGGGAACTCATTAAGATTTAGTAATCTCGTCCCATGTTATTGATCATTTTTTTCAGGTTCAAGATTAGTTTGAAGATTCGCTGGAAGGCTTGTCTCGGATGCTCTGGAGAGCAGTTGGCTTGGAGATCGTGCCAGATCTTGTTTTCCGTTGTGTAGTTTCCTTGATGACACTTGTTGTATACATTTTAGTTTAGTTTTCTTTTTGTATACAACTTGTTGTATTTTCTTTAAAGCTTTTGTATGTACTCAGAACCAATTTTAATGTTTCATGCATAATATACTAGTGAATTATGTGTGGGGTGTTACAGTTGGTATCAGAGCTGGTCGATTCTCGGCCGAGCCATGAGACATCACTAGCAATTCCTTTTTTTTTCTCAAATGTGGGCGTTGCTATCCTGATTTTATTGGTATCTCATTTAGTTGTTGAACTTGATCAACTCAACGACTGAGTGCATGACAGTAGGATCATGGTAGAACCGCCACGAGGATGTGTAAACTTGTAAGTGTTGGGAACCTGAGTAGTAAGAGTTGGTTAGGTGATGGTTTGATTACCAGACCTAAGTAGAGTGTCTGACGTAGAAGGGTTTACCACAATAGTATTGTGGAAGGAGTTGACGAAAGTTGAAATGTGTAGGCATTCGGCTGGACATAATGCACTCCTCGGATGGTTAGTATAGCATAGTAAGTTCGAGAAACGCAAGTGGAGCCTGCAGATGGAGTTTCCTACATCGGGATTGAGTCCTAAGTAAACAGGATGCATTACCCAGTCATTGCTACCAATGAAGGTTGGTGTTAAGAATCGTAAATGGAAACTGTGGATGTTGGACAAGAAGACCAGACCTTTTGTCATTCTCATGTTGCTAAGTGTAGGAATGGCAAGTGCTAGATGTTAAGCCTATTCATCTTACTCTAATCATCAATAATTTGTAAGGGGATTGGACGAATCTGTGGAAGGTATGATTTTCCCATTTCGGGAAGATCTAGTCTATTCAAATGGTGAGGCAGACTACTGCAACTCATCACTTCTTGATCTGCATAAGCCCTAGAACTATGCTAGGCGGAGATTGAAATAGATGGGGACATGGAGTACGTTAGACCATGTTCCTTGCAAAACATGAATTACCTAACCCTGAGTAAGGCCATAAAACTATGCTAGTCGTTAGGTGTTAGATGAGCATAATCTAGTGACAATTTAAATTATTTGACGGATAATCACCAACTGCGATTGTTGCTAGTCAAGGATGACTAAGTTAAGAACCGACTGGATGGAGATAGAGCTATCAACAGTTGAACCCCGAAGGCTAAATATTCCAAATTAATCTGGTGTGTATCCAAGACTCGAATGGACGAGGCATGAATCCAGAATTTACCCAAGTGTATCTCGATTGGTAAGGATGACCTAGAGAAATTCAGGTAGCGAATATGGAACGTTGTGGCTCCTACACTATGTATGACCTAATATGGGCTAGGATGACAGAGTTTCACGTGCATGAACCTTAATAGGCGTTGGATAATTTTCCTAAGAATGGTTGACATTGAGGTCGGCTTCAGTTGGACAATTTCATGATAATCGTAGTGGGTCACATCCCAAAAGTAGAACGGCGGGAAAAAACCGTAAGACTAATGCCTTGAGGGATTTGTCCCAAAAAGTAGGTAAGCATGTAAGTTGTTAGATCAGTTCTTAAGGGTAATGTATAGGGAACCCAGCTACGTCGTGAACTTTTGGAAATGGCGAATCGCTTGGACATACTTGAATACCGAGTAGGTCATACTGCTAGGTGGTAATTTGCTTGTTGTTAATACACCTGAGATATCAATATGGTGTGCTTGTGGGGCATGTCTAGGCGTATACTCACTTGGGATACTCATCAAGACTATCGGTATGGTGTGCTTGCTTAGCTTAGAGGGAGGCGTATACTACTATGATGTTCTCTAGTATGTTGGTATGGGTATGCATGTGTGTGTGCCAACGCTTATATGAACCATGTCAAGTATTATGAGTAATGGAGTTAATTTTGAGCCATGGCATACATAGTGGTGGAATAATCATTCAATTCTCTTATGCATGTATTGCGTGGATGATCGTAAGTATGATGTTCGATGTGAATTGAATTCATAGCAGGTCAAACCTAGTTGGTGCTAAAGAAGGATGAACTTTGTGATGTAGCACTCTTAGGAGTGAGACTGGAAGGGTTTGAGCGTTTACCTTAATGTAGTTTCTGCTCAACTATATGGGCGTCGTGGCCATAGGATATGGGTAGGGATCATTGTACATACGGGGTAGCTACTTGAGTACATGGCCCCGGAGTTAGACCACCATGTTAGTACTACCAAACAGGTATAACACCACAATACCGCTATCGTGCACGAGATGTGTGAGTTGTCCTTTCTGACAGATGTGGGACAATGTTGATCTAGAACTCAAGGTAGGATTTAGTTTTGGTACTCGTGAGACGCGGAACCAAATTCTCATAAGGTATATGTGATAAGGATCCGTATGTCGCGCTCGATAGTGGATAACTATCCAAACAGGCAATAGTGGGATGTATCAAGTCCTGATACTACGTTTATGAGGACCCTGAGTGGTCATGGTTTCGTGGGTGATATCAGACTACACCTTATAGATGTTTCTTGTTTCGTGGAGTGTTAAGTGGATATTTGTGCGTCAATGCCTGAGGTGGAACTAATGTGTGATCATCATATTCAGGCCAGCACATTGTGTGGTTATTCTTTAGCATTGGTAATCAGTGTTAGAATAGATGAAGTATATCTTGGGTTAGCTCGATGTGAGATATATCTAGGGGAGTATCTATAGATCCTCAGGAGTGAAGAAATGTCAGTCTCTGTAAAGCAGAGGCACATTGGTTTTGGAGTGCCGAGAAATTTCAAAGGTGAACGCTCAAGGTGCGAAGTATGATTCCTTGCATTATAACTACACTTTAGTAGTTAGAAATGCTACATTAGGGAAAGTAGCCGAGGAAATCAGTTTAGTGTCAGATTCAAAAACAAAAGGGCATTAGATGACTGTGTGAATGGAGTGCGACTGTGAAAGTAATATTATATCGGTTAAGTCACATAAGTTATTAGAGGTGTTATCACACCAACGGTATGAAGCTGTATGATTGGGAAGAAGCTATGGAAATTGGGCAAAGTTATCGTAGCAGTTGTACGATGTGGAAGTCGGTATGGTAAGACGGACTCCTATTCAGTGAGTATTTGGCTTTAGACGTTCTGGAACCGAAGCGTGTGACCAAGTTGTGTTCAAATGGACCTAACCCAGGATGATGGAATAGTTAGTGACCTAATTTTTGGAATTTCTCAACCTCGAGGAGTAGTTGTTGATGAGTGTGTTTAAGATTCTAGCATGTATCATGATTGGACGAATGTCGAGAAGGAACTATTGCTATTAAGGGAATAAGTTTAGTAGAGTAATGGAACTAAGTGGATTGTGGATGTAGTGTGATTTAGAGGATTTCAAGAAGTGTGTGACCAATTGAGATCAGAGTAGCGTAGCAGACGAAAGAAACCTGATAATCCTATAGTGAGTATGGATGGACTACTTGTACGATAGTGTTTGAGTGGAGACATCTTCCTAAGAGAAACTCGTCGAAGCAATGTTTTGTTCATCTTAGTCTCTCAAAGATCCACTGTAATCTAGAGAGGTACGGTTGATGGACCAGCTTAGAGGAGACTCCATGGTTGATATGTGATCAGATGTTCATGGGTCGACGGTTGAGCTTGTGAGTATCAAGGGTTAGACAGAGTATCATGGCCATTAGAGAGGTTAAGGACAAGTGAAAGATTTTACTTGACGTAGACTCATTGTGGCTAGGTCTTATGCACTAGTAAGCGTGTATGGAGACTTAGACAGTAGTTGCGGGATAACCGTGAGGATTTACTCTCCACTGGCGAAACGTTGTGTGCAGTTGTTAGGCATAAGGGTTGTGAGTTGCAAAACTGTACACTCATGTGGTTCTCAGTGTCTGTGTTACAACCAAGATTAAAGGGAGGACCGAAGTGAGAAGCTTTGGTTGCATAGTGAAGGTAGACTTGTTGCAAGTCATTCTAAGAATATGGGAATTAAAAGTCAAGACCAAAGGACTTAGTAAGCACGTGTATGACTCCGTATAGACTTGTGTGAAAGTAAATCTGAAGCGTCGTCATTGGAGAGGAAAGTCGCAACAGGAATCTCTTGGAATGGCGGTACTTCAAGAAACCAAGGGAAAAGAAGTGGAAAATCAGTGCATATGTTGAGCAAGATGAGCTTGGCAAACATTGAGGATTTCTCCACAGGGTGATCGGAAGGAATTCGAGGGGGAATTCTATTTAAGGGGGGGAGAATGTAACATCCCTATTCTCTAAGCATGAGAATAAAAGCTAATGAGACCATTTGGTAATTAAGAGTTGTTAAAAGAAACTAAATGGATTAGTTGGAATCAAAAGGTTTTGGTTAGGAAGTAACTAAATGGCAAACGTGTAGTTTACACCTAGTTGAAGGGTAAAATGGCCATTTCCACTTGAATGAGTAAGTTAAAGGCTTGTTTGGGTAGAGATAACCTCATTGTCTCATTCCAAATCAGATTTTGTGAATAAGAAAGAAGGAAGAAGGATCTTAGAAGCAAGAGAGAAAGGTGGAACTCATGTTCATCATTTCCAATCTTTTTTTCGCACTTACGGAACAGGCTTCACTAAACAGGTAATAACTTTTCACTCGTAACTCCGATTGAAGCGATTCAGGACTTTTTGGAAAGCTTACGGAATTCCCTACATTTTAAATATAAACTTTGTCTTCTGCATATTGGTGATGAGAGAGAAAAATGCATTTGAAGATTTGGGTCTGATGCTAATTTTGGTGAAGGCATGTATACATGATTTCTTGACCATCCTCCATTAAACAGGTGATAACTTTTTACTTGTAACTTGGATTTAAGCGATTCTTGAATTTATAGAATCTGCACGAAATTCCCTTCATTTTGGTATATAATTTTGTGTCAGGAAGGTCTATATTGAAGGAGATAAACATGTTTGAAGTTGAGCAGTTATTGTTGGAAATGGGTAAGATAGGACTACGGGTTTGATGGTGTTGGAGGTGAAGTTTTGACCAAGGTGGGAGTCCAATTGCAGCATGGCTATCATCCTAACCTCCATTGATGCAAGGTGAGTTCCATTAGGTAGAACCTTGGGTAGAAGCTGGGGATTTTATGCCATGAATGAGGGGTTTGGGTTTATGAATGATTTGGTGTTTTTGCATGATCAATTAGAATGACATGTTTGCACTATAATCTAAAATTGCATGTTTATTGTGATTCATGAGTTCTATAGTTAGAACCATGAGAATGTTCATACTTGGGATGAGTTGGGGTTTTAAGGATTTGAGAGAAAAATCCATGGAAATCATGTTTAGATGATGTAAATTTATAATCTATGCCAAGTATGTGATCTAAATCTGTTAGTTAGTTATTATATAATGCATGCAATTGAGTATTGGTGAGAAACTGCCAAGAGATGAAATGCTTTCAGTGTTCATGAACGGTGGACCTCCGTAGTTAAGTACTGATGAGACATAGCTAGTTCTGTTCATGGGACATGACACATATGCTTGTTTTCGTATGCAAACATGTTATGATATAATAAGTTTAAGTGAGCTAGTTATGTTAAGAAGTGAATTCATGTATTATGTTAAGGATGTATGAAGTAAACGAATGGCTAGCTGAATATGATTATGTGTGCTCATGGTTTATCATGTTTGATATGTTTTAAGGCAACCTCATCAGTGAATAATCTTGTGTATACACGACGATGGTTCGACATTGTATTTTTAGTATTACGCGCGTATGCAATGTGAATGATCTGGTGTATTACTGGTACTATTATGAAGTGAGACATTATGTTTTATAATGCATACATAAAATGCTTCCCTAATAGAAATTACCTGGTGAAAAGGAGAAACTTTGGTACTATATGGTACACCCAAATTCTGAGGTAAAGGAATCAAAGTGGTGAAAGTTAGGATTATCCGACTAATGTTAATGCGTTGTTCAAAACGTATGAGAGTAAGTCCCATTAGATGGAAGGTAGGAGAACTATGGATACCGCATTACTAGACTAGTTCTGAGAGAAAGCGGCAGATAATTTCCTGAAACCACCTTATAGGACTCAGTTATATTAGGAGGGGGCAGAAACTTCTGTAACACCTTACCATGATGGGCGGCGGGTTGTCGATAGTCAACGACGTTCGAAACACTAGATGGGCTAGAGGTTCGTCAAAGACTTTGATGTGATAGATCTGTAACTCCTATTGTTCTACGTGGCTCAGAAACTTCCGTAACACCTTACTATGATGGGCGACGGGTTGTCGATAGTCAACGACGTTCGAAACACTAGATGTGCTAGAGGTTCGTCAAAGGCTACGATGTGATAGATCCGTAGCTCCATTTGTTCTACGCAGTTCGTGCGTTTAAGTTATTAGCTTATATGTTATTGTGAAACGTGTTATGCTTCGTTCCTTAAATCCTATGAAATAGTATAAAGGTGATTACTAATAGGATGAGATAAGGATAATGTAGCCTATAGAACCGAGTGGACCCATAAGATAGGGGAACTCATTGAGATTTAGTAATCTCATCTCATGTTATTGATTTTTTTTTTCAGGTTCAGGATTAGTTTGAAGATTCGCTGGAAGGCTTGTCTCGGATACTCTAGAGAGAAATTGGCTTGGAGATCGTGCCAGATCTTGTTTTTCGCTGTGTAGTTTCCTTGATGACACTTGTTGTATACATTTTAGTTCAGTTTTTTTATTATATACGACTTGTTGTATTTTCTTTAAAGTTTTTGTATGTACTCAGAACCAATTTTAATGTTTCATGCATAATATACTAGTCAATTATGTGTGGGGTGCTACACTATTTTAGAACTATTTTAAACAAGACTTCAAATGATCTGTTCAAAGGAAGAAAGCCAAGCATTTCATATTTTCATCAATTTGGATGTACATGTTATATCCTAAATAATAAAGTCCATCTGCAGTAATTTGATGCCAAAGCTCAAAAGGGTGTCTTTTTGGGATACTCTAAACGCTCTAAGGTATACAAAGTACATAAATTTGAAACCAATATGGTTGAAGAGTCAATACACATTAAATTTGATGACAAAGAGTCTGATCGTAAAATGTCAGGGCTAGTTCAATTTTTTTTAGAAAATCTGTGTATCTAAAGACACATCATGAACTAGAGGTTCAGAAGGCGGAATTCAGAAGATAGCAATCTATCAAAAGTTAGATGTTCATAAGCTATTAAAATTTCAGAAGCTAGTGATCCATAAGTTAATCAAACCTCTGAAGCTCTTCCAGTTGAAGAATCTGATGAAGCAAAAGGTGCCTCCTCAGATGCATCATAATCCAAAAAGACCTTCAAGTACAAGTCTTCTCATCCAAAATATTTAATTCTTGGAAACAAAGATAGCCCTAGAAAGAGAAGTTCTGCCTTTAGAGAAGAGAATTCAATGCTATAACTACTCTCCATGACTTAACATACTTTTGTTTATGAAGCACTTTCTGATGATGGTTGGATTGTGGCTATGCAAGAATAGTTAAATCAGTTTCAAAGAAATGATGTATGGAATCTGGTACCCAAATCTTTACATAAGAACGTTATTGGAACGAAATGGGTATTCAGAAACAAGTTCAATGAGCAAGGAAAATTGGTAAGAAATAAGGCTAGACTTGTAGCTCAAGGCTACAGTCATCAAGAAATTATATATTTCTCTTAAACCTTTGCACTAGTTGCAAGGTTAGAGGTGATTAAGTTACTCCTCTCTTATGTTGTTACTCATGACATTATTTTATACCAAATGGATGTTAAGTGTTCATTCTTAAATGGAGTCATTTCTGAAGAAGTGTATGTCAAACAACCAGCTGGGCTTGAGGACTCGGTCCACCCAGATTATTTTTTCAAATTTAAGAAATCACTATATGGACTTAAACAAGCTCTCAAAGCTTGGTATGAGAGACTAGGTAATTTTCTGTTAGAAAATGGATTTCAAAAAGGGCAAGTAGATACTACACTCTTAAAAAAAACACTAAAGAATGATATCTTAAATGTCAAAGTCTATGTTGATGATATTATATTTGGTTGAATTAATGCTTTTCTTTGCCAATATAAAGAGAAAGTATATGTTCATCAGACTAAGTATACAAAGGAGCTTCTAAAGAAGTTCAAGCTTGATGATTGAAAGATCATGAGCACTCATATGCATCCAACCTGCAATATGAGCAAAGAAGAGAGCAACACCAAGGTCTGTCAGAAGATGTATGGAGGTGTGATTGGCTCTCTTCTCTATTTATCAGCTTTTAGACCAGATATTTTATTTAGTGTCTGTCTATGTGCAATATTTCATTCAGATCCTAAAGAGGCACACTTAATATTAATTAAGAGGATATTTAAGTATCTAAAGGGAACAACCAATATAGGGCTTCTTTATAAAAAAATCCCTATATTATAAGCTAGTTGAATTCGGTGATGCTGACTATCTAGGGATAGAATTGAGAGAAAATCCACTAGTGGTAGCTGTCAATTCATAGGTGATGACCTAATATCATGGGCTAGTAAAAGATAAACAATTATTGCTTTATCTACAACAGAAGCAGAATACATATCAATTGCAAGTTATTGCACATAACTACTCTGGATGAAATATCAATTGGAAGACAATCAGGTAAGTGGAAGCAATATTCCAATCTTTTATGATAATAATGCTGCTATGTGTTTGGCAAAGAATCCTATTCAACATTCTAGAATCAAGTACGTAGAAATAAAACATCATTTTATTAGAGGTTATCTTCATAATGATGTGATAAATATGCAGTTCATTGATATAGATCATCAATGGAATGATATATTTACAAAGCCTCTTACTGTTGAAAGACTTGATTTTATAAATAAAAAAATCTGAACATTCATTTTGTTAAAGATTAGTGGTTGCTTCAGAATGAAGGATCAAAGTCTGATGATAATTAGAAGCTATTGTGGTCAGAAACTCTGAACAACCTTCTGATGGATAGTAGCATCTGATGCAACTAAGCCTCTGATGCTCAGAGTTTGATTTGTTGCCTCTGATAACATATAAGTGGGAAAATTTATTTTTGACATCTGTCCACTTATGTGTCATGAATCTGAAAGGTTTTCTGACACTTGGTTTCTCAGTTGTTGGATAATAACTTATGGTTAATGATGTAAGTGTTTTTGAATACTTTGTCTTATCCCTATCTGCCATTACCATACACTTTATTTCAATTAGATTCCTTTGTGTCTCTGATTGGTCTCTGTGTTTTTTAGTTATTAGACTTTGAATCAGTAAGTTATCTATATAAAAAGATTTTCTAGTTCAGAAGGTCCTAAGTCGGAATTCTTCTGAGATTTTTCTTCCTTCTGATCTCTGAGTTATATTAATGGATCTAACCAATCATGTTTATTTAAGCAAAGGAATGCGACTTCTATCATACTCTTTCCTTCTCTTAACAAAATTGTTTGTGTTACCATTGGGAATCATTTTTCTGGATAAATTAAATCTTGTTTTTATTCCCCTTATTTCATCTCCTTTATAGTTGTGTGTTTAAAAATTTTTTTAAACTCACTTTAATTTTCTTTAACACACACATAACACAATATTGGTTGAAATGGTTGAAAGTCTCTCTAGGAGATTATTGTTGATGGCTCAAATTGGTTGCTAATGACTAAAGGATCATATATAAAGGCAAAGGATCTGTTATTGTTGATAATAGATTATTACAGATCCTAATTCATTATCTTAAGTAACTAGATGCACTACAAATCCTTTTTCTCAGAATTCTCCTGGATGAAAAGCACGATGTTTGAGGTAGTTCATCTAGTCTTCATCAGCATCTGAATCATAGTCATAAGCTGGATACTGAATAATCTTGAGTTTCTTTATCTTGGAGATTGGTGTTTTCCCCACCAAAGAAGCTGCTGCATATGATCCAGGGTGTGACTTCTAACCTCCAGCCTTACTGAAATTATCTTTTGTGCGTTTTCTTCCTTCAACATCTTTGACAACTTTGCCAATCTCCTTGGAAGAACTCTCCTTGGTATTATTAGAAGACTTACTCATATTATCAGTTATCAGAAGAGGAATATGAATATGAGTGTGACTTTGATGGTAACGGAAGACAGGTTTTATAGAGAGTTTTGGATAAAGCGGAATCAATATTGATAATTATCCACCAATGGACTTTGGAGATATATATATTCTTGGTTTTCTAGCACATCTCCCTAGCCTTGACTGCCTTATTCCTATCAAATGCTCAGTTTTTAGAACCTGCGTTGACCATCTTGAGAATTCAAGAGTTGGTTCCCAACCATTCTAGCCAGTTTTCAATTACCTTCTCAAAATATTCTCTAAATAAGTTTTGAAAAAGGGGAAATCAAATATGATTGTAAATTTATATTTATCCATATCTGCTAAAATCACAAACATTGTTTGTCGCCCAAACATTATTTTTTGGATTAGCTTATGCTCAGATTTTTTTGTGTGCTCTGACTCACTTTTTTTTATTAAATGATATTTTTCTTCAATATCTTTTCTAGTTCCTTTAATTATTTTTGTTGATGACAAAAGGGGGAGTAGATATAGAAGTAATTAAACACTTGAGACATGACAATTATATATGTGCTTTAAATGTTTAAATTTAATTAATCTGGATAGGACTTAGGGGGAGCTTATAAACCTCACCCTATGGACTTTTAGACTCGGGAGAGGAGGCTTACAAACATCAGACCCTGCAGTCAACTAGTTAATTAAACTATCAACCATTGTTCTTAAATACTTATGTTTGTCATCATAAAAAAGGGGGAGATTGTTGGAACAAAATTGGTTTGTCCCATGTCCCTTAAGTTTTGATGATAACAAAGTATTTAAAGAACAATTGTGTATACTAATGTTTTTTCAAGTGTGAAAGAACATAGACTAAAATTTCATATAGAATACAAGTATTGGTTCTAACTATGAACATTCAATTAGAAGCTTAAGGACCAAACTATTAAGAGATCGGTGTCTAAAGGTCAAAGTTTGAAGAAGTCAGTCTCTAAAGACCAGACTTTAAAGAAGCCTGTTTTTTATTATCATAACCCAAGTCTGTCAAAGCGCAAAGACCAAGGTGACTTTAATAGCTAATTTCGTTTATAGCAAAGATTTTTCAAACTAGCCTTCACCTAACTTGAAAATTTGGTGAAACATCCCAACGTCATTTTTGAAGCTTCTCAAAGGACACTATTGTGCTGCATCTTTAATGAATATATTTTTCTCTATTTAAGGAGCTAATAGTCTTGAAGAAAAACACACCAATTGACACCAAAAGAGAAGTTACTCTGTCAACATAAAAGTACATGTATAACTTAGGATTTCTTATCCTTGTATATCTTAGAAATCCTTAAGTCTTAAAAGAGTCTATTTGCATTGTATTCTTTATACACCTCTGATTCTATATCGAGTGTATTTTCCCAACAATCATTTATCTACTAGGTAGATGATTTTAAGTCTCTTACTTAGTGTTTCAGCATTGGAAGTCTCTTACTTATGTTCTCGAGCAAAGAAGTATCTTACTTTAGTGTTTGAGAAAATGATGTCCCTTGCTTGTGTGCTTGAGCATAAAAGTTTCTTACTTTAGTGTTCGAGGAAAGCAAGTCTCTTGCTTGTGTGCTGGAGCACATAAGTATCTTACTTGTATGTTTGAGAAAAGGAAGTATCTTACTTGTGTGCTTGAGAAAATTGTAATCTTGTGTGCTTATAGTGGAAATCTCTTGTAAGTACAAAGGGACTAGATTACTCTCAAGCTGTGAGAGGAACCATGATAACTTTGTGTGTTATTCTTCTTTCTTGCATTTCATATCTGCTGCCTATTACTGACTATATCAGATTCTACAAACTTGTGTTTTGAATATGACCATGAGTATTAAAACAAAATTAAAAGTCAACATAATTCAACCCCTCCTCTTTCTTGTATTTATCCCACCTTCATGGTGTCCATCAGCAAGACATAAGTTATTATGTGTTGCAACTATTGCAGGTGTGGTTTAGTATTTCTCTACCCAAGATTCACTTTGTCTATACGCGAAAAATATAGAGTCGGCACTGAACATTATTTATTCTAGAGGAAAGGGAAAATATCGATAAAACTCCAAAAGGTGAATAAAATGGTCGTTGCAACCAAATTTAGGTTCGAAAGTCAGTTATGCGAGGGGACGGTATTATCATCCCTCACATCTGTTGTACTCAATGGGAAGCGTTTTGAGTTTTCTTTGCACGGATGGGTGTTGCTATCTAAAGGTTACTTACGAAAAGGGAACAAGTTTTATAAATTAGTGTACTCATAAAGATCTCGCAATCTTGTGCCTGCGTATCCTCATAATACAATAAGGAAATCAGAGCTCCATAGTTTGGGGTAGAAAATTAGTGTTTGTTGGTTGTTTTTATTGAACAGTGTTAACATTCACATTCTAGAAGTTAAATGTTGCTTGTATGCTCGCGGATGGGAGACTTAAGCGTTGTTTGTATTGCGGTAGAACGGAAGTAACATGTCCTTTCTGAAAAGGTTTTGAAAAGATTCAATAAAGAGAGAAATAAATTTGACCAGTTAAAGTTGATTTTAAGTTTTGATATAATTTATTTTGAATTGAATTGCATTAAAGTCTATGAATGGAGGCAAATACTTTGAGTAACTGGGGCTTACCTCCCATACTCAAAGATACTCTAGACAAGGGTTGGAATAATCCCTACCATCATTCTCCATTGCTTAAGGCTAGTGGCGCGCAATTCACATCGTATTTTTAAGTGTTTTTGAGTTTATTTGCAAAAAATGGTTTTAGTCTTAAAAGAGAAAGGAAAAGGAAAGGGATAAATCCTAGAAGCTGAAGTCTTGATATCCAGTCTCCATGCAGTGTCTGTGTAGAAGAAAACTTATCAATTATTATACTTAAATTACACTAAAGTCTATGCACAAAGGTAAATACTTTGAATAACTAGGGCCTAAGCCCCTTACTCATAGGTACTCTAGACAAGGATAGGAATAATCCCTCACATCATTCTCCGTTGATTAAGGCTCGTGGCACACAATTCGCGTCAAAACTGACAAGCGCTGAAGAACCTTTGTTGTGCTTGAATAGTAATCCAGTCTCAAGTTTATCTGTAATGTTTGTCTGACTCGTATTTGTTAGAACAAGATTTGTTCATGACATATATCCTTTGGATTTTGATGATAACAAAATGTTGAAAGAAAAATGGTGTTATCTAATGTGTGTTCTAAGTATGCAAGTTCTAAAGCTTAAGAAGAAACCATTCCGAACCTGATAGAAGAACACGTTTAAGAGAAGCTGAGTTACTGGCTTCTGATGGCTCAAAACTGATGCACATTATTAAGTGAAGTCTGATGATATAGGTTTGCATAGACTCTGAAGCTGAATGTATCAAAATCAGAAGAGCAATATATTGTCTCTACACTTAGTGAATGTATCATCTTCTGGTGATCTTTCAGAACCATGAACTAAGCTAAAGTATTCGTACTGCAGAAAGAAAGCCTCAATGTAAAATCAGTTTGTCAGCTAGAGTCTGTGCTCACATGGCTCAAGAAGAGTTGACATGCTTTATAGATATCTACTCTCAACGGATCTATAGTACAAGATCACAAGGAAGACACTTTGGTTAAACATGTTACAAAATGGATAAAGATCTTTTGGTGTTTCCATCTTCAACGTCTCTTAGTACCATGGAGTAACAAAGACACTTGTACAAGTTATCTCTTCCAACAACTATTCTTCTACAATTGCTATATAAGTAGCTGAAGATTCAATCTAGAATTAACAACAAGGAAGATAAAGAAAGAGAGCCAAGAAGAAAAGAAGTGTTCCACGCTTCTATTAGAATGGAAAAATAACAAGATCAACAATGGCAACACAATAGAGTATGCATAATTTTTGTTATATGCTATAAATTGTACAAAGCCTTAAGATTTCTTAAACATTGAATAAGAAATCTTAATTGTTGTGATATTTGTTATGGTTATTTACCATGTACCTCTGATTGAATATCAAGTACACCTTGTTATCTATTATGCTAAATAAATTGTTTAGTAGTTTAGAAAGAAAGTCTCTTGCTATGTGCTTGAGCATCAAAGTCTCTTGTTGTGAGCTTGAGTCAAGTAAGTCTATTGCTATGTGCTTGAGCATTGAAGTCTTGATCAGTTATTGATTGAGCAAGGAAGTATTGGACTGCAGGTATAAGGAAAAGTCTTGAATTCGTGGGATTTGAGCAGGGAAGTCTTGTACCGTGGGTCTGAGCAGAAGTCTTGAACTTGAGGGGTTTGAGCAGAAGTCTTGAATCCGTGAGATTTGAGTAAGGAAGTCTTAGACCGTGGGTCTGAGCAGAAGTATTGAACCTAAGGGGTTTGAGCAAAAGTCTTGAATCCATGGGATTTGAGCAGGGAAGTCTTGGACCATGGGTCTGAGCAGAAGTCTTGAATCTGTGGGATTTGAGCAGGGAAGTCTTGGACCGTGGGTCTGAGCAGAAGTCTTGAACCTGTGGGGTTTAAGCAAGAACTCTTGAATTTGTGGAATCTAAGAAGGAAGTCTTAGGCTGGGGGTCTAAGAACGAAGTCTTGAACCTGAGGGGTTTAAGCAGGAAGTCTTAGATTCGTGGACTCTAAGCAGGAAGTCTTGGGCCGAGGGTCTAAGCGGGAATTCTTGAACCTGAGGGGTTTAAGCAGGAAGTCTCAGGCTGAGGGTCTAAGCAGAAAAGTCTTATGTTTGAGGGCATAAGAAATTGTAATCATGATTTGATTATAGTGAAAA
Organism: Lathyrus tuberosus; assembly: GCA_022829125.1. NCBI lineage: Eukaryota > Viridiplantae > Streptophyta > Magnoliopsida > Fabales > Fabaceae > Lathyrus > Lathyrus tuberosus. The sequence continues at coordinate 2,449,085 of JALAZF010000478.1, read as the reverse complement.
ATCTTTTGTTCTATAAGAGGACCGAACTACTCTTAGTTTAGAAGGAACCAGAATAAATCTTTGTATGTTCTATTGTTATTCATTTGCTTCTGTTATTATTCTGCCGCAACATACTAATCAAAATCTGAACAATAGTTTAGAATCTGAACTCTGTTCAGAAGCAAAGTAACAACGGATAACACAATTCAACCCCCTTTCTTGTGTATTTTTCTCACCTTCAGTTGGTATCAAAGCATGGTTTGTGCATAACACTTAACAGTGGTGTAAATAATGACCCAATGAGAAAAATATGTCTGCTAAAGACTTTCTTTCAAGAAAGAATCAAGTACCATATGAAAAATATTACTTTGCCAATCCTCTCATATTCAGTGGTGACTCCGCTGAATTTAAATGATGGAAAAAGCAAAATATATTCTTATATCATTGGTTTTGATAAAAGGGTTTTGATGAAGGTCTATGGAATACCATTAAGAAAGGTATTGCTATAGAAGTTGATTGTAACGCCCCGATTCCAATTATTCCCATTTTGTTGAGTCTTTTATTTAAATTGTGTGATAAATTATTTTATTGTGGAATTGGTGTGTTAATATGTTATGTTGACATGTTATGTTATTTTACCGTTTTTGAGAGTTTTCGGGGAAAATTAGAATTGAGGGCATTTTAGACATTTCTCAATTAATGGTAAGTTAGAAAATTTAGTGGAAATATAATTGTGTGAGAAAATGAATTAATTTGAATTGTGTAAAAAGAAAATAGAAAAGAAAAAGAGATAAGAGGAGGAAATAGGAGAGAAAGAGAAAAAAAAAGGAAAAATAGAAAGAAAAAGGAGAGAAAGAAGAAGGAAGAGGAGAAAAGAGAAAGAAAAGAGGAAAAGCTAGAAAAAAAAAATAAAAAAATCAACTTCTAGGAATCAATTTAATCGGGTAAGGGTTTGAAATTCGATTATTCTATACATGTGTGTGATTATGTATGATTGTTGTGGTTGAAAAATTATGTTTGGTAGAGTTTTGGGTTATATGTGAGTTTTAGGTCGATTTGTGGAATCGGTGTTTTTAACGGTTAAAAATCGATAAAAATGTGTTTAGAATGATCTCTATATGTGTATGATCCATAACTATGCTTGGTTTTGCTGTTGGGAATGCTCAAAGGTGGGAAAATGAGAAAATGGGAGTTTTGATGATGAAGCCACGCTGCTGAGCATGGTTGTCTGGTGTGAATCGCCGGGCGAAATGCTCAGAGCGCCGGGCGGTGCGTACTTTCGCCGGGCGAAATTAAGAGGCGAGAGAGTGTCAAGCTACTGGTTTGGTTCACGTTTTTTAGGGTTTCCTTCGCCCCTTCTTCGCCGGGCGAAGCGAAGGCAAAATTGAAGTGTCGCCGGGCGAAACGTTCCTGTCGCCGGGCGCTTTTGTTTTTTTTAATAATTTTCTTTTCTTTTAAAAATTCATAATTCTCGAACCGTAATTCCGATTTAAGCGTTCTTTATATCGTTGGAAAGCTCATAAAATGTCCTTGCTTGTGATGATGGTTTCGAGATTGTTGGCCGATTAAATAAGTTGGAAAAATCGGGAATAGTGTTATTTAACGACTTTTACCGTTTGGAATGTGTGTTTTGGATGTGAATCATACAATAGTGCATTGATGTGAATGTATATAGATTGTATGTGATTGTATGAGATGAATGCATGACTATATTGTGAATATGTATGCATTTCAAGAATGTCTTGAGTCATTTTGTATGTGAAGCATAATGATGTACATTCTTGTGTTGTGTGATTCTAATGAGAATCCGTGGTAACGTCGTGTGCCTAAATGAGGTGTGAGCGATGATTACAAACGATTGTGTGCCTAGGTGAGGTGTGACCAATCGGATTGTGTGCCTAGGTGAGGTGTGAGCAATCGGATCGTGTGCCCGCGTGTGGGGTGTGAGCGATCGGGTCGTGTGCCCGTGTGGGGTGTGAGCGATCCATAAACATTGTGTGCCCATGAGGGGTGTGAGCAATGGGTGAACATCATAGGCCCGATGGGGAGTTACATTGGTAACGAGCGATGGTTCCAGTAGAGTTCCTGAGTGAACTAATGATGATTGAGTCGGTACCGCATTGCATTTGCATAGAGTCGTGAGTCGGTCTTTATGATTTGCATTTATCATCTTTATAATTGAGAATTGATGAATAAACATGAATATGTATGTTTATGTGAAATGATGAGAATTGTGAAAGTATGCATGATGTATATGCTTGGTTTTGATTATATATACATTGTGATGTATATGAGTGAGTTGTGATGAATTGTGGTAAGAATGTAGAATATGTGTATTTTTGTGCTAAGATATATAATTATATGCATTTATATTATAATTGTGTTCCTCACCCTTCTGCTGTTTTATGATGCTCTATGAGGCATTGCAGAGTAGGTATGTTGTTGGTCTTTTGTGAAGCGAGTCTTCATTCTTTTGGTCGGTCGGCTCTGATATGTAGCACCGGGTAGCTAGGAAGTATATGATTCTTTTGTGATACATTGTACATGTATCTTGTTGATGAACGTTTATGTAAACATGGATTATGTTGGTGGATAATATTTGATGATATATCCATATATGTATATATGTTTGATGTTATTCAATGTTTAGATTTTCTGCTTTTATTCTAAATATTGAGATGTGGGTGTAAGGACTAAGTTCCTCTATTGCAAAGTTACCCCACTATTGCATATCAAATGTTGAGCAGGTGTTGAATGTTTTAATTTCATGTATAATGTGACATACCTCTTTTATACTATGTTTATAATTACACTCTGACGAAATTTTTAATATGTTCCTAAATGATTATGTGATTATTTGGGGGTATAGAAAAGGGGTGTTACATTAAGTGGTATCAGAGCCAGTGTTGAGTCAGTTGTGTTTGTCTTGTTGTTGTGATGGTTGAACTGTTGTTTAACCTTGTTGTCATTTTTGGGAATGGTCAGCATATGGCTGGTAGAAACGACAATGCGATGGCTGCTGCTTTGGAAGCAATGGCTAGGGCGGTGCAAGGTGCACCTAACGTGAATGCTAATGACGAGTTCAGGAAGAATCAACCACCGGTCTTCAAAGGAAGATTTGATCCCGATGGTGCTCAACTTTGGCTGAAAGAGATTGAAAGGATCTTCAGAGTCATGGACTGTGCGGAGGAGAATAAGGTGAGGCTTGGGTCTCACATGCTGAAGGAAGAAGCCGACGATTGGTGGGTCGGTATGCGTCAAATTCTTGAGGTGGATGATGAGGAGATAACTTGGGATTTATTTCGTACCGAGTTCTTGAGGAAGTATTACCCTGAAAGTGTGAAAGGGAAGAAGGAGATGGAGTTCCTTGAACTGAAACAAGGTAGTATGTCCGTGGTGGACTATACTGCTAAGTTTGTGGAGTTGGTTCAATTCCATCCTCACTATGTTGCGATTACTGCTGAGTTCTCCAAGTGTATTAAGTATGAGAATGGTTTACGTCCCGAGATTAAACAAGCTGTGGGATATCAAAGGATAAGAAGGTTTTCGGATTTGACGGAATGTTGTAGAATCTTCGAGGAAGATAGCAAGGCTCTTTCTACACATTACAAGAGTTTGAATGAGAGAAAGGGAAGGCAATTAGCTAGAAGTGGACCTTATGTGACACCCGTTGATAAGGGCAAGCATAGGGGAAACTTTGAGAAGAGATCTGGAGGAGGAGGTTCTGGTTCCATTAAGTGTTACAAGTGTGGTGAAATGGGTCATAAATCATTTGAGTGTGGGAAAACCGTGGTGAAATGTTCTAACTGTGGAGGCCTTGGGCATGCTACTACCGATTGTAGAAGGAATATGGTGAAGTGCTATAATTATGGAGAAGTGGGTCACATTAGTACTAAGTGTACTAAGCCGAAACAAGCTCAAGCGGGCGGAAAGGTGTTTGCATTAGCGGGGAAGGACACTACTAGTGCAGACCGTTTGATTAAAGGTACATGCTTTATTAATAGTACGCCTTTAGTTTCTATTATTGATACGGGAGTGACTCATTCGTTTGTTTCGTCTGAGTGCGCGAAGCTTTTGAATCTTGTGTTGTCTGTGATGGATGGTAAGATGGTTATTGACACTCCAGCGATGGGGTCAGTAACTACTTCTTTGGTTTGTGTGAGTTGTCCTTTGACCATTTATGGTAAAGACTTCGAGATGGATTTAGTGTGTTTGCCGTTGGAGGGTGTGGACGTAATCTTGGGTATGAACTGGTTGCGATTTAATCGGGTTCATATAGATTGCTATCACAAGTTAGTGAGGTTTCCTTCTTTGGAAGATGATGAAGATGAGAGTTTCCTATCCACTAAAGAGTTGAAGAAACTTCTAGGGGACGAAGCTCAATTGTTCGGTTTGTTTGCATCATTGTCGGTGGAGAGTAAAGTTGAGCTCGATGTGTTCCCAGTGGTGTGTGATTTTCCAGAAGTGTTTCCGGAGGATATTACGGATGTACCGCCGGAAAGAGAAGTTGAGTTTTCTATTGATCTAGTTCCGGGTACTAGACTGGTTTCGATGGCACCGTATCGTATGTCGACATCGGAGTTGGTAGAATTGAAGAAGCAATTGAATGACTTGTTGGACAAGAGATTTGTAAGACCAAGTGTTTCTCCTTGGGGTGCTCCGGTATTGTTGGTAAAGAAGAAGGATGGGAGTATGCGGTTATGCATTGATTATCGACAATTGAACAAGGTGACAATTAAGAACAAGTATCCGCTTCCAAGGATCGATGATTTGATGGACCAATTGGTTGGTGCGCGTGTTTTTAGCAAGATTGATTTGAGATCGGGATATCACCAGATTCGTGTTAAAGAAGAGGATATTCAAAAGACGGCCTTTAGGACACGGTATGGCCATTACGAATATTCTGTGATGCCATTCGGGGTTTCTAATGCGCCGGGTGTGTTTATGGAATACATGAATCGTATTTTTCATGAACAGTTAGATCGTTTTGTGGTTGTGTTCATCGACGATATTTTGATTTATTCTAAGTCTCAAGAGGAGCATGAAGAGCATTTGAGGATTGTGTTACAAATTTTGAAAGAGAAACGATTGTATGCTAAGTCGTCGAAATGTGAATTTTGGTTGTCGGAAGTAAGTTTTCTTGGACATATCATTTCCGGTAGTGGTATTAGTGTTGATCCATCCAAGATTGATGCGGTGATGCTATGGGAGGCTCCTAAATCGGTTATGGAAATTCGAAGCTTTTTAGGCTTGGCGGGTTATTATCGGAGGTTTATTGAGGGATTTTCGAAGTTGGCACTTCCGTTAACGCAATTGACTTGTAAGGAAAAGGCTTTCATTTGGGATATTCATTGTGAAGAGAGTTTCAATGAGCTAAAAAGGAGGTTGACAACGGCTCCGATCTTGATTTTGCCAAATCCGACGGAACCATTTGTTGTGTATTGTGATGCTTCATTGGTTGGTTTGGGTGGTGTTTTGATGCAAGATGGAAAAGTTGTGGCTTATGCTTCAAGACAATTGAGAGCGCATGAAAAGAATTATCCTACACATGACTTGGAGTTGGCGGCCGTGGTGTTTGTTTTGAAAATTTGGAGGCACTATCTTTATGGTGCGAGATTTGAAGTTTTTAGCGATCACAAGAGCTTGAAATATTTATTTGATAAAAAAGAATTGAACATGAGACAAAGAAGGTGGTTAGAGCTTTTGAAGGATTATGATTTTGGTTTGAATTACCATCCGGGTAAGGCAAACGTGGTGGCCGATGCTTTGAGTCGGAAGTCGTTACATATGTCCGCATTGATGATGAGAGAATGGGAACTTTTGGAGAATTTTAGAGACTTGAGTTTGGTTTGTGAAATGACGCCGAGAAGTGTGAGACTTGGTATGCTACATGTTACGAATGATTTTCTTGCAACCGTATGTGAAAAGCAAAAGTTGGATTTGAAGTTTGTTGATTTGATAATAAATGAGAATGAGGATTTCAAGGTTGATAATTTTGGAGTTTTGAGATTTCGTGGTCGTATTTGTATTCCCGATGATGCGGAGTTGAAAAAGATGATATTGGAAGAAGGACACCGAAGTAACTTAAGTATTCATCCGGGAGCGAATAAAATGTATCAAGATTTGAAGAAAATCTTTTGGTGGTCCGGATTAAAGAGAGATGTGGCTCCATTTGTGTATGCATGCTTAACTTGTCAAAAGTCTAAGGTGGAACATCAAAAACCTAGTGGATTGATGCAACCGTTGGACATCCCGGAGTGGAAATGGGATAGTATATCGATGGATTTTGTTACTGGATTACCGAATACGCGAAGAGGTCATAATGCTATTTGGGTAATCGTTGATAGGCTTACTAAATCTGCTCATTTCATTCCGATTGATAGTAGTTATCCTTTGGAGAGGTTAGCCGAGATTTATATTCTTGCGGTTGTGAAGTTACATGGAGTTTCTAAGAGTATTGTATCGGATAGAGATCCTAGATTCACATCAAGGTTTTGGGAGAGTTTACAAAAGGCTTTGGGTTCTAAGCTAAGATTGAGTTCGGCTTATCATCCGCAAACGGATGGTCAAACCGAGAGGACAATTCAATCGTTGGAGGATTTATTGCGTGCTTGTGTGCTCGAGCAAGGTGGTGCTTGGGATAGTTATTTGGCATTGATTGAGTTCACCTACAATAACAGTTTTCATTCAAGTATAGATATGGCACCATTTGAGGCTTTGTATGGTCGGAGATGTCGAACACCTTTGTGTTGGCACGAAACCGGTGAGAGGACGGTAGTTGGACCGGAGATGGTACAACAAACGACGGAGAAAGTGAAGTTTATCCGTGAGAAGATGAAAGCTTCTCAAAGTAGACAGAAGAGCTATCATGACAAGAGAAGGAAAGATCTTGAGTTTCAAGAAGGCGACCATGTATTTTTTAGAGTTACGCCGATTACGGGTGTGGGTCGTGCTTTGAAGCCGAAGAAGTTGACTTCTCGTTTTATTGGCCCGTATCAGATTTCCGCACGAGTTGGTGTTGTGGCTTACCGTGTGGCGTTGCCTCCGAACCTTTCGAATTTGCATGATGTATTCCATGTTTCGCAACTTCGGAAGTATGTTCCGGATCCGTCACATGTTATTCCTATGGACGAGGTTGAAGTGAGAGATAATCTTACGGTGGAAGCTTTACCGATTAGGATTTTGGACCGTGAAGTTAAGAAGTTAAGAGGCAAGGATATTGCACTTGTGAAAGTAGCGTGGGGAGGCGCTGCGGAAGGCGATATGACTTGGGAGCTAGAGAGTAGGATGCGAGAGTCGTATTCGGAGTTGTTTGAATCAGATAATATTTTCGAGGTCAAAAATTTCTAAAGTGGGGGAGAGTTGTAACGCCCCGATTCCAATTATTCCCATTTTGTTGAGTCTTTTATTTAAATTGTGTGATAAATTATTTTATTGTGGAATTGGTGTGTTAATATGTTATGTTGACATGTTATGTTATTTTACCGTTTTTGAGAGTTTTCGGGGAAAATTAGAATAGAGGGTATTTTAGACATTTCTCAATTAATGGTAAGTTAGAAAATTTAGTGGAAATATAATTGTGTGAGAAAATGAATTAATTTGAATTGTGTAAAAAGAAAATAGAAAAGAAAAAGAGATAAGAGGAGGAAATAGGAGAGAAAGAGAAAAAAAAAAGGAAAAATAGAAAGAAAAAGGAGAGAAAGAAGAAGGAAGAGGAGAAAAGAGAAAGAAAAGAGGAAAAGCTAGAAAAAATCAAGAAATCAACTTCTAGGAATCAATTTAATCGGGTAAGGGTTTGAAACTCGATTATTCTATACATGTGTGTGATTATGTATGATTGTTGTGGTTGAAAAATTATGTTTGGTAGAGTTTTGGGTTATATGTGAGTTTTAGGTCGATTTGTGGAATCGGTGTTTTTAACGGTTAAAAATCGATAAAAATGTGTTTAGAATGATCTCTATATGTGTATGATCCATAACTATGCTTGGTTTTGCTGTTGGGAATGATCAAAGGTGGTAAAATGAGAAAATGGGAGTTTTGATGATGAAGCCACGCTGCTGAGCATGGCTGTCTGGTATGAATCGCCGGGCGAAATGCCCAGAGCGTCGGGCGGTGCGTGCTTTCGCCGGGAGAAATTGAGAGGCGAGAGAGTGTCAAGCTACTGGTTTGGTTCACGTTTTTGAGGGTTTCCTTCGCCCCTTCTTCGCCGGGCGAAGCGAAGGAGAAATTGAAGTGTCGCCGGGCGAAACGTTCCTGTCGCCGGGCGCTTTTGTTTTTTTTAATAATTTTCTTTTCTTTTAAAAATTCATAATTCTCGAACCGTAATTCCGATTTAAGCGTTCTTTATATCGTTGGAAAGCTCATAAAATGTCCTTGCTTGTGATGATGGTTTCGAGATTGTTGGCCGATTAAATAAGTCGGAAAAATTGGGAATAGTGTTATTTAACGACTTTTACCGTTTGGAATGTGTGTTTTGGATGTGAATCATACAATAGTGCATTGATGTGAATGTATATAGATTGTATGTGATTGTATGAGATGAATGCATGACTATATTGTGAATATGTATGCATTTCAAGAATGTCTTGAGTCATTTTGTATGTGAAGCATAATGATGTACATTCTTGTGTTGTGTGATTCTAATGAGAATCCGTGGTAACGTCGTGTGCCTAAGTGAGGTGTGAGCGATGATTACAAACGATTGTGTGCCTAGGTGAGGTGTGACCAATCGGATTGTGTGCCTAGGTGAGGTGTGAGCAATCGGATCGTGTGCCCGCGTGTGGGGTGTGAGCGATCGGGTCGTGTGCCCGTGTGGGGTGTGAGCGATCCATAAACATTGTGTGCCCATGTGGGGTGTGAGCAATGGGTGAACATCGTAGGCCCGACGGGGAGTTACATTGGTAACGAGCGATGGTTCTAGTAGAGTTCCTGAGTGAACTAATGATGATTGAGTCGGTACCGCATTGCATTTGCATAGAGTCGTGAGTCGGTCTCTATGATTTGCATTTATCATCTTTATAATTGAGAATTGATTAATAAACATGAATATGTATGTTTATGTGAAATGATGAGAATTGTGAAAGTATGCATGATGTATATGCTTGGTTTTGATTATATATACATTGTGATGTATATGAGTGAGTTGTGATGAATTGTGGTAAGAATGTAGAATATGTGTATTTTTGTGCTAAGATATATAATTATATGCATTTATATTATAATTGTGTTTCTCACCCTTCTGCTGTTTTATGATGCTCTATGAGGCATTGCAGAGTAGGTATGTTGTTGGTCTTTTGTGAAGCGAGTCTTCATTCTTTTGGTCGGTCGGCTCTGATATGTAGCACCGGGTAGCTAGGAAGTATATGATTCTTTTGTGATACATTGTACATGTATCTTGTTGATGAACGTTTATGTAAACATGGATTATGTTGGTGGATAATATTTGATGATATATCCATATATGTATATATGTTTGATGTTATTCAATGTTTAGATTTTTCGCTTTTATTCTAAATATTGAGATGTGGGTGTAAGGACTAAGTTCCTCTATTGCAAAGTTACCCCACTGTTGCATATCAAATGTTGAGCAGGTGTTGAATGTTTTAATTTCATGTATAATGTGACATACCTCTTTTATACTATGTTTATAATTACACTCTGACGAAATTTTTAATATGTTCCTAAATGATTATGTGATTATTTGGGGGTATAGAAAGGGGGTGTTACATTGATGGTGTAGGGATGATCTAAGATAGAAAATATCCCACACCAACTCAGAAGATGCTTTACACAAATCATCGTGGAGTTAGAAGCATTCTGGTAGATTCTCTACCTCATTTTGAGTATATCAACATCATTGATATGCCTACTGCTAAGACTATCTTTGAATCCTTGTGTTCTAAAATTTGAAGGGAATCAGTTAGAAGCTTAACAAGTTACACTTCATCTAATTTTTCAAAAAAATTCTGAGAAATCTGCCTGCTAGATTCAGACCAAAAGTCACAACTATTCAAGAAGTCAAAAACTTGAGTATGCTGAGTCTTGAAAGTATGATTAGCAATCTTCGAAGTAAAGAAATGGAATTGGATGAAGAAAAGCTTTCGAAGAGATCAATCTTCCTCAAAGTTGTTGAAGAAAATTCCTATGGAATGTCTGATGATGAGGAATCAGCCTTTCTTATCAAAAGACTATTTCAGCTGGCTAAAAGGAATGAGATATCTGTTGATAGAAAAGTAACTTCAGAAGCTGAACATTAGTTTAGAATCTGAACATGTAGTTTAGAAGAGTAACTTCAAATATTTGTTGATGAGACTAATTCCTTGTTCTGTTGTTATTTATTTGAATCTGTTATTATTCCGCTGCAACTTATTAATCAGAATCTGAACATTAGTTTAGAATTTTCTCACCTTCAGTATTGACTTGAGTGATTTGAATAACTTGGAGTGAAGAGTCTAAAGCAACCCTAGCACAAAGAACTAGTCTCATCAAATGACTTTTGATCACTTGACTAGATAGAGGGAATAAGCACAGTCAAACGATTTAGTTGATCAAAGAAGCTTTGATCAACTTAATCAAACATGATCGAACCCAGTTGAAAAATCAAGCACAAGGGATTCATGATCACAAACCCTAAAAATAGTCAAATTACACTAAGCTTATTATTCTAAAAGTTTTACTAGAACTATGAGAAATGACAATGTTATTTGATTAGAAACTAGCTAGAAGACTAATCCTAAGAAATGATTAAAATTCTAACAATATGAATTATTTGCATTATCTTCACAAACTATGAATTAATGAAAATACAACTAGAATCAAACCTCTAGTCAACTCGTATTCCCCATTAAAACAATGCAAAAAAAAAGAATTAAATCATTTAAAGAAAGGTATTATGAAAATATGAAAAAAAGAATAAAAGAAAAGAGAAATGGAAGGGAGGTGCAGCGCTTGACAGAGTATATTGATCAATTCCCTGGCTAGGCCTGGACGTCGTAGCCCAAGGAAAATTTATGCACTCGGAAGGAGGTGCAATGCATGTAGTCTGGGAGTCATGCTGGGTGATACGTTGGGCCTAAGGCCCAACCAGATCCAAGGCAATGTAAGGGTTAAGCTAACTCGTTCTCCACACGTTCAATTGTTCAATCATGCGCCAAGCTCCAGCATACATTTTACCTGAGCTGTTCATCTCCGCCACGCCGGAATGGAGAGCCAAACCTAACCAAATCATCACCAAAATGTTCGTATATCCCTCCTCTATCACTTCTCAACCTTATTTCTCACTAAATCCTAGCCAAACAATCATACCGCGCAAAAGTGCTCAAGAACCCTAAATCACAAATTCACAAATTAAACACCAATGAGGAGGAATCAAAGCCTCTCATGTTAGGGCTTTGAATCCTCAAGCTATCAGCTACATGATGGTAACTAAATTAGGGCGAAATGGAAGCTGAGAGCTTACCTACAAGGACGTGGTGCTCCTCGGTAGATGTTGATCTCGAAGGTGAAAATGAAGATTGATGATGAATGTGTGATTCTCACTTCTCCTTCTTCACTGATTCTTTTTTCTTCTTCCCTAATTTTTTAGCCTGTAGGATGTGAATGTGTGTTTTCTTGTTCTTGTTTGGTGAATGCGTGTGAATGAGATTGATGATGAATTCAGAGAGATGGAGAGATCTCGAGAGTGAGAGTACATAAAACGCAGTTAGGTGTTAACTTTGGATTTTTAGTTCTGTTAAGTTCATAGGGCAAGTTTGTTGAACGTCCTATCAATCAAACCGGTTAGATTGATAGTTAGTTATTGTTAACTGTGGAAGGTAGAGTTAGCCTTAAGGGAAGAGTTAGGTAACAATGAATAAGTCATTTGGTTTGAATTTGAGAATGTTATGAAATTTGCTTAGACCTCTTGCTGTGACTTAGTTATCCATGCTCAATTAGTTATGGAAATATGTAGCTATTTTGAAGCCATATGAGGCTGCTTTTGACAAGCAAGTGTTGTTTTAAAACTTCTGTGACCACTGCATTATGAACTATATTATGTCCAAGTCTGTGTGTGTATGCCATGCAACAAAAGTTCTTGCAGGTGATCTCTTACCAAATAGTACTGAAAATGCTTAGTGTTAATGTTAATGTTGGTTAAATTCACTGCTACTGTTGCACTCTGTTAGGATGTGTGGAGTAGCTATTAATTAGTTAGAGTGTGAAGTGACTTGGAGCTAGTGGTGATGTTAGAGTTAGAATTAGGTTGAATTGATTAGTGACTATTAGTAGCTAGTTTTTTTGTTGGATTCTGTTATGCTATCAATTAGTTGTTAGCTTACTTGAAGTGATTGTCAAAAGTGGACTCATGCAGATTATTTGTTTCTTAGAAACATGGTTGACTATTAGCTAGGTGATGAGAAAAATGTGAGATATGTGAGGCAAAATCGTTAATGGTTACTTATTGTATTGTCAATAGTTAGTGAGATTTAATATGAGTTGCTAGTCTTGAAATGTTAATGTTATGACTTCTAGAACTTGATTGTGAAAATTATCCTACATGTTATGTTGGATTAACTTGGATGTTGTGGTGTATTTGTGCTAATTATGCATTTAGGTTCTATTGCAGGTTCAATGTGATTGAGGGATATGGACAAGGCCATGAGCAAGTAGACCCTCTGAAAGATCCAGTCTTTATGGAGGATTTGTGAACAAGAAGAGATGGTTTATGGGAGACGACAGTGTGGGAATTAGGGTTTTAGGTTTAGGGGTTGACTTTGGTTAACTGGTTGATAGAAAAGTCAACAGTTAACCAGAGTCAACTATAGGCCACAATTTGTAATTTGTGTAAAGTTTGTAACTTTGGATCTTGGATGGAATGATTTATTGACTTGTAATAAGAAATGATCCTCTTTTGAATGAATATGACTAGTAAAAGACCCGTGCGGACAAATTTATTTATATGCACTTATAAATATGAATTGAGAAAGTATTTGAATAAATTTAGCATAAAAAAAACTATATAAATTCAATTTACATTATAACTTTTTTATTAAAAAAATCACAATTAATTAAGATGATTGATTGTTTAATTCAATCATCTTAATTAAATGTGATTTTTTTTATCAAAATGTTATAATGTGAATCGAATATATAACTATTTTTATGCTAAATTTAATTCGAAAAATCTTATTTATTAAATATGATTTGTTTAACAACATGTTACTACTTAATAAAATTATGATATTTAATTACTATTTACTTAATAAAAGTATGATATTTAATTTTATTTATATTGTGAATGATTTATGTCTTTTCATTTTTAAACTCCCTGTTTATCTAAAAAATACTTTTTTTTATTCTTTGACTTTATCTTTTTATAGATTTCAAAATTATGTATTATAATTATAATTTTTAATATTTTATTATCTTCTATCTGAATGGTTTGTTTGTAAAGAAACTTATAAAAAACATTGAGAGATAGTTGAGAAACACATCCATTCTCTATATGGGATTTCAATTATAATAGCTATATAATTTATTTAAAATTTATTGTTTGATACACTGTCATGACAGTATACAAATATACCATATTATAACAGTTATAATAGTAATTAGTTAACATTGAAATTAATGTAATTAAGAGAAAATAACTCATTTGCAAAGAGCTCTTCAAGATCAGCTCTATTACCATTTCTCTTAGCCGATTTCAATGATAAATTTTGAAATAATATAAATAATTTAGTAACAATATTGAACACAATGATAAATTTTGAAAACCCATGGCCTATTTTGACCAATCTATAGTATACTGTCATGACAGGTGAATAGCTTTCTAAAGGACTTCATGTTAAAAATTCAAAATTTAGACCCCAAGAATAGTTTTGTAAAAGAATTCTAATAATTTCAGATTAATACCAAAATTGTAGCTTTCAATGGATTCAAAGTATTATGCCCTAAGAGTTAAAATTGGCTCACCTGCATCAATACAAATGTAAGAAAAATAATGAAATAACTTTTTCATCTAGACTGAATGATACTGCAATAGTAGACCTTGAGGTGTAATAAAGGACAATAATTGACTGGCACATTCCTCAATGGATCAGCCTCAACCGTGAGAATAAATTTAAGAGATGTTAGTCCGTATTACCATGACAGTAGGCCACGCCTTGCATCTCCTGACGCATCCTTTGTTCTTGGTGAAATATATCTCCATGCAACCTTCTTAAAGACATTGTTACAATTGAACAAATTCACAACATTAGATGAGAAATATTGTACATAAAACTTATATCCAATCAGAGAGAACGCAATATAGTTGCCAAGAACGCAATACATACCAGATCTATTCTAAACAAAAACATAAAGTGTTATAGTTTTGGAAAAAAAATTATTTCAAACAATGTGGTTAAAGGCAACATGAAACTTGAGTCACTCGACAGACAATGTTGAATTTGCACCTAAAGGACGGACACATATCCAAATGGATTTCTCCAAAATTACTGAAGATCTTCAATCATCATCTATACATCATATACTTTTTCAGCTAGCATTAAAGACAATAAAAGTGATTTCAAGAACGGATTGTAGAAAATAACAGTTTTTTCAGGCACAACTTCACTGCAAAGCTATTGAAGCGCTATAACAACCCTCTTTACTATATCTCTAAACAATAGTGATTGTTCAAATTCTGCTACTGCGATTTGAAAACACTAAGTTCATCCAAGATAAATGGTATCGAACAAACTCATGTTACAGATAAAATCCTTGTTACTTGAAGTAAATTGCAAATACCTTATATGCTTTAAGTGACTGATCTGCTACCTCTTTCTTTTCATCACCAGATTTGAATTTAGCTAAATAACGATGATAATCTCCTTTCCTACATCCAAACAAAGACTTTCAAAATCCAAAAACTAACACAGAATCAATATCAATTAATTAAACAAACTAAAAAACAAACATACATCTTATAATAGAACACTGTGGACTCAAGAATGTTAGTAGAAGGAATAAGATGTTCATCTAAAATAATCATAATGTCATTGCAAATGTTGGAAAGCTCTGCCTCTACCTTCTGTTTGTAATCCTTAATATGCTTAACATTCAATTCATTCCCTTTTGATTCCTCTTTCTTGACAAAGTCAGTTTCACATTCGGATTTGTCAAACCCGCATTGTTTTCTAGGAGCATGCAATACTTGTGGCACCTAGTAGCTGATTTAACACTGAGTAATAATCATGAAAAAGGATAAGGGCATAATAAAACAACATATTCAACTTCAATTGGTAAAATCAAATAGAGGCCTAACTCATCCTCAAATCCAAAACATCATAAAAAGGAAAAGTAAACAAATAGATTAATCAATCATAAAATATATGCACGATTTCAAATAGATCAAGCAATCATGAAATATATGCTCTATAAACAAATTAATTGGGACCCATCATTAATGATCACATGGTCCTGTTTTGAAGGCATTCATATAGGAATACACGAAATGTGAGATAGAGACATCATATAGCTTACTTTATATATTTCTGACAAGATCTACACACATTAAATGGAGAGAATCCGACAAGTACCTTTCAGAACCAAGAACCAATAAATTATAGAGAGAAAAAGATAACAAAAAATGTAGAAATCCGGAATCTTGGTGTTTCTATCCCATTATTTTTTCTCCACACGATTATGCAAAAACAAATTTAAAGTAAAAACATACCTAGGTTGTTTGTTTCGTCGTTTCGTAAAATTTGCAGGATGCTAACAATGTATCAATTGGATCTTGAGACTGTGGATCACCCAAAATTAGAATGTAGATTCTCTAAAGCCACACAGAGAAATAATCAGAAAAAACAAAAAATTATGCCAAATTCTATATCAGCCCAACAAATGCAATCAGTTTATCATTCCCAAATTGGCATTACTATACAAAATCTACATTTTCATAAAACTTGAAAACTACACAAAATCAAGTAAAAACCCAGATGCACAAAAATGTTCAAGAAAGCCCACTAACTTCCACCAATAGATCCCAACTCATAACCCATCAAAATTCAAGCTTTATTGAAGCAAAACAGAAACCCAAAATCCCCACGAAAAATTCATAACAAAAATAGATCTGAGAAGGGAAACTTAGGGTTTGCAGCAAAACAAAAACCTAAAATCCACACAACCTAAAAATTGGTGAGACTTGCATAAAGAAACGGAGTGTAAACTGAGCAAGGTTGGAGAGAAATGGATGCGAGAAGTCTTTCCCGGTTGAAAGGTGATGCAAACAGAGAGAGAAGGAGAGGGAGATGGCTTACGATTTGGAAACCTAACGGAAACAACATTATCAAGATCAAATATACTAAAATATAAAGAAAAGAAAGGGTAAAGAATAGAAACCCTAACATTTCTGCCTTACTTCGTTTCAAATGTGTGACATAACTCGTTAGGGTTTAGAGGCACACAAAATATTAACCTTGCAGATAAAAATATGAACACCATGACTAAAATTTCTGGAACTATGTTGCCAATTGCAACAACATACTTGAAATAAACGAACAAACCACATACCTGTTTCTAGTTGGTAAAGCCAATGTTCATTCAAACAAATACATGTAGAAATGAAAAGAAATGAAAAAAAAAGTGATACCTTTCCATCTTGTATGACTATTTCAAGGTGTTGTTGGCCATTGATCTCCTTAACAACCCACAAGTCAACGATCCTAATATGCATCTTCCACACTTGGTTTCCTTTGACCAGATCCTTGATAAGAATCGGAGGCCTTGACATTGTTCTTTCCTAGTCAATCAAATGTAACAGGTTACTAATCAGAATGAAAGTTATAAGCTTGAAGAAAGGTGGTTCGAACAGTTTATGTGAAAACCAAGCTGCGAAAACCATGGAAAACCTTACCTCAGTGAGAGCAGAGCAAGAGGAAGCGTGCTTCGTCTTTGGGGAGAGAGAAAGTGAGAAATGATGAGTAATGTGAGAAATGAGTGAGTTGTATGACTTAGAAGAGTGTTTGGTTGGAGAGAAAAATAAATATTATAATTGGAACCAATGTGCACTCAACATTTGGCATCAATGTGATGAAAAACAAGTAACGTTATAAGGTGAATTTGTTAGTTACAGAAATGACCTTTGTGTAGTGTAAATTTTTATAGTGGAAAGGGCAATTTAGGAAGTTTGGTCAACTTATTAGTAATGGGTAGATAGTAGATTTGTGCCCTGAGAAAAGTGTTTTACTCCAAATCTTGAACTTGTCTGAATCACTTGAACTTGAGTATGAGCTTGAATGAATTATAATATTGCACTGCCACATTTTGAATCAAACCAAATATTCAATGTACTTGTGCATAAAGAAGCCCATAAAAGAAATTAATCAATCAAATACAGACCTCCATGGTTGACCCTAGTGACACTTGCAATCCCTGATTAAATCCAACACCCAGATGTAACCCACATGACCCATAGGTACCAAAGATTAAGAATTAGGGTTTCATGGCTTTGAATTTAAGAGAACTGAACCAATATAGCATAAAATGGCGAAACCATTTAATCAATAATATATATGCACTTGTGAATTAATGACCTAAATGATGTGGTATGAATATGTATATGAATAAATGATTGTATCTATATAACTAGTTAATAAGAGACCTAGGTATGCAGAGGGATGTAACAATAAGCCAAATAAAAATGAAAAAAGTAGGAAAAATTTTGTGGTATGACACACTTATCAACAGAATAACTACAATTTATGGATAATAGTTAATTTATATGTACTATGGCCAACTGTGGAACACGGTGTTCCAGCATGTGTTGCGTAATATCTGGCCTTGTTCAACAGGCCGTAATGAATGGTTTTTGGAACGACCTTTATGATTTGGTTTCAATCATATTTGTTGCATATTTTTTGGCAATGTGTGGTTGATTTGTTTGACAGCGGTTGAAAATCAAATCAATATTAAATGGAGATTTGAATTTAAATTTGAATGTAACAAATCATATCTTCTGTTGGAAATCTTTATGGAGCAAATCAAATCCAACAAGATTCTACTATTATTCTGGATGAAATCAAATATGAAATCCAAATGAGAAAATTCCAGAAGACATTGCTATTTAAGGAGACTCAAATAACATAGTTTTTTTTTGTATTCCATTCTAATGCCATGATTGTATTAAGGTTGAATGTTTGTGTACACCACTCTATGTTTTAGTAACTTGGCATAGTTGTTGGTTTGCTTTAGTCGGGTTAAAAATTCAACAATCATTGTGTAAATGGTTAAGTTGATCACTTGAGATTAGTGATTGAGAGAAAGTGAGAGAGGTTCTCATATTTAGGGAAAACCTAAATAGAAAGTCACTAGGATTAGGGAGAGACATAGAACTTCATAGGGTTTGAACGTTCTTACAAGACTAATTGTTCTTTCGAAGTAGTGAATTTCCTTTCTTAGGTAGAGTGCCCTCCAGACGTAGGTATGGTTTCACCGAGCTAGGTCACCAATCTCATGTGTTCTTTAATGCTTTTCTGCTTCATCATCTTGTATACGTTAATCTATCATATCTTGCTTGCAAACTAGTTTTTTGTTCTGGTTTACAATGTCCTAAAAATTGTGTCTGACATCTGTCCTCAAAAGCTATAATTGTCATAAACCATTAGTACTTGTTATCCAGGCATCTGGTCTAACATATGTCCCCTGAGGAACATAATTTTCAATTGACATCAGAGCAGGCACCCTGTTCTATTTTGGTGAGCTCTAGGGAAGATACGTTTTGCTTAAGATGGAGAATTTCAATGAATGAGGAGAATTTTATCAAACAAAGATTTGTTACAGTGCTAAGAATCCTACAAAGATTGTTGACAATTATGAAGAACGTGATGTGCAAGAAGAATGTATTTCTGAAGAGAATCTTAGGCTTGATATGATCTTTAGTAAAGCCAGACGACAAGTTGACAAGAGACTTAGGAAGAATTTCCCTACCAATGTCAAGAACATTCAGCATAAAGGAGAGGATTGTGAAAGGAAAAAGCTCAACTATTCCTTCAGGTGGAAAAGGATTCAATGTCTTAATTGCAAAGACTTTGTTCATATTCAAGTTTAATGCTTAAGTGTTCCAAAGGAACAAAAAGAATTTATAATGTCTCTATAGATGAAGAAGGTGAATGTAATCTAGCAAACAATGGTGTAACCTTCAAAGACATGAAAGAGGCTATGGATATTAGTGGAAAATAAAACTCAAGAAAAAAGGTGTATTGCTCCTATTCATAAATCAGAATGTAGATTTCAGGTAACATGCCTCATCATTGGATCAAACATGATTACTAGCACTTTAAGTGTGTCCCCTTCATTCCCATGTACTTCTATAAGTTATATGGTAGATAACCTCACCATCAACAATTGTATCCTCAATGGAATAAGCAATTTCAAATGCAACATCATCAAGTTCGAATAAGAAAGCCTAGTATTCATGTTTCTTGTTTCATCCACAAAGAGTTCTCTTGTGAAGATTAGTATCTGATAAGTGGTTTTCGTACCGTTATTTCTAGTCGTTTTTACTTAGCATTTCATCTCATTTTGATCGTTTTATTTTCGTTTACCCTATTTTACGCTTTGCTTGTGGGTTTTTTTTTTACTATTTTTAGGGCCTAATAAGTATTCGAGATGAAAAGGGATCGAAAACAAACAAAATAAGGAAAAAGGTCAGAAGTCGGATTTTCCCCATACAAAATTCAGGTGGCTGCTACGGAAATCCGTAGTAGGTGCTACGGGTAATAGCAGCAAGGCACCTAGGGTTCCTTCTTTTGGCTCCTCCAGTACTAAGACCAGAGGCCTACTACGGCTAACCCATAGCAGTGAGGCGAGGCACAAATGATCTCCTTAATTTTTTAGATAAATTATGATGTTTTTAGAACTTTGGCATGATTTAATTTGATTTATTTCAGATGTAATTGAAGGTGTCAGAAAAACACAAGAAAAAGGGGGTTTGAATTGGGTTTTCAAAATGAAAGCTTTTTGTGAAACTCAAACAAAGATCACAAATAGACTAACAATAGAGAAAGACACATGATATATCCTGGTTCACTTGAAAACTATCAAGTTAATCCAGTCCACCCGCCAAGGTGATTTCGCCTTATACACAAGGACTTAATCCACTATAACCAAACTGATTACAACTGCACTAGTAACTGCTGGTGACTAACAATACACAGACTAACCGTCTCTTCTTAAGGATTCCGATCCAACTGCTCCCTTAAGGAATTCAAACAACTGTTTGATCAAATAAAATGTTTACAATGAAATGCTTCTTACATAAGCTGATATACACACAATTTTTAGCTCAATCTAACTTAGAGCGAATCTATACAGTAAGAACAATCTTCTTCTTTGTATTGTGGTGCTTTACTGTTCACTCATGAATTTCTTTATTTCTTGAGTTCTTTCTTTGTATGAATCATTGTTTTGAATATTTCTCTTTTTCACACTTGGTGTCACACATGATTCGTTGAATGATCAAGTCTTTATATAGCCAGAAAAAGATCTGTTGAAGGGCAGATCAGTAATATTAGTAAAATACTAGCGACTTAAAATAATGTCGTTATGCTGGGATGAAAATCGTACACTGAAATTGTCCTTTGTACCACCAAATTAGGGTAGTGGAATGGTAGTGGAAAAGAACGTGTTTGATCTGTACTATGTACTATTTTCCCACGCAAATGTTTCATCTTCTTCTATTCATCAGAGGCTTATAAGTTGATATGATTGAAGCATGATCAGAAGAATGAATCATTGGGTCTTCAGAGTCTTGAGTCTTCAGAGTCTTCAGAACTTGTTCAGCAGAACCTTGTCATCAGAGTCTTCAGCACTCCTTCTTCAGAACCCTTGGTTATTAGAAACATAAGTCTTCAGAGTCTTCAGAACTTGGTCTTCATAAACTTAAGTCATCAGAGTCTTCAGGACGCTGTTCATCAGAACCTTGTCTTCAGAGTCTTTCAGCACTTAGTCTTTAGAAGATAAGTATCAGAGTTAAATTCAGAGCCAGAATCCAAGAGAACATTGCAGCAACAACATAGTGTCTTCTTAGAGTCTTTCTAAAGTACAGTAGATCAGAAGAAATCTTGCTTCTTTGACGCAGAAGCGACCATTGAGAATTGTAGAGTGACATTTCACATGATCTCTATCAGAGTCTTAAGAAAACACACGTTAGAGTACAAAAATTATTCTCACACAAATACAACTTTGTTATTATCAAAACAAAGAGATATCTTGCAGAACTAAATCTTGTTCTAACAATCTCCCCCTTTTTTATAATGATAAAACAATGTTTTTTGATAACACAATTTTGTATGAAGATAATCAGAATTGACTCAGATAAGTTCAAAGTAAACTTCCCTTTATCAAGCTCCCCCTGAATCTAAGACTTAACAAAATCTTATAAGATTTGGGAATAGAGCCTGATTGCAGAGATCTTAGATAGATCCAAAATATCAGAACCTGATTATAATGGTGATGCATTCTGATAACAAAGATTGATTAAATAAATCAGAGCGTGATTGATATCAGAGTCATTTTACCAATATAACAATTTTTCCTGAAAAACATTCTAAAAAGATATGACATTTAAAGTGTTAGAATGTTAGAGTTGTGATTTGAGACAAGATATTTATCAAAATAACTTTTCCATATTAATACTCCCCCTTTTTGTCATAATAAAAAAGGGTAATCGACAATTTAACGTAAGCATTTTGAAATGAGAGAATTTAGATAAGTTAAATTCAGTACTTTTCTTCCTTTTTATGGAAATCATAATGGAATGCCGTAAGACACTGTTATACCCCAAATTTTACCCCTTAGATGTCATGGCATCTTGCATTTGCATTAGGGATCAATCATTTATGCATTGTTAACTAACCATCATATTTGGCTAGTTTGTTCTTCCATTGAAAGCTAGGGTTTTGCACAAGGAGAGGGAAAGAACAATAAGCCAATTTCTCATACATTTCAAGGCTTTCTAAGATACTCCTTGACTCAAGGCATCCATCCCAAGTGTTCACTAGGTGATCAAGAGAGGTTGTGGAACCATCTGGTCAAAGAAAGTCAATTGAGGCTCAAAAAGTTCAATCTTTGGCCTTGAGGGCTAATCATGAGGTTTTCAAGTCATATTCCATGGTCTCATGTGATTGGATCAATAGAAATCAAAGAAGAACCATAAAATTAGGAGATGTGAAAATTAGGGTTTTGACCTAAGGGATTACAAGGGAATCTTGGTGTGATCAGTCAATGTCCTGATTGGTTCATCAACCAATTAAGCTTATATACATTCAAGAGACCTTATTCATTAAGAAATCAAGTGTGTTTGGCTCCCACCACAAGTGCAATGAGCCTCAAGTTCATCTACCCCCAAATTAGGGTTTTATCAGGAAAAGTCAACCATGTCTTTGACTTTTGGCCAAGTCATGATTCAGAGTCTTGGGACATGATTCCATATGTTTATATACATCCTTGGAAGCCATCTATGATGTTTGGGAAGTTTCAGAAAGTAAGATCATCAAGGATCACACAATTGAATTCATGAAGAAATTAGGGTTTCATCTAAAAAGTCAAACCTTTGACTTTTAGGGTTTTGGGTCCAAGATGGAGTATTCAAGCCATATTCCATCAAGACATGTTTAATCTTTGAACTGGAGCATGAGAAATCAAGATTTAAGATGTTTCTTACAAAAAGGGCAAAATTGGATAAGTGGAATTTTTGTAAGTGTGGAAGAAAACCCTAGTTTTTATGTGAACTTTGAAGAGTCATAATTTCAATTCACACATCTATTTTTTGTGACCCAAAGCTCAAATTGAAGATCTCACTGTGTACTTTAAAAGCGTGTTAGAGGGTCATACCCCAAAAGGGCTTAATTTTTAAGTTATGAAGCTGGGAAGTTTAAGTCAAGTTTAGGACTTAGTGAAATTTCACATTTTCCTTAATTTGCAGCCAACTTCAACCCAATTTTTCACTATGATCCCTTTGGATTCAGAACTTGGAGTGAACATGAACATTGTAGAGCATACTTGGGGCTTTCTAGAAAGTACAAGAACTCCCAAATCCAATGTGTGAGCTGTGAGTTTCGAAGCCACAAAGTTGGAGGTTTGAAACTTATTTTTTGAGGTTTTCCACTTGGTGTCCTTGAAGCAAAACCACTTCCATGCTGCAAATCTTTGCAATTCAGATAGGATTACTTGCAAATATTCATTTGTTCAGAAGATTACACGAATTTAGAAGCATTATCCAACAAATTTGAGCATTAACCAAGTGTTCTTTCCATTAATGGCATAAAGGCATGGCTTCCATTTTGGAAAAGTTCACTTTATCCACAAAGTCAGCTCATTGAGCTACCAACTTGTGTCTTCTGCACTCTACCTTACCCTTGCATCAAGATAAAGTGACTGAATTCCTAACCACTCTAAAAAAGGCTAGTACAATGCATTGGAACCATGAACATCTTTGTAAACTCCACTTGCATTTCAACTAAACCAAGATCAAACCAAAACCAAATCAGTTGAATTTCTGCAATCTGATCCCTCTCACCCTTGTGACTATAAATAATACCTCTAAATACACTTCTAAACACACAAAAACTCAGAGCAAAACCACAACAAAAGATCTCTCCAACCAGTCCTTGCATTTCAAGTCACCCTTGTGAATAAAAAAACACCATTTACATAAACACTTCTAATACTAGTTCCAGTCACAAAACCTTTAAACCAACCACTCTAACACATCATAAAACATGTGTTAGAGCTGGTCAATTCATCACCACCACCAAAAACCTCTCAGAACCAAAAGTAAACTCTCAAACCTAAAGAAAGTTGACTTTCTGTATTTTTTAAGACCAGTCTTGGTTCCTTCCATTTTGTTTCACTTGGTTTTCTTGGATTCTAAGCATTCAACAAGGACATTTGAAGTATATTGGAGGTGTCTGTCATACCCCAAATTTTGACCACCAAGATTTCCCATCATTGTGCAAATCATTACCACAATATTGATGAACCATCATGCCTCATCAATATCCTCAAAGATGTTTGAGCATCCACCACAAACAAGAATCAGGGTTTTGAGCCCTCTCAGGGCACTTAGACAGAGGATCAATCAAGAACTGACATGATCTTCAACTTGTCTAACCTCTCAAAACATCCATAAAGGATCAATAGAACTCCCACATCAAGGATCAAGCACGGTTGCTACATTCCAAGTGGATCAAGCCTCAAGATTGCCAGTGTCACCAAGTTAGGGTTTTGGTCGACCAAGGCCTCCAGATGAAGATTTTCCTCTGGGCATGAGCCAATGCTTTAAAGCACAACCCAAGATACTCCAAGGGACCTCATGGACCCAATCATCAAGTCAATTTAACCTCAGGGGATGCATTTACCCAAAAATCAGGAATTAGGGTTTCTTGACCTAATTCACCCTAAGTTGACTTTTGGGACAAAACATGAGCCAAGACCTCAAGACATGATTTGAGGGTCTCCAATACACTACATGGATCCATTTGCAACAATGGATTGATCCAAGAAGCTTGATTCACAAGTTTCAATTTCATCTGAACCATAATTAGAGTTTTGAAGAAAAAGTCAATTGTATCTTTGACTTTTGACCAGGACACGCTCTCAAACCTTGGGACATGATTCAATACACCCTATAACACCTATGGAATCCATCCATTAGGTTTGATTTAGGTCAAGGGCTTGATTTCACAAAGGATCGCACAGTTTGGATTTCATCCGATAAAAAGACAACTGTGCACAAAATCAAGTTTGACTTTTTGGAAATTTTCACAATTATGGTTCTTTGACCCTAAAACAATGTTAATATGTGATTTGAATAATCATTCATCAAGAAAAACCAAAGAAAATGAGTTAACTTGTAAAAGGGGTAACCATAAAAAACTTAGAATTTTTCTAAGTTATGGAACAAAGTGGTTAGGGTACCAACTTTGCAAGGCCATATCTCTCAAACCCTAAGGCCTTTCTCTCCCACTCAATGCTCAGAGGGAAGCCCTCATTACACTCTACAAAAGTGTCAACTACATCTCCTTCCAATTCCTCATGGATTTCAAGTTATAATTGGATCAAAATCACTAAAAGACATAAAAGTGCATTTTTCCAACACTTAGAAAAATTCTGCTCAAGGCAGATTTCAAGTGAAACACCAAAATTTGGAGGGTTGTTTCACATAGTTCTAGGCTGAATCAATTCAAGATGTAAACATCAAAGTTGTTGTGCATATTGCCTACAATCCAAGGAACTCATTGGCATGAAACAACTCAGCTTGAGCCAAGAGTTATGGCTGCTACAAAACACCATGGCAAGGCTGTCATGAAAAACCAGTTTGCATGTTTTCTTGCTTTACACGATTTCTGAGTCAAGGTCTAGGATCACTATGCCACATTCATCCAATTTGATCCTCATCCATCTGATCCAACCTACAAAGCTGAGTCAAAAAGCCAAGGGATCTTCCAACTTGAGGTTAATGTATTTTGGCATATATGCCTTGAATTCAAAGGCATTTATGTGAAATAGTGCACTTTCAACAAAACCACTCTACTCAGTCAAGATGTTCACTTAAAAAACAATTAAAACATCTGAAGAATATGGATTTGGTCAAGACATAACCCTGCTCTTGGGAGAGGCTAGTTTGCCTTGCATGAGAAGAAATGCCACCAAGCCAAAGCCATTGAATGTGATATGATCTAGCAGCCATTCACTATTCCTCCAAGACAAGAGTTGATCCACTATAAATAGAGGTCCTAACTGATCATTCAAACTACACCAATGCAGCTTACAACATTGCTTTCTCTCATTTCCTTCTTAAACTCCAAATTTCTTTGTTCTTGAGAAAACACTATCGGGTTTTGAGTTGGAGGCCAATGCAGCTCAAACCCATGATTCACACACATCACATATAATATATAGAAGGTGTCTGAACACTCACCTCCTATCCGTAACATCAAAATCAGCAAATGACCATCCAATTTCACAAAACTCGTGACTTGCTGCAGAAGGAATCAGGTTGATCAATCCAGAGGTTTTCCAATCAACCTAAGCATTCAAACACATCCATTGAGGTACAAGGAAGCTATCCAAATAATTGGAACTCATCTGTAACACCTCCAAATCAGAATTCGATTCTCACTTGCAGAGGTAAACCTTGAACTCTCAAACTCAATGAATCATGCATCATAAACATGTTTTCTTGTTACCATTGTGTTTCTGGATGTATGCAGATCATTTCCCCTCAATCAATTGTTGTTTACAGTTCATGTATATGATTTCATTGACTTCATGCCAATTTTAGGGTTCTTCAGGTTTTATCAGATTATGTTTTGATTCACTTCATTTCAATAAAATTGAGTATTGCCATTGTGTTCCTCATCTGAAAATACACGATTTTCATATTTGGATCATGAGGAATGGTTGAGAAACAAGTGAGATAGGGGGCTTCACGCATCTGAGCTTGAGGATGAAGATGGCCATGGCCCCATGCTTCAGAAATCCAACTTGTTTTACTATATATTTATTGCTGCCATATGTAGCGAGCGATTTTGGACGCGGTTCTTAAGCACTGGTCGCTCTCTGCGGTTTGAGCTTTGACTACAGGTCGATTCATTTTTTATCCTATTGTGAGCTGAATAAGGAAGGGAAATAGATGTCTCCAATTAACCCTGCTTTGCATACTGAGTTTAAACAGCGGTCTGTTAAGTTACAAATGCTATCAATGTGGGGGGGCCTTTGTACTGGTTATTTGTATTTTCGCCAATACTGGTTTCTTTCTTTTTATCTAGACAGAAGGTTTCTGACGGGGAACAAGGATTAGGATGTTAGGACTGATGCTTTTTTATTTACTGCTTTTGATTGATGGAGATATGGGATTTGGGTTTTTTGTTGATTGTGCTCGCTAAGATCTTTTCTTTCAATCTTATGCCTACGTATTCCCGTTTACCGAAACAGGGAAATCAGAGCGTTCGTAGTTCCTCCTATTCTATGGGAGGAAATGGTTGTTTTGGTGTCTTGTTCAAAGCCCAAGACGTGAAGCGAAAGGTGGTTTGTATCTTGTTAAAAGCCCAAGATGTGAAGCTAAAAGGGTGTTGTCTTTAGAGAGAATTTGTCATCTCTAAAGAGGGGGTTGTATGTCACAACTGTTTATAAAGGAGAATTACTTTAACCGGGATATGTGAATCCGGCAATGCCATAATTTCCTTCAAAGGGGATTTTAACCTGAAGGAGAAGACTTTAACTCAGTGTAGAGCAATGCTATCTTTCCTTAGGGATTTCTCATGCTAAAAGAGGGACAGTGGCATGGATGTAGATGATCCAGAGGCTTACCGCTTACAGCGATTAGATGAAGGGGAAGGAGTTGTTGATGTTTGTGTACTGTGAACGAGGCACAACTTCGATGCTAAAAGGTTAATTGGATTAACCAGTGGTTTTCTTATACATAGCCTAAGAGGAGGCTAATATGTGTCTCGTACAAAGCCCGAGAGAGAGAGGCTAAAAGGTTTTGACTCAACGAGGTAATCTTTTGGTATCTCGTATAAAGCCCGAGATGGAGGCTATTTGACTCAACAAGGGAGTTTTTTTGTGTCTCGTATGAAGCCCGAGAGAGAGGATAAACGTTGTTTGACTCCGCTGGGGAGAATCATTATATAAAGCCCAAGAGAAGGCTAACTTCACTGGAGAAGGATCATTATACAAAGCCTAAGAGGAGGCTATGATGACTGTTCAGTTAAGTGACAGGTCCAGTATACTGATTTTGAAAGAGAAAATCAGTTCTTATATGAGCAACACTGTACTCAGGGATTTGATTCAAGGATCCGGGTTATTCCTGTTCTTTAAGGAAGCGGGGAATCCGAAGGGTATTGAGACTGTCTGAGTCTGCGGGTTTCCTTCCTATTTAACGAAGGGGTCACTTGAGAATGTCTTTGAGACTCAAGGAAGTTAGACTGTCCGTGTCTAGAGTTTTATCTTTTGTACTATGCTTTGAGAAACAGTAGTAGACTCTATGAAAGGACTGTTCTATGAGGATGACTAGGTTCTGTTCCTATACCTCTAGGAGGCCGTCGGGACAATTTGTACGAAGCCCAAGAGGAGGCTAGAAACTTTTAAGAAGCCGATCGGTCCTTGTACTAAGCCCAAGAGAAGGCTATCATTCCCGGAGGAAGAGATCATTATACGAAGCCTAAGAGGAGGCTGTGAATACTTCTAAGAAGCCGTAGGGTCCTTGTACTAAGCCCAAGAGGAGGCGAGGTTTGCTTTTAGGAAGCCTGTAGGTCCTTGTACGATGCCCAAGAGGAGGCCGATGCTTTTAAGAAGCCCGTGGGTCCCCAAACCCCGAGAAATTCAAGGCAATGCTATTCACCGAGAATAGATCAAAGTCAGGAAAGTTCGAGAATTTGGAAGAAACTCAAAGATGCCATTCACGGAGAATACATTCATCTCTGGGAGTAGAGTTTCTTGACAATTCCTAATGAGGACAGCCGAAGAGAAAATTGTATCTGGTGATCCTATTGGGGGATCTAGTTGTCTATTTCTACGAATAAACGAAACGGCGTCACCTAGTTCTAGACGTAGTTGCCGGGGAAACTCGAAATATCTATACTATTATTACACAGTTGATATGAGTTTATGAAAGAAGACTTACAGTGAAACAACCCCACAATACAGTTATATATATATATGAAAGCTGTAAATGAAAGCGATAACCACTTACTCGGTTGTAGAGCTTCCATGTTGTTTGGTTAGTTGTTCAACAAAGAAAGATTGAAAATGACAGTATATTCAAAATCAAAGGAGAAAGTACTTTGAAAAAGAAAAATCTTCGGGACTTACAACTCAAGGAGAAGCCCAGGGTTTTATCAGTGATCGCACTGTTTGAATTTGTACAGAGGGACTTATACAAGTGACTGAGGCCCAAAAAGGTTTTCTGTATAAAGGGATGGGTCTTACACCCTTTCAAGAGGCCCAAAAAGTTTAAAGAAGAAAGAGTGGGGCTTATAACATGAGGGTAGGCCCAGTTGACTTTTCCGTTTAAAAAATGGCGATCGCGCCGAGGTTTTCTTTTAACGCGAAGGGACTTATACAATAAGTGAGGCCCAAAATGTTTTGGTTAAAAGGGGATTGGGTCTTACACTCTATTAGAGGCCCAAAGTGTTTTTGAATGGGTCTTATAGATCAAGGAGAGGCCCAAGGTTATTTTTCAAAAGGCGATGATCGTGCCGTTTATTTGAAAATGTACAGAGGGACTTATACAACGAATGAGGCCCAAAATATTTTTGTACAAGTGGGTTGGGTCTTACACTCTCTCAAGAGGCCCAAGAGGTTTTGAAAATGATTTATGAGGGTTGAATTAATCCAAAAACCCTAATTTGTTTTAAAAAATGTATTTAATTGAATAAAAATTCAATTAAAAATGATCAAAATTGTTTAACATATGAAAAACAAATTGTGATTTTGGATTAATGCTTCAAAAATTAAGTATTGACCTACAAAATAATTAGAAAGCATTAAAAGTTACAAAATCAATGTAGAAAAAATATTTAAAATGTCAAAAAACAATTAAAACATTATTTCTTTGCAAAAATATCAATTATATGAAATAAATAATATTTTTTGGATTTTTTGATAAAATAAAATATTTTAACATTTTTGTGAATTATTAAAAAATGAATCAACTCAAAATCATTAAAACTCAGAGAGAAATTAATTTTTGAATCAATTAAACAAAATCACAAAATTCAAATATTTGAATTTGTGAAAAAGGCGCCAAGAACACAAGCAAGAACACACGCGTTTTTCTGGGTTTGGCTGATTTGCGTTTTCCATCCAATCTCACTGAATACATAATCATATCATGCAATCCACATATCATTATGCTCGTCTCAACCTCATGATCATGTCTATAACACTTAATTTAATTTAAATTAAACATAAAACATGAAATCACGAAGAAACCTCAAGAACCCTAATTTCTGCATGAAGGCTAGGATTTTTGATACACGATTCAAACAATGCAATTAATTGAGGGAAAACATTCCATGCATGATTATGAACATATGGCCAAATTATTGTGCGAGGAAATATGCATAAATTGAGAGATGACCAAGTATATGCTTACCTCTAAGCCGTGACAGCAAGTGCAATGTGATTTTTGATTTGGAGGTGTTACAGATGAGTGGTGATGATCTGAACAGCTTCCCTACACCCTATGGAGTGTGTTTGAATGCTTGGACTTGATTGAATTTGGCTGGATCACTTCATGGCATCTCAACTGCAACTTGATTAAAAATTTGAGCAACCAGCTGGTGATTTTGTGAAATTGGTGTTTCAGAAGTGATCTAAGTGTTTGATCAGCTCATATGTGATGTATGTGAGGTGTGTGAGTGATTGGTTTGATTGGAAAAGCTCTCAAACTCAAAACCCGATAGTGACTTGCCTTAGAAGGCAAATTTGGAGTGAAAGAAGAGATTTTGAGGAAAGCATCTGTTTGATGGCTTTGGTGTACTCAAACTAATCACAATTGAGCTCTATTTATAGTAGAGCAAGTTTGTTTTGCAAGGAATAGTGAATGGCAACTGGTAAGTAGGTTTGACCAATGTTGTCCAATGGAAATGCAAGTCTCCTCTAGCCATTGACTAGAGGTTAGGGCACAGAGCTTTGGTTCCCTTGGTCTTGGATAAGTCTTGACTGATTTTAGATGAGAATGGCTCAGTCCATGCCACCTTGATGCTTCCATTGAATGCTTCAATCTAAATTTGGAGTCTTGTCCCTATTTTGGCCATTCTAGGTTCAACATGCTATTTCTTGTTCCATGGACTTTGGAGGCTTGGCTCAGTGATTGTCCCCTTTAGATTCAATCCTCAGATGTGTCCAAGTGGATAGGAGCATTTGAATTTGGCTGATTTTGGTAAATCGAGCCAAAATGCAAAATCTGCCTTGCCTTTGACAGATTTCAGTAAGGCAACTTGACAATGTCATATCTCATGATGTAAGTTGAATTTGGCAATGTTCTTGGCCATTTTGGAAAGCCCTTACATGATACAACAACTGTTTGAACATGTATGGTTTTGATCTCTTTTGAATCCAAGTGAAAAATCCCTCTACATTTGGCAAAAAGTGAAGCAAAATCTGACTTAGTGAAATTTTCACTAAGTGTTGGAACAAAGTGTGATTTCTTGATTTTGATCACTCCGTAACTCAAAATCCTTAATGAATTGGACTTAGGTCTAGTTGAAGTTTTTGTAGAGGGTAATGAGGGATACAAATCCATCTTTGGATGAAAAAAATTGGCCTTGTGGTTTAGGAGTTATGGTCCTCCAAAGTTGGTGCATTAGTGGTACTTTTTCCATAACTTAGAAAAATTTCTAAGTTTTATGGTTACCCCTTTTACAAGTTATCCCACTTTCTTTGATTTTTCTTGATGAATGATGATTCAAATCATACATTAACATCATTTTAGGGTTAAAAATCCATTTTGGTGAAAAATCTCAAAAAGTCAAAGTTGACTTTTGTGCACAGTTGACTTTTTATCAGATGAATTCCAAACTGTGCAATTCTTCATGAAATCATGTCCTTGACCTAAATCAAACTTGATGGACATGTTCCAAGGGTGTCATAGGGTATATTGGGGCATGTCCTAGGGCTTGGGAGCATGTCCTGGTCAAAAGTCAAAGTTACAGTTGACTTTTTCCTTAAAACCCTAATTGTGGTACAGATGAAATTGAGACTTGTTGCTCAAGCTTCTTGGATTAATCCATTATTCCAAATGAATCAATATAGTTTATTAGAGACCCTCAAATCCTCTCTTGAGGTCTTGGTTCATGATTTGTCCCAAAAGTCAACTTAGGGATGAATTAGGTCAAGAAACCCTAATTCCTGATTTTTGATGTGTGCATCCCCTGAGGCAAAATTGACTTGATGGATGGGTCCATAAGGTTCCATGGAGTACATTAGGTTGTGTTTTGGATCTTTGGCTTGTGCCCAGATGAAACTTTCCATCTGGAGGCCCTGGTCGACCAAAACCCTAATTTGGTGATACTGGCGATCTTGAGACTTGATCCACCTAGAAGGGAGCAGCCTTGTGCTTAATCCTTAAAGTGGGAATCCTCTTGATCCTTTGTGGATATGTTAGAGGCTAGACAAGTTGAAGATCATGTCATTTCTTGATTGATCCTTTGTCTAAGAGCTCTGAGAGGGCTTAAAACCCTAATTTTGATTGTAGTGAATGCTCAACAACCCTTGAGGCATTTGATGAGGCATGATGACTCATCCATATTGTGATGATGATTTGCACAATGATGGGAAACTTTGGTGGTCAAAATTTGGGGTATTACACCATATATTAAATGAATTGGCATTGCGCCCTAATGGTTGTTCAACTGGTTTGTGTGTATTGAGCGAGCGAGAGGTCTGGGGTTCGAATCCCCCTCGCCTAGACCCTTTTTTATCACTTTTTCCCCATTTTTTACTATTTTTCATATTATTTTTAAATGATTTAAAAAATTAATTTCTCTCTCAATTTTAATTATTTTTTATTGGCTATTTTTGCAAAAAATCACAAAAATGTTAAAATATTTTATTCCACAAAAAAATCAAATTTATATTAGTTATTTAATATAGTTGATATTTTTGTAAATAAATTCATTTTTATTGTTTTTAACCCTTTCAAAAATGAATATTCATCTTGAAAATCAAAATCAAACGAGTCTTAAATCCTCTTGTGGTTAAAACCTCATTTTTCAAACCTTAATAAAAAATCATAAGTATTTTATTTAGACTTATTTGGTATTTTTGTCATTTTTATTCATTTTATTAAAAGGATTACTTTTAAAAGAAAATGAAACTAGGGTTTCTTTGATTTTCACCCTAACAAATCTTTTTCAAACACTCATGGGCCTCTAATAGAGTGTAAGACCCAATCCCCTTTTAACCAAAACCATTTTGGGCCTCAGATATTGTATAAGTCCCGACACGATAAAAAATCTCGGCACGATCGCCATTTTTTAAAACAGAACCTCTGTGGGCCTCCCCTCGTGTTGTAAGTCCCATCTTTATTTTTCAAAACATCCTTGGGCCTCTCCTTGAGTTGTTAGACCCAACCCATTTGTAAATAAACCTCTGTGGCCTCAGTCATTGTATAAGTCCCTCTGCATTTTCCAAACGACGGTGCAATCACTGTTAAACCTTGGGCCTCTCCTTGAGTATAAGCCCCAACAATCTTTTCAAAACAACTCCCCCTTTAATTTAGATTCATATATATATATATATATATATATATATATATATATATATATATATATGTTGTTATCAGAACTTTCTTTAATTTCTTTGAACAACTAACAATACAGCATGGAAGCTTGCTTGCCTGTAAGTTTTATCAGCTTTCATATATATATATATATATAACTGTATTGTGGGAAGCAGCGCACTGTAAGTCTTCTTTCATATCCTTTTAAATACTTGTCATATATCAACTGTATATATACTAGTATAGTTATTTAGAGTTTTCCCCGACAACTAGGTCTAGAACTAGGTAAAGCCATGTTGGGCACTCTTAAATACAGTCAAAACTAGATCCCCATAGGATTTCCAAATACAGTCTTGCCTTCTCTTGGGCTTAAACAATATGGAACAAAGAGAAAGGCAGTATTCTTCGTGAACCTTTTCTCAGGCTGTCACCCCTAGAAATTGTCAAAGAAACTCTATTCCCCAGAGTTGATCTATTCTCGGTGAATAGATCTCTTGAGTTTCTTCAAACCTCAAAATTTTGACTAAATGATCTATTCTCGGTGAATAGAATTTCTTAAACTTTTCTTGGTTTGGGACCCACATGCTTCCTAAACGCATCCCCACCTCTTCTTGGGCTTTGTACAAGGACCCTCTGGCTTCTTAGAAGTTCTCATGCCTTCTCTTGGGCTTAATACAAGGACCCTGAAGACGTCTTAAAGGTATAAGACAGAACTTAGTCATCCTTTGCTAGAGCACTCTTTCCAGGGACAAACCTCTGACCAATTTAGGGTTGATTCTCATCCCTTAATACACCCGCCTCCTCTTGGGCATCATAAAAAAGATAAAACTCTTCCACACCAGTAGACTTGGAGAGTCTAATCCCCTTGAGTCTCAAAGATATTCTCAAGTTCCCTATAAACATAGGAGAAACCCCAGCCTCTCTCCTAAAAATCCCCAAACCAGGGACAGTATATCCCCAGTATCAGAACCTCAAGGCATCTGATATCTCAACTCTTCTGGAACCCTCAGCAAGAGTTGATTCCCTACTTGGACCTACCTAGGGATCTTAATAATCCCTGTAAGTTCCTGGATTGGCTGGAATTTTGGTAAAACAACAAGGCGTTCAATGCTGATGTCATGGTGTTGATGTTGCAGCATTGAGTCTTAGTACTGGGCTGTACTAAGTTGTGAAGGTTAACTATGTTTGATGTCATGGGCTTGATGTCATAACATTGCACTTAACACTGGGCTGTGTTAAGGTTGCTAGTTGCTGGAGTAGATGTCTGATGTCACATAGGTGATGTTGTAACATCAGACCTGCAGAACTGAAGCTAATGACAACATGGGCTTGTTGTTATTAGGGTCGCGTATTAGCTGGAATTGTGGAGAGTGTTGACTCGTTGGATGAGAATATCTTGGGCTAGATATTTTCTGTTACATGGGAGATTTGATTGCAGGTTTGTTGGAGAATTAAAAGGTGGAAGATTTAAAAAGATTTTGGGGATAAAATCTGTTTTAAAAGATTCAGTTTTTAATTAACAAATCTGATCAAATATTGTGACAAATCCAATCCAAATTCAAGGAGCTATATAAAGCGCACAAGACCAAGGAAGAAGGTACAGAAAACAGATTGAAGATCAAGAGCTGGAGGCTTAGAGTCTAGGGTTTGTTTAGAGTACTTGTAATCACACTATTCTAGGTTTGAATAGGTGTTGAATTTTCTGTCCTCTCTAGAAGCTGTGAAGCAATAGAGAGTTGTTGATTGATCAAAGCTAGGAAGCAAGATCAAGGGATCTCAAAGAGGGTGTTCTTTGAGTGTTTTAGGGGATTGAGTAGTGTTCTCATATCTAAGTGGTTTCTTAGGTAGAAAGTCACTAGTAGAGTATAAGTTTAGGAGATTGTCAACTGGTGTGTTGAGTCTGTAAATTATATCTACAAGTAGTGAATTTCATCCCTGGCTTGGTAGCCCCCAGACGTAGGTAGTTAGACCGAACTGGGTGAACAATTCCTTGTGTTTTCTTATTGCTTATTCTGTCCATTATTGCAGAGTGTGTTGTTGTGACATCGCACCTTAACATCACACGTCTGGTACCAGAATTTCAATTGGTATCAAAGCAGGCATCCTGTCTGTCTCTGGGTGAGATCTATGGAAGTTACTTTCTGGTGAAAGATGGACAAAGAGGTAGGAGGATTTGTCAACAGACCCCCTATCTTGGATGGCTCAAACTATGAGTATTGGAAGCCTAGAATGACTACTTTTTTAAAGTCATTAGACAGCAGAGCTTGGAAGGCTGTCATTAAAGAGTGGAAAGCTCCAGAGGTATGTGAGAAAGATGAGGCTGGCAAGGATAAAGAAGGCACCTCAAAGCCTAAGCCTGAAGAAGAATGGACCAAGGAAGAAGATGAGCTTGCCCTTGGGAATTCAAAAGCCCTGAATGCTATCTTCAATGGGGTTGACAAGAACATATTCAGGCTGATCAACTCATGTGAAACTGCTAAGGCTGCTTGGGATATTTTGAAGGCTACTCATGAAGGCACATCTAGAGTTAAGATGTCTAGACTTCAGCTTCTAACATCTAAGTTTGAAAGCTTGAAGATGAAGGAAGATGAGACTATTCATGACTTCCACATGAGTGTTCTTGAGCTGTCAAATGCATCCAGTGCTCTTGGTGAGAAGATGACAGAAGAGAAGCTGGTGAGAAAGATTCTTAGGTCCCTCCCTAAGAAGTATAAGATGAAGGTAACAGCCATTGAAGAATCTCAAGACATCAGCAAGATGAGAGTTGATGAGCTTATTGGATCTCTTCAAACATTTGAACTTGGACTGAATGAGGAAGAACCAGAAAAGAAGCCTAAGAGTATAGCTTTAGTCTCCACTCCTGCAGCAGCTAAAGATGATGAGTCCCAGGAGGATCTGCCTCAGGCTATAGTTATGTTAGGAAGACAGTTCAATAAAGTGTTCAAGAAGATGAACTATAGACCTAGTGTCAAGAACATCTCTTCTGACATCAGCAAGTCAAAAGAGAAAGATGAAGAGAAGATTGCACAAGATAAAGGAGTTCAGTGCTTTGAATGTGAAGGGTATGGACATGTTAAGAAAGAGTGTCCCACATTCTTGAAGAAGCAGAATAAAGGCTTGACAATTTCCTGGTCTGACACTGATAGCGAAGATGAAAGTGAGTCAGCAAAGAATGTTACAGCTTTGACAGGAATTGTTGAATCTGATGATGATAGTGATGGAGAAGCCACCTATGATGAGCTAGCTTCAACCTACAGAGAGCTGTGTTTTAAGAGTGCTAAAGTCTGTCAAGAAAACAAGTGCCACAAGCAACAGATAGCTCAGCTTGAGGATGATAAAGCTGAATTGGAGAAAGAAGTCCTATGTGTCAAAGCTCATCTTGAGCATATGACTAAAACTGTTAGAATGTTGAACAGTGGTACAGCCACTCTTGACAAGATACTCCAGTCAGAAAAAGTTGCTGGAGACAAAGCTGGGATAGGATATGTGGCCGAAGACAAAGGTACCTCAGAAGCAAGTACTTCAGGTCTAAAGAAGGAAGAGTCACAAACTGTGCCTCAACATCAGCCAAAGAGGCAGAATCTTACTCCCAAGGAAGCTGATGTTTCACAACCTAAGAAGATTGAGAAGAAGACTGGTCATAATCAGAAGAGAAAGCAGCCTCAAGGTGCTAGACAGTATATGCCTCCCCAATATCATAGGAGCATGAAGGCTGCAAGGTACAAACAGAACATGTCAGAGCAGATGTCTCAACATCAAGAAAACTGGTATGGATCTGGTTTCAACAATGCTGTACCTTACAATTATAGGAGGAGGAAGCCTCATCACCATGGGAGACAACCTAGAAGACAACATCGTCAGTTCAGGAGACAGTCTACCTATGGCAAAAGACATCAGCACGATAGAAGACAAGCTAACTCTGGAAGGAGAAGACAACATTATGAGTGGCAGCCACAGCTTTATCATCAAGGTGGAAGAAGGTTTACCACTTCAAAGATGATAGAATCAGATGTTTCTATTGTGGAAGGTATGGACACATGCAGTACTCTTGTTACAAGCTGCATGGATACCCTCAGCCTCAAAACAGAGGGAGAAAGCATAAGCCCAAAGTTATTAAACAATGGGTACCTAAGGAGAAGGGGAAGTGCTTATTGGCTCAGTTGTCTGACAAAGAAGCAGAAGAAGGAACTTGGTACTTTGACAGTGGATGCTCAAAGCACATGACTGGATCCAAGGAGTATTTGGTGGAGATCATGTCTGGGCATGCTAACAAGGTTGTCTTTGGTAATGGAGAAGAAGGAGTTGTAGAGGGAGTTGGAAGAGTGAAAAATCTTGATGGACTCACTCTTGATGGTGTGATGCTTGTCCAAGGGTTGGATGCTAATCTGATCAGCATAAGTCAGCTATGTGATGAAGGGTACAAAGTCTGCTACTCAAAGGATGAGTGTCTGGTGACAAGTGAGAAGGATGAAGTGGTCATGAAAGGAGTCAGAACCAGAAACAATTGTTATTCTTGGATACCCATAAGGGTTAGTCCCATTGTGGATGACAAGACTGATGCTTTAACATTAGGTTGTGACATCAAGTATGAAAGGATACTGAAAGGTCAAACTGAGCTAATGAGCTCTAGGGTGAATCATTTTAAATTTTTAAAAGGAAAGGTTTCGTGGAGGGAAAACTTTAGTAATTGGAACCAAAATCAGGGGCCTTACCATAATAATATCACATCAAGACCTTCCAAAACCATCTCATCACAACGCCTCAGCTTCCTAAATCTCAACAACATAGAGAGTTTTGTTCTAAACCTGGTCTGTTTCAAAGGAATGATGTCTTCCAAGAACTCTGAACCGGCACGAACTAGGGTTCCCTCCGAAAACGACCTAGGCAATGATGAACACGGTTCTGGTGCTCCTTCCGAGTCAGATAACCCTAAACCCTCCCCTACGAATAAAACTGAAGGCAGGACATCACCATCCCAAGCTGTTGAAGAGAAGTTTAATGTAGACTGGGAGTTGGAACAGCTTACCACCAAAATCCTGGAGAAGGGGATACGCCTAAAAGGGATTTCTGTCCCTCTAAGGCAAATGGCTGCTGAGAAGGTCGCCACTCAAGAGGACAAAGATCTTCAAAAGGATGAGGGTACAGATCCTGATGTCAATGGTAATGTCAGAACATCATCCCCTAGGGAAGCTAGTCACAAGGGTAAAGAGAAGAATCAGGTTGAGGTCATTGAGATTGAGGACTCATTTGGTGATGAGAAAATTGGAAGAAGGAAGGACAAGAAAAGGGCCTCAAGTAAAGATTCTCCAAAATCGTGGAGCAAAGTTGACAAGGAGGGCAAAAAGAGGAGAATCAGTAAAGAGTCTGAGTCTGAGAGCGATGCTCAAGACATCGACCCAACTGATAATCAAGTGCAGAATCACTATGGAGCCATGTGGAATTATGTGCCTCAAAGAAAGTTTGCACTGGAAAGAGAGGTAGCTGTAGAAGACACTAAAATTATTGACCTCATTGAGTGTGCTGGTCTGTGAAGGACTGTGACGGGGTTGACCAATTGTTATGATGGGCTGGTCAGAGAATTCATAGGTAATATCTCTGAATCTATAAACAACAGCAAGAGTCGAGCCTTCAGAAGAGTTACCATCAGAGGCAAATGTGTATGGTTCTCTCCTAAAGTGATCAATGGCTACTTAGGAAGAAGTGAGGAAGAATGTGAAGAATTGGAAGTCTCCAACAATGTGATATGTAAAGAAATCACTGGTGGTCAGGTAAAAGTTTGGCCAGAAGATGGAAAGCTGCAAACCAGGTTGTTGAGTGTCAAATATGCCATTCTGCACAGAATTGGTGCTGTCAACTGGGTTCCTACTGGGCACAAGACCACAATTTCGGTTGAATTGGGGAAGATAATCTATGCTGTAGGGACAAAGCAAAGAATTGACTATGGCTCCTACATCTTTGATTACATTGTTAAGCATGCTGCTACTATGAAGATACCAATTGCTTTTCCCTCTCTCATTTGTGGGATTATCTTATCTCAACAGCCTGGAATTCTACAGCATTGGGATATAGCTTGCACAAGGAAGCCTGCCTTGTCAGTCCATTCCAAATTGTTTGAAGTGAAACATGTTTCTGACAATGTCAAGACATCTGCTTCAACATCACAACAGCAGCCAGCCAAGACAGGGTTAATTTCAGAACTGGAAGAGGCTTGCAAGGAGTTGGATGAAGTCATCAAAGTTAGTACTGAAAGGAAACAAAAATTTGAAAGACTTGTCATGACTCTGAAAATGGCAGCAAAGGAAGGTGGAGCAGTCAACACTAGCAAGGATGATGAAGGACCTGGTGATAAAGGAGAAAGTGAGGAGCTCAGCTCTGATGAAGACTAGTTTACTACCTTGCTGTTTTTGGTAGTTAGTAATTTAGTTTTCTTGTTGTGTTGTTTTGCACTTAATGTGCTTGTCTGTGTAATTTGAATATTGTGCTGTTTTTTTGCACCTATTTTTGTTCTATGATTTGTTTTGCCTATTTGCTGACTATGAGGCTAACAATGAGGGCTAGTTTAGGACTAACTTTATTGGGATAATTGTCTAATTATGGCTAAAAAGGGGGAGAGTTAAAAATTGCCATGAGGAGAAGAGTAGTTGCTGCTAAAAGAATAAAAATAAAAGGTGTTTAATTGAAAAGTAATGATGCAGCTGTGGAGGGGGAGTATAGACAACATAGTTGTGGAGCTTCTAGTGGAGTATTCATAGCATTGAAGAGTACAGAGTGCAGCAAAGCAGACATCAAGGGGGAGATGTGTTGCACATTGTGAGCTACTGAACAGCTGTGATGCTGGTTCAAGTTTTTGAGGGGGAGCACCAATTGGCTGTTGTCAATAATGAAGATGGTGCTGCAGCAGATCAAGTAATGAAGACTATATGAAGATTGTCAAACTGCTGCAAGTTAAAGTTTCAAAATATTGAAGATATTCCGCTGCTGAAGTCTCTGAAGATGCAGAGATTGTTTTAGCCAAAATTAGCCAAAGGGGGAGATTGTAAGTTCCTGGATTGGCTGGAATTTTGGTAAAACAACAAGGTGTTCAATGCTGATGTCATGGTGTTAATGTTGCAGCATTGAGTCTTAGTACTGGGCTGTACTAAGTTGTGAAGGTTAACTATGTTTGATGTCATAACATTGCACTTAACACTGGGCTGTGTTAAGGTTGCTAGTTGCTGGAGTAGATGTCTGATGTCACATAGGTGATGTTGTAACATCAGACCTGCAGAACTGAAGCTAATGACAGCATGGGCTTGTTGTTATTAGGGTCGCGTATTAGCTGGAATTATGGAGAGTGTTGACTCGTTGGATGAGAATATCTTGGGCTAGATATTTTCTGTTACATGGGAGATTTGATTGCAGGTTTGTTGGAGAATTAAAAGGTGGAAGATTTAAAAAGATTTTGGGGATAAAATCTGTTTTAAAAGATTCAGTTTTTAATTAACAAATCTGATCAAATATTGTGACAAATCCAATCCAAATTCAAGGAGCTATATAAAGCGCACAAGACCAAGGAAGAAGGTACAGAAAACAGATTGAAGATTAAGAGCTGGAGGCTTAGAGTCTAGGGTTTGTTTAGAGTACTTGTAATCACACTATTCTAGGTTTGAATAGGTGTTGAATTTTCTGTCCTCTCTAGAAGCTGTGAAGCAATAGAGAGTTGTTGATTGATCAAAGCTAGGAAGCAAGATCAAGGGATCTCAAAGAGGGTGTTCTTTGAGTGTTTTAGGGGATTGAGTAGTGTTCTCATATCTAAGTGGTTTCTTAGGTAGAAAGTCACTAGTAGAGTATAAGTTTAGGAGATTGTCAACTGGTGTGTTGAGTCTGTAAATTATATCTACAAGTAGTGAATTTCATCCCTGGCTTGGTAGCCCCCAGACGTAGGTAGTTAGACCAAACAGGGTGAACAATTCCTTGTGTTTTCTTATTGCTTATTCTGTCCATTATTGCAGAGTGTGTTGTTGTGACATCGCACCTTAACATCACACGTCTGGTACCAGAATTTCAATCCCCAGCAGAAAGATAGCCTCCTCTTAGGCTTTGTATAATGACCTTCCCTTGGCAAAGCCAGCCTTTTCTTGGGCTTTGTACAATGATTCTCCCCAACAGAGCTAAACCTTTTCAGACTCTCTTGTTGAGTCAATCACCTTTTTAGACTCTCTTGTTGAGTCAATCATATTTTTTAGACTCTCTTATTGTGTCAATCACCTTTTCAAACTCTCTTGTTGAGTCAATCACCTTTCAACACTCTCTTGTTGAGTCAACCTTTTTAGCCTCAATCTCGGGCTTTGTACGAGACAGACAAAAATACTCTCTTGTTGAGTCCATCTTTTTCCAGCCTCCTCGTAGGTTTGATGTAAAGATTTCCCCTAGCTAGAGATAGCCTCCTCTCAAGTTGTGTAGAATAATTTCTCTAGCTTGTTCAACCACAATTCTGGGCTTTGTACAGGACAGATAAAAGCACTCTCTTGTTGAGTTAAACCCTTTTAGCCTCAATCTTGGGCTTTGTACAAGACATAAATCTTCATCTCTTAAGCTTGGGACAGATATCTTCCCCAGCTAGGTCACTTCCTCCCAACCTTCTTTTAGGATTTGAGGAATGATTTCCCAAGCAGAGTCAAACTCATTTCAGCCTCAATCTTGGGCTTTGTACAAGAGACATAAAAAATATCCTCACCTGAGTCAGTTAAATCTCCCATTTCAGCCTCAATCTTGGGCATTGTACGAGACACATACAAACTTCCCCAGAAAAGTCAAACTTTCAGCCTCCTCTTAGACTTTGTATAACGATATCCGCAAATAGCCAGTCTCTTTTTTGCCTCAATCTTGGGCCTTGTACAAGACACCAATATACACACT
The DNA here is from genome assembly GCA_022829125.1 of Lathyrus tuberosus. Classification (NCBI taxonomy): domain Eukaryota; kingdom Viridiplantae; phylum Streptophyta; class Magnoliopsida; order Fabales; family Fabaceae; genus Lathyrus; species Lathyrus tuberosus. The sequence continues at coordinate 2,406,955 of JALAZF010000478.1, read as the reverse complement.
CTCTTGTTGAGTTGGTCTTACCCAGCCTCCTCTTAGGCTTTAGGTAAGGATTTCCCCAGTGGAGTCCATCAACCTCTTAGCTTCAACCTTGGGCTTTGATCAAGGCACACAAAAATCAACAATACCTCTTTAAAGATGACAAGTTCTCTCTCAGTTAAACCTTTTAGCTTCAATCTTGGGCTTTGGACAAGACACAAATAAACTTTTAGCTTCAATCTTGGGCTTTGAACAAGACACCAAATATCTTTTTCCTCCCTTAGAATAGGAGGAACTACTATTGCTCTGATTTCCCTCTTTCGTTTAAACGGGAATACGTAGGCATAAGATTGCGAAATCTTAGCGAGCATACTAATAAAAAACCCTAGGCCCATTACCTTCATACAACAATCAAAACTCAGGTCCAGTACCTCACCAAAAACATCGGGAAAACCCGAACTTCAACAAAAACTCACTCACTCACTCATACTTCCCAAGAAACTTTCCCAACCCATTAACGGATAAACACCATCAAGTATAAAGCGAAACCTAAAGCTAATATCCTGTGGATAACCACATATAGGATGGGTAATTGACAACTCCCCATTGTATAACCTAACCCTGGACCCCCCAATCTCTTTTAAGCGTTTGTTCAGTTAAACATCCGCGTGCAAGGTAAGTTTTAGATAGCTTCCCTTTCCCTTCCAGCTTCATGGGATAAATAAGAAATCAGAAAGTAGCACCCCCTCCTACCATTGCGGTGAGGAAAACCCAGCGATAAGGTGGTCGCGTCACCGACAGAAATCGATCGCTACAGTGTCCAAGGCCTTATTTCATTTCTGTAACATCTCTTGAGAGTTTTGCAAGATTGAATACAAGAGGTAAGTTCATTTCCAAACCCAACTCATTGAAGCATGATGATTTTTGATGTACACTGAACATGATTAGCTTATGTATGTTGTATATGGCATGTTTGGTTCATTAATTGTGTTTTAGCATGACTGTGTTGCACTGTGTCTTAGAAAATGCAAGAAAGGACTTATTTTTTAGGACCCTTATCGTGTTTTGAGTTAGGGACCACTTTAGAAAAAACCATTTGGACCATTGGATTCCTTGTGGAAAATCACACAATTTAGGTTTTACAGCTTCCATTTTCATGGGATATTAAGAAAGCTAGGCACCTTTTTGCAACTTATCAAACTTTAGGTTATAACCAGGTTTGAACCATGGCCATGGCGCCATTCTTACCTGGAAAATAAGTTTGTTATATTATTTATTAGAATGAGTTTCATGAACGGATGTATTGGCCACCTCAGTGGCGGAACCTTTGCCTTCTGACCATCATATCTTGGGTTCGATCCTTGTGTCAACCCTTTTGCTTCTGCGCGTTTTGTTTTGCTAGGCATTCAGTGAGAGTTTTCTTATTTATTTTAATAAAGGCATATAGTATACAAGTTACACAACCAACACAGCTGGTAAATTGTTTTGTCATTGAGACCAAGGGCGTGGGTTCAAACCCCATTAGGACCCTTTCCCTTATTTTAATACTTAGTTTTTCATTTTCTTTCACAAACTTTAAAAATCCATAACTTCTTCATTTTTAGGGTTTTTCAACCAATTCTTTCTGCATCCCTTCATTTTTTTTTGCCTATTTTATTATGACTTTAAAATCTTCCCAAAAATAATTTATTTTTAAGGCTTTTGTTCATGTGTAAATTATAGGGTTGTAAGGGTTTACTTAGAATAGGTTTTTACTTCTATGATTGAACCACTTAGTTTCCCTTACATTTCTAGGACTTATACAAACTTGTTTTAACATGTTTTAAACCCCTTGAGCCATGACTTGAACTTGTACCATTTGTATAATTTGTCTTTGGTGCACTTTTAAGTGTATTTGTTTATGTTAAACATGTAAACTTTTGGCATCCCTTTGAAGTCTTAGATAGGTATTTACCTACAATTAGGACTCTTTTCCCCTTGTTTATAAATATCTTAATGTATATGAACCGTCAACTTAGGTCACACCATGTACATATGTGCCTAAAACACATAAACTTTTCCCTTTCTTCAAAGAGGAATTCAAATACAACTTAGGTGTTAATTTCCCTCTTGTGTAAAGTTTATGTCTAACCATAGCACCATGATAGGACATCACCTAATTGATTAACATGTCTAGACTTATTTCATAGTCCCTTTAGATGTTTACTTTGTTCAAGTAATGAATAACTTTGTGTGTTAACTTGACACTTGATACTTTCTTAAATGCTTACTTTGAATGTCATCACATTCACCATTATCACCCTTATGTTGTATGTATATGTGTTTATCAGCATCATCATTCATGTATGGACATCATTAGTTATCTTGTATTTTCCAACTCTATTAAGTTATCCCCTTAAGTGAGGCTAGCTTGTTAGCCCTCCTCCTTAAACCCTCTTTGTTCCCCTCCTTCCAAAGGAAACTCTCTCTATTGACTTTAATGTCATAGATATCTCATTACCTCTTGGCCTCTTTAGAGCCATCTTCTTCCCTTGGCCTTAATAGCGCCATCATCTACCCTTGGTCTCTCTAGAGCTAATAACTTCCCTTGACCTTATTAGGATCAATCCCTTGGCCTCATTAGAGCCACTTCTCCTTGACCTAGTTTAGGTTAGGATCCTTACCTTCCCATGTAAGCACTATCATCATAGTTGCTTACCTCTCTCTTTGGCCTTATTAGAGCCATTCACCCCTTTTTAACTTAGAATTAAGATAGAGTTCTTAAACTCTATGCGACTCTCATCATAATGAGTATTCACTTCCCTTTTAACTTTGTTCAAAGTTAACATCTTAGATTTTTCCTTACAACTTAGACTTAGAGAGTTCTTTAACTCTATGTGAGTATCATGATCATGAATACTCATTCCCTCTTGGAACCTTGATCATTATCAAGAGTTCCCCGTCCCTTGTTGAGGTGAACTACGAATGCTCTGATTCCATCCTAGTTAGGATACGTAGGCACGATATGCGACGTCTTGGCGAGCATACTTAGTGTATATACCCCTAGGTCTCTACCACTAGGTCTTTACCCTTATCACCTTGGTCTTTACCATAGGTCTTTATCTTAACCTTAGCAATTTAGCAAGCAAACATAACATAACACAAATACAAACAAGAGGTTCCTATAGAGTACTACAGATATCTAGGATGCTAACACCTTCCCTAGGTATAACCAACCCCCAAACCTTAGATCTCTTAGCTGTGTCTTTACATAGCGCAATTAGGGTTTTCTTCGAACTTTACCCTTTCCTTTGGATAAATCAAAGCTCGGTGGTGAATTTCAAAGATGTGTGATTCAAGTTAATTAATAGCTTGACATCCGATTCTCACCGCAACAGAAATGGCGACTTCACTGGGGATATATAAGAGGGTTAAGCCCATCTTGTTTTATTTGTGTTATTTATATGTTTTTATTATTTGTATATATGTATATATCTGTATCTGATTGGGTTTTTCTGTTTGGCAGGGTTGCTACATTTGAGTGGTGAGATGAGTCCTAACTCGGACTTGAGATCACACATATGATAGGATTGTGGTGTAATCAATAGTCAGTTGTTGGGAGTAGTCCTAACATGTTTGGCATATGATGACCACACTCAGTGGAGGCCCCTTTGGGATTATTGATGTCTGATGCAAGTAGTCGTATTGATGTCACTCTTTCTGACCTGGGAGTCCGTGATACCGAGGACCTTTAGTTACCCTTCACCCCACTTGGCCTTTTTAGGACGTAGTGTAGTGATTATCCAGGTGTAGACCTATGATGGTTGTCATGCGATACTACACTCAGACGAGTTTATCTTGAGAATATTATTAACCCGCACGAGTAGTCATGTAGGCCGATAATATCCGAAAGATTTATCAATGACTCTGGGAACTTCTTAGAACCCTCTTGGGATGGGTAGACCATGGCTCCACTCATGTGACCTATAAACCTAGGCCCTTTGTGTTTTGTTGCATATATGTGTTTGAGAGTTTATTTGTGTTTGTATGTTTTGGGCATTGCATACATTTGTCCATGCATCCATTGTTGGTTTTAAGGAACTGAGCCGTCTTTTCCTTTGAAAATCATAGGTATCATGGATTTTGAGAAAAGGAACACCAAAAAGTACAATTTCAATAAGCCCAACTTGGTAGAGTTGAAAAAGCTGGTAGCTTTGGTGTCTTGCCTTAAAGACTTCAGAAAACGCTATGCAAGGTTGATTGGTACCCTTAGGACTAAAATGGAGGATGGAGTTCTTGACACGTTGGTGCAGTTTTATGACCCTCTTTACCATTGCTTCACCTTTCCCGACTACCAACTCGTCCCAACTTTGGAAGAGTATTCTTATTGGTTTGGTCTACCTGTATTGGAACAAGAGCCTTTCAGTGGTTTAGAGAAGATTCCCTCACCAAAAGACATTGCCGATGCTATCCACTTAGAGATGTCTGAAGTCAAGGCTAACCTTACCACCAAGAATGGAATCAAGGGCATACCGTCTAAGTTCTTGATAGATAAGGCTTTCTACTTAGCTAAGATGAATATCATGGATGCCTTTGAAGCAATCTTCGCGTTACTTGTATATGGTTTGGTTTTGTTTGCTAATGTTGAAGAGTTTGTTGATGTCAATGCCATTTGGATCTCCCTAAGTGGAAACCCTGTACCCACATTTCTTGGTGATACTTATCACTCCCTTCATCACAGAGCTCTCAAGAGGAATGGGACTATCTTGTGTTGCGCACCTTTGCTCTACAATTGGTTTGTTACACATTTTCCTCGGACAACAGGATTTAAAGATAATCTAGACAAGCTTCGTTGGTCTTAGAGAATTATATCTCTCACTCACACTGATGTGTTTTGGTACGACTCAGCTTATGACAAAGGGGTCATCATTGATAGTTGTGGCCAATTCCCTAATGTACCACTCATTGGCATCAGAGGTGGGATTAGTTATAACCCTATTCTTGCTAGACGTCAGTTTGGGTATCCTATGGAAGACAAGCCTAGGAACATCCTTTTATCCGGTTTCTTCTATCTTAACGAGGAAGCCAGTGCAGAAACTAAGGATAAAGTTTTGCATGCTTGGGGGACGATCCATAAGAGGACTAAGAACGACTTGGGAAAGAGAAATTGTGTAGCCTCATAGCCATTCATTCAGTGGGTTCGATCCCGAGCTCGTGATCTTAAAATGCTATACCTCCTTGAGAAACCTCCACAACTTACCATTGCATCACCTTCTATCATTCCTATAAAGCGCATGGAAGAATATCAGGAAACTTTGGCAAGGATGAAATGTGAACGAGACACTTGGGAAGGGAAGTACCATGCCATCTATGCTGAACAGATGGAGATGGAGAAATGGTTGAAGGAAAAGGATGAATTAATTGAGTTGCTCGAGAGACGTGTAGTAGAGAGACATGTGGCGCAAGAGAATTTATTTTTCTCTAGCGTACAACCAACTTCCAGTACTCACGAGTATTCAAGTATTCCTCCGACATCTGGTGCTTGGAAAGGAATTGTTGACAAGCTGATTCTGGAGAACGACAAGCTGAAAAGGCAGAACAGGATGCGTGGAGTGGAGCCTTTTTAGATAGGACTACTTAGGACTTTTTAAGCCTAGATGTTTTTCCCTCTTTGTATTTTGAGCTTCTTGAATTGTACTTTAAAGTTGTAACTTTTCTCACTATTAATAATTTGAAGCTTCTTTTAAAGTTGTAACTTTTCTCACTATTAATAATTTGAAGCTTCTTTTGAAAATGTCTTTAAGGTGTATTTACTTTTTGGGTTCCTTAAAACCAACTGCATTTGCATTGCATTTTGCATTTTTCTACTAACCCTGTCAAGGAACTAAAAATTTGTTTTGCAGACATTGTAAGATGAATTTTGGAAGGAGAGGTACTTTGCCGTACACCTTCATGGTTCCCAATGTTGAGCAACTAAAGGAACTAGGAGAACTGATTGAAGACCCGTTGGCTTTCTCGGAGAAATATGGAAGGATTCTCCCATTGTTGAAGCTTCAAAGGGTTGAGGGACTGTTAGAGACGCTGGTTCAGCTCTACCATCCCATTTATCATTGCTTCATATTTCCTTATTACTAGTTGATGCCGACCTTGGAAGAATACTCTGCTTTGATGGGTCTCCCAGTCAATGATTTCCCTCCATTCTCCGGATTAAAAGATGAACTCAATGAAAAAGATATTGCAAGAGGAACGAGCTTAAGGTTGTCTGACGTTCGAACACACATGACTATCAAGGGAGGACTTTTTGGTTTGCTTGCTCAGTTCTTATTTGAGAAGGCTCGCTATTTCGCTGATAGGAAGAACACCGTGCTCTTTGAGTCCACCTTTGCTTTGTTGGCTTATGGACTATTCCTGTTCCCCAACATTGAAGACTTTGTTGACGTCAACGCCATCCAGATTTTTATGCTCAAGTATCCAGTTCCCACTCTGTTGGCTGATGCCTGTCATGCCATTCACTCAAAGAATCTATGAGAAGAAGGACAAATTATTTGTTGTGTTGCTCTCCTTTATAGGTGGTTTATTTCGCACCTACCGAGGACTGCAACCTTTTGGGATGTGAAAGACAATTCAATTTGGTCCAAGAGACTCATAGAGCTTACCCATTCAGATATCGAGTGGTACGATCCGATATATGGGAGGATACTTATGATTCATAGCTGTGGGGACTTCCCCAATGTACTTCTTATTGGCAGAAAGGGATGCATCAATTATAATCCCGTTCTCGCTCGCCGACAACTTGGTCACCCAATGGAGGAAGAACCTGATCCTATCAATTTGACGAGACTTTTTCTTGAAGAAGGAGAAAACCCTGAGCTTAGAGCCAAAATTGCGCGTGCTCGGCGTCGCATAAACAAACAAAGATGGATTGCATTAGGAAATCCTAATTGTACTGTCACAGAAGCTTGCTTGGAGTGGGCCCGTGGAATATCCCTCGTGATGAGGA